>CM060354.1:13456802-14684302 GCA_030545235.1 Helianthus tuberosus | reverse complement strand
CGAATTGAAGCGTCGTTTCATCATTTGGAGTACCATTTCGAGGCAAATTTTACATCAATGGACTCGTATCGTCGTTTTAATCAAAAGCCCTAAAAAATCTGTTTGTAATTTGAAAAAAAGTTTAACTCCGTTAAGTTTTTTTAACGGGGGACCATTGTAGGAAAAATAGGTGAAAGGTGGGACTGGTGGGGGGAATATTCTGAGGTGGGATTATTAATGGCCAATAAGGTATAGGTGAGATTATTACTGGCCAATTTCCCTTTATTTAAAACTTGTAAATGTAGAAATGATAACATATCTTCTTGAATAACATATATTCTTTTCGAGAACCATCTTCACAATCACCATATCCATCGCGTATCGAATATCCATCGCGTATCGAATATTATCCATTAGTATATTGAAAGATATGACTTTTTTTATTACTGGTATATAAAATTAGATTTATTAAACCCGTGTAATACATGTGTTTTTTTAAAGATATACTTTTTTTATTATTTCCTATACAAAATTATATTTATTCGACCGTGTAATACATGAGGTTTTTTAAGATATAACTTTTTATTATTTGATATACAAAATTAGACTTATTCAATTCGTACAATATTAGTTAATTTTATTTTAAGTTTCGTAAAATCTATTTGATACCAATCTAAACAAAACGTTCAAATCCATTTACTTTTAGGGGTCAAAATGGTTAGAAAAAAGACGTTGGGGTCCAAAAGGGTTAGAAAAAAAGACGTTGAGGACTCAGATGTTAAAAAATTTCTTTTTAAGCTAAAAGGGTAAAAGTGATATAACCACAGGGGCTAAAATCATAATTTACTCTAATATCAAATTAGATAACTAAGTTTGAATTTGAAGTAAATAGATAAATATAAAAGTAATAATTAAACTAAATAATATTTAGTAGGAGGATTATCTATAATTAATTAAAAGATATTAAACTAAAATAATAATTATCCATAAGGAATGACCTAATATGATGACAAGTGTTCCAAAAATATTTTCTTTTATTATGTATAGAGAGATATAGATATTATAATTGAGGTGAAGTCGTGAATATATTATTATTATTATTATTATTTTTTTTTTCATTCCACACGAAAAAGGCAATTACAAAGCAATGGCAGGTAGTCGGGCAACAAGTTGCGCCGCCACCCCCTTTTGAATAGAAAAACCAATTCTACTAAATACAAAGTTTGAAACCTTTAGCGACGAAGAATTACTATTAACGACTTTTTGAACCCGATTCAAAAGTCGCACAGCGTCAGGAGCGAGACCACCAAAGGTATCAAACGCAAACGGGACAAACACATGTTGATTCTCCAGGCAGGCTTTCTCATGTTTTGCGACTTTGCTCGCCTCTGCCTTGAGCACCGCTTGCCCTACGACAAAACCCTTGTCCTTGAGCCCGACAAGGGGGGAGACTCCAGTTAGATCTACACAAGCGTGTTTCCCCCTTCCCATCCAAACACAAGGATGTCAGCCGGGCGTAAAGTGGACCTCCCCTCTAAGGGGTCAGTCAGGAAATTTACTTGAGCCTCCTTTTTGGCAGAGATCCCGGCCCGCTTAAGAACATCACATAACACATCTCTCACCCAATCATGCCGATATATTATTTAGTTTTTTAAAAATTAGCATGAGCTTGAATAAAGTATATCTAAACCAGTTGTTTGATATTTGTAATTTAGATTATATTATAAAAATTATATATATTGTATCTTTCTTAATTAGGGTCGACGTTCTCAATTTAGATTATATTATAAAAATTATATATATTGTATCTTTCTTAATTAGGGTCGACGTTCTCAAAATTTCATGAGGATCGTTTGGAATTTTATCACGTAATATATAACACTAAAAAAGAATTTTGGAGGCCGGATGACCTCGTATCTAAGACATAGGTCCGCTAATGTAACCAACGATATAATTCCTTAACATTGCCATTACTTTTGTAATTGCAATGTGTATTCTAAATATAAATAGATTTTATAAAACAATATATTTCATACCATTAATCAATCATACCGTTTGATATGGCTTAATTCATCAAGACCAAATACTTTTCAACAATAAATTTGACTCAAAAGAATTATGAGACAAGTTAGAACTTTAAACTGACTAGTTTTGTGGAAATATCCCAAAACTTGTTTGACGGGTTATTTTATATATAAAATCTTTCTTTCCTCTTTTTATATATTTTTTTTGAAAGTGAAATTTAATTTTTTTTTGCAATATTTAAAATTATATAAGTTATATTCATACTTGCCAAGTTACATCAAAACAGAGGGTAGACAGGTAACAAGTTGCGCTACCACTCCTTTATAAATTGCAAACTCTAATCTATCAAACACATAGCCCTGCCCCCCTGGGGTTGAACAATTGTTGTGGATGACCCGTTGGACCTTGATCAGTAATTTGATAGCTTCTGACGCTAGAGAGCCAAATGTGTCAAAGGCAACATGGACAAATTTGCCCCTATAATATTATTGTTATTATATCATAGAAATTAAAGTTGACTTATGGATTTTGTCCACTATATATATCGTTACATCTCAAAAGAAATATTCATAAAACTCGAATGGCATCAATGCTTCTACTACTCGGTCTACTTGTGAATCTTCTTATGCTCACAGGTTTATCTCTTTTCTTTTTTAATTTATGAACATACCGGTAATAAAAAAAATTA
Source organism: Helianthus tuberosus (assembly GCA_030545235.1). NCBI lineage: Eukaryota > Viridiplantae > Streptophyta > Magnoliopsida > Asterales > Asteraceae > Helianthus > Helianthus tuberosus. The sequence goes on along the minus strand of CM060354.1, from coordinate 14,681,610 downwards.
TTTATACTACAAATAAAAAAATATGTATATAAGAATGTGTGGTCTCAAATACAATTAACGAGTTTTCGACTTTTTTGCTGTGAACTTTGGGTGTTTGTCATCAAATATTCTACTCAAGTTTCAATATTATTTGTTCATTTAGAAGTTTTTCTTTTATAAATGTTATATATAAAATGTTAAATACAAGTATATATATAAAACTTGTGTGCTATTTAGTAATTTCTTTTTCATGTAATACATATATAAAACTTATGTACTATTTACTTTAGTAAGTTCTTTTTCATGTTTGATTGTGAAGAAAAAAAAATTAAGTATAATTGTTCAATTTAAATCTATTTGAACAATTATGAAATGTTTAACAACAATAAAACAATAATAAAATTTGAATGGTTTTAATAGTTAGAAAAAATATGTGCGAACAATACTAAAATTTGGTTACTATGTATTTCACAACTTTATTTCTATATATACAAAGACATGTTCATTTTAGGAAAATAAAAAATAGTGTACTAATAACTATAAGAACCGCATAATCCACGTGTACATAATGCATAAAACATAATCAGAAGTAGTGGAAGGGAAAACAAAGACGATTACCACACTGTCGTGTGTATTGTATTTAAAATAATAAGTACAAGTATATTATGCGATTCTCGACATATTATTGGTTTGCAAACGAACATTGCGTATGTTTTACTAACATGATTTTTATTTGGTGCGAAAAAAGATGCGAATGTAGGCGTGTGCAACGGCCGACTTGGTAACAATTTGCCATCAGAACAAGAAACGGTAGCCCTTTACCGAAGCAACAGCATATCCAGGATGCGAATCTATGATCCAAATTCAGCCACGCTTGATGCACTTCGTGATACTGGTATTGAACTCATGATGGATGTTCCTAACCGCGATCTTGAAGGTCTCACTGATCCAAATGCTGCAAGAGCATGGGTTAGTAACAACATCAAACGTTACCCCAATGTCAAGTTTAAATACATAGCAGTCGGAAATGAAGTTGATCCTGATAAAGAAAGTAGTCGATACAAGAATTATGTACTCCCGGCAATGCAAAATATCCACAACGCCCTTCGGGAGGTGGGCCTAGATAACCAAATTAAGGTGTCAACCGCAACCTACACCGGTCTTTTAAAAGACACTTATCCACCAAGCCAAGGTGCATTTAAAGATAATGGTTTTGCTGGGCCAATAGTTAGATTTCTAGCAGAAAATAAGTTGCCAATGCTAGCCAATATCTACCCTTACTTTGCTTACCTTGGTGACCCTAACAAAAATCTCCCATATGCATTGTTTACCGCACAAGGAACAGTGGTGACTGATCCTAATAATGGCCTACAATATTCCAACCTTTTTGATGCCATGTTAGATGCGCATTATGCGGCTCAAGCGCGTGTTGGTGGGGGGGATGTGGAGATTGTTGTGTCAGAGAGTGGATGGCCTTCGGATGAGGGTCAGGAAGCGACGGTAGGAAATGCGGGAACGTACTATAAGAACTTGATCAACCACGTAAGAGGGTCAACCGGTACACCTTTGAAGCGTGGAAGATCTATCGAGACGTATTTGTTTGCGATGTTTGATGAGAACAATAAAGATGGAGAAGCGACCGAGAAACATTTTGGGGTTTTCTCCCCGAATAAGGATTCGAAGTATGGTTTGAGCTTCAATTAGGAAGACTCCGAGAAAATAAAGTGATTTGTTGTTACTTGATATAAAAATTCATAAACTTATGTATTAAACGTGTTTTATATGTTGTTACTTGATATTAAAATTCATAAAGTTATGTATTAAAAGTATTAAAAGTGTTATATATATATATATATATATATATATATATATATATATATATATATATATATATATATATATGTCACCTTCCACGAATTGTTTGTTATGGTGTTCATGATTTAGTTTTCCATTAGTTTGGGTTCTTCAACTATGTATTTTGGTCCAAACCGAAACCAAAGCTATTAAATTCAAGAGTCTTTTTATATACGTTTGTTTGTTTATGTTTACTTGTTTTACATGACTCGACCTGATCCGGCCCGCTATGAAGCGAATTTTTTTTATATAGTTAGGGGCCTAAAATCTTTAAAAAAAATCGCACCCGTAGGAAAAAATTCTTGGGTCCGCCATTGTTCAAGAATCAAGACCAACCTGATTTTATTCGGTTATAATAAAATAATTATTAAAATTATAGAACTAAAAACTAGTTTAGGGTTAACATAGGTAACAAGTTTGATAAAGAATGTCATGTTCGTTTTGACTTATTTAACCTGTTTAATCAAACACATTATGGTCAAATTAATTTTTTAATCATAGCTTGAACATGTTAAAGGATATTGTTGAAGTGCTAAGAAGTAGTCCGGGTTCAAAAAGATGGAGAAGACTTGCGACTACAATTGCCATGGGGACAATACGGAGAATATGGCACGCGAGAAACGGGAGAAGGTGTTCGAAGGAAAGTTTATACAAGTCCGTGAAGTCAATCAAGGAAGACACTTTGTTGTGGGTTAGTCATCGGTCTAAACTCACTCCTCCAACATGGGAAAATTGGATCGGTTTTAATGTAACAGACTCATTAGAAATTATGTTGTTTTGTTTTTGTTCCGGTTTTAAACTTTCCCACAGCTTGCTTGCTCTATATTTATATATATAGGCATTTAATGGTTTATTGTTCAAAAAAATTGTTTAATCATAACAAGTCAAACCGTTTATGATTATAACAAAAATAAAAAGTATAGTCGATAGGATCAACCCATCTACCTATTTGTTACAACCTTTTTTTAACGCGTTTGAAGCTACCCGATGCCTGAGTAAGTCTTTCTAAGACGAAGTGTTAACCGTCCATATTGATTTTGACACTTCAGACCTACCTTGCCTAAAAACACCGTCAAGAAAGAAACTCACCCTATTTAACCGGATACAACTTGATTATACAGGTCGTGTTCGGGTTTACATGTTTTATGGTTTATAATCAAACAACTCTTAAACTTTTGGTAACCCTATTTTGCCACTTAAAAAGTCAATCTTCAAAAGCTCAAATCGCCGCCGTAGAAACCCTCACCTCCGCCGTACACAGTTCATTCCAATGGCGAACGCTGCTGACGTGGACACACTCGATTTCGAGCCAGATGACGATGATCTCATGGACGAAGACGCCGCCGTTGACGTAGACGCATCTTCACCTAGGGTTTCTGCTCACATTCCTAAACTTAAATCCGCCATCACCGGTGCACCGAAGAAAACTAAAGGCCGTGGATTCCGTGAAGAAACCGGTGCTCAACGTGACGGCCGTATGTCTGGCCGGTTTGATTCGCTTGATTCCGGTGGCGGTCCCGGTCCTGAACGATGTAAGCTGTGTATATATTATAATATATAATTATATATGCTTCTGCTGTGTTTTGTAGTTGATTTGGTAGTTTTAGGGTTAGGTTTGTATAGATTATAACATAGTTCAGTAACCAACCCTAAGGTTTAGAGAAAATAGTTGATTCTTGTGACATTAGGATTGCCTTTATGTAGTTTTGTGAACACTTGATTCATACTTATGTTATGCCTTTAAATGGAATACTCGATTAGTCGATTTGCTACACTTTGTTTTAAGCTACATGTTGCTCCGAATGTCTAGCTTAAGAGATGTTAGCCGAGTTTATTGTCTATGTTATATGTCGTTTATTTTTATGTTCGTTTGTTAGTGTCATTATTCTGTCTCTGGTTTGAATATAATGATATGTAGTTAATATCCCGATATATCAACCGATATATCAGTGATATATCGGTTATCGGTCCCATGCCGAGATAGTGGTACAAAATATTGGTCAGAATATCGGTACCGATAATATCAGCGATATTGTCCGATATTTGACCGATATAGGACCGATATTTGATCGATAAATCACCGATTTTCCTGATATCAGTACCATTCTTCTTATTTCTACCGTTCATTTTTTTTCTTATTGCTGCTATTAGTGTTTTAAGTCTTAATTGTTAGTTGTTACTGTTAAATGTTAGTGTTTTAAGTCTTAGTCGGTTCGTACTTGTTACAATTGTTAGTGTTAAATTGCTATATATATAAATTTAGCATGATATTAAACTTACCGATATCCCAAAGCGATAACAGATATCTCAAATATCGGTCCTTGACTGATGTCCGATATTTTACTGTATTAGTTATTTACATTTTATGAATATCATTAATGGTTAGCTTTATTGTTATGGTTTTCATTGTAACATCTCTATAAAGAGATTTGGTTTTTAGTTATTCTATCAATACCATTGTGTTGAGTGTTCATGGCAAATTTATCAAATACCAACAAGCATTTACCTTCTCTATATAAACTGTAAAAGAAGATTATTTCTTTGTGGATTGTGATGGAACTTTGGAAAATATGAGTTTGTGCAGCAATTGAAGGGTGGATTATTCTCGTAACGGGGGTACATGAAGAAGCCCAAGAAGATGACTTACAAAATGCATTTGGGGAGTTTGGAGAAATTAAGAATTTACATTTGAATCTTGATCGTCGGACTGGTTTTGTGAAGGTAAAGTGATCTCGTTAGTTAGATTTTGTTGTTGCATTAAGTCATGTATACCTCATTTAGGATGTAAACTATCTACTATACAGGGGTATGCACTGATTGAATACGAAAACTATGAGGAAGCAGAGAAAGCTATAACTTCAATGGACGGAGGTGAACTGTTGACTCAGACAGTCAACGTTGACTGGGCGTTCAGCAAAGGTCCTTTTAGAAGGAGAAATAATAATAATAGGAGAAGGTATGTTTCCTATTGTTGTTTCCAAAACATTCCGACCCCAATAAGAGTTGTTGCTAGTTTTATTTTGACTTGGAATTTTTAAGAATTCCAATCTGAACGCAATAAAACAGCCTACCTACCTGTTGTCACTCTCTGGGTCAATCTGGGCCATAAAAAGTCTTACGGGTTGAAATGGTCACCAATTTAAATGATCCACGAAATCAAACGGGTCAAATGGGTTACATAAACCTTCAAGTGGGTGGTTGGACTTGAGAATCCCACTTTGTACACAGTTGAGCATTCTATTGATGCATGAAATTGAACGGGTCAAATGGGTTACAAACAGGTTCACATGGGTGGTTAGACTTCATACGGTTGAATATTAAATTTTATTTTTTTTATAAAAACTTCTTTATGTATTTGTTTATCTTTGTTTTTGGTTCTCTTACCTTTAAGATCAGTTTTTTACCCATAGAATCATGATTTAAATTTATATATGTATTTTAGTGATTTAGTGACTTGTATAGTTTGTAATTACATTATCTTATGCATGGGTACAGGTCAAGAAGTCCTAGGAAGAGGTTCTGATTTGGTGCGTTGCTGACGCAACATTGTGCGGGATTTGTTTATGTTTTGTTTTAGGTTGAGTGGAGTGAGTTTAACGTTTCTAATATGTCTTCAGTCTCATTTGATCTAGTGTTGTGTATTCGAAGATTTTAGTTCTCACAAGGTGTGAAAACACTGCATCTTTCTGTACTTTGTAACGTCGTTTGATATTTGTACAATTTGCAACAAGATTATTAGAAAAATGTGATGCTTTCGATGTGTTGTTTTCTACTGTTTTTATTTAGTCTTTCTAATGAAATATTTATGATATGGTTTCTGTATGTCAACATGATCTTACTTGTCAATCACAAGCTATATGGAGGCAGCAAACTTATTGGGTCTGGATCGAAAGACTGATACACGCCGAAACTGTTAAACACATTACAGTTTGAGTTAGTTTTAAGTTGGATCGTCTACGTTTTTTTCTCATGAAACAAATCGCGTTTTTTTCTCATGAAACAAATCGCGTTATGGGTCACAGTTGCTTTACTGCTGCCTGCCGTCACCACAAATTCTGATAGAAATAAGCTGTTTCAGGGAACAGCTCGCGAACCGTTCGGCATGAAGTTTTTTTTTTAATAAATGAACAACACTGACAAAAAAATTTGTTCGATAAGTTAAACAAACGAACATGAACAGAGGTTGCGCTTGTTCGTTTACGTTCGATAATGTTTACATTTATGTTCATTTGTGTTCCTTCACTTAAATGTTATTTTATGTTATATGTTTATTTATTTTATTAGTTTTAGATTTTAAAATTTGAAACCAGTCAGAGTATACAGCTCCTCCATCTCTCACTTTGAGTTCGTGTTATAGCTTGACAAACTTCTAAAAGTGTTAATTACGTGAAGTTTTTATATTTTTTGTAGATTATTCGTAATCTTTTTGATGAAAAACGCAGATTGTATTTTTAAATGATAACGCTCGTTTCTGTTCATTTATGTTCATGAAACATTTCTTTGTATTCGTTTGCGTTCATCTACGTTCGGCAAGTTTTCATGAACAATTTATGAACATGACGAACAAGAATTCCCGTTCGTTAAGCATTCATGAACATGTTCATTCCATAATGAATGAACACAAACACAGCCTTGTTCATATTTGTTCGGTTCGTTTACAGCACTCGATAGAAATAAATATAGCGTGTGAACTCACTTTTACACGACTCGTTTTGATCAACTTTATTTAACAAAGTGTTTGTTTTGACCAGTTTTGTAACCCGGTTCACTCATAATAGCAGATGAGAAAAACAAATCTTATAGAAAAGAGGGAGTATCACAATACTAGCCAACAACAATGGGGGTAATAAGACAGTTGTGATATGACAAAAACTTATATCGCCATTCGTCGTACATCAGCCCGACAAATTACAATCACGGGCTGAAACTATCGCAATCTATCAAGTTACACAACTTTAGACTATTCACAAATGCAGAGAATTCGCTCCAAAATTTCACGACAGGTATGTTATACACCAACGGAAATCGACGCCTTTGTTCTTTCATCTATAAAAGAAAGAGTTTGTTCATCATCATCATCGTAGTCATCGCCGTCTTCATCGTCATCATCATCATCATCGTCATCATCATCGTCGTCATCATCAAAACGAATATTCTCATTAATAACCGTATGTTGATCATTAAAAGAATCAGTTTGTCCAACTAATTCACTAGCTTCCGCTTTTTCTTCAACCGTATTAGCCAACGACAAAAGAATATTCTTCGCTTTCTGGTCAGGAACAACCCCGCAAGATTCCATCTCTTTGAACCAAATCACCGCATCCCCGAAATCCCTGTTCTTTCCATATGCGTCCATAATCGTAGTGTAAATAGTTTGATTAGCTTTGATACCATGTAACTGCATTTCCTCGTATTTCTGCATCATAGTTTCAAGATCATTTGTTTTGGCGTAGCCTTTGATTAAAGTACCATACGTGACGACGTTAGGTTCAAGTCCATCATGTTTTATTCTTTTAAAGAATTTCTCGGCTCCTTCCATGTCGGATGCATTCACGTATGATGATAACATTGTTGTGTATGAACATAGATCGGGGGTACATCTGTCCCTCCGCATGCTCTTAAAGACGATCTTCGCCTGCTCCACCATTCCCGATATTGCAAATGCATCAAGCAAGATGTTATACGCCTTTTGGGTTGGCCTAAAATAATACACATATACAAGAACATGATAAAAAAAAAATGTTGTCTTATATAAATAAAATGATAAGTTTAAAGGTGGCAATTTCTACCCATTTACTTGTGAATGGGTCAATATTGGGTTGTCTTTGACCTAAAACGGGTCAAGTGGGTCGAACAAAAAAAAATATATATACTATAATAAATATGCTATTTTGTCACATCAATCAACTTTGGCATTAACCAACTTTAGCCCATCAACTTTAATAATGACATTTATTCCCTCAACTTTGGTAATGACATGTTTAGTTCCTTAACTAAAACAACTTTAGCCCCACAACTTTCCTAATAAACAACTTTAGCCCTTCAACTTTCATAATAAACAACTTTAGCTCCTCGTCTTTAATAAGGACATGTTTAGCCCCTCAACTTTAATACCAACATGTTTAGCCCCTTAACTAAAACATCAAACAACTTTAACTCTCGCAATTTGCTTAGTTTTATCTACGTTTCAAACCCGCTGCGGAGTGCAGGTAAGCAAAACCCTCAAACGCTTTATTTAAAGGCTTAGATTATTCTTGTAATAGTATTTTTTTTTGTAATAACATGTAATACATTTATAACTTACAAAAGAGCCTAAAAATAGAAGGAAAAAAAATTAAGATGAAACGCACCTCACACCAGCATCCAACATCTCTTCAAAAACAGCTAAAGCCTCTTCTTCCCTACGCGCTTTCCCATACGCACTAATTAGTAAAGCATAGCTCACAACGTCGGGTTTCACCTTAGCTCTTTGCATCTACATAAACAATTAAATTACAGAAATGGCATTAATACAAACACCTTTAAAAACAAATATCATTTTGTTTTAGCTTACCTGATCATAGATTTTTGCAACTTCTTTATAATTAGTTTCAAACGACATCAAACTATTATATGTTACGGAGGTTTGTTGAAGTCCTCTTTCGTTCATCATTGAAAATAGCTTCCGGGCTTTATCACTCTTCCCTGCTTTTTTGTACATGTAAATCATCATATGAAACATTTGTTGGTCAGGTTTTAAAGATGACATGTCATCAGTCAAAATTGTTTCGAATACTTCTTCGGCTTCTGAATATTTGTCTGCCTGCAATATCATAAATCCAGTCAAATCAGTTGAAGTTCCAAAATTCCAAATATACAACGAAAAAATAAAGACAAAAAGTAGAGTAAAATGCCATTTTCGTCCTTGAGGTTTGGCCAGTTCTGCGACTTTCGTCCAAAGGTTTGTTTTTCCCCATCTAGATCCAAAAGGATTGAAATCTTGCCATTTTCATCCAGCTCGTAAACTCCATCCATTTTTCTCCATTAAGTCAGGGGTATTTCCGTCCTTTTTGTTAACTTAAAGAGCAATTCGGTCTTTTTTAGGGGTATTCGGTCTTTTTGGTCTTTTTACATAAAGTGAAAAAGACCGATTGCCCTTTACGTTAACGAAAGACAGAAATACCCTAGACTTAACAAAGTAAAAATAGATGGAGTTAATGAGCCAGATGAAAATGGCAAGATTTCAAACCTTTTGGATCCACATGCTAAAAACAAGCCTTTGAACGAAAGTCGCAAAACTGGACAAACCTCAGGGACGAAAATACCATTTTACTCAAAAAACTATAACTATTACCTCAACAAATATTTTAAGAATAATTTGATATGTTATAGCAGACGGTTCGGGTCCTGAAGATTGCATTCTTCTGAATATCGCTTCTGCTTTGTTGTATTGACCGCCTTTTCCGTACGCTTCCATTAAAGCAGTATGAGATACGACACTTGGCGGATAACCCTTTTTGTTTATATAACTAAAAACCCTTTCGGCTTTGTTAAAATCCCCTTGTTTTCCGTAAGCGGTAATTAGCATCAAAGCATCCATTTCATTAAAGTTCCACCAGTGTTGAGTTCTAAGCCACTCAAGAATCTACAAAAGTGAAACACGTTCAACCAAATAATTAATCCAATGGCTAAAATGTTTAATTATCCTGTTTACTTATGAATGGGTTGAATCAGGTAGAGTTAAATGAATGAATGTGCATTCGTTCGTTTAAGTTCGTGAATGTTCCGTAACGTGTTCGCTTATGTTCAATAGCTCATTAGTGGTTTTAGTTAATATATTTTATTTAAATACTTAAAAATTCCAACAAATAAAATATTTCAAGTATCATATATTAAATATTTTGTTCATGAACGCTTGTTTGTGTTCCTTTGTTTCTATTTGTGTTCGTGAACATTAGCTTGTGTTCATGAAAGCTCGTTGCCTAAAATTAACAAACGAACACGAACATACAAACTCGTTCTGTAAGTGTTCATGAACAGTTCGTGAACAGACATATTTCTTAAAAGACGAACACAAACAAGGTCTTGTTCGTGTTCGTTTGGTTCATTTGCAGCCCTAGTTGACCTGAACCGTTTAATGTGCAATATACCTCAGCAACAATATTCCATTTCTTTTGCTGTTTAAATCGAACTAACGTTCCCAAAACAAGGTCTTTGGGAAGAGGCTGGTTCTTAGTTCTTCGTGTTCTGAGCACGGAAACTGCGGACCCCACCTCGTCGATTTCATTCATCATCTTCCTCCAGTTCTTTTGATCCGCGTCGTCAGCATCATCCTTAAAAACTTCAACTTTTTTCCTTCTCTGCATGAACTTTCTAGGTGCCAACATACCTTGACAGACCACTTTTGCATGCTTTTGCCTATTGAAGTTGACATCAAAGCGATATACACCAAGAATCTGCTCACTAGAATATTATTAAAGTCTGTTAACATACATTGTATTAACCCTTTTTTCTAAAACAAACACATCCCATTTTCTACACACACATGTTAACTTTTCTTGAATTTTATCTTCATATGGTTCTTCAAGTTCACAAACAAAAACATCTGGAGAGCTCCATAGTATGATGAACCAAAAATTAAGACTTCCAATAGATTTAGCAAAATGATGCATTACATTGTATTTGATTTATCAAATTTTAAAAAGTCAGCTTTCATCTCATTTCTTAAAAAATTGTCAATCACGATTTTATCTTATTCACCGAAATACGGATATCCATTTTGTTTAGCAAGACTACAATAATTCACCATAATTAGGGCTTTTCCGTCCAATAAACCAAAAAATTATTGTCATCGTGTTACTAGCTTGGTTTTAAAAAGCGAGAGGCGCACAAAAGCGATGAGGTCTAAAAATGAGGCGCAAAGCGCAAAAGCGGTGGGCTTTTCGTACCCGAAGCGCAAGAAGATTATATAAATTTTTATATATATCCCATAGGTTTTTAGCATTCCTTATCCAAAATATAGTTATAAATAAGGTTTATATATCATATTACCTACATGTACAAGCCAATAAACCCATTGTAGAACACTTTCATGCATAAAAACAACATAAAAACACCCAAAATACATAAGGCGTGCGCCTCAGACCTCAAAAAACCCAAAAAATGTGCTTGGAAAAAGCGCGTCTCAAGTGCCCTGAGGCGTTGAGGCCTGCGCCTTAGCGCGCCTCGCGCCTAGGCGCACTTTTTAAAACCCAGGTTACTAGTGTATAGGTCTAGGCTCGCTATTAGGGTTGTAGCGATAGATGGCGATAACTTCGACAATTTACTTTTTTTTTTTTTTAATATAATAGCAATTATATGTAGATATAAAATTGCTGGATTTTAGTTTTTTGTTAAATATACATGAAAAATAGCATATATATCCCAGGGGATATAACATACATATAATTTTTTTTTTTAAATTTCTAGCGTATCGCTATTTATCGCTACTCGCTAAGGTACCTTATCGCTATTTGTCGCTATTCATCGTTAACAACTATGCTTATTAATCAATTATGAACTTCCATAACACCTAATCACACAATTACATCCTTTATATCATTTTTTTCAAATAGACTACAACACCTTCTAATAGAAGAAGCCAGCTAAACCCTAGCAACTAAATTGAATAACTTTAACAACTTTAACTAAAAACATGAAGTTATACAATTGACTGTATGAACAATGATAATAATAATAATAACAAGTATAAATAAAGCTAAATTTGCACAAGATTGTATAGTTTAAATGAGAATATTACTGACTTGAAGATTGAAACTGAAGAATGACGCCGGCGAGGAATGGGGAGAGAGTGAGGGAGCGAAGCGGCCATGACGGTGGTCACACGGAATACAACGGTTGATTACGGCAGTGACGCGGTGGTTGTGGTGTGACGGCGTCGCCGGTGGGATATTGAGAGGAAGATGGAGTAAGTGGATAGGATAGGTCCAGCACAAGGTTTAGACAGGGGTTTATCAGATCAATAATACAGAGTAAATTGCAATTTTTGTCCCTAGCATTTGTTTCGATTTGCTATTTTAATCAAAATAGTTTTTTTTTTCTTATCTGCTGAGTTTTACATTTGAGTTAATTACGATTTCAGTCCATATGGTTTCAATTTCGTAACTATTTCAGTCCATCTCGTAACCATTTAGTCCCTATACTTAACAGAATAATTGATTGAAATGGTTACGAAAGTGAAACCACAGGGACTGAAATGGTTACGAAAGTAAAACCACATGGACTGAAATCCCAATTTTTAAACTAATGGACTGAGATAGTGAATTTTGACAAAACACAGGGGCGAAAACAGTAATTAACTCTTTCTATTTTGATCACATTGCCTAACTCCATTTAAAAACCTGATTGTAACCAGAGGTATTTTTAGCATTTTCATTATAAACTTTTCAACTTGTCATTTTAATCCAAAACTTATTTTACATTAAACAAATAAAAAAATAAACGTTATAAAAAACATAAACATATATTTATATATGTATAAAATAAATAATATATATAAACACACACATATATTATCAGATAAATAAAGGCCATATCTAATATTCAAATATCAAAAGTATATTTATATGTTTCTCTTTGGTTACATATTAAATGTGTAAATTACAAAAAACGTTTTTTTATGTATGTCACTTATTGCAAATTGTGTCATTTATCTTTAATAATTACATAAATGTACTTGATGTTTGCAAACTCTTGCAAATTATGCCCTTTAGCCATAACTAAATTTTTTTTTGTGGTTAAATCTGACCAAATAGACCCCACATAAGGTTATTTTAGTCATTTTACTCTCATATGAGGTTTATTTGGTCAGATTTAACCACAAAAATACCCTCATGTGGGGTTCATTTGGTCAAAATTTAACCATAAAAATTAACTAAGTTAGGACTAAAGGACATAACTTGTAAGGGTTTGCAAACATCGAGTATGTTTTTTGCAATTATTGAAAACAAATGACACAGTTTGTAATAAGCGACTTGCATAAAAGACGATTTTTGTAATTTACTCGATATTAAATTGGTTTTGTATGTTATATTGTTTTGGGTGGGTAACACGTAAGGAAATGTATTTGACACAACATAACTGACTTGCGGCCCATACTCTTTAACCGCAGTAATGTCGACGAACGGTGGAACCGCCAGGGATGCTGCCGCCGCTCGACGGCGGCGAATAGCGGAGAAAGGAGCGGAGCGTTTGGCTCTCATCACCGGCCGTGTTCAGTCTATATCATCATCACCTTCTTTACCTCCTTCTGTAGCTCAATCGGAACCCTCATCTACACCTCCGTGCCCTACTTCCGTTTCCGATCAACTACCGATCTCCGGTATGTGTTTATTCAAGCTTTAATTGTTCTTAATTTGCTTCTTCAATTAATTTTGTTGAGATTTTCTGCTGTAGTTGTGTATCTGTTAGTGTTTTCAGATATTTTGTGAAAATTTTGATTCTATTGATGTTCTGTTAGATCTCGATTTAGGTTGATTCATTGAAGTTATGAACTGATTTTGTGTTGATTACGTAGTTGATATTCATCAAATCTGTTACATCTCTAAATCATTGAGCCCTAATTGTTCTTAAGTTGCATATACGATTAATTTTCTGGAGGCGTTTTACTGTATCTGTGTATCTGTTATTGTTTTCTGGTATTTTGATCGGTGATAGTAGTTCGATTTTATTGAAGTCCTGTTAGATCTCGATTTAGGTTGATTCATTGCTGTCATGAACTGATGAACTGATTTTGTGTTGATTACGTAGTTGACATTCATCAAATCTGCTACATCACTGATTGATTGAGCCGTAATTGTTCGTAATTTGCTTATATGATCAATTTACTCGAGATGTTTGTTCTGCTGTATCTGTGTATCTGTTAGGATATTTTGTGAAATTTTGATCGGAGATAGCAAATTTGTTCTATTGAAAGCCTGTTAGATCTCGATTTGTTTGATTTATTGAAGTTATGAACTGATTTTGTGTTGATTCTGTAGTTCTAATCTGTTGCATCTCTGATTCATTGAGCCGTAATTGTTTTTAATTTGTTAATGTGATCAGTTTTCTGGATGTGTTTGTTCTGCTATATTTGTGTATTCGTTAGTGCTTTCAGATATATTGTGAAAATTCTGATTGGAGATAGTAAATTGATTCAATTGATAGCCTGATAGATCTCGGTTTAGGTCGATTCATTGCAGTTTTGAACTGGTTTTGTGTTGATTCCGTATAAGACATGCGTCAATACATCTCTGATTCAGTGAGCAGTAATTGTTCTTTTCTGGAGGTGTTATGTAGGGGTGTTCTTCGGGTTATTTTCTCGGATTTATGGCTAGGAAAAAGTGACCCGATAACTGACCCATTTATAGTTTGGGTTGTTCGGGTATGGGTTATTCGGGTTCGGATTAGTTTAGGTCGGGTTGTTCGGTTTTCGGGTTTAAATGTAAAATGAAAAAAAAGAAAGTTTTTTTCACAAAATATCATCAAATATATCATGTTGTTAAAAATTATCATCACAATTCAAACATCATTTAACAATTGGTAATGATAATATTTAAAAGTCTCAAAATTTAATGTTTCAAATACAAAACACTCCAAATCAAATCGCATCTATAAAAAAACAATTAGTGTTCGGGTTTCGAGTTTCGGGATTGTCGGGTCGAGTTGTTCGGGTTTTTGGTTGGAAAAAAGTGACCCGATAACCTACCCATTTAAGGTTCGGGTTTGGGTTATTCGGATTCCGGTTTTTTGGTTATTCTCTAATTCGGGTTCGGGTGACTTTGAATCGGGTCGGTTTTCAGGTTTTGGATAAAAAAGGTCAGCCCTAGTGTTATGCTGTATTTGTGTATCTGTTACCGTTTTCTGATTGATGCTGTAATTTTATGTTGTGATATGTGGATTTAACTTCAGAGTAATTAGTTAACTCAGTTCTGCGAGATTGTAGAAGCAATCAGTTGGAAGTTATGAACTGATTTGTTTTACTTTTTGTTGATTCATTAGTTGATATTGATTAAATCTGTTAGATCTCTTATTGATTGATGCTGTAACTGAATGTTGTGATATGTGAATTAAACTTCAATTTGATTACTTAACTCAGTTATGTGAGATTGTAAGAGGCAATGGGTTGGACGTTTATCTAAATCTTACAATTGCAGCATATTTACTTTTTCTCAATCTGGAAAGTGTTCATTTGAACATGTAGATTTCATGCTGATTAATTAATTTTTGCAGATGAAAACACAGATCCCCTTTTAAACACAGAGACTGCTGGTGATGATGTGGTGAGTGATGTCCGATCAGCCATCGACAACTCCGAGACAATAACTGAAACCTCTGCACAAACATCTTCCAAACCAGAAACTTTAACAGAACAAACTCCACTAATATCTACCTCAAACAAATCAAAAAACCCCGTATCTCAAACCCAAACCCGTCATCATAAAACATTCAGCCCTAAACAGTTACGACCCGCTATAACAGCTTCAGAAAACATCCGAACCATCTGTTCGATTACAGTTGCACTGTTAGTTATACTGGCAGATGCAGGATTCCCCATACTCGATAGTATGAAGAGTATAATACTTTTCAGGCCGCTTTTGCTACTTTTAGTGACCAATGTAACAATTGTGGCTGCACATTTTCTCTTGCAAAAAGTCAAACATAGGTCAACAGGCGACGCAGGTTTTGCTGATCATATAGGTATGGCTTTGGAATGGGGTTTGTTGGTGAAAACGGGTTCGAGTGCTTTGTTTATGGACTGTAGCGTTTACTCGGTAGTTCTCATTTGTGGCATGGGTTTTTTGCAGTTATTTCTTTGATCATCAAGTCATTGCAGTCAACTTTTGAACCTTGAATGTTTCTTGTATTTGTAGACATACAACTAGTTAAATTGTGATTACAAGAAAGAAAAGTGTATTAATTCTTTTTTATTTTTTTTTGTTGAAATAAATACGTAGTGATAATTATTCGAGGTTGAAAATTTGGCGGGTATGGCAGTTGTCGGGTTACAAGTCAAATTGACATGTTTACCCGATGATCAACCAAACATTAGGACCGGTAAACCGTGTCATGCTGTGTGAAACGATTCGACACGCCATGTTTAACACAACTATCGAACCTGAACACGAGTTGTTTAAGTATACTTGTCAGTTTCTTAAACACCGGACATGTATAATAAGCGAGTTGCATGGCATGTTGAACGGGTTCAGTCTCGTACATAGGGTCATTAAATAGGAGTTCAATAACATAATGACACCACATTTATCCAGATTATGGATGTGACCTGTTTAGCATGATGATAAGTTAAATGTGTTATGCATGTCATAAACGAATTATGCAGGTTGAATAACAAGTCGTAAATATGTTTTGCCAACTTATTAACCTATTTAACACGATAAGTTATACGTGTTATGTATGCCGTGGATTAAGTAGGTTGAACCTGTTTAGGCATGTTTTTAGTCGTGTCATTAATGTGTTGGTCCGTTTACCAGGAACACTAACCCGTTTAACTTCATATCGAGTAAATGTTAGCATCATGAAACAAAGATATCATCTTTTAGTTAACACGAGGTACAAAAACTAGCATTCATGTAAAAAAACAGAAAAAGATAGCAGAAGAAAACAAGTTCACCTTAAAAGTTCTCATAAACTCGTATCTGCTACTAATACAAAAGCTTATTACACCGCTGATTCAGCAACAAATTGAAAAAGACAACCCGAAACCTAACCCTACTCAAAATCCCGGGTCAACCCAACTCGGAACCATAACTCACTGAGCCCCCAACGTATTCAAACAACTGTTTACGAATTAGCAACGAGTTCCTCATGATGATTCGCTTCACCATCTTCACTCGCCTCCTCGATTTGCGCAACTTTTGGACTCCAACCATATGCAATCCTTCTTGCATCCCTACGCGCCACGCGTTGTTCGATTCTCATTTCTTTAAATTCTTCTGCAAGCTTGTATTCTTCTTCTTGTGGGAAGAAAACAACTTCCATGTTTCCGAGCTCTTGATACATTTTCTCGATTTTTGATTTCCATAACAGCCCCATCTCAGTGTCCATTTTCTTGTATGGTGTCTTTAGTAGATACTCATCAATTCCGCCTGCTTTGTCTATACATCGGAGTGCATGTGTTGTAACTTTTACGCGAATGTGGCGGTCAAGAATGTAACTGAAAAGGCGTTTTTCTTGTACGTTTGGCTTCCAGTTTCTTCGAGTCCTGTTTAATTACCAATATTACCCAATAACACAATTTAGTATTAGTATCATAGTTCATATTCTGTTACAAGAAGTCCGAAGAAAACGAGCCGTATGCAAAAAGAATTGCAATGCTGTATTCCTTTTTTGAGGCAATTTATAAATATTCCAGTGACGCATTCAAGTTTAGTCACCAAAGTTTGTAAAACCGTTCTAGTTTAGTCATTTGACTGCTGTGCAAGCAATGTTTTTAAATTTTCTTTAACATGTCAGAAACTTTTTAAGAAAATTACACTTCTGCTGCCAAGTCATCAAAGAAACCGGTTTAACAAGTTACCTGGTAACCACATGACCAAATTGGCATAATTTTACAAACTTGAATGACTAAAACAAATGGCGTTGTCTTACAAACTTGAATGACTAAAATAAGTGGCATGGTCTTACGAACTTTAATGACTAAAATAAGCGCCATGCTTTTACAAACTTAAATGACTAAAAACGCACAAAAAAATAGGACTAGCGAGAAGTGCACCAAGGCGACATGGTCTAAAACTGAGGTGCAAAGCGCAAAAGCCGTGAGCTTTTCATACGCGAGGCGCAAAGTGATTATATATATTTTTTTTATATATATCTCATAGGCTTTTAGCATCCCCTACCCAAAATTTAGCTATAAATAAGCTTAATATATGTTTTAACATGTAAAATACCTACATGTAGAACCTAAAAAGCCTGTACAACATTCTGCTGCACAAAAAAGGCCATGTACATGACGCACGCGCCTCACCTGTGCCTCGGGCCAACTTTTTTTGCCAAATAATTGCGCCTCACCTGCGCTTCATGTAAAATAGTTGCTTTATGCACTCAAAGCGCAGCCCTTTGCGCCTGAATTCACGCCTAGGTGGGCCTCAAGCGCGCTTTTTTAAACCAAGCTAGCAGGTCAAATTCTCTCTATTCACTAATTATACATTTGAAGTAGATAACTGTGAGAACCACATAATGCACAACACTCATACTTTTTGCTTTAATTGTGTTACTCATGGCCGGCCCTGAGGGTGAGCGGGGAGGACCACCGGCTAGGGCCCGATATTTCGAAGGGCACGTTATTTAAAAAAAATTGATATGTATATGTAAAAAAAATAAATTAATAGGGTATACCCATACAAACATCAACATAGGCCCACTTACAAAACTATTTTTAAGGTTTAGATTAGTTATTAGCCCATTTTCATTAGGGTTAGACCTCCCAACACCCAATTTCGTTAAGGCCTAAGGGCACATTTTTTCGAGCTCGAACAGGGTACATGAATTCTCAGGGACGGCTTACATAAAGCAGTTATTGGTTATGTATTGAACATGCCCCCATATATACACATATACATTCTTGGTTTTCTTTATTCTATAGCAGAGTAATATTTTTCTTTTAAACAATTAACATGTGTAGGTATACCCTCTGTCGTCAAGGCTCACCCAGGCGCGCGCCTCAGCCCACCACAGCCTTCTCGCTTAGCTTCAGAAGCCACACTTTCAGGCCTGAGGCGCATTTTTCAGGCCATGTTCCAACGAAATTCAGGCCAAAAAATCGTCTAAACGGATCTTAAACAACTATAACAACCCTAAACAGGCCGGGAATCAACCTAAAATAGCCCTAAAGAAGCCTAAAACATGTCTAAAACCCCTAAAAACTGTAATTTCACACTATACGCCTCACCTAAAAAAGCCCTCGCCTTTTAAGCACCTTGCACTGAGTCCAAGGCTCACCTTTTGCACCTCGAGTGCGCCTTTCGCCTTCAACAACTATGGGTATACCAATCTTAACATCAGTACTCTAACAAAACATATCACTTTTTTAGCATAATTCACCCTACAACATACAATAACATAAAAAAAATAACATTTTTCTTCAATTTCTACTCTTCTTCTACAAATACACACATAACTGCATACACACTAACCAGCCTCACTAATCAATCTTCATCATTAGATCCAACTTAAACAAATTAACATAAAACTAAATTATATCTAATATTATTTTGCAACAAATGAGAGATTTAGAACATGTACTAACTTGTTTCCACCTTTCTCGCTGACTTGATTACCGAACTGAATATGCCGGCCGGCGTAAATTCCACGGTGAGCTCTGCTCATCACCACCTTACTCTCCGGCAAGCTCTTCTTCAACGATTCTTTCACTCCGGGATTCAAATTCTTCTCGCCGCCTATCTTTTTCATTATCTTCTTCACCATTTCCTTCGATCTGAACGCCATTCGATTCAACTTATGAAATTTTCGTGTTCGTGTTGTTGAGGATGATGATTAGAGATTCAATTTGAGAGATGATTTGTTTGAAATGTATTTGGGGTTTTAGGGTTTCTTGAATGTACATAAATTGCCCGTAGTTAAGTAGTTATATACACAATGTGCCCTTTAAGGTTTTTAGCTTTAACATTTGCCCACTTACATTATGTGGTTTTTAAGAAATGAATTTTTTTTTATAGAAAACATGTTTATAATTCCACACGAAAAAGGGCAATTACAAAGCAATGACAGGTAGTCGGGCAACAAGTTGCGCCGCCACCCACTTTTGAATAGAAAAACCAATTTTATTTTAAAAATAGACAAAAAAAAACAAAAAAAAACACGTGTTGATTGTTATAAACGAGTTAACGTCAATCCGCACGTTGCGGCGTGATGTTAATAATGAATGCCTTTACTCTTTAGTATCAATATATGAGATACTAAAACTATTAAGTTTTATGCAATGTAAATTGTCTTTTGAAGCATGTTTCCTGACTTGTCTCTATTGTTATAGTTTACTCAAGTATTACAAAATGTTAGTTTTAGTGGATGAAATCAATGTTTTCATAAAAAGTTGTCTTACTTACGAGCTGCGTGTTGAGGCAAAGCAGTTAAATGAAAGCAAAAATGATGTGAAGACATTAAACCGCGTACACGCGCCGGACGTGTAACTCATGCATTGCGAAACGTTAAGATGTGTATTAAAATAAATATTAATATTAATTTGGATGTTATTTAGTTTAACTTGACGTTGTATTTTAAATTTTGTGAGATTTGACATATGATTACTTGAAAAGCTAGATGTATGGTCATCTTGATTCAGAACATAAGTTCTATTTTGAAAAGTAAATTATATGTTAAAAGAATTTCTATAACGTAGTTATTTGCACGATGTAAAATGTTTAGTTAACCTAAATTCAATGTTTAATTAATCTAAATCCAAATAACCCGATAACATCATAACTGATTTTGTAATCATACTAAATTAGAAATTAAAACACTATTTTAGATATGAAATATAATAAAACCTTTATTTGCTATAGATTCCAAAATACAGTGTGTCCATTTAAACACATAAAAAGAAAAAAAAAACACAAATAAAATATATAATTAGATAAAACAAACTCAATACGATTACAAACTAATCACAGTTAGGCGAGCAATCTTCATATCTAATTATATACCATTATAATTTTCAACATTTGTATGCAAAGGGTGTTGTATATTTAGCTTCACTCATGTTTAAAGCTTATAAGTGTTGTAACTTATGTTGTTTTCTTTGTACTTTCTTTGGGTACTTATCACAACGTCGCTTTCAAGAGACAGGCATCCGAAAATCCACCGCCGCTCAACCTCTGTTCCACCACTCCTCCGGCCGGCGTCATCCTCATCGCCAGTATACTATAAGATTTAGATTATGATCTTCAAGAAGGATAACTTTTTAGGGTTTTAGCAACGGTATTTGTTGGATAAACATGTGTTTTTTTTTTTTTTTTTGCTTTTGATCTTCAAGATGGGTAATTTTTTTAGGGTTTTAACAGGGTATTTGTTGGATAAAGTTGTATATCTATTCGTCTCTAGAAACTACGAACAAAAAAGGCAAGAAATCGGAATCGGAGTTTCAATATGTTTGGAATCTACTTCGTGAGCGTTGGGAGCTAGCGTCTATTCTCAATTTTTTTGCAGGTAATTTACGATTTTTTATCTGAAATTTTAAGTTTGAGTTCTGTTTTTGGTGCTCGATTTGTGTTGATGGGTATGCGTTTATATAATGTTTATGTTGGCATAGGCTACTTTTGGTTATGTTAAGATTGAGGAAATATAAGATTTTTTTATACAGATTGGTGGTGTTAAGTTGTTAGCTGATATTGGGACTACATATGATAAGATTTTTATAGGGGGGGGGGGGGGGGGTAGTTGCACGGACCTCCCATCCGCCGGAGTATTGCAACTCCGCAAACTAGCTTAGCCCCATAGCTGCCTGGCGGTGATTACCCACGGTGAAGAGCCCCAACACCCCATAAGGGCATTGCCAGGAATCGAACCGGTGACCTCAAGAAGGGTCTGGGTGAGGCTGGCCAACTGGGCTACCCCAGAAGGTTATGATAAGATTTTTATAGATAAGTAGCATGGTGATAAAAGGGCTTTTATTATAGATATTGTTTTACGTTCAGTTGCTCAGGTATCTAAGGAAATGTTTGATATTTTAGACACGCCTAAAGCAAAGGGTGCATGTTCTTTCTCTCATCTTCGTCAACTGTAACAACCATTTTGTTTGTTACTGTAATTGCTTTTCTGATCCAGATTACCTTGAAAACAAAGAAGGTAAACAATCAAGAACTGCCTAAAGCGAATGGCATATGGCCTGTTATCGGACACCTACACCTTCTAGGTGGATCAAAACTCCCACATCATGTTTATATACATTGTATAAGCATCAACAACAGCTCCAGTTTTGAAGTGAGGGACATTATAATCAAGGTGATGGTTATGTTTTGAGATTTTAATTTTACTTGGTTTTATTAAATAGCGTATGTATCTTGCTAATTTGAGTATGTTTAGGCGCATGCCACCTCCATCTGCTCCACAGATATCTGATATATATCTCTCACAAGCTGCCTTTGTTCCAAACACCCATGCATTGCATAAGGTCAATTTCATTCGTATTACAGTGAAATCCCGATGAGAAGACTGAATACAAAGTAGGTAACTATAACCATAAACATGTTTCATGGGCTACAAACATCAATGCTGGTGAATTGTAGCTAAAGAGTTATATACGACAAATGACAAAATCTTTGTGGGTCGAACCAAGTCAACGACAGCAGAGATCATGGGGTATAACTACGCACTGGTCGGCTAGGCTCCGTATGGTGAAAAGTGCACAAGATGCTCACGCTCGAAGTCTTCTCTCAATGAAGAGTACAAATGCTCGAACAAGTTCGAGACGTTTTAAAAGGAAGGTTGAAAGAGCACAAGAAGGGTTCCACCACCATTCAACTAACCACCATCGTCGTTCCGCCCTCCGACCGGCCCGTTGCACTACCAGCCGCCGCCTCACTTTGGACACTGTCTTGAGACGTCGCCTCCTTCGCCACCAACTGGCAAACTCCAACTGCCACTGCTGCACTAGCGAGCCTCGCTGGAAAACCGGGTTTCCGGTTTTTAGTTATTCCGATCACCGCCGATCACACCTATTACCCTGTTAGTTATCTGCTTTGCTTTCTTACTTTGTTAAAATTTGCTTACTAACTATTCATTTGTGATGACGTCATGGTAACCTACGTTTTTGTTGGCTACAGATTCATAAGTATTCACCGGTTCCTTTTTTCCTAAGTTTTCCTTCTGGTGTTTCCTCGAATTCCAGTTGTGATCGAACTTATTTTGCGAAGGTATGTTTAGATTTCGTTCAATCGTTGCTCTGATTTCCTAATGTTGTTTTTTTCGAATTAGGTCGATCAGTTGTATGTGGTTTTTTCTTATTGTGGGCGGAAGGTGCTATCAGTGGGCGTATCTAGACTCTAGAGGTTCTTTCTAAGACTCGACGTTGATGGTAGAAAAGAGGGAGAATCCATTGAAGAAGCCTACAAGGTGCTCGATGAAATGTTTGTCTGAAAACTGTTTAATTGACTATATATGAATTGAAACTTAATATGAATAGTGAATTACCAATCCATGTGCAGGGCAAATATGCTTGTCAGCATTCGTTGACCCTAGCAGGGATTATAGTAGAAGTTCGTTGACTACAATGATGATGTCGGTTGATTTAGGCAACATGCAACCATATATTTGAACCTTGGCAGCAGCGCCTGGTCTGGTGGGTGCCGACCATCAGGTTTGTTGGCATAGTAGTGATGATCATCGGCAAATTCAAGGTATTTCATGGTTGTGGTGCTAATCGGTCGACAAATAAAAGAGTTTTCTAAACTTGCTGCAATAGTTGGCTTTCTGGTCAACTAATTGTTAGTTGTGGTGGTCCATAGGCAAAAAGCTTCTAGTGGTGGTGAGATCACGACTGTCGTGGTTGTGGCAATAGGTTAAACGGGTCAATAAAAGGAATGCTGTGAGGTAAATTTATATGTGATCTCACATTTTTTACTTCTGCTGATTGTTGTTGTTTGTCTGAGTGTAGGCTAATAATTAGCACTATTATATATCGAACAAACGTCGAAACATTCAGCTGCAATCCATCAATTGAAGGTTACTTTCACACGTTGATGAAACACTGGTTAACACTTAGGCTAACCAGTTGGGTCGTCTCGTGTGTGTGGTTCAATCTCTTTCTCCACTCGCTGATTACTGGAATCCTGCAAAACAGAACACTGGTGACTCGCCACAAGGAGGAGAATAGGGGGGGGGGGTTCTCCTTGTGACCACCCTCCGACGTGAGAATAAGTACTGCTTTGAGGGGAAATAGTGTGTGTTGTAGGTGAAATGTAAGGAGAGCAGAATGTTTAACCTGAATGGGGAAGGGTCCTATTTATAGCCGAAGGATGAAGGAGGGAGGAGAGGCCTTGCCAGCTGCTACCGGGCGCCAGCTGTCCGACCAAGGGGAATATCCTCTTGGTCTCCTCTGTTGCACTCAGAGTAGTGGGTGACGTGGCACGCCGTTATTTGTCCAGTTAAGGGAATTGTATCAGCAGCTGTCGGCTTGTCCTAGGATCGTGCTGCAGGTCCGGGTGGCGTCCGGTTATTGGTGACACGTGTTGTCCTTTTTGTCTGGAGGAGCATCTTTGGTGTCACTTGCGATATCTTCCAGAAGCTTCTAGAAGCTTCTGGATATTCTTTGCTGATGTAGACGCGATGTAGGATAAAAGTGGTGTGGTCCCTGCCATGTGTGCATGGATTTGGGACCATACCTCTTCAAGTCCCCCCAGTCCAGTGTGCCTTCTAGTTGAGTTTATCATCTAGGAGGGATTCTGGACTTATAAGGGTTGTGGTTTTGTTGTTTGATTTCTTTTGAATTTTGCATCTTATCGCGCGTGGTCTATGACGTGCCGGGTTGACTTAAAATGGCGTACAACGCGTGGCAATGGTATGCGAGTTTGAGCCGAAACGGCGCGTGGCGCAAGGTGATGATCTCCAAAACTTGAGCCAAAATAGCGCATGGCGCATGAGGTTTACTTGCAGAATTGAGCCAAAATAGCGCATGGCGCATGAAGATGACTTGCAATTTTTGAGCCAAAATAGCGCATGGCGCGTGAAGATGACTTGTAAAGTTGAGCCAAGGTAGCGCATAGCGCATGAGGTTGGCTTGCAAAATTGAGCCAAAATAGCGCATGAAGATGACTTGCAATTTTTTGAGCCAAAATAGCGCATGGCGCATGAGGTTGGCTTGCAAAATTGAGCCAAAATAGCGCATAACGCATGAAGATGACTTGCAATTTTTTGAGCCAAAATAGCGCATGGCGCATGAAGATTTGTTATGGAGGTTTCTTCCAAGGGAAGTTTCTGTCTTTTCGTTTCTGTGAGGAGTATGACATCTGATGTGACTGATGTTCCGTTTGAGGTGGTTGTCCTGTCGGAGTTGTGAACACTTACCTTTTTCAGGGTGTCAGGCCCTTTTTCGCTGTTGTCAGGCGCGTGACGGGCCTGACGGCTGGCTACGTGCCCTGAAGAGACGACGTTTCTTTCTCTTTCTTCTGACGTGTCAACGTCTGACTGGGTGTCTCCCTGCCTTCCTGACGGTCCATTACCCATCGCATTAAATGCGATGGGTATAAATACGAGGTGGTTACCATCCGATTGCCATTTTCGACTCCTCTTTCAAATTTCAAACTCCTTATTCCTCTCCAAATCTTCTTCTAAGTTCTTCTATCTTCAAACATGACTGCCAGCCCGAAATCTACTTCTACCAGGAAGAGGAAATACAAGCCAAAGAATCCTCCAGGACCAGATCAGGTGGTTATTAATTGGAAAGAAGAAGAACTAAACAATCTGGTTCAGAACTTTGGTTTATCTTCTGATTGGGGCGTCCAGTTTCCGACACCCAATTCCACTGCTCTCGATGCTCCTCCGGGATACATGACGTTGTATGCTGATTTCTTCCGGGAAGGGAACTTTCGTCTCCCGATGTCAAAGTTCATCGAAGAGGTGTTAACCGGCTGTGGTCTGCATATCTCACAGATAAATGCCCTGGGTTTACCCCGACTTACCCATTTTGAGTTTATTTGCCGGGCTAATCACGTTGAGCCGACGTTTGAGAAATTCAACACTTTTTACTTTGTGACTTAAACTGGTGGCTTTTACTCCTTCAACTCTCGTACCGGTGGTGTCAAACCCTGTAGCCGAGATCCTCCCAAAAGCCTACATGATTGGAAGCAGAAGTTCTTCTATATTTGCTGTGGTGTTATTCCTATTGATATGCATTACCGACCTGAGAGCGAGGGTATTCCTCGGGTGAATGTGTCGATAGATTTCACTGAACAGAAGTGGTATACTATTTTGACCCGGAAAGTTACTTCGATTATTCAGTTTGAGGAAAGAGCTCTGGTGGCGGCTGGAATGAGCATGTTGTGGGCTCCTCAAAACCCTAGGGGTTTTCCAGTTTACGGATATAAAGGGAAAGGTACTACTATCTGGTTATTGTTTTGTTACATGATTTTCCTTGTTTGTCTCCTCGTGTTCCTTGTATTCTTGCAGCAGGTATAGTTTAATGAATATTTTTGATTCTAAGGCTGGTGGTGCCATGGTTGTAGCTGCTTTGCCTGAGGGTAGACCTCTGTGGCTTGATCAGATAAGGGATAATTTTTTGCATCCTTCCAATGAAAGTTTGGCGACCTATGCTAACACCATTCTAGGTGATGATGGTGAAGATGACCTTGATTTTGATGTTAATCCTACTCGAGCGGAGCCTATTTTCCTTTCGAGTGGGGAGTCTGATGACACATCATTCCATTTAATACGTCGTTCATCCCGTGCAGGTCCACAACGGGGACCCTCTGAAGAACCTGTTGTCGAGGTTGTGCCTACTCCTGTTGTGGATCCCCACGCTGGTGCTGCTGATCAGTCGGAGATGAGGAAGAAGAAGAGGGATGAGAAAGTTGAGGAAAAAACAGCTGAGGAACCTGTTGATGAAACGTCTCGTAAGCGTTCTTCCAAGTCATCTTACTTGGACTACGTTGTTGTTTCTGACACACTGTCTGGTTTAGACGCCGGAGTCAAACGTTCAGAGCGTGACCCTGATGATGATGCTACTCTGACGGAGTTGTTGAAGAAGAGGAAAATTCTTGAGGATAAGAAGCGTGAGCTTGAAGCACAGGCTGCTGCATCATCCCAGAAAAAATCCAAACTCATGAAGGAATCAACTGCTGCGCCTTCCGAATCAGAGATTGATTTTGGAGTGTTTAGCAAAAAAACTAGTAATCGTTTGGAAAAAATATTCAAGTCTTCTTTTGCACCGCGAGGTACAATCTCTTCTATTGTATGTGTTTGAGGTCCTGTCCAACCTTCCTTGATTTGTTATGCTTTTTTGCAGCATCTTCCAAATCTGGCCATTCTGTGCGCAAGATCGATATTTCTAAGATTACTCCACCTGCCTCTCCTCCATCTAAACTTCTTGATTTATCTCCCCCTCGCCCTGACCCGAAGGGAAAAGGGAAAGACGATGATGTTGAAGTTGGCCAGACAGAGCAGGTGGTAGAGAATGTTGCAGCTGGTGCTGGGAGGGATGAGGTCCATGTTGAGGGTGAAGAGACTGAGGTTGAGTCAAGTGAAGCTACTCCCCAGCACACGGTTTATACTAAATGCGTGCGCGGTTCTGGGGGTGGTGGTGCATCTGGTACTCATCAGAGTCCCGAATTTTATCGCATTCAGGGTGGATCGTGGACTACCCACAACCCTGCTTGTGATGATCTTCCCCACGCTCCTCATTGGACTTTGACTCAGGGCTCCAGGATGGACAACCTCCCTAACTGCCGCGAGTTTTATTCGTTCTGGGGGTGGTGGTGCATCTGGTACTCATCAGAGTCCCGAATTTTATCGCGTTCAGGGTGGATCGTGGACTACCCACAACCCTGCTTGTGATGATCTTCCTCACGCTCCTCATTGGACTTTGACTCAGGGCTCCAGGATGGACAACCTCCCCAACTTCCGCGAGTTTTATTCTTTCTCCCCCCCCCAGCTGAGAGACTTTTTCAGAAAAACCGCCACCGCATGGATCTTTTGGACGATCACATCCATGCTGGTGTGAACTTCTATGCCACGACCCAAGAAATTGTGAGGGAGTGGTAGGCGATGGGGGAGGACACACTGGAATTTGAAGATGCAAAGAGAGCTTTTGCTGAGGAGAGGGAGTCCTTTAATGCTGATAAGAAAGGTCTGTTGTGGAGGGTTGCAGATGCCGAAGAGAAACTTGCAAAAGAAAAACAATATAATGCTGATCGCCAGAAGGACTGGGAAAATGCTTGTGAGAGGTCCAATCGAGAGCTGAAAGCTGCTCGTGATGAGATTGTTAGGTTGAAGGGTGAGAAAACCAAACAAAGTGATGAGCATGAACAAGCTGTTGCCGTTTATCAAAAGAGGGAAAACGAGTATATACAGCGTCTTGCTAAGTTGGAAAAGATCGTTGCAGAGAAAATAGCTGAGAGTAAAGCTTCCGAGATTTTAGCTGAGGAGATTAGCGCTGATTGCAAGTGGTTACTTGCACGCGGTGTTCCTTTGGTATGCTCTCTTGCTACTTTGCCTTTTCTTTACATCTTTTCTTATCTCGTGCATTCTTTCTCCCTGTCTTTGCAGATTGCTGATCGAATAGCTAAGTCTGTTGAATTGGCGAACTACATGTTTGAGCTAGGTGGTGCTGCTCACAATAGCGGTCGCAAGGATGGGTATGGTGAGGGTAGGGCGGCTGCTGCAACTAACGAAAAGGATTATCATTTCGATTTGTACAAGGAAGATTGCACCGCTGCTTATGCCGCCAAGCGTCGAGAATATGAGTTTCTTGAATTTGCTATTGTTAAAGCTGTTGGGAAATTATCTAGAAAGAATGATGCCGTGGAAACGCTTAAGAAGGCACTCGGAGAACAGGATGTGGAGACTGGGGATGCTGGTCCTAGCCACCAAGTTTGATTGCTGAATTCCGGCTTGTATGCCGCGTATGGGCCTGTCGGCTTTGTAATCATTAAACAATTTCCTGCTCGTTGTCCTGCTTGTGAACAATTTACTTTCTTGGTTGTTGTGGTTGTTAGTACATTATCACAATTTTTGACGCCTAATGCTAATCTTTAGGTTGCTAGTTTGTTTATGTGAATTTTGCTTTAGTTACAATATGTGCATATGTTCAATTGCTTTAATTAGGTATCGCGAATGAATGATGGCTACGACAGGTTATTGTGTGTTGGTCTCCTTGGCTTTACAATTTGTTGTGTTGAGCTCAAATGACTTTACAATGTTTGTGTTGTCGTTATGCCTATTGTTTATTCGCATGTATGAAGTGATCGTTTAACAGGTTGTTGTGTTTTGATGACCCGGCTGTGCACTTGGTGCTTCCCAGCCTTGGAGGTCTACAATGTTTATTTTACCTTGTCTACGATGTTTTCGCGTATAGGTGGGCACGAAGTAATAGTTGGCTGACAGGGTTTGATTGCGTATATTTGACCCGGCTGGGCACTTAGTCGTGAGGAGCCTTGGAGGTCTACAATGTTTTCTGTCGTTAAGCCATTGATGTTTTCGTGTATGCCCAAAGTAATATATGCAGTTGTAACAAAAATTCACAGAAGATAAGATAACCAACACTTCTTGTGTTAAAGATGACTGTGTTGGGCGCATGGCCATACATTAAAGAGAAAGATAAAGGTCATCGGCCGATTACATATAACATTTCCTTAGCTGTTGAGCGTTCCAAGTCCTGGGGACTTCTTTGTTTTTGAGCGCGCGCAACTTGTATGCTCCCTTCCCAAGGACCTTGTCCACGACGTAAGGCCCTTCCCATTTTGGAGCTAGTTTGCCCGGTCTTTCGGCATTAGATGCCTCATTGTCTCTCAAGACGTAGTCCCCGGGGTTGAAAGTGCAGACTCTAACCTTGCTGTTGTAGTATTTCTCTAGCTTGGTTTTGTACTTTGCTTCATTTATTGCTGCTATTTCTCTACTTTTCCTCTAGAAGGTCCAGATCCAACCTTCTTTGCTCTTCATTGTTGATGGCGTTCATTGATAGCATCATTGGGGATGGCAAACCGATTTCTACAGGTATCACCGCTTCGGACCCGTATACTAGACTGAATGATGTTTCACCGTTATTTGTCTTTGGCATTGTTCTATGGGCCCATAGGATGCTGGGTAGTTCATCAACCCAACCTCTTCGCTGCGTACCAAGCCTTACCTTTATACCATCCACAATGCGTACCAAGTTATGATACTAATCAAGAAGTCCTAATGTGATCTAAGGGCATGTTATACTAAGGCAGGCATAAATAATGACCATTTTTTAATTATGAAGCTGTGATAATGTCTATTACTAACATCTAAATAATAGACTTAGTTAAAATTCTTCTTAAATGAACACAAATCAGCTTTGGCCAGAAGTGTAGTCATTTAAGCATGTGTGCAAAGTGATCGTGACAAATCAGCTTTGGCCATAAATGAAACAATCACTTTAGTTATGCACTGGTTAAGTATGCTATACATGAATAAATTAAATCCGCTTTGGCCAGATATTAAGACATTCACGTTTGTAATGCACACTCAACATGGCTTTTATAATACTTGAACAATAAATAGATGTATCAAATTAGCTTTGGCCAGAAGTGATACATCAGAAGCTCACCCAAGTTAAACCATTTTGGTTTTGTAAAACATTATCTGATTCTGATTAATTAATTAAGTATTTACAAAACCAATTATTTACAAAATTTTAGTTCATATTAACTGCTTAATAAAGTAATCGGATTTCGAATAAATCTTGATATTTTATGAACACTTATGATTTCAAATAAATTATGTCTTGGATTCATCCGAGACGAATGATTTCGAATCATCTCGGACTGTCCGAGATGGATGAGTTCGAATGATCTCGGATGTGTCCGAGACGTGTAAGTCGAATGATCTAGGATTCATCCGAGATGGTAATGTTAATTCGAGATGATCCGAGATGGTTTAGTTCGAAATGATCCGAGATGATTAAGTAGTTATTCATCCAAGATGGACGAACAGATGTTCATCCGAGATGATCAGTTCGAGATGATCTCGGATTCATCCGAGACGTGTTCCTCAAGTTTCGAAATCCTTAATTTTGGCAGTTATTAATTAATAAGATTGAAAATCCTAAATTTTAGGGATTATGGGATTAAGTTTCCCGTTTAAATGTTAATTATACTTATCTAATTATTTCAAAATTACATCCATTAATAGTAAAACAGATTTCGAAGAATTTAAGTAGATAAAATAAGATCAAACAGGAACAAACACTCAATAATCCGAATTCATTCCAAAATTAAGGGAATTTTCGAACTTTCTTATGAACATGTGATGAACTCTAAAATTAAAAACTTAATCATTGTATCCGAAATCTGGAAATCATTACACATTTGAGTAGATTTCTGAACAGTTGTTTGAATATGAGATTTCGGAACAGTAATAATGGATAAACATTCATCCGAGATCCATGACTTAGATCTGAGATGATATAATTCAGATCCGAGATGGTATCTCGGATGGTAAAGACGAATTTTATTAGGGTTTTTAGATTTATGTTTTCCAGATTTATTCCAGATTTATGGATACAAAGCAGAACTGATTTATCAACATATGATACCATATATTAGGGTTTTTAGATTTATGTTTTCCAGATTTATTCCAGATTTATGGATACAAAGCAGAACTGATTTATCAACATATGCTCTGATACCATATGTTGATCAGTTCTGTTTAAACATAATGGAAAACATGAATAACATACCTGTTACAGCAGACATACCAGCAGAGAATCCAGTCAGAGAAGCAGTCATTGATGTTGACATGATTGTCAGCTTGATCTGGTTCCTCCTTAGGGTGTATGATTATGATGGTGATGATCAAACTCTAGGGTTTGAGTTTGAATATGGAGAGAGATATGTAGGGGGCGATTTCTTTGATGATGTTATTGTGATTAGTGTCTAACCCTTAGCTCTCTAATTATCTCCTTATATATACACACAAGAGGAAACCCTAATTAGTTAACAAGGGTAATATGTTCCATCAACAATTACCAACTAATTATATAATAAGTTTTAATATATTTTGATCTATATAATATAAATGATTATATGACTACAAGATTAAATAATAAAACAATAATATATATTATCTTACAATAAGAAAACAGCATTTATTTCTTTACTTTACAGACGCTGATAAATGAAAGAGCAACAACATAAGTAGTGCCATTAATCACCACTCAACAGTTATAGATTCTTGACATACACACATACTCACACACAGTACTATGTGCTTTTCCTGCTGATGAAGTTTACTAGTATGGAACCCAAACAACATTATCTTCAGCTAAGAAATGGCAAATCGGAACGGTTCCTGGTTTCTCTTTAAGCACTTGAAACGCCAAGTGTTTTGGGTTCCATTTGGCAGTATCGGTATGGCAGACAGCCACCGCGTTTACTTTCGTACCATCGGCACCAATCATAGAAACCGAGTACGTTTGAGTACTAGCGGTTTTATGGCAATAAAAGACCGTGTATGCGTAGTTTTGCTTATGGCAAACCACCGCTTCATTTGCGGCGAACTTTTTAGCGACTTCAATTTTGTACTTTTGTAACGGGGTACTTTCTTTTATGAATACCTCTGTGGTCATCGCTTTCACTTTTTTTCCTAGTTTCATAGTACTAAAATCGACCATGGATTCTAATGAAGTTGCACAGTACTTATCTTCACCTTCGTTGCCTGTACTCTCGCAATCGTTAAGCGTTTGCTTCATGATTTCAGCTTCCATTGAGTCGGGTTTAACTGACAACTCGTTGTAGATTTGGGGAAGCTTGGTTGACGAAAAGGGTATTGAGTCAGCGATTTTTCGAGGTAAAAGCGTGGATTTTTGGACGTTTTTAGTGAAATGTATGTTCATTTCTGTGCCTTGATGCAAGTCGCTATCATGGAAAAACAATGCTGCATTTGGATTATCCTTAAGTTGATTGTCGGATGCAGCGTTTCTGTAATTAATTTTAAAATTTTTTTTAAGCAGTGGATCAAAATAAAATGACTTCCCTTTGTAGGTATGAACACCGACACCACTTTTTCCTGTGGTGCTTTTCTCGTCATTCCATTCTGTATACAGAAGATCTTTGATTGATTTTGGCATAGGACTGTTTGGTAACACAGACTTCCAGTAAACTTCAGGAGTCACTGCATGACTTCCTACAAGTGCTACCTGATAACCAAACAACAAATTAACTAATGAACAACTACCAAGTACGTCTGGTTAACAATCTATTTTAAGTCATTTTTTATTAGTTATGTCAGCAAAAAATATGTAGCTACTAATAACCATAAAGACTTATACTTTAAAAAAGGGAAATTGACCTGTAATAATCTCATCTGTACCTTATTGGCCATTAATAATCCCATCTCAAAATATTTCCCCCACCAGTCCCACCTTTTACCTATTTTTCCTACAATGGTCCCCCGTTAAAAAAACTTAACGGAGTTAAGTTTTTTTCCAAATTACAAACAGAATTTTTAGAGCTTTTGATTAGAACGACAATACGAGTCCATTGATGTAAAACTTGCCTCGAAACGGTGCTCCAAACGATGAAAACGGCTCTTCAATTCGGGTGTTTAAATTTCCAATTAACCAAAATCAAGTCACTTAGAGCACCATTTCGAAGTAAGTTTTACATCAATGGACTCGTATTATCGTTCTGATCAAAACCACTAAAAAATCTGTTTGTAATTTGGAAAAAAGCTTAACTCCGTTAAGTTTTTTTAACGGGGGACCATTGTAGGAAAAATTGGTGAAAGGTGGGACTGGTGGAGGGAATATTCTAAGGTGGGATTATTAATGGCCAATAAGGTCTAGGTGAGATTATTACAGACCAATTCTCCTTTAAAAAAAAGGCTAATAAACCTTATGCAAGATTCCAGCTACTTTAGCTACAACACCCGGGATGATAGAAACACCCACGTTTTTAGGACGTTACAAGTCGTTCTAAGGGTTGCAAGATATAATTACACATAGTATGAAAATAAATGTGAGCATTTTCTACACGACTTGAACTTTGTAACACATTATATATAGAAATGAAAAAAAAAAAAAAAAACCAAAACCAAAACCAAAACCAAAACGACCCTAAAACTTTCTGCAACCTTTTGTAGACATTATATGTACCTTATATCCTTATTTATTATAATAAAGTATTTCAATTAATATTATTAATTATCATTATTACAATTTAATATAATAACCTAAAACATATTGATTTATTTATACTGGTCTAATTTAATTCTAATATTATTTTATTAATATATATATATATATATATATATATATATAATATTAATATATAAATTATTGCTAAATGTAGCTATGAAAGGTTGAAGAATTAACAAATATACACTTTTGAATTTAAATAATTTTATATTGTTATTAAATTCTATTTAACTTATGGTTGTAATTTAATTTAAGATCAATGATGATATATAACTTTTTTCGTATTATTGTAGAAAATATTTACATAGCTCTTTCAGTTTACATTTGATAGATATGATAAACTAATGAGGTGTGTTTAATTTTTTAGTTATTAACAATAAAAAAATATATAATTTAAAGTTATAAGTAGTGGAGTCCTTGGCACAATGCGGTAGGAATTCAGTTTCGATCTGTATAAGTTTGATTCGTTACGATACCAACACTCGGTATAGCAATATAAAGAAAAAACAAATGAAATAAAATCGTTAAACCTGATAAAAATCTTGTGGTATCTTAAAAAAATAACCTTACTATCCCTTGCACGAAAAACAAAACATGATATTAAAGTGAAACCCATTAATGAAATATGTGCTCTAGCTAATATTTAAGATTTTGGTGTACTAGCAGATTTATCATGCTTAGCTTTCCATTTCAAATTATTCATAATTCAAATTATGTAAATTGTAAGTTTTAACTTATGTATTTAATAATAAATTACAATAATTATTTTTGATATATTGACCTCTTCAATTGTGTTGGTTTATATCTAAATTATTTTAATTTTCTTTAAATTTCAAAGAAATTGATATTTTTTTATTAAAGGTGGTTTTAAGCAATTTTGTATGGTATTTATCATGTTTTACTTACGCAGGATATTTCCTTTATTCAGCTCATGTATTATAGGAGGGCCATAACTTAGTTAGACGAAATATATTACTAGGGTTTATTGTTATAGATTAAAGATCCTGTACATTAATTCAAAAGTGTGAGAAGTGTGGGAAATATTGTGGAGATGACATGTGTACTCAATATAAATTAATTCAAAAGGGTAAACATGTAATTTTCTAATTGATTCAATTAATTCATAACCTTCTATAATCGCCACCTTTTATTTTAGGAATACGAATTAATCTACGAATTTGTATTTTTTTATCGTTCATCAATTATGACTTTCTGAAGATCGTAGAATGAAAGTTTTATATAGTGATGGATGCACAATGAAGGTTTTATACAGTGTTATAGTGTTATATAATATCATAGTTTTATATTTTCTGGTAGCAGAATGAAGGCTTTATATAGTGTTATAGTGTTATATAGTGTTATATTTTCTGGTAGCAGTCTATGATGATGTATTGTGTTATATAATGTTATATTTTCTGTTAGCAGGTCTATGATGGATGTATAGTGTTATATAGTGTTACATAGCGTTATATGGTGTTATATGGTATTTATATAGTGTTATATATTTCTGTTAGCAGTTACATGTTTCCGGATTTTTAGAATTTCCGGATTTTTAGTGTTAGTTTAAAAATGGATCGCTGGAATTTAGGAGATGTTACATTATTTGAAACATATAGAAAGACACTATTACCCCTACAATTTTCAAAGCAGTCGAAATAATTAAAACACAATTTACAATTTGATCTCTATTAATCTCAACCATTAGATCTTTTGATCTAATGGTTTAAAACACTACTTACACTTCTCACACTTTATTAGATCTTTTGATCTAATGGTTTAAAACACTACTTACACTTCTCACACTTTAGACCATTTTTACACTATCCTTACCCTATTGTTATATTATATAAATCCTAATAATATAATTCTTTCTGAAGGATCGAGAAAAAAATACGAAAACACAGGATACTCTTATCTAATTAAGGATCATTAGGTTTTTACTATACAAATATTACAAAGTATTCGAGAGATGACCGTGCGATGTGACAGGGAAATCAAACACCAGTAATCAAGTAACGTGTTATTTTTTAGAGTAAATTACAAGTTTTGTCCTTTACGTTAACGTCATTTTTCAGGTGTTGTCCTTTGGCACAAAAGTTGACAAATTCTGTACTTTATGTGTTATAATCTTGCACGGTATGTCCTTTAGCCCTAACTCAGTTAGATTTTTTGGTTAAATATGATCATGCGCAAGTCACATGAGGGCATTCTTGTAATTTCACCTTTCAAAGGGCTTTTTTTAAAGAACTGTTATTCAGGGTCTTTGTGCAAAACTAAAAAATAAAAGCAACAACAAATAGGATTCAATTTTTCTTCTACTAGAAATACACTATGTATAAAAAATTCAATTGATTCACAACTAAATATCAAAATCTCAAGATAATTAAAGTCAAATTAAAAGATTAGTGAGTCAGTAATATTAATTTGGATTAAAATGGAGCATATTGTCAATTTACAACAACAACAACAACAGGATACAAATTCAAGAAGACAGTGTTCAAAGGTCTACAAAAGTCAATATAAATATATAGATTCAATATCGAAGGAAATTAATATGTACAGATCGGAATCGCCGACGATGTCCAAGAACACCCCTTTACATCTTGAACCGTCGCCACTTGGGTTTGTATCAAATCACGAGCAGCCGCCGCTTGGGTTTGCGTGAAATCTTGGACAACCGCCGCTAGGTTTGCGAGAAAAGAAAGATGATAGTTGTGAAGGCTGGTGCCACAGGAGAAGTGGTGGCTGGTGGGTGCGATTGTGGTGGATAGGGTTTAGATGTGGGTGCCATGCAGTGTTGTGGGAGAGAGGGTGAAGTTTCATGATCAAAAGGAGAGAGTATAAATCTTTTTTTATTTTTTAGTTTGTACAAAATAGTCCTTAATTATAAGTTCTTTACACAATAAACCCTGGTAAGATGAAATGACAAGAATACCCTCATGCAAGACAAATGATCATATTTAACCAAAAAATCTAACTGAGTTAGGGCTAAAGGACATACCATGCAAAATTTTAAAACATAAAGTACTGAACTCGTCAACTTTTGACGCAAATGACAGCGCCTGAAAAATGGTGTTAACATAAAGGATAAAACTTGTAATTTACTCTATTTTTATAGAGTTAAATGCCATTTTAGTCCCTGTGGTTTGGGCCATTTTGCCAGTTTAGTCCAAATGTTTCATTTTTAACCTGTGGGTCCAAAAAGGTTTCACAGTTGCCATTTTAGTCCACTGGGTTAACTTCATCTGTTTTTCTGTTAACGAGAAGGCCAATTTGGTCATTTTGTATGTAATTCTGTTAACTAAAAGGGCAATTCAGCCATATAAAATGACCGAATTGGCCTTCTCGTTAACAGAAAAAACGGATGAAGTTAACCCAGTGGACTAAAATGACAACTGTGAAACCTTCTTGGACCCACAGGTTAAAAATGAAACCTTTGGACTAAACTGGCAAAATGACCCAAACCACAGGGACTAAAATGGCATTTAACTCATTTTTATATCTAAAAAAACTATAGTAATACCATACACAAATAAAGAGAATAAAAGGTTTGTTTTTGTGGTGTATTTTTTTAAATATTAACGTATTAAAAAGTTAAAAGCGTTTAAAATCGTAGTGGAATTGAGTTGGTTTAAAAGTCAACAATATGTTTTAAAAGAGTGTATCCAATGTTTTAAAAGTCATAATTACTTATTAAGTGTGTGTTTGGGATTCCTTATTTTACCAACTTATTGACTTATTTACTTATTAAAAAGATAAAAAAAGGATTTTTAGAGTGTTTAGGATTGTATGTGATGTGAGGTAAGAAGTTAATAAGTTAGAAATTCTGACTTGTTAACTTTTCAAAGAAGTTGAAAAGGAGTTTTCAAAAGGAAAGCCAAACATGCCCTAAATAATAATATTAATAATAATATCAATTACATAACAAGACTTAGGATAAAGCAACTATATATGTATGTGAATATATAGAGACTCGCGCACTTACCGAAAGAAGTGTACAAACGTGGAGAAGAAAGGTCTTCATTAGAGGGAAACTGAAAGTGAAGTTGAATCTAGGAGTTCAATTTTGGTAATGTTTGGTTACTGAGGTAGAATATATAAGTAGTTTCATTATTGGAGGTAGGGTTCATTACAAGAAGGTTGGTCCATGGCGACAAATGAATTATGGGTTGTGTGTAACACCCAAAATAATAATAATAAAAAAACAAAGAAAAAAACTTAGTGATGGAAAGTGATTAGTAAGGAAGGGTGAGGATCAAATAATAAGTTTATTTTGGTTAGGAAGTGTATGAAGCAATAGGATTATAACATGTGGCAACATTTAAAATAAAAAGCAAGGGTATTTTTGTCAATCGTATCCTTTCTTCTTCCTTCTTCTCTTCAGTCACTTCAAAACCCACCATTTTCAAAACCCACCATCTTCAACCTTTTCTTCACTTTCTATCTCAATAATCACTACATTATAGTGCGATTTTCGTCAACAATCAATGATTCAAACACCCGATCAACGTGTTCTTCAGCTTTTTTTTGAAGAAAACCCAGTTTAGTTTCATACAAAATCTCGTTTTTTCTCATGATTTTGAAGATAATCACTTGATCCGTTCGATTCGATCGCTGATAAGTGTTTCTATCATTCAAATTCCGTCAATCGTTGAAGAAATCGGCTTCGATCCATGTAAGAAATTCTTTAATTTCAGTTTTACGATCTGGGTTTTTGATTTAGTTGTTGCGTTTTACGATCTTGGCAGGGGTCCGGGGGCAGCGCCCCTGGTAGCAGGGTCCAAGGGGCGGCAGCCCCTGGCGGGGTCCAAGGGGCAGAGCCCCTGGCTAGGGTTGAGAAAAATGCATCAGAAAATTTAATTTTCTGTAAATTGCCTCTGGAAAACTGCATTCGTAGACAGTTTTTGATCTCCTGCTTCCTGGTTCAGACAATTCACAGACAAAACTATTGTCCTGGTTCAATGCGTTTTAGAGAGAACACTTTCTTTGGTGTTTTTAGGCCATTGCGTTTTAGAACTAAGACATTTTTATGTGTTTTCTGGCCATTGCGTTTTTGAAAAACACATTTTCGAAGTGTTTTTAGTCATTGCGTTTTAGGTAAAACACATTTTTAGTTATTTTCAGTCCATTGCGTTTTAGAGAGAACACTTTCTTTTGTTTTTTTAGGCCATTGCGTTTTAGAAAGGAGGCATTTTTAAGTGTTTTCTGGCCATTGCGTTTTATAAATATGACATTTCTTTGTGTTTTTGGTGCATTGCGTTTTAGAGGGAACACTTTCTTTTGTTTTTTTAGGCCATTGCGTTTTAGAAATGAGACATTTTTAAGTGTTTTCTGGCCATTGCGTTTTATCAATAAGACATTTTTTTGTGTTTTTGGTGCATTGTGTTTTAGGTAAAACACATTTTTATGTGTTTTCAGTCCATTGCGTTTTAGAAAGTACACTTTCTTTTGTGTTTTTAGGCTATTGCGTTTTAGAAATAAGACATATCTTTGTGTTTTCTGGCAATTGCGTTTTACAAATAAGACATTTCTTTGTGTTTTTGGTGCATTGTGTTTTAGAAAAATGTCATTTTTAGGTTTTTTTTCCATTGCGTTTTACGCAACTGGGTTTTCAATTTTTTTTTTCGAAAATATAGCAATAGTATACTCGTTTTAAAGATAAAAAACGCTCGTTTTTTTGGTGCAATTTTTATAAAAAAATAATGTCGTATGAAAGAGTTATTAACGTTTAAAAAATGGGGGGGGGGGGGGAATTGGAGGAGAGAGAAACTATTACCTTGACTTGACTAGAATGCCTCTGAACAAACCCACGCGTCTCTTTTTTTTGTTTCAATTTCACCCATTTAATCTTAGCCCTTGATTAAGTAAATGGATGGTCAAGATTACTTCCTAGGCTTTCTACCCAAATAAACTTCCTATTATATCCTAACCTTAGTAAGAAATTCGGGTTCGATTAATAAAGTGGGGTTTATTTAATAAATAAATGGTTTTGGACCAAAATAGAGTTACTAGTGGAATTCCCATGAAATATATAGTAGTATAAACAGAAAGAGAAGAAATCCTAGCCATCATACTTTATCTTTCCCACAAATTCTAGAGAGAGAAAGTGAAGAAAAGTGATTCAAGGCAAGAAATCTCATATTTGAAAGTTGGAACCGTGCAGTAAACTATTAAAGATCATGTTTTGGTTGAAATCCATATAAGAATTGACATCCAAATATCTAATTTGATAAACATGATTTTTTGGGTAAAACTTGGTTTTCCTTTGTTAAGGTTGAACTTTTATGTGTTAATGAGCCTAAAAACCATAGATCTTACTTTATGGATGATAGACAAATGTTTTGGACGTAAAAAAATCATGATTATGGGTTGAAAACGGACCAAACCGAATGAATCTCCATGTTTGCGACACTGGATCTTCATCTCGCGGCACCCCCCATTAGGGCCGGCTCAACCTTTCTAGAGGCCTTAAGCGAAACGAAAATTTGGGGCCTTTCTAATTTTCATTGTTAAAAACGATATCTTTTATCTAGGCTTTAAAACGACTATTGAAACACCAGGATATCTTTTATCTAGGCTTTAAAATGACTATTGAAAAACCATTTGACATTTAAAAATAAGATCAAATGTAAACTCATATATGAGACGGTGGGATTAACATACTAAATATAAACAGCGCCCTAGTAAAAAGGTAAAACGATAAATGTACCAATAAAAAAGGCTCATGTTGCAGTTGGGTTGTCTCTTTGTGCGTTCATATCCCTAGTAGCTCTTGTAGTCTCATCTGACTGATTCTGCATTATAACAAACAATATAAATTAAGCATAAACAATATAAATTGTCTAATCCTTTAGAAATGTAGGATATGTTATAGAAAAAAAACCTCATA
This sequence comes from Helianthus tuberosus, assembly GCA_030545235.1. NCBI lineage: Eukaryota > Viridiplantae > Streptophyta > Magnoliopsida > Asterales > Asteraceae > Helianthus > Helianthus tuberosus. Next base: position 14,641,030 of record CM060354.1, on the reverse strand, counting down.
AATCATTTATTTGATTGTATAATCAGAGTTGGAACTCAATACCTTTCAATCCATATTTAAAAAACAGTTTGTTTCATATTAATAGATAAATGGATTGTACCTCAGGTACCATGTAGCAAATCATTTACAGACTAAATCTTTTTAAAATGCTTTCATGAAAAAGTAAATAAACAAATATAAAAATTGGAATTTTTTTGGGTAGCATGTTCACACAAATCACAGACTAAATACACCAAAAGTAAATATATTAAGGCACAAACAATAGTGCATAAACAGATTACTAATTAGATTAGGAGCATTGCGAATGAACATAATCAAAAAGATAGTTAAAAGATTAGCAATTGTACCTCAAAGTTCCAGAATGAACTAAGTGCTTCCTTTCTTCAAACAATAAAACTGAATGAACAGATTGCAACCTTTTTCCAGGCAATCAACTTACCAGAAGCTTCACACAATTGCAGAGGAACATAAGGTTTAGATTTAGAATAGAAAGAGAGACGTTATACTTGGAATCTCTGATTCCGCCATCGAACTATGAGAGTAGCAGAAGGCAAAACGCCAGGAGAACGATTCAATTCCCAAGTTCCAACCTAATTTGTCTTCGCCAAATCTGGTTGCTGGCGCCTAAACTATAAAGGCCGCTAATTTAATATTTTTACATGGGCCCAATTTCCATACTTTCTTTCCTCAAGCCCAGTTTACTAATGTAATTTTTTTATAAAATTGGAGGCCCTAATCAAGTGGAGGCCTAAAGCCCTAGCTTCACTATAATGGCCCATGGGCCAGCCCTGCCCCCCATGACACCCTTTGAGAGACTCCTGACGATAGTTTTGACAAGTCCTAACGCAAGTGTGGATGTCAGGTAATAAAAAGTGATGATTTTCGCGTGTTAACTTTTATACAGATCGTTATAGCCTAGACATCTTAGCACGAAGTTTATCGATGTCGTAAGACTGGTCAAAAACAAGTTCAAATTTAGTCCTAAGTACCTTCACTAGCAAGGGTAAGTAGGGTCATCTTCACAGGGAATACATGGTTAGTGTTTTATTGTAAGAACTGAATTAGTTAAATACCAAGAAACAAGAAAGATTGTTGTTTGATTGATTTTGAGACTTTTGATTGATTATGTTTAAGAAGGTTATCATATTTAAATAAAAACATAACCCTTCTAGATATTTTCGGCTCAATGATTCGTCCAAACTTGTTTAATTAGATAGATACCATATGGTCTTGTAAATGGTTTGATCTGAGTGGTAATTAACGATGAGTTTTTAATAATAACTCATACAATTTAATTACGAAATGATATGTGCCAAAAACCCTCCTAAAGATGAAATTACTCACGGTGCAAGAAAACCGAATGGGAATGGTAAAAGATGAATAATTGCAAGACACACAACTTATTTAAACGAACAAAACCCCAAGTATTCCTCAAGTAATGAAAAACAATCCAAGAAACTAAAGTAAACAAGGTTTGAGTTTCAAATAAATGAACCGTGCACCCAGAGGTGATCACAAAAAGATTTAGTCGCTCATCATCATTATTGGATCTTCTAAGGTTGTATTGGATCTTAATTGCATGTAGTATTTGAGAAAATTGAGGTTTGGAACTTGGAATTCGTTTTTGGGAGGCCAAAAATGACTAGGTTTGAAGGTATATTTGTTCCGGTTGTGGATAATTTTAAATAGGGTGACAACCTCCATTTTTGTGTGTTTATCTGACTTATGGCGCAATGGGGTGCTGGGAGTAAAAACCTTTTGTATTACGCTGCACATAACTCAAGGATGCGCTGGGAGTGTTGTTAATGGCACAAGTTTGGTAGCTGTTTTCTCACTGATTTTTCGCGTTTTCTATTCCCGTCTTGCGTGTATGCTCCCAATCCTTCATCATGCTTTTCGAAAACCCTCCGTTATACTACAAAAGCCACCCGTTAAGCTCTGGGTACCTACAAATCAATTATCACTCAAAGTAACCATGTCTTGTGATATCAAACAATTAAAACCATGTAATTACATGCATTAAAGCTTATATGTGACATGTAAGGTGCTAGACCCCTTTTACTCTACTGTTTTGGGGCGATGTGCATACTTAAAATGTATTCAAAAGTAAAGTGTTGTGTTTTTAAAATGTAATTGATAAAGCTCGCTAAAGTGACTATAATGCCTTAAAGTGATAAACTGATATAATGTCATATTATATAGCATGCACAGTATGCGTATAGACCGTCCTGGTGAAAGTCCGAAGCCCGATAGTGATAATTTTCAGAATAGACTACCCTGGTGAGAGTCTGGAGCTCAAAAGTGAAGATTTTCGGAATAGGTTGCCCTAGTGAGAGTTCGGAGCTCAATAGTAACATCTGTTAGAATAGAATGAAGAGCAACGCCTTTGTGGCTTGCTGCACTACTTATAACATAGACAACATGCATGGTTCATAATGATATACTAAATTTTGTATAAAGTGCTATGTGGATATGCATGGTATAGTTATATATTGCGCTTTAAATGCTTTGGCTTTGTGTGTTTAATGACTGTTAAAGATTATAACCATAGTAAAGTGTTAAGGTATGGTATAGTATATTATGCACGTACAACGCATAATAAAGAGTTAAAGTATACAATAAAGAGTTATGCTTATTGATAGAGTAGAATCACCTGATATACCGATGTGTCCTTGTAACACCTCAGAAATTTGTGTCGAGTTATATAATGACATGTGTCCTATTAATTCTCAATTTATGCCATGATTGTTGGATGAGAGGGACTAACTTTGTAAAGATGTAGAAAGAATGTTTGGGTAGGGACCATATATGTCAACATGCCAAAGTATGGCCTCTGAATGACTCTTACGGATCGTAAGCCTTTAGTGCTTACGGACCGTAAGACAGGTAATTTGTTGTTTCTGACAAACGGTTACGGACCATAAGCCTTTAGTGCTTACAGACCATAAGGACTGAATCTGTGTGTGTGCTTAATAGGCTTACGGACCGTAAGCCTAAGGCCCTTACGGTCCGTAAGGCTAGTATCTAGCAGTTTTTGTGTGTTGGCCAAGGCATTATGCCATGTTACCACCTTTCTCATGAAATACCACTCATGCTCAGCTCCTTATACATCACTACACACCTGCTAACATCCTAGAACATCCTTCAACACTTGTCATGATCCTACAACTCCTCTACAAGTATAAATAGCAAGCATTGTAACCTTGTTCACTTGCTCATTTCCTACTTTCCTACTCTATTACTCTCATATGGAGTTGCTTCTTCCAAGAGGCCTCCCAATTGAGTTATCTTTTCATCTTGGATCACTAGTAAGTGCTCCTTCCCTACTCATTTCATTTATAGGCTAAGTATTTAGAAGAAAGTCAAGAAAATTGACTTTTGCTTTGACTTTCGGTTAAGACCATTATGGCCCAGCCATTGTTCGAATCGAACATGGTGTTGGAAATTTTATAAATAATATTATATTATCAGTTAATATAATGATTATTTAATAATTAAGCCAAGATGAATGAGAGATCTTGTGCATTAAGTTTGTGTGTTGGGACCATAAACATGTGGGAAATTGAGTTTGTCCCATATAGGTGGAGAGAAAAATCTTTTGTAGATTTATAATTAGAATTCTCTACACGAATGTATTCTTGTGTGACAACTCACACCCAGTGGTTGCCAGGAGGGTGCGAAGCACCCGACACGCGCCCGCGCCCGGGACGAGGGTGATGGGCGCAATGTGGCGAACTTTGCACTTCGCACGCTCGCATCGCCGCTTGGAGCCGCCTTTACTATTTTTTAGATGTGGTTTGAGCAAGTGGTCTGGTGACTGTTTAGATTCCTACTGGTCAACTTGAATTAAGTTCTCGTTGAATTTGAGACATAATTTTTATTGAATTTTGTATTCAATATGACCTTTCATTTGGAATTCCAAACAATATTATATACAAAGTTGTGTGTTTCATTTAGGATACACAGAAAACACAAATTCGTATGGTTAAAAGCACACACAGAGAATTTCCTAACTTTGCATCCCTGAGAACTCTTGTTTCAGGTATTTTTTCAGGTGCTAGGCTAATCCCGGCAGTACAATCTGCTTAGGCTGTTGTACCCTGGGAAACAGACGGGTTCACCTAGGTGGCCCGAAATCTGTTTTAAGGGAAGCGTGATCTTCACGTGCCTCAGTCACCGTTGTTTTACGTTTTCCTTAATTTTTCTTGTAATCTGTTCTTAGTATAATTTACATTTCTTGTATTGTAATTTCTTTCACTTTAGTTATGTTCCTCTTTATGTATTGTAATAAGAAGGTTCATTATAAAATTGTTATTTTATTTATTTTGTGAACGGTTGTCCTACACATGGCTACGTGATTGTAATAAAGTAGGTGATAATGCCTCAAAAGGGCACCTCCTGAAAATCACGTTAAGTTAGTTAAATTACGGGTCAAAGTTATGTTTAATAAAAAATCAAAAGGCAGTTTTTTGGAAAACTTATAAATTGAACTTGTAAATGTTTAAACACATGTTTTTGACACTGTATCTGTTGGTAAATAATATTAGAACATGTCTAAGCATGTTCAGCTCGTCATTTCCAGTTTATAGATCAGTTCGCAACCGAAAGTCAAGCAGTTTGACTTCATCTTTGACTTTCGATTCTGACCCGAATTAGCCAACTTAGCTACTGATTTGAAGTTGCATTATGATCATATTTATGTATAGGATAACCCTCTAAGGTTATACTATTTGGTCTAATCGTTTGTCGGGTTTTATGCAAGCTCTTGAATTATGCCATAAAATACCAATTATGCCCTTTTTGTGCATAAATGGGGTTTAAACTATAAAGTGAATATAATATGGATAACCTACTGACTTGGTAACATAATTAAGATGTTTTGGCATAATAAACTTGTTTATGACTCATCTGATCACCTGATACCGTCTATGCGCGTACGGTTGACTTATGTAACTTGGTTTACGTAAGTTAACCGAATTGGGTCAAACTCCTTCAATTTCTTATAAATTCCAGAATGTATATTTGTTTACCCATGTTATACAAGTCTTAGTACTTGTGAGGGTTTAAACTACATTTTATCCGGTCACTGCTTAATCAAGCGTAACGTACCGTTTTCTTTATATATAGTTAACCGGTCCAAAGTCTATGACTTGAATAGGACCCGTTAACATTCTAATTGGTTATTATACCATTCATTCCAAACTAGGGCGTCCTGTAGATTGCAACCTTGCTAAGTTGTTTTGTTATATCGGTTGTGCTTATATATTTGTCTTGGATTGTAAGACTTTAAGCCACGTAAATACTCTTAACCTATTTTCCCTATACGGGCTAAGGATACGATAAATTATTACTGCTTGGTCGAGTATGGGATCAATTGATGGATTGTGTCTAAAAATCCGCAAAACCCGTTTTATATCGTTTTGCTTGATAACTTAAACATTAGGGGTTAATGCGAACGTGTCCTGGATATCATCGGCTTATTTTAGGGGTGTTCATGAAATCGAATATCGAATTTTTGAATTATTCGAATCGAATTGTTCGAATAATTTTTATTTTCCCTTGAATTCGTATTCGAATCGAATTCGATTAAAACCTACCGAATTCGATTCGAATTCGTATTCGAATAAAAAACCCAATTCGTATTCCATTCGTATTCGATTAAAAATTCGAATTCGAATAAATTCGATTTAATTCAGATTCTTTAAAAACATGTAAATTTTTTTAAAACGAAACATAAATTTTAAAGCACCCATAAAGCATGATATCACATTAAAAAGTCCCAAATAAAGTACCACAGGTCTAAAATTCAAAACGAGAAGTCGGGAATAACTACTCTACATTACAAGTTAATATTTTTACCCTTAGAAATCTATTGATAGATTTGTTACTTAGGTTTTAGTTATGGACCATGTAGTGGGTAATTTTAATAATTGGAAAAAAAATTTGAAAATAATTTATAGTATAGCCTAATAAAAGTTTTATATGTATTGTATATAAAAATAATAACTAAAAATGTATATTTTTTATTCGAATTTCGAATCAAATCGAATTTGAAATTATAAATTCGTATTCGATTTACTTGACTCGAATTGAATCGAATTCGAATTCCTATAATCGAAACAAATTCTTGATAATCGAATCGAATTTAAACGAATTTCGAATTTTTTGAATTCCAAACGAATTCTGCACACCCCTAGCTTATTTAATTGCAAATGGCCACGACTTAAGCACGAGGTGTAGGCATACACCCGACAGATGCTAATGCTATCATAAAATATTTTTCTTACCCATATTGGGGATACCCTTTATGGGTTTAAGTGGCATGTCGGTTAATCATGTTATCGGTGTTTAGTACCGGGCTCCATATGTATTGACAAGCATGTGATACTAAATTCAGGAGACATATTTTATCCCAAGTTATTTATGAAAATACATGTGCCTAGTGCACTTAAAATGATTTTGAAATATTTTCAAAATGTGTCAGTTATTTGTATTTACCAGTAAAAACTGACGTATCTTCAAAAGACTAAGCGCAGGTTGCAAGGATACGTAAATAGGCTGGAAGTTGCCCGGTAAATGCTTAAGTGGAATTTGCAACTCCATGCTTTGAAGCCTAGTAGTATGTTTATGTAATCATTTTGTTATATTTGATCCACCTGTGGATCTTTTATACATTCCGTCTGTATATTATTTTGAACATTCGGACACTTGTAATTTGTAATAGTATTTTAAATCCCAAGACTTCCGCTGTGTTATTCGTGTATCTGTATCAATTCGTCAGGTACCCCAAGTCCGGGCCCACCAGGAAATACAGGGTGTGACAGGTTGGTATCTGTAACACCCCAAAAAATATAAGACATTATATCGGAATTATAAAGCATAAATAAATGGGAGTTTACTAACTAAGAATTTTAACCTAGTTAGTTAACTAGTCTAGAAATAGCTTATAACTTAATTAAAAGCTACCAAACTATATGTTGAACAAAGTTGAGGGACCATAGTTGTTTAATTTGAAACTTAATTAAATGGAACAAATAAAAAATAAACCAAACACCCCAAATTGAGGTGTTGGTCGATCAGGAAGAAGCAGGGGGCGACACCCCCATTCCAAAAACCCTAATCTCACAAAACTCTCAAATTGAAGGTGCAATTCTGATCCAAAACGAAATCCGAGTTTAGATTATCGATCCTCATCACAAGAGGATCATAAGGTATGTAAAATTTGATGAAATCTCTAAACTTGAAAATCTCATGATTTTGGAAAATCTGAAATTAGATGTTGCATGAGTGTTATTTGGTTAGATTAAGGATGATATAGTGTTTAGAAGTAAAACCTAGACAACTACATGTGAAATCATGTTCAAATTTAGGAAATTTCATGAACACCTTGAAGGTGGGTTGTGGGTTTTACAATATGATGATGAACACCAGGATTTAGAATGCATATTGTAGTGTAATTTGATCTTAGAAAATGATTTCAGAAAATGCATGATGTTTAAATGAAATATGAAGGCTATATTGATGATTAAGTTAGCTAATGTAACACCCCGAAAACGGGTTTGGTAATTAACCCACGTTAATACTAAAAGACGGGTAAAGTACTGTTAGTGGTAAAAATAGCCCGGTGAATATTAGGATTTTAAATAAATAAACCTAATATTAAATAAAAGTAGTACACAGGCTTTTGGAGGAAATAAAGTTTATAGAAGGCCCGACCTAACGGGACCTAAAATAAACTTAGTCATAAATATTCCCGAACCCGCTAAGTTAACTAGAAATATTTAACCTAGTTAATAAGTGGGAAAATTGTTAAAAGAAATAAGTAGGTTGTGGCCTACTTAATAACGAACCAAACACGAGGGGTTAAAGCGGGATAACTAGAAAAGTTATTTAATTAAAACAAACACAAACACACACACACACGGTGTGTGTTCTGGATCGAGCTCAGGGGCGACCAAGAAGGGTCAAACCCTAATCAACACAATTTCATCAAATTGAAGGGGCAAATCAAGTCCAAATCAAAATCCGAGTATGAATTAGTGATCTCCATTGAAAAAGGAGTCACGAGGTATGTAAATTTCTTGAGAAATCTCTAGTTGAAATTCTGAGCAAACCTAGAGAACTCGAATCTGAGCTTGCATGTTTGTTGTTTGGATGAAATTAATGATGAAACTATGTCTAGGAGTAAACCCTAGTCATGTACTTGTTGAATTGATGTTCATGGTTGTGAATTCATGATCATACACTCATGTGTCAAGTGGGTTTTGATTATGTAGTAAAGATGATGATGTACACATGTTTAAAATCATCATAGTTGCTAGTAGGAACAAGATACTTGAACAATTTGCAAGTTTGAGTAATTGATCATAAGTGATAGTGGTGAATTTTGATGTTAATCTTGGTAAAAATAACTAGTTAGGAACTAGTTAGTAAATATGTAAAATTATGCACATTAGGTGTTTGTTAAAATGCCTAAATGAGAACTAAGTGTTGATAATGTGCCTAATTGAGTCTTGTGAACTTGATAGTGCAATCATATGTGTTAATTGGTGATTTGACTTTTAAATAGTCAAACCGACCATTAATAAGATCGAATGGTAATTGTGATAGAAAATATGTAAGATGGAATAGTCATAATTAATGATGACTAATATAACCGTCTTACGAATTATGATGATAGTTTGACGCTTGACAAGCTAGGTGGAGGCTTGGAAAGGAAGCGGGTCAAACGAAGCAAGTATGAAGGAAAAGCGTAATTCGGATGCAAGGTAAGTATAGCTTACACTAGTCTTAAATTGTGGAATATTTTCTTATCATATAAGTTATGAATGAGATATCTCGTATATAGAAATTGCGAGTAAATATGTTCAACTATTCGAAGTCGAATGGGTTGAATAAAGAATAAAGTTGATTGTTTATAAGTGATAGATTTCACATTAATAGGTCAAACATGTTGAATACAATATAACGCTGAATGGCACAAATGAGCGCTAGCCAGATAAAGGTAGCGTTAAATGCAAGAGAATAATGAGCCCGGTAATGGGATATAACCAAATAAGAATAAATTATGGACTGTCAATATCCTGGTATGGATAATTGACAAAAGTTAAAGAGAAGATCCTAAAAACTAAAACTTCGGTTTTAGTAAGAAATAATGTTTTTACAAACATAAATTCTGATAGGAATTTAAATAGTAAGCATGAAAGATGCAAGTCTTGACACTGATAGGCGCAAGACGATATATTCGAAAAGTGATATTTTCGAAAATGAAATTTTGATATAAATTAAACATGATGTAACACAATCACGGTCAGGAAAGTTATGTGAAATAAAATCACATAGTAGCCCGAGAGATGGGTATAAAGTAACTGGACTAATAAGACTAGTCAGTTAGGAAAGTTATGTGAAACCATAATAATGGTTAAAAAGAAGTAAATCAATAATTTGGTCATATTATGTCGAAAGTAATAAACGGTTTATAAGTAAAATGACCGTACGATGTTAAACGGAACGGGTCATGTAGACGAGACGATAATAAATATCATCTCGCATAGATAAACGACCATTTCGGCCAAACGGGTCAAAAGGTGTAGACATCACCTTTTGACAATATCGACTAATGATTCTTTTGTCAAGTTACATGCTTACAGGAATAGATATCCAATGGATATTCGTATCGTTCTGAATTAGCGAATATAAAGCAAAGTATTAAAATCGGGTTAATAAGTTGACCCGGGCCAGGTATGTGTCATTTAGAACTTGGAGATCTTTGAGATTTAGGCAAAGTAAAAAGAAACATTCGGTTACCTTAAAAGGTAAACCGAAGGATTTAAATTATAGACAGAGTGTTTTGAAAATAAGATTTGGTTAAAAACGAGATTTTGGGCGTACATGGCTAAGCAAACCCTTCGTTGTAAAAGAAGGGTTAAAAATGACCAAAACGCCCTTGTAAACAAAATTAAGCAAACAACTCTTAGAAGTCGCTTGAAAACAAGTTTTATAATCAAGTTAATACTTAGAATAAGTCTAATAGCGTAAGATGTAAATCCTTGGTCAAAAGACTCTATATGAGTCTTTGCTGTAAATTGATAATCCGAAGGGTAAAACTCGGATTAAATAGATCGTCACATTAAAACCATCACAAATATAGATGTGATGGAAGGTCACTTGATAATTAATGTGGAAATAAAATGCTAGAAAGAAATGGGTGTGAGTTATGCGTAAAAGTTGCTTAAATGTCCTTAACGGGTCAAAATAAGCACTTGAGAGTAAGCGGGTTTAAAATGCGTAGAAAACCCATGGTTTGAGCTAAATATGATAGACGATATAGAACTTAGAAGGTTCACGAGAATTTGGAATCGAACAAACAAGTTTGTTTGATAAATACATGAACGGGTTAAAATGGGTAAATTCTAGTTTAAGCCAAAAGCTTAAAACTCTATAAATTTGTTAATCCGGAAGTCGGATTTTAAATCCATTTGATGGAGAATCAAATTACAAACATGTAGGAAGAAACGGAAGGTCAAACGGATAAGCGGTTTGAAAGATACGAAAGATTTCGTGTCAAATTACGGCAAAATGGAAAACTGGATGCAGGGTCCACCGTAAATTACGGTGCCACCGTAATTTACGGTGGAGATGATATGGTTACGGTGGTAACCTGCTGATTTACGGTAGAAACATATTAAATCAGAGGTCACCGTAACTTACGGTTCCACCGTAAGTTACGGTGGAGGCCAGGTCGAAAATTTTGTTTTTGTTATCAATTGTTTCTCGGACTCGTTTAGGCACGTTTTAAGCCCTGTATGACTAAAGCATTTCATGTTTATGAAATGTAGGTACACCTTGGATGCCGGAAGACGATTAAGCTCAATGAAGAACCGAACACGATAAAGACACACGCTTCCGCACTTTGACACATAGTAAATTTTAAACAACGAATTCAACCACGTTATGTAGAATAACTTATGATTTGTAAAAGTTTTAATAAACCCGTATTTCCAAATGTTTATGTAATCTTAATTACATGATTGTTTTACGTAAAATTTACGTTAAACCTTGAATAATAAGAACGAGTGTTACAAGTTGGTATCAGAGCCTTGGTTTAAGAGATTCGAGTTTGGTGGGGAGGAACCATGCTTGGACTTAAACCTTATGCTCTTGACAAAGAATAGTGTTCGGTTCGAGGCTTGATCGCAAATCCGGTAAGTACAAGTATGTTAATAGCTTAGCATGCTAAAGTGTTGTAAACAACACATAGGGCTATCGTGTGATACACGTTACCCCAATTAAAATGATTGATATAGTTGACGAAAATACGCGCGTTGACGCGTATAGTAGAAAAAGCCTTGTATTATAATACGGGCTATTATTGAAGTTGACGTTACTAACTTTATGAATGTTTAATTGAAGGACACTCGCGTTTGAAGACGACGAGAGTCAAACGAATTGTGGATATGATGATGGAACGGTCCGAAGTATGACGAGAGGAGCATGCTCACCGGGGACTAAATCGCGTAACGACCACGAACAAGGTTAATGGCAAGGAACGCCCGTTGGGGCAAACATTACCAGGTGCACATTTTAAATAATCGCACAAATAGTAATATGCAACAAATAAGTAGAAATTGAAAGTTGCATATGTAGATTAAAAACTTGGGAAAAAACCCGAATAGAAAATGTATTCGGGATATTGTTTCCAAGAGAAACAAATAGAGGCGTTACTTACATAGGGCGTGATGTGAAAACTATAAAAAGGTCATGTGTGTCATGTGTTAATTGCTTACTCTGGCCAAGTAAGTAGTGGCATATGATACCACGAACTTCTTATGGCGGACACGTTTACATCCGATGTAGTAAGGACGGTGTGAATGGGGGCTAACTTAAAAGTATCCAAATGAATCAAATAAGCAAAATGTTTGATAATAATGTAAACGCACAACCGAGTGACGGAAGCGTATTACAACAGGATAATGAGCCCGAATGAAGGGACAAAGAAGCATGTAAAATGATTTAGACAAGTACTGGGAGGGAGTGTACTTACACTCGAACCCAGAAAATGCAAGCATGAAAAATGATTTAGACAAGTATTGGGAGGGAGTGTACTTACACTCGAACCCAGAAAACGCAAGCATGAAAAATGATTTAGACAAGTATTGGGAGGGAGTGTACTTACACTCGAACCCAGAAAACGCAAGCATGTAAAATGATTTAGACAAGTATTGGGAGGGAGTGTACTTACACTCGAACCCAGAAAACGCAAACGTGAAAAATGATTTAGACAAGCATTGGGAGGGAGTGTACTTACACTCGAACCCGGAAAATGCAAATATGTCCCTAAACGATTCGTTTTTGTAAAACGTCAAACTTAAAGACAAAGTCGGGATATAAAAATGAAGCGAGGTCTTAATGCACACCGGGAGGGTTGCAATAATAATGATCTCGGTAAAACACCCAGTTGATGGGTAAGAATTAAACACATGCGTAAACCAAGAGACGTGAACGCGGGTTGAAAAATCAAAGTAACTTGGATTACGAGTTATAACTGTAAAATCTCGTATATAGAAATTGCGAGTAAATATGTTCAACTATTCGAAGTCGAATGGGTTGAATAAAGAATAAAGTTGATTGTTTATAAGTGATAGATTTCACATTAATAGGTCAAACATGTTGAATACAATATAACGCTGAATGGCACAAATGAGCGCTAGCCAGATAAAGGTAGCGTTAAATGCAAGAGAATAATGAGCCCGGTAATGGGATATAACCAAATAAGAATAAATTATGGACTGTCAATATCCTGGTATGGATAATTGACAAAAGTTAAAGAGAAGATCCTAAAAACTAAAACTTCGGTTTTAGTAAGAAATAATGTTTTTACAAACATAAATTCTGATAGGAATTTAAATAGTAAGCATGAAAGATGCAAGTCTTGACACTGATAGGCGCAAGACGATATATTCGAAAAGTGATATTTTCGAAAATGAAATTTTGATATAAATTAAACATGATGTAACACAATCACGGTCAGGAAAGTTATGTGAAATAAAATCACATAGTAGCCCGAGAGATGGGTATAAAGTAACTGGACTAATAAGACTAGTCAGTTAGGCCGGTTAAGGTCAATATTTAAATTAAGAAAGTGTTCAACACGCTATCTATATTAAGATTAGCGTGAAATAAACATAGTTGATAAGAGTCTATGACCAAGTGGCCAAATGGCTACCCAGTCAAGCCAAACCATAAAGGTAAGTGAGTACAAAACGATAGTGATGGTCCATGAGGTCATAATAACAAAAAGTATTGATCGCCTATACTGAGCGATCACAAGACAACAAAAGTAAAGTATTGGGAAGTTAGCTCGAGTAAAAGCATGATAAAAAAAAGATAAGCCGAAAGGTATGTGGTAATACGCCTTGTAGAATTTCGTTAATAGCACATCTAGATAGTGCTAAATACATAAGATAAAATCAGGAAATTCATTTTGCGGCGAGTTCTGTATGAATGAACCAAATGAATAAGTACGTAAAGGAAAGGGTCTGTTTGTAAAAGTGAAAGATCTCACTAGAAACATCCAAATGGGTGAAAATAATGGATTCACAAAGAATCCGAAAGTATAAGGCGATGGAATTCGCTAAGTTAACCAAACAAGTCGAAATAACAAGAAGGTGTTATCTTGAATTGCGTTAATTCGCATAAAAGACATATATGTTGTGTAATTAAAAGATGTACCATATTTGTCTGGTAACACTAACAAATGGACAAAGTGTGAGTAATGCTTAGAAGGTTACTCAGTTTATGTACATAGGGTTTGAAACTAAATAAACTATGTAAGAAAAGGTTTCGAGGACGAAACCTCTTTAAGGGGGGTAGACTTGTAACACCCCGAAAACGGGTTTGGTAATTAACCCACGTTAATACTAAAAGACGGGTAAAGTACTGTTAGTGGTAAAAATAGCCCGGTGAATATTAGGATTTTAAATAAATAAACCTAATATTAAATAAAAGTAGTACACAGGCTTTTGGAGGAAGTAAAGTTTATAGAAGGCCCGACCTAACGGGACCTAAAATAAACTTAGTCATAAATATTCCCGAACCCGCTAAGTTAACTAGAAATATTTAACCTAGTTAATAAGTGGGAAAATTGTTAAAAGAAATAAGTAGGTTGTGGCCTACTTAATAACGAACCAAACACGAGGGGTTAAAGCGGGATAACTAGAAAAGTTATTTAATTAAAACAAACACAAACACACACACACAGTGTGTGTTCTGGATCGAGCTCAGGGGCGACCAAGAAGGGTCAAACCCTAATCAACACAATTTCATCAAATTGAAGGGGCAAATCAAGTCCAAATCAAAATCCGAGTATGAATTAGTGATCTCCATTGAAAAAGGAGTCACTAGGTATGTAAATTTCTTGAGAAATCTCTAGTTGAAATTCTGAGCAAACCTAGAGAACTCGAATCTGAGCTTGCATGTTTGTTGTTTGGATGAAATTAATGATGAAACTATGTCTAGGAGTAAACCCTAGTCATGTACTTGTTGAATTGATGTTCATGGTTGTGAATTCATGATCATACACTCATGTGCCAAGTGGGTTTTGATTATGTAGTAAAGATGATGATGTACACATGTTTAAAATCATCATAGTTGCTAGTAGGAACAAGATACTTGAACAATTTGCAAGTTTGAGTAATTGATCATAAGTGATAGTGGTGAATTTTGATGTTAATCTTGGTAAAAATAACTAGTTAGGAACTAGTTAGTAAATATGTAAAATTATGCACATTAGGTGTTTGTTAAAATGCCTAAATGAGAACTAAGTGTTGATAATGTGCCTAATTGAGTCTTGTGAACTTGATAGTGCAATCATATGTGTTAATTGGTGATTTGACTTTTAAATAGTCAAACCGACCATTAATAAGATCGAATGGTAATTGTGATAGAAAATATGTAAGATGGAATAGTCATAATTAATGATGACTAATATAACCGTCTTACGAATTATGATGATAGTTTGACGCTTGACAAGCTAGGTGGAGGCTTGGAAAGGAAGCGGGTCAAACGAAGCAAGTATGAAGGAAAAGCGTAATTCGGATGCAAGGTAAGTATAGCTTACACTAGTCTTAAATTGTGGAATATTTTCTTATCATATAAGTTATGAATGAGATATCTAAACAATTGAAATATGATGTTCCGTCGTTAGTCGAACGGAACAAGAAAATCAAAGATGAAAGAAACCATAATAATGGTTAAAAAGAAGTAAATCAATAATTTGGTCATATTATGTCGAAAGTAATAAACGGTTTATAAGTAAAATGACCGTACGATGTTAAACGGAACGGGTCATGTAGACGAGACGATAATAAATATCATCTCGCATAGATAAACGACCATTTCGGCCAAACGGGTCAAAAGGTGTAGACATCACCTTTTGACAATATCGACTAATGATTCTTTTGTCAAGTTACATGCTTACAGGAATAGATATCCAATGGATATTCGTATCGTTCTGAATTAGCGAATATAAAGCAAAGTATTAAAATCGGGTTAATAAGTTGACCCGGGCCAGGTATGTGTCATTTAGAACTTGGAGATCTTTGAGATTTAGGCAAAGTAAAAAGAAACATTCGGTTACCTTAAAAGGTAAACCGAAGGATTTAAATTATAGACAGAGTGTTTTGAAAATAAGATTTGGTTAAAAACGAGATTTTGGGCGTACATGGCTAAGCAAACCCTTCGTTGTAAAAGAAGGGTTAAAAATGACCAAAACGCCCTTGTAAACAAAATTAAGCAAACAACTCTTAGAAGTCGCTTGAAAACCAGTTTTATAATCAAGTTAATACTTAGAATAAGTCTAATAGCGTAAGATGTAAATCCTTGGTCAAAAGACTCTATATGAGTCTTTGCTGTAAATTGATAATCCGAAGGGTAAAACTCGGATTAAATAGATCGTCACATTAAAACCATCACAAATATAGATGTGATGGAAGGTCACTTGATAATTAATGTGGAAATAAAATGCTAGAAAGAAATGGGTGTGAGTTAAGCGTAAAAGTTGCTTAAATGTCCTTAACGGGTCAAAATAAGCACTTGAGAGTAAGCGGGTTTAAAATGCGTAGAAAACCCATGGTTTGAGCTAAATATGATAGACGATATAGAACTTAGAAGGTTCACGAGAATTTGGAATCGAACAAACAAGTTTGTTTGATAAATACATGAACGGGTTAAAATGGGTAAATTCTAGTTTAAGCCAAAAGCTTAAAACTCTATAAATTTGTTAATCCGGAAGTCGGATTTTAAATCCATTTGATGGAGAATCAAATTACAAACATGTAGGAAGAAACGGAAGGTCAAACGGATAAGCGGTTTGAAAGATACGAAAGATTTCGTGTCAAATTACGGCAAAATGGAAAACTGGATGCAGGGTCCACCGTAAATTACGGTGCCACCGTAATTTACGGTGGAGATGATATGGTTACGGTGGTAACCTGCTGATTTACGGTAGAAACATATTAAATCAGAG
This sequence comes from Helianthus tuberosus, assembly GCA_030545235.1. Taxonomy (NCBI): domain Eukaryota; kingdom Viridiplantae; phylum Streptophyta; class Magnoliopsida; order Asterales; family Asteraceae; genus Helianthus; species Helianthus tuberosus. The sequence goes on along the minus strand of CM060354.1, from coordinate 14,624,505 downwards.
GTCACCGTAACTTACGGTTCCACCGTAAGTTACGGTGGAGGCCAGGTCGAAAATTTTGTTTTTGTTATCAATTGTTTCTCGGACTCGTTTAGGCACGTTTTAAGCCCTGTATGACTAAAGCATTTCATGTTTATGAAATGTAGGTACACCTTGGATGCCGGAAGACGATTAAGCTCAATGAAGAACCGAACACGATAAAGACACACGCTTCCGCACTTTGACACATAGTAAATTTTAAACAACGAATTCAACCACGTTATGTAGAATAACTTATGATTTGTAAAAGTTTTAATAAACCCGTATTTCCAAATGTTTATGTAATCTTAATTACATGATTGTTTTACGTAAAATTTACGTTAAACCTTGAATAATAAGAACGGGTGTTACAAGTTGGTATCAGAGCCTTGGTTTAAGAGATTCGAGTATGGTGGGGAGGAACCATGCTTGGACTTAAACCTTATGCTCTTGACAAAGAATAGTGTTCGGTTCGAGGCTTGATCGCAAATCCGGTAAGTACAAGTATGTTAATAGCTTAGCATGCTAAAGTGTTGTAAACAACACATAGGGCTATCGTGTGATACACGTTACCCCAATTAAAATGATTGATATAGTTGACGAAAATACGCGCGTTGACGCGTATAGTAGAAAAAGCCTTGTATTATAATACGGGCTATTATTGAAGTTGACGTTACTAACTTTATGAATGTTTAATTGAAGGACACTCGCGTTTGAAGACGACGAGAGTCAAACGAATTGTGGATATGATGATGGAACGGTCCGAAGTATGACGAGAGGAGCATGCTCACCGGGGACTAAATCGCGTAACGACCACGAACAAGGTTAATGGCAAGGAACGCCCGTTGGGGCAAACATTACCAGGTGCACATTTTAAATAATCGCACAAATAGTAATATGCAACAAATAAGTAGAAATTGAAAGTTGCATATGTAGATTAAAAACTTGGGAAAAAACCCGAATAGAAAATGTATCCGGGATATTGTTTCCAAGAGAAACAAATAGAGGCGTTACTTACATAGGGCGTGATGTGAAAACTATAAAAAGGTCATGTGTGTTATGTGTTAATCGCTTACTCTGGCCAAGTAAGTAGTGGCATATGATACCACGAACTTCTTATGGCGGACACGTTTACATCCGATGTAGTAAGGACGGTGTGAATGGGGCTAACTTAAAAGTACCCAAATGAATCAAATAAGCAAAATGTTTGATAATAATGTAAACGCACAACCGAGTGACGAAAGCGTATTACAACAGGATAATGAGCCCGAATGAAGGGACAAAGAAGCATGTAAAATGATTTAGACAAGTACTGGGAGGGAGTGTACTTACACTCGAACCCAGAAAACGCAAGCATGAAAAATGATTTAGACAAGTATTGGGAGGGAGTGTACTTACACTCGAACCCAGAAAACGCAAGCATGAAAAATGATTTAGACAAGTATTGGGAGGGAGTGTACTTACACTCGAACCCAGAAAACGCAAGCATGTAAAATGATTTAGACAAGTATTGGGAGGGAGTGTACTTACACTCGAACCCAGAAAACGCAAACGTGAAAAATGATTTAGACAAGCATTGGGAGGGAGTGTACTTACACTCGAACCCGGAAAATGCAAATATGTCCCTAAACGATTCGTTTTTGTAAAACGTCAAACTTAAAGACAAAGTCGGGATATAAAAATGAAGCGAGGTCTTAATGCACACCGGGAGGGTTGCAATAATAATGATCTCGGTAAAACACCCAGTTGATGGGTAAGAATTAAACACATGCGTAAACCAAGAGACGTGAACGCAGGTTGAAAAGTCAAAGTAACTTGGATTACGAGTTATGACTGTAAAATCTCGTATATAGAAATTGCGAGTAAATATGTTCAACTATTCGAAGTCGAATGGGTTGAATAAAGAATAAAGTTGATTGTTTATAAGTGATAGATTTCACATTAATAGGTCAAACATGTTGAATACAATATAACGCTGAATGGCACAAATGAGCGCTAGCCAGATAAAGGTAGCGTTAAATGCAAGAGAATAATGAGCCCGGTAATGGGATATAACCAAATAAGAATAAATTATGGACTGTCAATATCCTGGTATGGATAATTGACAAAAGTTAAAGAGAAGATCCTAAAAACTAAAACTTCGGTTTTAGTAAGAAATAATGTTTTTACAAACATAAATTCTGATAGGAATTTAAATAGTAAGCATGAAAGATGCAAGTCTTGACACTGATAGGCGCAAGACGATATATTCGAAAAGTGATATTTTCGAAAATGAAATTTTGATATAAATTAAACATGATGTAACACAATCACGGTCAGGAAAGTTATGTGAAATAAAATCACATAGTAGCCCGAGAGATGGGTATAAAGTAACTGGACTAATAAGACTAGTCAGTTAGGAAAGTTATGTGAAACCATAATAATGGTTAAAAAGAAGTAAATCAATAATTTGGTCATATTATGTCGAAAGTAATAAACGGTTTATAAGTAAAATGACCGTACGATGTTAAACGGAACGGGTCATGTAGACGAGACGATAATAAATATCATCTCGCATAGATAAACGACCATTTCGGCCAAACGGGTCAAAAGGTGTAGACATCACCTTTTGACAATATCGACTAATGATTCTTTTGTCAAGTTACATGCTTACAGGAATAGATATCCAATGGATATTCGTATCGTTCTGAATTAGCGAATATAAAGCAAAGTATTAAAATCGGGTTAATAAGTTGACCCGGGCCAGGTATGTGTCATTTAGAACTTGGAGATCTTTGAGATTTAGGCAAAGTAAAAAGAAACATTCGGTTACCTTAAAAGGTAAACCGAAGGATTTAAATTATAGACAGAGTGTTTTGAAAATAAGATTTGGTTAAAAACGAGATTTTGGGCGTACATGGCTAAGCAAACCCTTCGTTGTAAAAGAAGGGTTAAAAATGACCAAAACGCCCTTGTAAACAAAATTAAGCAAACAACTCTTAGAAGTCGCTTGAAAACAAGTTTTATAATCAAGTTAATACTTAGAATAAGTCTAATAGCGTAAGATGTAAATCCTTGGTCAAAAGACTCTATATGAGTCTTTGCTGTAAATTGATAATCCGAAGGGTAAAACTCGGATTAAATAGATCGTCACATTAAAACCATCACAAATATAGATGTGATGGAAGGTCACTTGATAATTAATGTGGAAATAAAATGCTAGAAAGAAATGGGTGTGAGTTATGCGTAAAAGTTGCTTAAATGTCCTTAACGGGTCAAAATAAGCACTTGAGAGTAAGCGGGTTTAAAATGCGTAGAAAACCCATGGTTTGAGCTAAATATGATAGACGATATAGAACTTAGAAGGTTCACGAGAATTTGGAATCGAACAAACAAGTTTGTTTGATAAATACATGAACGGGTTAAAATGGGTAAATTCTAGTTTAAGCCAAAAGCTTAAAACTCTATAAATTTGTTAATCCGGAAGTCGGATTTTAAATCCATTTGATGGAGAATCAAATTACAAACATGTAGGAAGAAACGGAAGGTCAAACGGATAAGCGGTTTGAAAGATACGAAAGATTTCGTGTCAAATTACGGCAAAATGGAAAACTGGATGTAGGGTCCACCGTAAATTACGGTGCCACCATAATTTACGGTGGAGATGATATGGTTACGGTGGTAACCTGCTGATTTACGGTAGAAACATATTAAATCAGAGGTCACGGTGGAGGCCAGGTCGAAAATTTTGTTTTTGTTATCAATTGTTTCTCGGACTCGTTTAGGCACGTTTTAAGCCCTGTATGACTAAAGCATTTCATGTTTATGAAATGTAGGTACACCTTGGATGCCGGAAGACGATTAAGCTCAATGAAGAACCGAACACGATAAAGACACACGCTTCCGCACTTTGACACATAGTAAATTTTAAACAACGAATTCAACCACGTTATGTAGAATAACTTATGATTTGTAAAAGTTTTAATAAACCCGTATTTCCAAATGTTTATGTAATCTTAATTACATGATTGTTTTACGTAAAATTTATGTTAAACCTTGAATAATAAGAACGGGTGTTACAGCTAACTAGCAAGCTATAAACTTGAATACGAAAGATATAAAATTCTGCCCTTAAGGTGTTTGTTGAAATGCCTCTATGAAGGCTTAAAACTGAAATTCTGAGCTTAAACGCATAATCATGATGTTTTTATGTATTATGCGAATTATGATTTAAAGAGAGTTCTAAAACGCATCATAAATGGACTCTATAGGAACGGACGCAGGAGCGTCAAGCGGACAAGTGGGTGGCGAACCACGTTTAAAGGGCAAACTTTGAAGGTATGTAACTTGTTCCGTTACATTTATTATATCGGATGATTCAAATATGTAATTGAATTATGAATAAGAGTTGTTTTGATTTAAGCACTGAAGTCGTTATATTGATTGATTTATTAAATTCGGTTGGTACCCGTTGGTAGTCGTCATATAGAAGGATTCTTTAGACGAGCCAAACGGGTCAAATAATCAAGTAAAACATGATTTATATTCCGGAAATATGATAGATTGTTATACGCTATTGGTTAATATTTATCACATGTTAGAAATACTAGATTTGGATGTAATGGGTTGTTAGAAAGGAGAATTTCGAGATTGGTTTAAAGGAAATGAACTCACAAAACAAGACATGGATTTCCAGGACTTACCGTAAATTACGGTAATACCGTAATTTACGGTATAGGTCAGACATGTTACGGTGATTACCTACTGGTTTACGGTAACCAGGAACTCTCAGGGACCACCGTAAATTACGGTGATACCGTAATTTACGGTGGATCCAGGAAGGTTATTTTGCTTTTTATTATTCAAATGTGACGTTCAACCTTGCGATTATATTATACGATAACGTCAAAGCTAATGTTATAATGGTTTTTGTCATAGGTCAATCGACAAGTCTTACTGGTGGCGATCAAGTGATAAGATGAAGAACCGAACACTCTATTTTGAAGCTTCCGCAACGTCTTAGATCTTTTGTAGTCTTTGTGCATGGGTCGTTAATACATTTTAAACAGTTTTGAAATTATGTAACTTAGTCATTAGTTGACTAAGGTCATGGTTATTATTAAATTTTGTTAATGAAAGTCATGTACTTAATTATATTTTGTCTAAAATCAAGGGTATAAATATTAGGGTGTTACAAGTTGGTAATCAGAGCTCAAGGTTGTCAATAAGTGTTCGGTTCAAGCTTGATCGATCGTCCGGTAAGAACTAGCTTATTTGTTAATAAATTAGGTACTACGTAAAGAATAAGAAATGAACAATATGCATGAAACGAGTGTGTAAGCTCACTCAAAAATCAAGAAATGCATGAAACAAGAATTACTAAATCAAGTTACGAACTTGATTAAATTGAAACAAGAATGACTAAATCAAGTTACGAACTTGATTAAATTGAAACAAGAATGACTAAATCAAGTTACGAACTTGATTAAATTGAAACAAGAATGATTAAATCAAGTTATGAACTTGATTAAATCAAAACAAGTAAAGCATGTGTTATAAATGGAATGTTTAACAAATCTATGTAGACATTTCAGAAATCAAGATGGCTGATGGAGACAATGATAATGTGGTGCCAAGAGTCACCGAACAAATGAAAGAAGCGATTGCCGAAGAAGTTGGAAAGGCGATCGAAAACAGTTTGTCGGGCTTTATTGATAAAATTCAAAACACAATTTTATCAATAGTAGAAGATAGAATCAAGAAACTGGAAGATGATTCAAATGTAGCAAAGGAGAAGCGTGGAGGACGAAAGCCTTGTTCATACAAGGAATTCATGGCTTGTAAACCACCAATATATAATGGGGAGGTTGACCCAATAGTGTGCCAACGATGGCTAAGTGACATCGAAGAGGTATTCGAGAGAACCCATTGTGACGAAGAAGATTACGTAGCCTATGGTACGGGTCAACTAAGGAGTCAAGCGAAAGATTGGTGGGATAACAAAAATAAGGAGATTGGAAGTGAAGCGGCTAAGGCCATGACTTGGGAGGAGTTTAAGACGCCGTTTCTTAAACACCATAGTCCCAAGGCGGTCATAAATAAAATCAAGGAAGAATTCATGCAACTCAGACACAAAGGTGAATCCATAGACAAGATCACGGGGATGTTTATGGACAAAATGAAGTTCTGTGATGATTTGATAACGAATGAAGAGCAAAAGGTTTATTATTATCATAACATGCTAAGCGCGGAGTATAGAGAGTTCATAACCCCTTCAAAGTACGAGACCCTTACCGAGATTGTCAATGCTGCTCGGGAAAAGGGAGATTGAATTGAAAAAGAGTATAGAACGGGGTGAACGAAGGGCACAAGATGTGAATCCAAGCCCTACCAAGAAAGCAAGAACGAATGAAACAGCAAAGAGATCAGATGCTAAAGGTAGTACATCAGGTTGCAAAATTTGTGGGAAAAATCATAAGGGTGAATGCCGTTACAAGGATAAGCCTTGTCCTATATGCAAGAAAACGGGACATATGGCTATGTCTTGTCCGGAGAAAGTGACGGTTTGTTACAATTGTTATCGAACGGGTCACAAGAAGTCGGAATGCCCGGAACTGGTTGGAAAGAAGGATGGGCAAGAATCGAAAGGTGAAGCCCCGAAAGCAAAGGCAAGATCTTTCCAACTAACTGCCGCAGAAGCGAAGATTGAACCTGACGTGGTCTCAGGTATATTTGCTGTAAATTCAATTCCCGCACACGTGTTATTTGATACGGGTGCGAATAAATCCTTTGTTTCATATGGGTTTATTCGACATCCTTCATTTGTTTTAACCAAATTACCTATGCCTTTAGAAGTAGAGATAGGTAATAACAAAAGTTTTATTGTTTGTGATGTATGTGAAAATTGTAAACTGAGCATTGATGATGAAGAATATTTGATAAATCTAATCCCGATGTCGATGGGAGAATTCCAAATAGTCGTGGGGATGGATTGGCTATCTCAATACCATGCAAAGGTCGTGTGTTTTCGCGAGGAGATAAAACTAACATTTCCAAGCGGAAAACACGTCACCATTTATGGCGAAAAACGAGGCAACCCCATAGTATGTTCGATGTTGAAAGCTCACAAGCTCATGAAGCGAGGATGCAAGGCATTCATAATTTATGCAAATGAGACCGAGAAAGAATCACGAAAGATTGGAGATGTACCGGTAGTACGAGATTATGAAGATGTTTTTCCGGAAGATTTACCGGGGATACCGCCTGAACGGGAAGTAGAGTTCGGGATTGAATTGATTCCGGGCGCGAAACCTGTAGCAAAAGCCCCGTACCGACTTGCACCGTCGGAACTACAAGAGTTGATGTCCCAAATCCAAGACCTGCTTGACAAGGGATTCATAAGGCCGGGTGTGTCTCCTTGGGGCGCACCGGTATTGTTCGTGAGGAAGAAAGACGGGAGCATGCGTATGTGTATTGATTACCGGGAGTTAAACAAACTCACGATAAAGAACCGATACCCGCTCCCGAGGATAGATGATTTATTCGACCAACTACAAGGTGCGAATTGGTTTTCCAAAATTGACCTTAGATCGGGGTATCATCAACTAAAGGTTAAAGAAGAAGATGTGCCGAAGACGGCTTTCCGCACGAGATATGGACATTACGAATTCCTCGTGATGTCATTTGGGCTAACAAATGCACCCGCTGCTTTCATGGACCTCATGAACCGGGTTTGCAAGCCAATGTTGGATAAGTCGGTCATCGTGTTTATCGATGATATCTTGGTGTACTCGAAAAGTGAAGCTGAGCACGCGCATCACTTACAAGAAGTGTTAGAGACACTTAGGCGAGAGAAGTTATATGCAAAATTCTCTAAATGTGCCTTTTGGTTACGAGAGGTTCAATTTTTAGGCCATGTCATAAATGCCGATGGAGTATTGGTGGATCCGTCAAAGATAGAGGCTGTGTCAAAATGGAAACCCCCGAAGAATCCTTCAGAAATTAGAAGCTTTTTGGGGCTTGCTGGATATTATAGGAGATTCATTCAAGATTTCTCCAAGCTATAAACTTGAATACGAAAGATATAAAATTCTGCCCTTAAGGTGTTTGTTGAAATGCCTCTACGAAGGCTTAAAACTGAAATTCTGAGCTTAAACGCATAATCATGATGTTTTGATGTATTATGCGAATTATGATTTAAAGAGAGTTCTAAAACGCATCATAAATGGACTCTATAGGAACGGACGCAGGAGCGTCAAGCGGACAAGTGGGTGGCGAACCACGTTTAAAGGGCAAACTTTGAAGGTATGTAACTTGTTCCGTTACATTTATTATATCGGATGATTCAAATATGTAATTGAATTATGAATAAGAGTTGTTTTGATTTAAGCACTGAAGTCGTTATATTGATTGATTTATTAAATTCGGTTGGTACCCGTTGGTAGTCGTCATATAGAAGGATTCTTTAGACGAGCCAAACGGGTCAAATAATCAAGTAAAACATGATTTATATTCCGGAAATATGATAGATTGTTATACGCTATTGGTTAATATTTATCACATGTTAGAAATACTAGATTTGGATGTAATGGGTTGTTAGAAAGGAGAATTTCGAGATTGGTTTAAAGGAAATGAACTCACAAAACAAGACATGGATTTCCAGGACTTACCGTAAATTACAGTAATACCGTAATTTACGGTATAGGTCAGACATGTTACGGTGATTACCTACTGGTTTACGGTAACCAGGAACTCTCAGGGACCACCGTAAATTACGGTGATACCGTAATTTACGGTGGATCCAGGAAGGTTATTTTGCTTTTTATTATTCAAATGTGACGTTCAACCTTGCGATTATATTATACGATAACGTCAAAGCTAATGTTATAATGGTTTTTGTCATAGGTCAATCGACAAGTCTTACTGGTGGCGATCAAGTGATAAGATGAAGAACCGAACACTCTATTTTGAAGCTTCCGCAACGTCTTAGATCTTTTGTAGTCTTTGTGCATGGGTCGTTAATACATTTTAAACAGTTTTGAAATTATGTAACTTAGTCATTAGTTGACTAAGGTCATGGTTATTATTAAATTTTGTTAATGAAAGTCATGTACTTAATTATATTTTGTCTAAAATCAAGGGTATAAATATTAGGGTGTTACAGTATCAGAGCCAACGTTTGAGTGAATTAAACAGTAGTGTTTTGTGTTTATTCTCAAACATCACAATAACATAATCCTTAGACTTTCTAGAGTCTAGGCATTCACTTAGGATTACTCATATCTTTATTAAGTTATTGTTATTATTTTTTATATTTAACAGGTAATATGACGCCCAGAATCAGAGGAAGAGGACGAGGAAAAGGTCCAATGAGAGGAGGACCATCTGGACAGATACCCTCTCAATCCCATAGCTCGGACCACCAGCAGTACTCAAGCGAGTCACCCTCGTCCCAGTCTGCAAGACACTCTTTTTCACACCATTCATCTCATTCTCACCACTCTCACCACTCACATCAATCTCACCATTCCCACTCACATTCTTTTCATGGCTCATTCGACCCTAATCATTTAATTAACACCCCACCTGCTAGCCAAAACCAACTATATTAGCAAAGGACGATTTTGATCTGGAGATGCCACGGTCTGGGTCTCATATGCACCTAATTGAACTCTCCAGTGATACTGCATCTTATGTAGGATCACCATGCCAGGGTCCTGATGAATGGAACCAATACTTTAACCAGTTCACATCTTTTTACACACCTCCGTATCAACCTCCACAAATGTCATCACCGCCTCCACTAGAGGATGGGCCGATGGAGCCTGCGGAGTAACCGTAACCTCTATCGCCTCGCTTTTGAAACTTTCCCTAACTAGAAAGGTTATTTATATTACTATTTTTGGAAACTTAAATTCGTATCGTAATTGTATTTCACTTCTAGCTTCGTCATACGCAACTTTTGTCGTAATAAAAACTTGACCTTTTATTTAAATTATACTTCGATTGATTGTACTTGTTTTACATTCAAATCGTATGCATACTTGATACTTGTTGTTTCATTAACGTAAACATATAACTATCCTACAAACAAAAGATCGTAAGATACATATTTTATACTCTTTATCCACTCAAACACTTGATTATATAATAATAACACTTAATCCATAGTTTTATATATAAGTTTAACTTAATCATATGTCAGTTATGCTCTTTATACCCTAATTATACCTAGGATCAAACATAGGGGATTGTTCTTGTCAATTTGAAGAAGCTGTCCGGCTAGAACCTCACTGCGACACGCGCACGCATCAGGTATCCCTGCCGCGACGCGCGACCGACCCCAATCCGCATCCAGCCTATTCCTTTGCACAGATTGGTTGATTTTTCATGCTTAACTTCCACCTAATTGCTTTTATTACCCAAAAAACTCACATTTAATACAAACCCTAACCTCCACACTATTAATACATGTCCTCCACACTGTCTTAACCTTTTACACACTCTCATTTCACTCTCAAATGCTCACAATTCACCCAAACTTTCAAGTTCTTGGCAGATTCATACTTTGCTCAAAACAGTGAGTTTCGAGCACCTTTTCTCTACTTTTCTTCATGTTTCTTGTACCAATATACTTGGATGACCTTCAAGGATGTTATCCAAGATTCACCATGGTGTAATCACGAGATACATCACTTATATAAGGCTCCAAGTCAGATTTATTTTCTGATTTATGTAAACTTATTATAACTTCATTTTCTTCAACTTTTCTTCATCATTTCTTCTTCCACAAGGCTTGGAACACCTCTAGGAATGTTTCCACAGGTTTACCATGGTAAACAAAGGTGGAACAACACCATTTTGAGGCCTAAACTTTCTGTTTTGGAAGAATACCTGTTATGCTTTCTTAAAACTATGTTTTCTTGATGTTATCTTGTGCCTACTTGTTCTTGAACCTATCTAAGGTTATGAGACTTGTTAGGAATACATTCTTATGAGTTTAAGAGGTGAAAACACCTCTAAACTTTCGGTTTTTTGTTCAATGTTCACGTGCTTTTTGTTTCTTTGCTAAAACTTGGTGGAATCTTGTACCCACCAAGCTCACAACTTAGTCTATAGTTGTGGGTTTGTGTTGAGGCGATTTCCATCAAGTTATGAGTTCAAGAACTCTTTATTTTCAGTTTATACGTATCATAATCTAAGTGTTTAAAGCAAGCATGATTCATCATCTTTCATATGATGAACTTGTGACTTGTGAAGTGTGAACCATGGGAACTTGGGCTTTCCAATCTAGTTCCACTCCTACACTTGTGAACTTGTGTATAAACACTTAAGTGACTTCCTAGCATCAAAGTAACATAGCCCTGCCTAGCCTCCGACATTTAGGATTACCTTTCCATGTCGTGTTGGTTCACCCGGGTTAGGATTTACTTGATCACTTAAGTATGCATTAGTTAGTTTTTATTTCTTGTTATTCATGACCCTCCGAATCATCCTTGTGATGATTTGTGTAGTGGTGAATCATACAAAGAGGTTAAACGTCCATGCTTAACTTACATGATAATCTATGATATCTATGATGAACTTAGTTTTAGGTTAATATTATAACTATACTATGAAACATATAAATGTGAACATAACCGAATTCTTGATGTTAATCGGGTCATGATTATACGTCGCGAATATAAGTTATATTATCTTTGCTTTTTATTCCTCGTTTTTTATTCTAATGGGCATGTTAGGACCCATGAAAACACTTTAAAAACTTAGTGTCCAAACGAGTGTCTAGACGGGATATACTTTGCATACATGTACTTTTATTCTTAATTCCGAATCCAAACATTCCATAAACTCCAAACACTGAACACGTTCATTCTCCTATTCTCATTAACTCGTTAATACACGGATAATCGGAAAGCTTTTGCAATATTGTGAGTATACTTGACCCTTTTTACGCTTTAATGCACTTTTGGGTGTAACATGTTTCAACTATCAAATTCACAATACACATAATCAAACATATTCAATCACTGAATCCTCCAAACATGCTATTTGTTATGCTTAGGTTGTTTATGCTAGAATACATACATGCACTCTATTTGTCATTAACTTAGCTAGCCCACCTTAACAATTATAGCACTATAGGAGTAGCACACCACCCGACGGGGTATTGTTAAGTTAACATTTTATGGTCTCGATTACTTCGGTGTTGAGGGATGCAAATTATTATACATAACGGTCTCGTTCACTTTGGTGGCGAGGCATGCACATTAATTTTGTGGACACTCGGTTTTCGCCTATAGTTATGCATGCTACCTTCAACTTTGTATAATAATTGCCATGTTGGATTTGAGACATTCTTTTATACTTATATGCTAGTATTTCAAAACTTGCATACTCGCCAATACGTTTGTATTGAACTATACTTTAAAACATGTTGCAGGATTATGATGAGGATGATGATGCACGGAACTTAGTAGGATGCCTAGAAACACATTTTAAATCTAAATACTTGTTGTAATGTAAATCATTATGTTTCAACTTGTTGTATTTGATTTCAAACAATATAATTGATTCTTTTAGCAATGAAATGAAATTTATTATTAAATACTTTTCACAATTTAGTGTTATGAGTAATGAGCAATCTATTTCGTCTCACTCCGATGTTTCCGCCATCGGTTGGGGTGTGACACAACCGCCACCACAACCAAGGAAGCCTCGTGGTGCGCGCATGTCTGTACAGGCAGGACAATGGTCGGGTTTGCGTCCACCGTTGTGACACCTGTGTTTGTAATCATTTTAAACAGTTCAGTTATCAATAAAGCAAGGTTATTTGATCCCTATGTTTGTTTGTTTATGTTTGACATTTTTCATGTTTTGACTTTTGTTCAATTTCAAACTCTATATCGCTTTCTGGAGAGTTACACGCAAACTGGTGCGTAAACATAATCAGTTTAATGCGAAAAACACTCCGAAACATCAACATATACTTAACATACCTTAAATGACCTTTACATAACTTAGAAATAAGTTTTGAAGGCTTTGGTATGGCAAAAACAAGTTTAATCGCCTACAGGGACTAAATTCGACAAACTGCGAAAGTATGATGATTCGCACTAGAACAGACATTCCGGAACATGACCAGAAGTTAAACATACCATAAATATCCTTTACATAGCTTAGAAATAGGCTTTAAGGGGTTCGATGTGCTAAAATAAACTTTTGGGTCATTCAGGGACTAAAAGCGTAAAAAAGTGCATAAGTTTGCATTTACGCGCATAACTTACATTCTGAATACATCCGGACATCCAAAAATTTATGTAAGTACTAAAATATTTTATTTTAGTGTTTGGAATAAGAAAAATCCATTCGTCGCGCAATTTGGATCGTTTTTCGCGCTTATGCGCATTCCGTCGTAATTAAGCGAACATCGCGATCATACGACCCAACGAACCGACATCCGGCATATTTTTGAGCATGTTTCATGTCCACAATGTTTAGGAATCATTTTAGGGCCTTAAAGTTTGCTTAACGGGCCTTAAACATGTCGGAAATGGCTTAAAAACACAACAGGGACTGAAACTGTCACTTTTGAAACTTCTGGCTAATCTGCAGACCTCAGGCGGGGCGCGTAAGCCTAAGGGCATACCTTACGCGGGCCGTGAGGCCCTCCCAGATCAGCAAAACTAGATTAAACAGCTGTTAACAGCTGTTAAACACCCAAAACCCAATTGCATATGGTATTTCCTGATACTAGGGGCTCAAATGGTTTTATAAAACTATGGGCTTGAGGTGTATGGAAGAGATTGAAGCACGGTTTTCGAGGAACGATCTTAATGGTCCTAGAAATCCTATAAATACCCCTCAAGTTGACAACTCAAAACCCACACCTTTGAATCTGAATTTGTTCTCTAAGTTGATGTGTTTATCACTTCATACCTGAGAATATTCGGATCAAAACTTCCGTTCTTGGACCCGTTGTAAGTCCTCTTTCGTTCTTTTAGCGTTTTCAGCGTTGACCAGTTTATGGTCAACACAAAGTTCGGTTGAACTTCGAAACGTGAGCGTAATCACGATGGTTATAGTCCCTTGGGACTATACCTACTGATTACCACGTTATCTAGGCTCAGTGACGAGTCGTAGTTTCGGCCAAAATGCGTATTCTTGCGTATTTTGTAACCAAACTACTTTTAGGTATCAAAACCGTTTGTTTTGATACCAAACTTGTTTTCTAACTTAGTTAAGCATGTTTTAACATGCTTAGCTCGTCACTTTTAGTTTAGTGCTTATATAGGGTCGTAAGGTAAGCGATCTAAACAATCGCTTATACTTTCGAACCCGACCCGTTTGGTCGATCTTCAGGATCCGACCAAATACATTAGGTGACCATAGTCATATAGGAAATATCCTTCCGAGGTTACACCTTATGGTCACGACGTTTAGTTAGTTGTATGTTAGGTAGTTTATATGCCTTAGGTAAATTACCAAAATGCCCTTTTTACGCCAAAATTCATTTTAAGCATATGTAACATAATTTTTGGTATCTAAACTGATTTGGCAACAATATTAGACATGTTAAGGCATATTTTACTTATCATAGGACTAGTTAGGCGTTCCGAATGCGTTTTACGCGAATGACGCGTTAAAGTATCATAAGCTACCTAAACGGGTTGTAATGGGTCGTAAGCACTTAGGTTAGGTTTCATTTTAGTATGTAGGCTTTGTTAAACTATATTACATGAGTTCCCATACTCGTTTGGTTTACGAACCCTCATGCTACCCGATCCTCCGAATAGGTCCGGTTATTAACATAGTTACCTATATTAGGTGCCGTTTGATTTCCGTGATCTCTAGCATTGTTTGGTTGTTACACAAGGACTTCTAGGCAATCTCATATGAGTACATAGACCCCTCTTTTACTGTTTTTCAAACTGTTTTGGGGTGAAACACATGTGCCTACTTGTTACTTTCATGCTTTCCTATTTTTACATCATATACTTGCTATGTTCATTAGTACACTTATAGTACATGATTTACATTACATTGTCTTGCTATGTATGTTGACTGATCATACTTAGTACATTGTTTTACTTTACATTTCTGCTATGTATGTTGACTGAGCATGCTAGCACATTGATTTACATGACTTTTCTGCTTTGTATGTTAACTTAGCATACTTTGTACATTGTTTTCATATAACATGTTTACACTTGGTATAACATTTGGTTTGTACAAACGGGACTTATATACGTTCATTAACATTAGCTACGCCGCTCGGTAGTAAGTAGTGGTACCATAGGACTTGACAAATCCCGTTCCTGACATCCTAGGTTTGTTTGGGTGTAAGGAATGACTGAATCCGAAAACATTTATTTTGATAACCTTGACTTAGGGTTATCCGTCTGTCTCAAGGCTTGAATGTATGCGTTAACTTACCACATAAGTGTTTGTATCAATAAAACATGCATTTACTTTGCAAAACATAACTTTTTGATATATTCAAAATACCTTGTTTTGTACATTTTTACATTTGGTTTATGTAACAACACATTACTCACCATACATAACATTTGTTACACATTACTTGACTACATTTGGACTTTTAACATTTGATATGGTTTATACAAGGACTTTTTGACAATTGGTTTGAAACTAGACTTTACACATTGGTGGTTTGGTTAAGTGACTTAAGTAACGAGATGTGAGTAGTATGATACAAGCATGGTGGATACGCTGCTGGTAATTCCTATATATAAGTGTTTGTATTATATTACATATCATAGCGTTATTTAAATCATTCAATTTGGACTTATACATTTTACACAAGTAACATGTTTTTCACAAGACTTTGGTTTACAAAACAGTTTATTTTATACAACTCATTTTACTTGGTTATTCATTTAACCATATATTATTCTTTCATTTATACATATCATCTGATCTTATCGCTCTTTAAATGATTTACAAAACAAAACAATTTACAAGGTTCATGACTAAATTTTATTAAACATTTTCTTAAGCTTAAGTCATGAATCATATTTTCACAAAACCTATGTATCTTACAGGCATTTTTATGCTGACGTACCTATTTTCACATGTGTTTTCAGGAGCTGTTGCTTAGGATGATGATCGTGACGTTAGGGCGGACCTGTGCCTTAGAGACTTAAAATGAAGATAGACTTAGTTAAATTTTGTTATGTACTCTTTGGTTCTTGTTTAAGACAATGTAACTCTCTTGTTTGTTAAATAAAACATAACTTTAATTTCCATGGTTGTGAAACAATTAATTCTGTTACAACACTCCCCGACGTTTCCGCCACGTTTTGTTGTTCTACGTGGTCGGGGTGTGATAGAGAAGTTGGTATCAGAGCCAATGGTTATAGGGAATTAGGTTATTAGTAATGCTTTGACCTAGACTATAACCTTTCTAGGACCCCAACACAAGTTATCTTGTGTTTAGATCTTAAAACATGCACTTCACCTATCCTTAGGTGATAACCACAACGAGAACATCAATTCCGAATCCGCTTTGAAAATTAATCATCTGTTCTTGGATGATTGATTACTAGGTTTTGAACCCTCTGTTGTGAGGTTTTGAATCCTCTGTTATAAGGTTTTGAACCCCTTTGAGTTTTCAAAATCTCGTCAAAGTTTTGGGTTCGAAATAGTGTTAACACGTGCAAACTGGAAGAGTGAATGCCTGTACCCTGGGTTTTCTGTCTAAGGCTAGAGTGTTCGTACAAATCCACATAATCGGACCAGTCACTCTTACCTGGGAACTCTTGGGGTGAGTGTTCACTTATAGGCGAGCATGTCTTCGCGATACATTATTTTTGACCCATTTACTTTGATTAGTCACAATGTGTCGTTAGTTTGCCTTGTGGTAACGAACAAATGATCACTGTCTTTGGTGTTGTCAATTTTTGAATCATCTTATTCTTTTCATCCAATCATCTCACTCGTTTCCTTTCATGTTTCCTCTTTTAGAATGCCTCCTCGACGCGACAATCAGATAGCGAATGCCGAACTGGCAGAAATCATCGCGCAGCAAATGGCTGCTGCTTTCCCAAATCTTATTGCTCAACTGAACCAAGCCAACAACAACAATAATGCTCCATGCAATTTCAAGAGTTTCAATTCGGATAAGCCACTCAAGTTTAGTGGTTCTGAAGGGGCAACTGGGCTCCTAAAATGGTTCGAGAGCACTGAGAGTACGTTTCGTCACGTTCAGTGTCCTGATAATCGCAAGGTCGAGTTTGCTTCCAGTGTATTTCTGAAGAGGGCTCTTACATGGTGGAACGGGGTTATGAGAGACTGTGGTGCCGAGGTTGCTTTAGCATAGACTTGGGCCGAGCTTAGGGCTCTTATGATGAAGGAGTTCTGTCCTCGTCATGAACTGCGAGCTTTGGAAAGGGAATTTGATGATTTGAAGCAAGATAGTGGTGAGCACCGGGCGTATACTGATAGGTATGAGGAGCTGAGCTTGTTGTGCCCAACAATGGTTACCCCACTCGACAAGGCTATCGAAAGGTACATCGATGGTCTACCTGACTCAGTGCAAGACATCATTACTGGTAGTAACCCTACCACAGTCCGTCAGGCGATCGAGTTAGCAGCGACATTGACTGAGTCGCAGGTTCGAAAGGGAAAGCTGCATAAAAAGGGTGACAAAGGTAAGAAGCAGGCGTCTGACAAAGAGGATAACAAGAAAGATAAAAACAAGAAGGGAAAGGATTCTGGTTCCTCAAAAGGGTCTAGGAAGCGGAAGGCTTCCCAAAACTATGCCGTTACTGCACAGGCTCTAGCTGCACCAAATCAGCCTGCGCAACCACCCGCCAAGAGGCCTTATCTTGGCAATGCACCTTTGTGCAACATGTGTAACGGCCATCACCTACCACATCTCCAATGTCGTCATTGCACTAACTGTGGAAGAAATGGTCATCTTGCCGCTACATGCCGCATTCCTGTCAACCAGAATCAGGCAGTTCAGAACCAAGCCCAACAAGTTGCGCAGCCTCTTGCTCAGCAACAAGGTCAAGCTGCACGACCCCATTTTCCTCCTGGTTCGTGCTACAATTGTGGGGATCTGACCCACTACAGAAACCGGTGTCCAAGACTGGCTAACGCAAATCCAAATCAGAATCAGGCTCAGGCTCGAGGTCGAGTCTTCAACATGAATGCACAAGAGGCGCAAGCAGACGATAATGTGGTCAACGGTACATTCTTTATTAATAACCAGCCTGCATCTGTTCTTTTTGATTCGGGTGCCGATAAGAGTTTTGTGTCATTATCTTTTGAGCCATTGCTTCGCATGTCTAGAACGAAACTAGGAAAACCCTTGACAGTAGAAGTTGCTAGTGGTGAACCCATTGTTCTTGATTCTGTTCTTCGCAACTGCTAGTTGAACCTAAACAACCATCTTTTTCCTATCAACCTCACGCCAATGCAACTTGGAAGCTTCGACGTTATAGTGGGTATGGATTGGTTAGCCAAGCATCACGCAGAGGTAGTTTGTTTCGAGAAGATTGTTCGTGTGCCACTTTCGACAGGGGAGATCCTACAGGTTCGTGGTGAGAAACCTGCTGGTAGTCTCAAACTCATGTCTTGTTTTAAAGCTCGGAAGTATCTGCGAAAGAATTATGTGGCCTTCTTGGCACATGTTACAGCAGATAAAGGCAAAGGTAAGTCTATTCAAGATATTCCTGTTGTTCGGGATTATCCTGAAGTATTCCCTGAAGAGTTACCTGGTTTACCCCCAGCACGCCAAGTCGAGTTCCGTATTGATCTCGTACCTGGTGCAAATCCCATTGCCAGACCTCCATATCGTCTTGCCCCATCTGAGATGCAAGAGTTGTCTAAGCAGCTTCAGGAGCTTTCTGACAAAGGTTTTATTCGTCCTAGCTTTTCACCTTGGGGTGCTCCCGTACTTTTTGTCAAGAAGAAGGATGGATCTTTTAGGATGTGTATCGATTATCGTGAGCTTAACAAGCTTACCATCAAGAATCGATATCCCCTACCTCGCATTGATGATCTCTTTGATCAGTTACAGGGCGCTTCTTATTTTTCGAAGATTGATCTGCATTTTGGGTATCATCAACTTCGTGTGCATGAAGAAGATATTTCCAAGACAGCGTTCCGCACTCGTTATGGGCATTATGATTTCACAGTTATGCCATTCGGTTTGACAAATGCTCCTACTGTTTTCATGGACTTAATGAATAGGGTATGCAAACCTTATTTAGATAAGTTCATCATCGTTTTCATTGATGACATCTTGATATACTCTAAGACGCAAGCTGATCATGAGCAACATCTTCGTCTCACTCTGGAACTCCTAAAGAAAGAGCAACTCTTCGCCAAATTCTCCAAGTGTGAATTCTGGCTTAAGGAAGTTCAATTTTTAGGACATATTGTCAACGAACAAGGTATTCATGTAGATCCATCCATGATCAGTGCGATTAAGGATTGGGATACGCCTACTACTCCTACTGAAGTTTGTTCTTTTCTTGGTCTGGCGGGTTATTATCGCCGCTTCATTGAAAATTTCTCAAAGATTGCAGTTCCTCTAACTGCTCTAACTCAAAAGAACAAACCCTTTGATTGGGGATCCAAACAAGAGGAAGCTTTTCAAAACTTGAAGCAGAAGCTTTGTGATGCGCCTATTCTATCATTACCTGAGGGTAATGATGATTTTGTCGTGTATTGTGATGCATCAAACTTGGGTCTTGGCTGTGTTCTCATGCAACGGAACAAAGTCATAGCATATGCATCGAGGTAGTTGAAGATACATGAGAAGAACTACACCACTCATGATCTTGAGTTAGGTGCAGTTGTTTTCGCTCTCAAAATCTGGAGACACTATTTATATGGTACAAAATTTGTGGTTTTCACTAACCACATAAGTCTTCAGCATATTTTTAATCAGAAAGAACTCAACATGAGGCAACGACGTTGGGTTGAGCTTCTAAACGACTATGACTGCGAAATTCGCTACCATCCTTGTAAGGCGAACGTCGTGGCTGGCGCTTTGAGTCGTAAAGGACATGCCAAGCTTCATTGTGTTCGTGTTCAATCTGACATTCAAGCTCGATCTGATATCCAAACCCGCATCTCTCAGGCTCAACACACTTGTGTTTCGCAAGGTTTAATGGGTAAGGAGTTACCCTATCACATAACACCTGATCTAGAACTGAAGGAAAATGGATCGTATTACTTCATGGACCGTTTGTGAGTCCCAAGCCAAGATGATCTTCGCACCTTGCTTATGGATGAAGCCCATAAGTCTCGTTATTCTATTCATCCTGGCTCAGATAAGATGTATAAGGATCTTCGTATTCAGTATTGGTGGCCTGGTATGAAGAAAGACATTGCCTTATATGTATCAAAATGCCTTACTTGTCTTAAGGTTAAGGCTGAACATCAATGTCCTTCTGGTTTATTGGAGCAACCAGAGATCCCAGTTTGGAAATGGGAAAACATTGCTATGGATCTGGTTACCAAACTTCCATGCACAAAGAAAGGTCATGATGCCATCTGGGTAGTTGTTGATCGTCTTACTAAGTCAGCGCATTTCTTGCCAATCCGTGAGGATTTTTCTGCTGACAAACTTGCTAAAATCTATGTGGATGAAATTGTATCTCGACATGGTGTTCCTTTGAACATCATTTCTGACAGAGATGCTCGCTTCACTTCTCATTTTTGGAGAACCATGCAATCTGCTATGGGGACCCAACTTAATCTGAGCACAGCTTATCATCCGCAAACGGATGGTCAATCTGAAAGAACAATCCAGACTCTGGAGGATATGCTTAGAGCTTGTGTGATCGATTTTGGTGGTAGTTGGGATTCACATCTTCCGTTAATTGAATTCTCCTACAACAACAGTTATCACTCTAGCATCAACATGGCTCCTTTTGAAGCTCTCTATGGTCGAAAATGTCGTTCACCAGTCTGCTGGAATGAGATCGGTGAGGCTCAGCTTACTGGACCTACCCTCATTTTAGAGACAACTGATAAGGTTAAGAAAGTTCGTGACAACCTTCAGACAGCTAGAAGCCGTCAAAAGAGTTACGCGGACCAACGACGCAAGCCCTTGGAATTTCAAGTCGGTGATCGCGTGTTACTTAAGGTCTCACCTTGGAAAGGTGTGATCAGATTTGGAAAGAAAGGAAAACTTGCACCTAGATATGTTGGACCATTCAGGATCATCAAAAGAACCGGTAAGGTAGCCTACAGACTTGAGTTACCTCCTAAACTTGGAAATGTTCATCCAACCTTTCACGTGTCCAATCTCAAGAAGTGTTTGGCTGATGAGAATCTCCACATACCGCTTGATGAAATTCGTGTGGACAACACGATGCATTTTGTTGAGAAACCTGTGGAAATCATGGAACGTGAAGTCAACTGGCTCAAGCGCAAGCGCATTCCATTGGTCAAAGTTCGCTGGGAATCTAAGCGTGGACCCGAGTTTACTTGGGAACGTGAGGATCAAATGAAGGCGAAGTATCCACATCTATTCCCACGAGTTTCCTCCAAATAAATTTCGGGACGAAATTTCCACAAGTAGGGGAGACTGTGACACCTGTGTTTGCAATCATTATAAACAGTCCAGTTATCAATAAATCAAGGTTATTTGATCCCTATGTTTGTTTGTTTATGTTTGACATTTTTCATGTTTTGACTTTTGTTCAATTTCAAACTCTATATCGCTTTCTTGAGAGTTACACGCAAACTGGTGCGTAAACGTAATCAGTTTAATGCGAAAAACACTCCAGAACATCAACATATACTTAACATACCTTAAATAACCTTTACATAACTTAGAAATAAGTTTTGAAGGCTTTGGTATGGCAAAAACAAGTTTAATCGCCTACAGGGACTAAATTCGACAAACTGCGAAAGTATGATGATTCGCACTAGAACAGACATTCTGGAACATGACCATAAGTTAAACATACCATAAATATCCTTTACATAGCTTAGAAATAGGCTTTAAGGGGTTCGGTGTGCTAAAATAAACTTTTGGGTCATTCAGGGACTAAAAGCGTCAAAAAGTGCATAAGTTTGCATTTACGCGCATAACTTACATGCTGAATACATCCGGACATCCAAAAATTTATGTAAGCACTAAAATATTTTATTTTAGTGTTTGGAATAAGAAAAATCCATTCGTCGCGCAATTTGGATCGTTTTTCGCGCTTATGCGCATTCCGTCGTAATTAAGCGAACATCGCGATCATACGACCCAACGAACCGACATCCGGCATATTTTTGAGCATGTTTCATGTCCACAATGTTTAGGCATCATTTTAGGGCCTTAAAGTTTGCTTAACGGGCCTTACACATGTCGGAAATGGCTTAAAAACACAACAGGGACTGAAATTGTCACTTTTGAAACTTCTGGCTGATCTGCAGGCCTCAGGCCGGGCGCGTAAGCCTAAGGGCATACCTTACGCGGGCCGCGAGGCCCTCCCAGATCAGGAAAACCAGATTAAACAGCTTTTAACAGCTGTTAAACACCCAAAACCCAATTGCACATGGTATTTCCTTATACTAGGGGCTCAAATGGATTTATAAAACTATGGACTTGAGGTGTATGGATGAGATTGAAGCACGGTTTTCGAGGAACGATCTTAACGGTCCTAGAAATCCTATAAATATCCCTCAAGTTCACAACTTAAAACCCACACCTTTGAATCTGAATTTGTTCTCTAAGTTGATGTGTTTATCACTTCATACCTGAGAATATTAGGATCAAAACTTCCGTTCTTGGACCCGTTGTAAGTCCTCTTTCGTTCTTTTAGCGTTTTCTGCGTTGACCAGTTTATGGTCAACACGAAGTTCGGTTGAACTTCGTAACGTGAGCATAATCACGATGGTTATAGTCCATTGTGACTATACCTACTGATTACCACGTTAGCTAGGCTCAGTGACGAGTCGTAGTTTCGGCCAAAATGCGTATTCTTGCGTATTTTGTAACCAAACTACTTTTAGGTATCAAAACCGTTTGTTTTGATACCAAACTTGTTTTCTAACTTAGTTAAGCATGTTTTAACATGCTTAGCTCGTCACTTTTAGTTTAGTGCTTATATAGGGTCGTAAGGTAAGCGATCTAAACAATCGCTTATACTTTCGAACCCGACCCGTTTGGTCGATCTTTAGGATCCGACCAAATACATTAGGTGACCATAGTCATATAGGGAATAACCTTCCGAGGTTATACCTTATGGTCACAACGTTTAGTTAGTTGTATGATAGGTAGTTTATATGCCTTTGGTAAATTACCAAAATGCCCTTTTTACGCCAAAATTCATTTTAAGCATATGTAACATAATTTTTGGTATCTAAACTGATTTGGAAACAATATTAGACATGTTAAGGCATATTTTACTTATCATAGGACTAGTTAGGCATTCCAAACGCGTTTTACGCGAACGACGCGTTAAAGTATCAAAAGCTACCTAAACGAGTTGTAATGGGTCGTAAGCACTTAGGTTAGGTTTCATTTTAGTATGTAGGCTTTGTTAAACCATATTACATGAGTTCCCATACTCATTTGGTTTACGAACCCTCATGCTACCCGATCCTCCGAATAGGTCCGGTTATTAACATAGTTACCTATATTAGGTGCCGTTTGATTTCCGTGATCTCTAGCATTGTTTGGTTGTTACGCAAGGACTTCTAGGCAATCTCATGTGAGTACATAGACCCCTCTTTTACTGTTTTTCAAACTGTTTTGGGGTGAAACACATGTGCCTACTTGTTACTTTCATGCTTTCCTGTTTTCACATCATATACTTGCTATGTTCATTAGTACACTTATAGTACATGATTTACATTACATTGTCTTGCTATGTATGTTGACTGAGCATACTTAGTACATTGTTTTACTTTACATTTCTGCTATGTATGTTGACTGAGCATGCTAGCACATTGATTTACATGACTTTTCTGCTTTGTATGTTAACTTAGCATACTTAGTACATTGTTTTCATATAACATGTTTACACTTGGTATAACATTTGGTTTGTAAAAACGGGACTTATATACGTTCATTAACATTAGCTACGCCACTCGGTAGTAAGTAGTGGTACCATAGGACTTGACAAATCCCGTTCCTGACATCCTAGGTTTGTTTGGGTGTAAGGAATGACTGAATCCGAAAACATTTCTTTTAATAACCTTGACTTAGGGTTATCCGTCTGTCTCAAGGCTTGAGTGTATGAGTTAACTTACCACATAAGTGTTTGTATCAATAAAACATGCATTTACTTTGCAAAACATAACTGTTTGATATATTCAAAATACCTTGTTTTGTACATTTTTACATTTGGTTTATGTAACAACACATTACTCACCATACATAACATTTGTTACACATTACTTGACTACATTTGGACTTTTAACATTTGATATGGTTTATACAAGGACTTTTTGACAATTGGTTTAAAAGTAGACTTTACACATTGGTGGTTTGGTTAAGTGACTTTAGTAACGAGATGTGAGTAGTATGATACAAGCATGGTGGATACGCCGCTGGTACTTCCTATATATAAGTGTTTGCATTATATTACATATCATAGCGTTATTTAAATCATTCAATTTGGACATATACATTTTACACAAGTAACATGTTTTTCACAAGACTTTGGTTTACAAAACAGTTTATTTTATACAACTCATTTTACTTGGTTATTCATTTAACCATATATTATTCTTTTATTTATACATATCATCTGATCTTATCGCTTTTTAAATGGTTTACAAAACAAAACAATTTACAAGGTTCATGACTAAATTTTATTAAACATTTTCTTAAGCTTAAGTCATGAATCCTATTTTCACAAAACCTATGTATCTCACAGGCATTTTTATGTTGACGTACCTATTTTCACATGTGTTTTCAGGAGCTGTTGCTTAGGATGATGATCGTGACGTTAGGGCGGACCTGTGCCTTAGAGACTTAAAATGAAGATAGACTTAGTTAAAGTTTGTTATGTACTATTTGGTTCTTGTTTAAGACAATGTAACTCTCTTGTTTGTTAAATAAAACGTAACTTTAATTTTCATGGTTGTGAAACAATTAATTCTGTTACAACACTCCCTGACGTTTCCACCACGTTTTGTTGTTCTACGTGGTCGGGGTGTGACAACCGTTGCCTCCAACTTACCCTACCATTCCAGAGGACCCGCAAATGGGTGGACCCTCTAACAATGAACCTTTTGTTGAGCCACTTCAACAATCATCTGCTCAACAACCACCTTTGGGTTTTGATAACCCCATCCCTACATATCCAGAAGTGACTGGATATGATACTTCATATTCGACAACGCCAATGGATTACAATTATCCGGCGCCATCATACGAACCCTACTTACAGGCGGTCAAGCTTAATGCACTTTACCCATCTCCTTTCCCTCCCGCTTATCCAAATACTTGATATCCCAATTATAGGTACCAGTATCCTGTTGTGCCTTAGCCACAACCTCAGCCACCGCCACAACTTGAGGCTATTAATCAAGCCTTGGAGCGGGAGGAGCAGATTCAGTGTCAGGTTGAAAAGAACGAAAAGAGAACAAACAAAATCTTCAGGAAGCTTACCAAGATATGGAAATGGAAGAAAGATGAATGAAGATTGTATTTTATTTTTTTCATAGTAATTTTATTTCCAAAAGTCCCTGCGTGGACATGTCATTTCTTTTAAAGTCCCTATGGACAAGTACAATAATTTTATTTCAAAACTCCCTTTTTGGGCAAGTATTGTAACCTTTCTTACTTAAATGACAATTTTGAGATTATCTTATTTATATTATCTTTTTTTAAAAGCGTTTGTCTCGATTTTAATTCGAACTTTATCGATCTGCTCAATATATCAACAAGATATTCTTAATGGTTTTTGACCAGCCATATGGAAAAGCCTATATTATTGGCAATTATAAATGGCAGTGTGGCAATGAGGAATCACACTGATCCAATAGGTGGTGGACTATTTCCTAGCCTCATAGCCTTTATGATCAATGAGATCATGGCTAAAGAATATATTATTATTATTATTGTCAAGCCATTAAGACATTCTTTCTTTATTAACATTCAATTAATATTAATATTCCTGGCAGTGTGATATTGAGGAATCACACTGACCATCAAGGTGGACTATGTCTAAGCCTTATAGCCTATATGATCAAATAAGATCATGACTAATATCATTAATGCAATGATTATTTATTTTAACATCATATGTGATGTCAAATGATTTGCATACGGGCTATATTATACTGTTAATTAAGACAACGATGGTGGATTATATCCACATGATCAAATGAGATCACAACTCATATTATTATTATTTTAAATTGTCAGTTACGACAATGGCAGTTGTGACCTTATGGTTCCCTGTCCAAAGGTGGTGGACTATGTCCAAGCCTCATAGCCCTTGATGGTCCTATGAGACCTCGACTAAATATATTTAATTTGTTTCATTTAACATTCATTTGAAATGTTAAATCATATTTAGGCAGTTGTGACTTTGTGCACACTGGCCCGAATAGGTGAAGGATATACATATCCAAACCTTGTAGCCTATATGGTTTAATAATACCATGGCTGATAAAGTTTTTCAACTCATCAAATTTGATGACCAATTATTATATATTGCACTAAGCAATCATCTGTTATTGGCTTGTAGCCCAAAGTTTCTATAGATACGGCGAATCAGAACTCTGATGATGCCAATGGCGGGCGCAATGATAATATAAATGCTACCCGCGAAGGTGAAGGAAGCAACCTTCAGGCCTTGATTGTCACTGAGGTCGGCAAAGCTATGGAAAATTTCATATCTAATTTTAAAGGATGTGGTTCGACCCATCCGAAGTCCCAATCTATCCCACATTCTTCCACACATAAAATTGAAAGCTCACATTATTCCTCAAATGAGAGGAGTGAGCCCAAACAATTTGTCAAGGAAAAATCTCGTTCTATTAAAGACAGGTGCACATACAAGCACTTTGTATCTTGCAAGCCCCGAGATTTTACAGGGGAAAAGGGAGCTATCGATGCCATGAAATGGCTCGATGAAATGGAGACTGTCGTTGACATCAACGGATGTGCTGATCGAGACATTGTGAAGTATGTATCACAGTCGTTCATGGGCGATGCCCTGACTTGGTGAAAAGCTATGATCCAGTCTACGGGGAAGATGTCCTTGTACAACATGAAATGGTCCAAATTTGTGGACCTGATCAAGGAGACATACTGTCCTCCTCATGAGGTGGAAAAGGTGGAGTCAGACTTCCTGACTCTCACAATGAAAAATTTAGATTGTCGGAAGTATGTTTCCGACTACAATTCGCTGTCTAGACTGGTTCCCTACCTAATCACTCCTGAATCCAAACGCATTGCGTGTTTCATTGGTGGGTTAGCACCCTAGATAAAGGTTATGGTTAAAGCTTCCAAACCCGCTACTTTTAGGTCTGTTGTGGACCTATCACTCTCACTAACTCAGGATGAGGTGAGATTGGAGCCAGTCAGGACTGAGGCTGACGGGAAGAGGAAGAAGGATGATGATCACTCCCTGAAGTCCAAAAAGGGCAAATTTGGGTTCAACAAGAACCAGCAAAGGTCGGATGATAGACATGTCTACAAAACCTGTAGTAGACGACATTAGGGATAGTGTCGCTCGGACCAGCAGTCAAAGCCTTGTGGCATATGTAAGACGATTGGTCACAAGTCCTTTGATTGTAAGGACTTGAAGAATGCCGTGTGCTACAAATGTGGTGATAAGGGCTAACCAATTGCCCCAAACGTGCCACTGAGGGCAATGCAAAGCCTGGGGAGGCTAAGAAATCCAATGCTCGAGCCTTCCAGTTAACTCCATGGGAAGCACTTAAGGACACAAATGTCATTACGAGTACGTTCCTCGTGAATGATATTTCTGCTAGAGTCCTATTTAATTCTTGAGCTGATAAGAGCTTTGTTGATCATAAGTTTAGTAAACTATTAAACCTACCCCTAAGAGCTTTAGATACTATTTATGAGGTAGAAATGGCAGACGGTAGTATAGAAACAGCTTCTACTATTCTCGATGGATGCGTTATATCCATTAAGAATCATTCTCTCACTATTAGTCTTTTGCCAATGAATTTGGCAGGGTTTGATATAGTTTTAGGCATGGATTGGTTAGCTCATAACCAAGCCCGTATTGCCTACGATAAGAAACTTATCGAGATTAATTCCCTATCCGGTGAAGTGCTCACTATTCATGGAGATCTACGCTATGGATTGCCCGAGAAAGTATCTCTGCTTAAGGCATCCAAGTGCTTGAAGAAATGATGTGTCATCTACATGGCACAAGTGACGATAGAAGAATTGAAGCCAAAGATTAAAGACATTCCAGTCATCTCAGAGTATCCAGATGTGTTTCCTGAAGAATTACCCGGTCTACCCCCGGAGAGGCATGTCGAGTTTAGGATCGACAACTTGCCTAGAGCTGCTCCTGTAGCTAGAGCTCCATATCGATTAGCACCAAGTGAGATGAAAGAGCTGAAGTCTCAACTGGATGAGCTGTTGGAGAAAGGCTTTATTTAGCCTAGTTCCTCGCCTTAGGGAGCTCCTATCTTATTCGTTAAGAAGAAAGACGGTTCAATGCGGATTTGCATTGACTACCGCGAGCTGAACAAGATAACGATCAAGAATCGTTATCCATTTCCAAGGACTGACAATTTGTTCGACCAGTTGCCAAGAGCTATTTATTTTTAAAAGATTGATTTGAGATCAGGATATCATCAACTGAAATTCAGGAACGTGGATGTTCCAAAGACGGCTTTCAGGACCAGATACGACCACTATGCATTCCTAGTGATGCCTTTTGGGCTCACAAATGCACCTGAAGCATTCATGGATCTCATGAATAGTGTCTGCAAGCCGTATTTAGATAAGTTTATCATTGTCTTTATAGATGACATACTTATCTATTCTTGTAATCAGAATGATCACGAGAAACATCTTCGATGTATTCTTGAATTGCTAAAATAAGAGAAGCTTTATGCAAAGTTCTCTAACTACGAGTTTTGGCTTAGAGAAGTTCAATTTCTTGGACATGTGATTAGTGAGCGTGGTATCCAAGTGGATCCCACCAAGATTGAAGCCACTAGGAATTGGGAAGCACCGAAGACTCCATCTTAGATTCGTAGTTTCTTAGGATTGGCTGGTTATTATAGAATTTTCATTGAGAACTTCTCTCGAATTGCCACTCCTTTGACTACTCTGACCCGTAAGAATGTCAAGTTTTATTGGGGTCCAAAACAGAAAGAATCTTTTGAGATTCTGAAGCATAAATTGAGCAATGCTCCTGTCTTAACCCTACCTGAGGGGATTGAAGACTTCATGGTATATTGTGATGCCTCGCATACAGGTATGGGTTGTGTACTCATGCAACGAGGCAAAGTGATTGCATATGCATCACGACAACTTAAGGAGCATGAAAAGAATTACACCACCCATGATTTGGAATTGGGTGTCGTTGTATTTGCACTTAAGTTGTGGAGACACTATTTATATGGCACAAAGTGTATTATATACACTGACTATAAAAGTCTCCAATATTTGTTCAATCAGAAGGATTTGAATATGCGACAACGCCATTGGATGGAGACATTGAATGATTATGATTGCGAGATTCGCTACCATCCCAGCAAGGTAAATGTCATTGATGACACCTTGAGTCGCAAGGAAAGGGATAAACCTATAAGGATTAACGCCAAAAGTATTGAGCTCAGGACTAGCTTGAATGAGAAGTTGTTAGATGCTCAGAAGCAAGTCTTATTAGAAGCAAATGCTTCTAATGAAGGATTAGGTGGAACTGTTGAGTAGTTGCCACCTAGGAAAGATGGAATCCTGAGATTGAATGATCATATTTGAGTTCCTATCTTTGGAGGACTCAGAGATCTGATCCTCCAGGAAGCCTATAATTCTAGATATTTTGTTCATCCTGGAGGAGACAAAATGTACCAGGATTTGAAAAAGAATTATTGGTGGATGGGTATGAAGAAATCCATATCCACTTATGTAGTGAAATGTCTGACGTATTCGCAAGTTAAATCTGAACATTAGAAACCGTCAGGACTGCTGCAATAACTTGAGATTCCCACTTGGAAATGGGAAATAGTAACTATGGATTTGATTACCAAGTTACCCAAGACCAAACGTGGCAATGACATGATTTGGGTTATTGTGGATAGACTGACTAAGTCAGCTCATTTTCTGCCAATTAAGGAGACTTACAGTTCCGATAAATTGGCCAAGTTATATGTGGACAAGATAGTGCCCTTACATGGTGTGCCCGTATCTATTATATCTGATAGAGATACTAGATATACATCTCACTTTTGGAAAAGTTTCCAATAATCATTGGGCACGAGATTAAATTTCAGTACGGCTTACCATCCACAGACTGATGGACAGAGTGAGCGTACTATTCAGACATTGGAAAACATGCTTAGAGCATGTGTGATTGATTTAGGTGGTAGTTGGGATGACCATCTACCCCTAATTGAATTCTCCTACAATAATAGCTATCATACTAGTATCAAGGCCGCTCCTTTTGAAGCCTTGTATGGGAGAAAGTGTAGAACACCCGTTTGTTGGGCTGAAGTTGGGGAAACCCAACTATCAGGACCTGAGATAGTCTTGGAGACCACGAAAAAGATTTTTCAGATTCGTGACAGGCTCAAAGCTGCTCGTGATAGGCAGAAGAGCTACGCTGATAAGAGGCGGAAACCTCTTAAGTTCCTAATAGGGGACAAGGTTCTATTTAAAGTATCACCCAAGAAAGGCGTGATGAGATTTGGAAAGAAGGGCAAGTTAAGCCCGAGATTTATTAGACCATTCGAGATAATTAAATGTGTTGGATCAGTAGCTTATAAGCATAAGCTACCCGAGGAGCTTAGTGGAATTCACGATGTGTTCCCATTTGTAATTTGAAGAAATGTATAGCCGATGAGTCACTAGCAATGTCGGACCATGATGTGCAAATTGATGAAAACTTGAGGTTTGTTGGGAAACCAATTTCGATCGAGGATCGACAGGTTAAGAAGCTCAGAAGGAAAATGATTCCTTTTGTGAAAGTTAAATGGGATGCCCATCGTGGCCCTGAATATACATGGGAGGTTGAGTCCAATATGCAACAAAAGTACCCCCATTTTTTTGAATAAAATCTCGACATCAAGATTTCTTTTAAGGGGGTGAGGATGTAACACCTCAGAAATTTGTGTTGAATTATATAGTGACACGTGTCCTATTAACTCTTAATTTATGCCAAGACTGTTGGATGAGAGGGACTAACTTTGTAAAGATGTGGAAAGAATGTTTGGGGAGGGAACATATATGTCAACATGCCAAAGTATGGCCTCTGAGTAACCCTTACAGACTGTAAGCCTTTAGTTCTTACGGACCGTAAGGACTGAATCTGTGTGCGCACTTAATAGGATTACGGACCGTAAGCCTAAGGCCCTTACGGTCCGTAAGGCTTGTATCTGGCAGTTTTTGTGTGTTGGCTAAGGCATTCTGCCATGTTGCCACTCTCACGAAATGCCACTCATGCTCAGCTCCTTACACCTCACTACACACTGCTAACATCCTAGAATACCCCTCAACACTTGTCATGATCCTACAACTCCTCTACAAGTATAAATAGCATGCATTGTAACCTTGTTCACTTACCCATTTCCTACTTTCTTACTCTATTACTCTCATATGGATTTGCCTCTCTTCCAAGATGCCTCCCAATTGAGTTATCCTTTCATGTTGGATCACTATTAAGTGCTCCTTCCCTGCTCATTTCATTTATAGGCTAAGTATTTAGCCGAAAGGCAAGCACATTGACTTTTGCTTTGACTTTCGGTTAAGACCATTATGGTCCATCCATTGTTCAAATCAAACATTTCTACGTGATCGTAATAAAGTAGGTGATAATCCCTCAAAAGGGCACCTCCTGAAAATCAAGTTATGTTGGTTAAATGACGAGTCAAAGTTATGTTCAATAAAAAGTCAAAAGGCAGTTTTTCGGAAAACTTATAAATTGAACTTATGAACATTTAAACATATGTTTTTGACACTATATCAGTTGGTAAATAATATTAGAACATGTCTAAGCATGTTCAGCTTGTCATTTCCAGTTTATAGCTCGGTTCGTAACCGAATGTCAAGAAGTTTGACTTCTGCTTTGACTTTCGACTCTGACCCGAATTAGCCAACTTAGCTACTGATTTGAAGTTGCATTATAATCATATTTATGTATAGGATAACCCTCTGAGGTTATACTGTTTGATCATAATCGTTTTTCGGGTATTGTGCAAGCTCTTGAATTATGCCATAAAAATACCAATTATGCCCTTTTGTGCATAAATGAGTTTTAAACTATAAAGTGTATATAATATGGATAACCTACTGACTTGGTAACATAATTAAGATGTTTTGGCATAATGAAATTGTTTATGACTCATCCGATCACCCGATACCACCTATGCGCATACAATTGACTTATGTAACTTAGTTTACGTAAGTTAACCGAACTGGGTCAAACTCCTTCAATTTCTTATAAATTCCAGAATGTATATTTGTTTACCCATGTTATACAAGTCTTAGTACTTGTGAGGGTTTAAACTACATTCTATCCGGTCACCGCTTAATCAAGCGTACCATACCATTTTCTTTATATATAGTTAACCGATCCAAAGTCTACGACTTGAATAGGACCCGTTAACATTCTAATTGGTTATTATACCATTCATTCCAGATTAGGGCATCCAGTAGATTGTAACCTTGCTAAGTTTTTTGTTATATCGGTTGTGCTATATTTGTCTTGGATTGTAAGACTCTACGCCAGGTAAATACTCTTAACCTATTTTCCCTATACGGGCTTGGGATACGGTAAATTATTACCGCTTGGTCGGGTATGGGATCAATTGACGGATTGTGTCTAAAAATCCACATAACCCGTTTTAATTTGTTTTGCTTGATAACTTAAACATTGGGGGTTAATGTGACCGTGTCCTCGATATCATCGGCTCATTTAATTGCAAATGGCCACGACTTAAGCACGGGGTGTAGGCATATACCCGACATATGCTAATGCTTTCATAAAATATTTTTCTTACCCATATTGGGGATACACTTTATGGGTTAAAGTGGCGTGTTGGTTAATCATGTTATCGGTGTTTAGTACCAGGCCCCATATGTATTGACAAGCATGTAATACTGAATACAAGAAACATATTTTATCCCAAGTTATTTATGAAAATAAATGTGCCTAGTGCACTTAAAATGATTTTGAAATATTTTCAAAATGTGTCGGTTATTTGTATTTACCAGTGAAAACTGACGTATCTTCAAAAGACTAAGCGTAGGTTGCAAGGATACGTAAATAGGCTGGAAGTTGCCCGATAAATGCTTATGTGGAATTTGCAACTCCATTCATTTAAGCCTAGTAATCTGTTTATGTAATCATTTTGTTATTTTCGATCCGCCTATGGATTTTTTTATACATTCCGTTTGTATATTATTTTGAACATTCGGACACTTGTAATTTGTAATAGTATTTTAAATCCCAAGACTTCCGCTGTGTTATTCGTGTATCTGTATCAACTCATCACGTACCCCAAGTCCGAGCCCACCGGGAAATACAAGGTGTGACAGTCCTACTTGCTATAGTACAAGTTATGTCAAACACGTTGAAGTATAAAGTTTTGTTATGATATATTGTTGTAAGTTATAATTTCTCGCTAAAGCTTAGAACTATTTTATTAAAATAGAAGTTACTCAATGTTGCTAATTTTTAGTATGCACATCAGGTTGATGATCGGAGAAGAGGTTGGTTCGTGGCAAGGGCTCCCAGTGGGAACTGGCATCTTTTGTTACAATTTCATATTAAGAGACAATGTTTTATATTATATGTTATGTAGAGACTTAAGTTTTTCCGTTGCATTTTGAATATGATGTTTTAATTGAACTATACTTCAAAGAGTAAATCCATCAGATGAAACATTCGGTTTTGGGGCGGTTCACTATAGTGACGACATATGGTTGCTATAGGTTATGCCAACGATATGTCGTCATCCAAATTTTGTTACACCCCATCATAAGGCGGAAACACCATGACATAATGAATTGATTCATACATTTGGAATATAGGAGTGCTCAAATTTTAAATATCAAAAGGTAATTATTTCAAAACATTATCCAAATAAGAAAAGAAATACATAACATCCCATAGTGTATTTTATTTGGAACTAGCTAGGCCTTTCTCCGTGAATCCTATGTGTGCAATCACGGTTTTAGTTTTCATTACATTAAAACATGCTAAAATATGTCAACTATAAAGTTACTGAGAACATAGGTTTGATAAAACAACGTTTGATAGTATAAAATCATAAAGAAGTTTAAACCATACAAGTAATTAAATTTCGTACATGTTATCCACAGTATCCCTTAGTGACTGTTTAGTGTGCCCCCTAGTGATATGGGGACGTCAAACTGCTGTTGTTACTGCGTGTGGGGTTTCGAACATCGAGACCCCTACCCAAGAATAATGGATGGGTTTGTCAAACCAATTTATCTATCAACGTACTAGCCCTGGCTTTGCAAAGTCAATGGTTGTGTACTATTGTAATGAGGACTTTTGTGAGCGTGTCAAATGTACTATAGCAACATATAAAACCATTTAATATTTTACAAGTATGTAAAAACCATTATTTGATTTAGTATGAAAAACCATAGTTTGTTGTTAAGAGCATGTTTTCCACCCCAAAGTTGTAAACATTGTAAGAGAGGGACTATGAATTCACTTTGTGATTGAATGGCTTAATTTGACTTAAATGCGAATGCGTGAACCGTTTTATGGATGCCTGGTGTGAGTGTATTAGCTGTATTAGTTTTAGTAACTTTAGCATGATTAGATGAGTTAACTTAATAACTTTTGAAACATGATTATCTAGTTTCAAATTTATAAAAATGATTTTTATTTAGACAAATACACAAAACGGACAGAGAACCCATCACGTATAGTATAGCTTAGATAAGAAACCAAGTATCGTCCAAGGATACACTTCCCCTACTCAACCATCCGTTATTGTATTATTGACCAATTTTATTTATAGATAGTTTAGTAGACTAAACTTAACTAGTAATATATGGACTCTTGGACAAGTCGTTCTTAATTAATATAGTTTATTTATAGATAACTTAATAACTTATGTTTTATCTTTATAAAAATTTGAAGAGGCCCCTGTTAAGGTTACCGTTTTTCCCTCAATCTTGTCATAACATATCTATAGACTGGGTTTAAGTTGCATGCCCTATAGGTGCTCCATACGACCATCTCTGGCCTCTCCACAACTAAACGATATGCCACAACAAGATTGGTTTTAAGGTCATCTTGGTTTAATTATCTTTTTTATAACTTAATTATTTTGTGTTATATCAAGCCCACAAATGGGACCACAATTTGTATCTTATTAATTACCGGGGCGATTAATCATCAAATTTGTTAAGTTACCGAATAAACAAGGTAAATCCACCTTAGATCTTGTTACTTTGCGATCCTTAAGGTTGTATCCCTATTATGGGTCCATTCCATTAAAGATATGTTATAGTGCTTTATACGTTCTACTTTATGCCCACCTTCTACGCTTGATTACCATCAACTACTTCATGTCCAATTTTTTTTATTGTTTGGTTACTTTACTGTTATCACTAGTCCTATATATAGGGGTTGGTTAACGTACAATTTGCCTTAACGTACGATGCGTACAAGATGCACTTACAACATGCGGCTTTCATTTGTTTTTTCAACATGCGGCGTTGCAATATGGGTTTTACAATGTGCGTAAATCAGATCGTGTACGCTTGTACGTTAAGCCGCATTGTACATTAAAGAGAAAGTGTAATGTACAATATGGCTTAATGTACGAGCGTGCGCGATCTGATTTTGGTACGTAACAAAACTCATATTGAAACACCGGATGTTGAAAAAATGATGGCCGCATGTTAAAAATAATGAAGGTCGCATGTTGTATAAAAATGGAGACCGCATGTTGGTAAGAAAATAATCCGCACGTCTTGTAAATTAGTACGTACGAACACATCCGCATGTTAAGAGCCCAAATCCACATCTTGTAAGTGCATCTCGTATGCATCGTACATTAATGCAAATTGTACGTTAACCAACCCATATATATATATATATAGTGGAGAGTTCAAATGAGAAGATTTTTTTTGTAAGAAGAAGAAAGAAGAATTTTTAACCAATAAGAATGTTTTATTTTGCTTCATTTAGTATTATTGTAAGGGCATATTGGTAAACTTAAATAGATCATTAATTAGTAGTCTTTCTCTTTAATTAACTACATTAAATTTGTAACTTATTTTAAAAAAAATATATTTAAAAAAAATAATAATTTAGAATGTAAGATATGTTACGAGATGTGTAGGATAAATTACAAGTTGTGTATAATAAATTTCGATATGTGTAGGATACATTTCAATATCTGTAGGATAAATTTTGATGTGTGTAGGCAAATTTTTTTTTATTGTGGAGGATGATAGTCTTTATGACTAATTAATTAGTCAAAGATAATATTAAATAAGATGGAAAAAAATATTTGATGTTTTACAATTTTACCTTTTGTTCTTTTTCTTCTCAATTAATTTTTCTTCTCAAATGAACCTCCCCCAGGGTAAAATGAAAACTTATACGAGTTGTGAGAACTTAGAGAACTCGGCCTTACGAAAGGTTTTTTCAATTTTTTTTACCAAGAATACTTAAAAAAATCAACTTTTCCAAAAAAAAAAACTAGTTTTTTTTAATTGACGGCAGCTGTAAATGCTGTAAAAAGTGATTTCATGCTTATGTTATTGCTTTTTACTGCTGTTGTAAGGGGGCCAAAAAACACTAATTCGATTTTTTTCCTAGATTATTTTACGGCAATCTTTTCTAACATTTTAATCTAGGGAAGTGAAAAAAATGGGGCAAAACTCGCACGGGAAGGCCGAGTTCTCTAAGTTCTCACAACTCGGAAGGGTTTTCCCTAGATCTTGATCTTATATATATATATATATATATATATATATATATATATATTATATGGGTTAGGATCAAATACAAAGGATAAAATAAATAAGAATGGTAAGAATGATTGTAGTCCATTGATCTTAGATTTGGAGGGTTGAGATTAGTTGTAGGGAAAAGAAGATAATAGAAGGGCATAAAGGGAATCCTATATTTATGGATTTTCTCTCTCCACATGCAAGGCACATGCCAATTCCCCCATCGATTCAAAACGTCCATAACTTTTTCATACGACATTTAAAAAAAAAAATTCACCATAATAACGAGCGTTTTTTATCTTTAATATGAGTACCATATTATCATATAAAAATAAAATAAAAAATTTCATTTTTACTGGGTTTTTTTGCATTGTGTTAAAGGTTCAGGTCATTGTGTCTTTTAACTGGGTTTTGGTCATTACGTTTTAGTAGAGTTTCTATACATTATGTTATTATCAAAACCTATAACACAATGTTAATTTGGGTTCTATCCATTGCGTTTTTATAAGAACCTATAACACAATATATGACACAATAAAGATGGTGTTATATCTGGGTTTTCTACAAATTGTGTTATTAGTTCAGATCATTGTGTTTAATATGTTATCCATTGTGTTTTAATATGTTGTCCATTGTGTTTTAATAATTTGTTTAATTTTTTTATTATCTTGTTAATTGTGTTTTAGTTTGTTGTGTATTGTGTTTTTAGTTTGTTTTCCATTGTGTCTTCATCTGCTCTCCATTGTGTCTTTTATCTGATGTCATTGTGTTAAAGGTTCAGGTCATTGTCTTTTAACTGGGTTTTGGTCATTACGTTTTAGTAGAGTTTCTATACATCGTGAAGGAAATCCATTGCGTAGCCATCAAACGGGAATTCGGTATTCAATATTTCCGGTCGTTGCTGAGCATATTGTCCTTACCTTTTTACGATGTTGCAGCTTTGACGAAGCTTGAGCTCATTAATCGCTTAAACTTCGAAGGAGCTACATTGTTCGAGCGAAAGATAAAGATGAACAAATGGTCAGGCTGGAAAGACGAGTCGTACAAGCCTCAGTTTCCCATTTATCAACAGATAAAGTTCACTTTAGATCCAGCGACCAACACGGCGCGCTACA
The DNA here is from genome assembly GCA_030545235.1 of Helianthus tuberosus. Classification (NCBI taxonomy): domain Eukaryota; kingdom Viridiplantae; phylum Streptophyta; class Magnoliopsida; order Asterales; family Asteraceae; genus Helianthus; species Helianthus tuberosus. Next base: position 14,586,300 of record CM060354.1, on the reverse strand, counting down.
AGCTTGTGTATCAGCCCGCGAAGGTCATGAATAAGACACCTTTGATGCCGATGAAGCATAACTTTCTTGAAGAAATGAGGTTATGGTGCTACGACTCAGATACGCACGAGATGGTGATTGTTTTTAATTATGATCGTGAGAATTTCTGGATGTTGGATCCGATGTGGATCGTGAACATGTCCGCGGCCGACATCGACAAGTTGTATAGACATGATATTTTCTACGAAGACAAGGACGGGCATCAAGCGTTGCGATTTCAGCGCGTCGCTTGCTTCTGCTACTATCGTGGAATTCATGCCGGCAGTTCGTGGTCCGAGCAACACTGAAGACGGAAGATTTAAGACCGAAGACAGTAACAGACAAGGGGGAGTTTGTTGATGCATTATTTTGGTGTCTGCAACTTGTCTTTATTATCGTTGTAATTTATACGGTCTTTTATAATTATCGAGTCTGTAATTCGCCGTCGACCAAGTCGGATATCCTCCTATCCTACTTGTGTCCGACACATTTGTCTCAGTCGTTATGTAAAGTCATATGAACAATGCATGTTGCATGATTATGGGTATTATGTTAATGTTTGTGTGTATATATATTGTTTGCTGCAAACTTTCAACAGTTTGCAGCATATACACATTTTGCAGCCCTCGACGAAACTCCCAGGTTTCGTCGAGTACATGTTGACGAAACTCCCTTATGGTTATTTCCCCATGTTTCGTCGTCCTGGAGGTTTCGTCAGGCCCAATTAGTGTTTCATCAAGCCCAATCCAGGTTTCGTCGCCTGTGGGCCTGGGCTGCTATATAAACACCACATAGTTTCACTTTGAAACTATGAAAGCATAACCTTACTGAAAGTCTACTGTCAAACATTGTGTGTATTTGTTTGATTATTTTTCTCATCCTATTAATCAATTGACTGTGATTCATTGGTTATATCGTGTTATTACTATCTATGTTTGGTTTGGCATAGTCACGGGGATTCCGCACTCGTGACCGTGTTTGTGATAAACAAGAGATTTGGTTTCGTTATCAATCCTCAGAAATCGGGACCTACAAGTGGTATCAGAGCATTGTCTCTTATCCTTGTTTAAAATCAAACATAGTTCGGATTTTTATCAAGTGTTAAAACTGGTTATTGTTGTTTTTCTGAAAATTGTTCTTGAAAAGTTCATACATTTCTGGAAAAATCTTCTTAAAAACTGTTGATCTTGCTGTTTGCTAAAAAGTTTTATCAAAAACCTTGTTAGTTTGATTGTTCACGTGATAAACCGGGTTTTTAGTGAAAGTTTTTAAGCAATTGCGTGTTTCGGAAATTTATTTAGTGACCGGAAAGTTCATAAAATCTGGGTTTGTTCTTCATATCTTCAAGTTGTTCATCATATCTTCATGTGTTCTTGAGATATTCATTGAATTTACAATTAAAAGATAAATTGAAAAAGGATTAAATATTGGTGACCATACTTGTTTGGTAAAATAGGCATGTTGTGAGTTGATTTCGGGTGTACCTTGTCAGTCAAAAGATAATATTTATGTTTGAAAAATCTCACCAACTATTTCAACAACTCAGTGAGACTTTTTCCCCGACGAAACATATAAGCGACGAAACCCCTGAGTTTCGCCATAAGGAATCTCGATGAAACCTCTAGAGTTTCGTCAAAGTTGCTTCGACGAAACCTCTAAGTTTCGTGGAAAGAGTTTCGTCGTGAAACTTGTCATTTTTCAACAGAGAACTTGCAAAAGTGATTTAACATTGTGTAATCAAGTGTGTAATCAGGTTTTATCATTCATATATCAAAAATGAGTAGTACAAGTCCATGGGATTGGAGTACGGACCCACGACCAGGTCATGATCAAACCTCCGCAGCCGCGTGGCTAAGGAATGTTATGCCTCCACAATCTTTAAGTGCAAGTCAATGGGCTTTGGTGTCGAATCAAAATCAAAGCATTCAGAATCTTTTGCTTAGTGAGAGTGAAACGGGCAGCAACAATCGCCCGCCAAAGCTGAATCACATGAATGACTATCCTTCATGGAAGGGTCGTTTTCACACATATGTTTTAGGGCAAAACACAGAATTATGGACGTGTTTCACTACTCCATACAACACTGCCCTCGAAGAAGCAGGATCAAGTGCAGCGGGTTTTGCTCATATGTTAGAAGATGACAAGAAGGCATATGATCTGGAGAAGAAGGCGTTTGCTATTCTTACACAAGCACTTCACAAAGAAATCTATCATCAATTTGTTTACTGTACTAGCATGAAAGCTTTATGGGATGCCTTGGTAGCGAGAGGAGCAGGGAATGCAGCTACTAGAAAGACACGCCATGATCTATTGAAGAAGGAATTCGAATCATTTCAATTCATGGAGAATGAAACCCTAAATGATATGACTACTCGTTTTTATCATTTGATTAGTGAAATGTATTCTTATACCGTTCTTGCAACTCAACAGAAAATGGTTGCACGGTTTGCTGATGCTCTACCTCCAAAGTGGAGCCCATTCATTGAGCTTTTGAAGCATACGGGCGTTTTAGATGCTGTCAGTATCTATGAATTCGTTCAAAAGTTGGAGCATAAGAACGAAGAGGAAATTCGAAAAGCTAAAAGGATAGCACTTCCTCAAAACACGGAGATGTATCTGGGAGGTTTTAATCCTGCAGCTAGTTCCAGTTCCGTTCAACAACCGAAACTACAAACGGCGTTTGTGTCAAATACAAGCTCTTTTCCGTTTCCACAATCAGCTCCACCTCAGGTTTTCGATCCGAGTGCTTATCATCCGCCAACGCATATGATTGCTCAAGCTCATGCTTTTTCTAAACAGCAACTCGATCCGAGTGCATGGCTACCAACACCCCAACCTCCACCTCAAGTTCCCACTACTCAACCTCAGTTCGATCCAAGTGCTTATATTCCTACCTCATCACAACAACAAGCCCAACCACAACAACAACAACAGCAAGCACATTATACCAACAATCCTCCACCCCAAAACCCCAACACAGTCAGAGTTGATACTTCAAACCTCTCAAAAGTTAGCATTGAAGTAGCGAAGGAACATATAGAACTCATTAATACAATGGTCAGTGCTTACTGTGGTTTGGTCGCATGTCAAATTGGAAACATTAATTTGACCAATGAAGACTATCAACAAATCGACCGTGATGAAATGGAGTTGATGGATATAAAGTGGGCGTTCGCAAGTGCTGTTAGAAAGGCGAAGGATTACATGAGTCGAACGGGAAGAACTTCGTTGGAAAGCAAGAAGGATACGAAGTACGGATTTGATAAGGATGCGGTTACATGTTTCAATTGTGGCGAAAAGGGTCACTTCAAACGTGAGTGCACCCAACCGAGCAGACAAGGCAATCAGAACCCATTCAGAAATCAGACGAGTACTTCCAATGCCAATCAAGACAATCGTGAACGAAGGATGGTAGCGGTGAACAACAACCAGAACCAGAACCAGAACCAGTCTGGACCTTCAAACACCACCAGAGCATTAGTTGTCCAAGCTGATGAAGGGTGTAATTGGTCTGTACAATTTGGGGATGGTGATCAAGAAGGAGGAGGAACTGCGTGTTATGCAAAGATCATCAATCACATCAAGCACATTCACAAGGAAGAATTTTCTGAAAGTGACGATAGTTCGGGTTATACCGGGAGTTCTGATGAAGAAAGTTCTAATTCGGGTGGTTATAATTCAGAATCTGATGTGAAGGAAGAAGTTATTTATGATATTGATGATTTATTGAATGAAGCAGAGGAGTTGAAGTGTCAGAAATCTGTTCTGATCAAGAAGGCTACTGTCGCATCAAAAGAAATGGAGAAGTTCTTCTCTGAAGATGGATCTTTTTCTTATCAAACTGCCTTCATGGCAAATGTCTCAGCTTCTACGAGTCAGGTAAAATCTAAAACTCCTGCTCCTAGTGTTTGTAATTTATGTGCAGATTTGAAGCTTGAATCCGAAAAGGTTCATAGTCATAATCAAAGTTTGGTTATTGAGCTGTCTAAGTGCAAAGAGGCAAATATGGCTTTAGCTAGAAACAAAAAAGATTTTAAATCTGTAATTGAAACCTTAAAGAAAAGTTTTTCCGAATTGACCAAAACTGTTTACAATAAACAAATTGGTATTAATAATTACATTAACATCATTGAGGAAACCAAAAAGGAGCTAGCCATTGCCAAATGTGAGCATGATGCAATCAAGCTCAAATTGGAGAGTTATTCTAACTCCCGATATGTGCTCGATCACATCATTGATGCTCAACAACTGTTAAAGAACAAAAAACGAAACAACAACGTCAAAATGTCAAGGCAGTTGAAAAGGCTTTAAAATCTGAAGTCAAAAGGGAACCAAGTTCTTCAAAATACTTAAAACCAGAAGTTTCAAAATCTTTTCATAAGAATCAATCTGGTAAACAAAATCAAACTTGGAGACCTAAGACGGGTGAAAGTTTAGGGGGAGCTGTTGTTTTTGAAAACCATCAGGAAATCGAGATCACTTTTCGTGATGCTCAGGGACGACCCAAGACCACTAAGGCTTGGGTCCCCATCCTCAACTGATCGTTGGATGATATGTGCAGGATGTTCCAGGAGGAACTGTTAGTTGTCATTGGATTATTGACAGTGGAGCATCTAGGCACATGACAGGAAACTTATGACTTCTGTATGATGTGAAAAATATTAGAGGAGGCTATATCGCGTTTGCTGGAGACAAAGGCAGATACATCACTGGAGAGGGAATAATCTCCAATGGTGTTGTATGTTTCGATAAGATCAATTATGTTCGTCAAATTGATCACAATCTTCTGAGTGTTTCGCAAATCTGCGATAAGAAGTTCACCGTGCATTTCGATGATGCCGGTTGTTATGTGCTGAAACCTGGTTTCAAAATTCCAAAAGAATGGATTCTCTTATCGGCTCCAAGAGTTAACGATCTTTATATTCTTGATATGAGCCAAGCGATTACGACATCTACGCAAGTAACATGTTTTGTCTCAAAAGCCACAGAGAAGGAGTCTATATCTTGGCATAGAAGAATGGGGCACATTCACTTAAGAAAAATGAACCATTTGGTGAAAAACAATCTTGTGAATGGCGTGCCCATCAGAAGTTTTCATCTACAAGATATATGTGTTTCGTGCCAGAAGGGTAAGCAAACGAAGAAGTCTCACCCGCTGAAGAAAATCAACACTGTTAGCATGCCTCTCGAACGTTTCATATGGACCTCTTTGGACCTATGAAACACAAGACAACCTTTGGCGATGCTTATTGTCTAGTGGTTACTGATGATTATTCTAGATTTTCCTGGGAAGCTTTTATGGCACACAAGAGTGAAACTCCTGGAATCCTCAAGGATCTTCTTACAATGTTGGAAAATCTATACACATTGAAAGTAAAGAGGATCAGAAGCGACAATGGAACTGAGTTCAAGAACCATGTAATGGATGAGTTCTGTACTTCTAGGGGCATTCTTCATGAATACAGTTCTCGCTATACTCCACAACAAACCGGTGTCGCTGAGAGGAAGAATCGAACGATAATAGAAACTGCAAGAACTATGTTGGTAGACTCGGAGCTTCCTGTTCAATTCTGGGGGGAGGCTGTGTCGACTGCTTGTGACACGTTAAACCGAGTTCTTACAGTTAAGAGACATGGCAAGACGTGTTTCGAACTTCTACAGAAAAGGAAACCGGATCTTTCTTACCTAGAACCTTTTGGCGGTCCATGCACTATGATTGAGCCGGATGGAAAGTTTGGCACGAAAGCAATCGAGGGTTTCTTCCTTGGATATGCTACTCCGAATTTTCGGGTATGGAATCTGGCTACCAAAAAGATTGAGCTATGGAGTGAAGTAAGGGTTCAAAGGTACACAAATCCTGTTAGAGCTCCAGGTGATCCTTGGATGTTCGATTATGATGGACTATTCGACTCCTTTAATCTGCCAACCTTTGACGAAGCATCTGCAGCTGCTCGAATGCTATTTGATAGTGACAACGCTGCTGGCTCGCCATTGGTAAGACCTATTATTGTTAACCCCCATGGTTCTAATTCGGTTAACAACACTGTTCAAAATGAGGTATTTGAAGATGCTACTGATTACAATGAGTCATCGGAAGATGATGAATATCATGATGCGACTGAAGGCACTTCAGCTCCAGTTGCTCCTGTTCAAGGTGCTTCTGTAGAAACTCCTCATGTGCAGAATGTAGATACTGCTGAAGGGAATGCATCCACTTCTACACCTATTTCCGGTGTGGAGTTGGTTGTTGATCTTAATATTAACAATTTGGGTATCAATACTCGTGTTCCTGAAAATCCTGAAATGAGAATTCATGATACCCATCTGCAATAGAATATTATTGGAGATGTCCAACGCGGTGTGTAGACGCGTAATCAGCTGAGAAACAACCAGAATGATGGTTTGTATTCAGCAATTAGAGAATCTGGACTTCAAAATAATTGGTCCTTCGCGTGTTATGTTTCACAAGAAGAACCGAAATCTTGGAAGGAAGCCTTAAAGGATAATTCTTGGGTTCAAGCCATGCAGGATGAACTGCAGCAATTTCAAAAGCTTGGTGTTTGGAAGCTTGTTGAAAGGCAGGAGAACTACATGAAAATTGGCACACGTTGGGTTTACAAATGCAAGAAGGACGATCGTGGAGTAGTCATTCGTAACAAGGCGAGATTGGTTGTTCAGGGATTTCATCAAATTGAAGGCATTGACTACAATGAAGTTTATGCACCTGTTGCACGTCTGGAAGCTATTCGGATCTTTCTAGCTTATGCTTCATTTAAAGGATTCAAAGTCTACCAGATGGACGTCAAAAGTGCTTTCTTACATGGTGTGGTTCAAGAAGATGTGCATGTCGAACAACCTCTGGGTTTTGAAGATCCTATTCACCCCGATCGGGTTTGGTTGCTCAACAAAGCTCTTTATGGTTTACATCAAGCACCTAGGGCTTGGTATGCAACCTTATCCAATTATCTTCTGGAGAATGGTTTTCGACAAGGTCTTATTGATTGCACTCTCTTTATCAAGGAACAAGATGGAGATCTTCTGCTGGTGCAGGTATACGTTGATGACATAATATTTGGTTCAACTAATGATTCTTTGTGCAGGCAATTCGAGCGTGTGATGCAAGAAAAATTCGAGATGAGCGCAATGGGGGAAATGAATTTCTTCTTGGGCCTTCAAGTTCAACAAACCGAGTCTGGGATATTCATCCATCAGACTAAATATGTTGGTGACATCTTGAGCCAATTCCAGATGTCTGATGCAACTCAACAGAAAGACATGCCATGATCTATTGAAGAAGGAATTCGAATCATTTCAATTCATGGAGAATGAAACCCTAAATGATATGACTACTCGTTTTTATCATTTGATTAGTGAAATGTATTCTTATACCGTTCTTGCAACTCAACAGGAAATGGTTGCACAGTTTACTGATGCTCTACCTCCAAAGTGGAGCCCATTCATTGAGCTTTTGAAGCATACGGGCGTTTTAGATGCTGTCGGTATCTATGAATTCGTTCAAAAGTTGGAGCATAAGAACGAAGAGGAAATTTGGAAAGCTAAAAGGATAGCACTTCCTCAAAACACGGAGATGTATCTGGGATGTTTTAATCCTGCAGCTAGTTCCAGTTCCGTTCAGCAACCGAAGCTACAAACGGCGTTTGTGTCAAATACAAGCTCTTTTCCGTTTCCACAATCAGCTCCACCTCAGGTTTTCGATCCGAGTGCTTATCATCCGCCAGCGCATATGATTGCTCAAGCTCATGCTTTTTCTAAACAGCAACTCGATCCGAGTGCATGGCTACCAACTCCCCAACCTCCACCTCAGGTTACCACTACTCAACCTCAGTTCGATCCAAGTGCTTATATTCCTACCTCATCACAACAACAAGCCCAACCACAACAACAACAACAGCAAGCACATTATACCAACAATCCTCCACCCCAAAACCCCAACACAGTCAGAGTTGATACTTCAAACCTCTCAAAAGTTAGCATTGAAGTAGCGAAGGAACATATGGAACTCATTAATACCATGGTCAGTGCTTACTGCGGTTTGGTTGCATGTCAAATTGGAAACATTAATTTAACCAATGAAGACTATCAACAAATCGACCGTGATGAAATGGAGTTGATGGATATAAAGTGGGCGTTCGCAAGTGCTGTTAGAAGGGCAAAGGATTACATGAGTCGAACGGGAAGAACTTCGTTGGAAAGCAAGAAGGATACGAAGTACGGATTTGATAAGGATGCGGTTACATGTTTCAATTGTGGCGAAAAGGGTCACTTCAAACGTGAGTGCACCCGAACGAGCAGACAAGGCAATCAGAACCCATTCAGAAATCAGACGAGTACTTCCAATGCCAATCAAGACAATCGTGAATGAAGGATGGTAGCGGTGAACAACAACCAGAACCAGTCTGGACCTTCAAACACCACCAGAGCATTAGTTTTCCAAGCTGATGAAGGGTGTAATTGGTCTGTACAATTTAGGGATGGTGATCAAGAAGGAGGAGGAACTGTGTGTTATGCAAAGATCATCAATCACATCAAGCACGTTCACAAGGAAGAATTTTCTGAAAGTGACGATAGTTCGGGTTATACCGGGAGTTCTGATGAAGAAAGTTCTAATTCGGAATCTGATGTGAAGGAAGAAGTTATTTATGATATTGATGATTTATTGAATGAAGCAGAGGAGTTGAAGTGTCAGAAATCTGTTCTGATAAAGAAGGCTGCTGTCGCATCAAAAGAAATGGAGAAGTTCTTCTCTGAAGACGGATCTGTTTCTTATCAAACTGCCTTCATGGCAAATGTCTCAGCTTCTACGAGTCAGGTAAAATCTGAACTCCTGCTCCTAGTGTTTGTAATTTGTGTGCAGATTTGAAGCGTGAATCCGAAAAGCTTCATAGTCATAATCAAAGTTTGGTTATTGAGCTATCTAAGTGCAAAGAGGTAAATATGGCTTTAGCTAGAAATGAAAAAGATTTTAAATCTGTAATTGAAACCTTAAAGAAAAGTGTTTCCGAATTGACCAAAACTGTTTACAATAAACAAATTGGTATTAACAATTACATTAACATCATTGAGGAAACTAAAAGGAGCTAGCCATTGCCAAATGCGAGCATGATGCAATCAAGCTCAAATTGGAGAGTTATTCTAACTCCCGATATGTGCTCGATCACATCATTGATGCTCAACAACTGAAGGGAAACAAGAAAGGCGTTGGGTATAAGAAGTGTCCGCCCCCTTTGAGACACAACTATACCAAAATGCCCGATGAAGAGGATATGCCTCGTTTTGAACCCAGTGTGCCTCTTGATTATGAGGAAGTTACTACTGGCTTAGGGTTCAAATTGGACAGTTCCTCGAGTACCTCATCTGATGAAACAGAAACTTCAACATCGACGAATTAAAGTGCTCCAATTATTGAGGACCATGAGTCGTCAGATGATGAATCAGATGTGAGCGATCAAGATAAATCACTTGATAAATTGAAAGGAGTAGAAATTCCAATTGAGAATTACATTCTTTGTGATCCTCCTACTCCTGCTGTTCAACCAGTTGTCAAACAAGTGATAGATCATGTCAAAGATGTCAAGGATGACAAGGAATGTGTGTCTACCATTAAGAGTGATAATGTGTTGTATACCTTGTTCGGTGATTCTAAAATTTATTCAGACAATGATTTTCCAACCAAAAACGTCAATCCATCGTCGATTGATAAAGTTTTTGAAGATAACACAAGCAAGTTTTTGGGAAAGACGATCCCGGGAGTTACTGTAACTCAATGTGATCCAATTCCAAAGGCTAAAATCAAAAAGCAATTTGGAAATAAAAAACAACCGACAAAGCAACAACCTATTGCTTCTAAGGGTAAACAACCAGTTCAACGAGCTCAAAGGCCTAATGTTTCTAAATCAAGGTTTGAAACTAAAGGAACTCGTTATCAGAAGAAAAGCAATGATGTCAGATTTGTAGCATCTAAGGGTACTGATAAAATTGAGACTTTTGAAAACAAATCAAACACCGATTTTTTCCAACAAGTCAAGATTTTAAAACGTAACAGTCAAAACAATTACACTCAACATACAAACGGGTGTGATGAAAATGCAAGTACCTCAGGTTCTACAGGTTTGACATCTGTTCGTCGATCAGATTCTCCTAAGTTTGTTGACAGGAGAACGTGTTTTAAGTGTGGGGAGTTTGGACATATCATTAAAAATTGTACAAACACTCCCAAAGAGAAATTTGTTGAGAAAGCACCACTTGAAAAGGTTCACCCTCAACGTCCTCCCGTTTCACGAAAACATGATAAAAGAACTGTTAAAGAACAAGAAATAAAACAACGACATCAAAATGTCAAGGCAGTTGAAAAGGCTTTAAAATCTGAAGTCAAAACGGTCAAAAGGGAACCAAGTTCTTCAAAATACTTAAAACCAGAAGTTTCAAAATCTTTTCATAAGAATCAATCTGGTAAACAAAATCAAACTTGGAGACCTAAGACTGGTGAAAGTTCAGGGGGAGCTGTTGTTTTTGAAACCCATCAGGAAATCGAGATCACTTTTCGTGATGCTCAGGGACGACCCAAGACCACTAAGGCTTGGGTCCCCATCCTCAACTGATCGTTGGATGATATGTGCAGGATGTTCCAGGAGGAACTGTTAGTAGTCATTGGATTGTTGACAGTGGAGCATCTAGGCACATGACAGACGACTTACGGCTTCTGTATGATGTGAAAAATATTAGAGGAGGCTATGTCGCGTTTGTGGAGACAAAGGCGGATACATCACTGGAGAGGGAATGATCTCCAATGGTGTTGTATGTTTCGATAAGATCAATTATGTTCGTCAAATTGATCACAATCTTCTGAGTGTTTCCCAAATCTGCGATAAGAAGTTCACCGTGCATTTCGATGATGCCAGTTGTTATGTGCTGAAACCAGGTTTCAAAATTCCAAAAGAATGGATTCTCTTATCGGCTCCAAGAGTTAACGATCTTTATATTCTTGATATGAGCAAAGCGATTACAACATCTACGCAAGTAACATGTTTTGTCTCAAAAGCCACCGAGAAGGAGTCTATATCTTGGCACAGAAGAATGGGGCACATTCACTTAAGAAAAATGAACCATTTGGTGAAAAAAAATCTTGCGAATGGTGTGCCCGTCAGAAGTTTTCATCTACAAGATATCTGTGTTTCGTGCCAGAAGGGTAAGCAAACGAAGAAGTCTCACCCGCTGAAGAAAATCAACACTGTTAGCATGCCTCTCGAACGTCTTCATATGGACCTCTTTGGACCTTTGAAACACAAGACAACCTTTGGCGATGCTTATTGTCTAGTGGTTACTGATGATTATTCTAGATTTTCCTGGGTAGCTTTTATGGCACACAAGAGTGAAACTCCTGGAATCCTCAAGGATCTTCTTACAATGTTGGAAAATCTATACACATTGAAAGTAAAGAGGATCAGAAGCGACAATGGAACTGAGTTCAAGAACCGTGTAATGGATGAGTTCTGTACTTCTAAGGGCATTCTTCATGAATACAGTTCTCGCTACACTCCACAACAAACCGGTGTCGCTGAGAGGAAGAATCGAACGATAATAGAAACTGCAAGAACTATGTTGGTAGAGTCGGAGCTTCCTGTCCAATTCTGGGGGGAGGCTGTGTCGACTGCTTGCTACACGTTAAACCGAGTTCTTACAGTTAAGAGACATGGCAAGACGTGTTTCGAACTTCTACAGAAAAGGAAACCGGATCATTCTTACCTAGAACCTTTTGGCGGTCCATTGAGCCGGTTGGAAAGTTTGGCACGAAAACAATCGAGGGTTTCTTCCTTGGATATGCTACTCCGAATTTTCGTGTATGGAATCTGGCTACCAAAAAGATTGAGCTATGGAGTGAAGTAAGGGTTCAAAGGTACACAAATCCTGTTAGAGCTCCGGGTGATCCTTGGATGTTCGTTTATGATGGACTATTCGACTCCTTTAATCTGCCAACCTTTGACGAAGCATCTGCAGCTGCTCGAATGCTATTTGATATGACAACGCTGCTGGCTCGCCATTGGTAAGACCTATTATTGTTAACCCCCAAGGTTCTAATTCGGTTAACAACACGGTTCAAAATGAGGTATTTGAAGATGCTACTGATTACAATGAGTCATCGGAAGATGATGAATATCATGATGTGACTGAAGGCACTTCAGCTCCAGTTGCTCCTGTTCAAGGTGCTTCTGTAGAAACTCCTCATGTGCAGAATGTAGATACTGCTGAAGGGAATGCATCCACTTCTACACCTATTTCCGGTGTGGAGTTAGTTGTTGATCTTAATATTAACAATTTGGGTATCAATACTCGTGTTCCGGAAAATCCTGAAAAGAGAATTCATGATACCCATCCGCAGCAGAATATTATTGGAGATGTCCAACGCGGTGTGCATACGCGTAATCAACTGAGAAATAACCAGAATGCTGGTTTGTATTCAGCAATTAGAGAATCTGGTCTTCAAAATGATTGTTCCTTGCGTGTTACGTTTCACAAGAAGAACCGAAATCTTGGAAGGAAGCCTTAAAGGATAATTCTTGGGTTGAAGCCATGCAGGATGAACTGCAGCAATTTCAAAAGCTTGGTGTTTGGAAGCATGTTGAAAGGCCGGAGAACTACAAGAAAATTGGCACACGTTGGGTTTACAAATGCAAGAAGGACGATCGTGGAGTAGTCATTCGTAACAAGGCGAGATTGGTTGTTCAGGGATTTCGTCAAATTGAAGGCATTGACTACAATGAAGTTGTAACACCTCGTAAAATCATGTCCAATAATGCGTTGACACGTGTAATAAAGCCTAATAAAGTCAAACGTTGACTATGAGGACGAAAACCTCGATTATAGAAGGACTGAAAGTGTCAACATGCCTAAATTAGGCCTCTGAGAGACCTTATACGATGTCCGTATTCTCAAATGAGCCACTTGTTGGACGAGAGGAGCCGTTTGTGTAATTATTCGAAAGTTTGCACAACGAAGGGTTAAAAGTGTCAACATGTAAAATTCTTACCTCTGAGTGACCTTTTAACGAACCTGAAACATTATGATGTGAAATTATACTCTCTAGGATGCCTAATATGTGCTACATAGGGCTTTGATGCTATTAAATGTTAATACGCGCAAGTTTTCGCGTTATAGGGACCATAAGCGTCAACGTCTAAATCTACACCTTTGAACGACTATCTAAATGAACTGGAGCGTTGTAATGTTCGGTCATACGCTCGGGAATGTCTAGTATGGACCTTGGAAGGCTTGGATATCGATAGAAGATAATACGCGTCACTTTATGCGTTAAAAGGACTAAACATGTCAACAGATGAAACTACACTTTTACAGGGCCTTTTATGCAAACCGAGAAGTTTATGATGCTTAGTAATACTACCAGATGCGCCTGAGATGGGCCATTAGAAGTCAAATATCTTATCCCAACTTAACATAAAGGTTGTATGAAGTTTAGTGCCAAAAATGTCATAAAAGAATGTTAAAAAAGGGCATTTATGAAAGACAGGGACCTATCTCGACATTCTGCCAAACTTATGATCAAGGCCACACCTTGTGGCGGGCCGCGTAAGCCATGTCCCCACCTTTACGCGAGCCGCGTGATAATGCCCAGCGACAGAAAATGATTTTTAGCAACTGATTGATTGATCAGGGACTGTTTATGTCATTTTTATTGTGTGTTAACCAAGTTAACACTTCTCCAAGTATGTTAGTTGTCATTAGACACTTGTATGGCTAAGATCTCTTGCTTGGTGGCCAAACAAACACATGGCATGATCCAAGAACTTCCCAAAACCTATAAATAGGATGAAGATCATCCATTTCATTTGCTCATTTTCATTCAATCTTCTCTATTCTCTCATTCTGGAGCCTCTTGATCTGATTGGAACTTATTTTCTTGTAGAAAAGATAGCTAGGACCCTTTGTAAGTGTCTTAGCCCTCTCTATAGTTCAGTTTTATGTTTTAATAACAGAAAAGACAAGTTATCGTAAATTAACTTTGACTTTCGGTTTAAACTCAAATGGTCCAGCCACTGACCAAAAAGAAAGTGGTTATGGAACCATATTAGGATAGGTGATTAACCCTTAAAGGGGCACCTCCTAATTATTTCGTTTGACTAGTTAATTGTCGGGTCAAACTAGTTTGACAAAAAGTTTAAAAATGATTTAAATAAATAAAACAGAGGTTCTAAATTATATTTTAACATTCTAATAACTTAGTAATTAATATTAGAACATGTCTAATCAGTCCTAACCCAACAATTATCAGTCTAAGGTCAGTTTATAACCGAAAGTCGCAAAAGCTTGACTTTTGCTTTGACTTTCAGTTCTGACCCGTTTAAGCTTAATTCTCACATGTTTTAAGCTTCCATTAGGACCGTATTATATAGTAGTATAACCCCCTGAAGTTATATTGCTTGGTCCTTAGTAGTTTGAATTATATGCACATGTCCGTTATTATGCTTATAAATGCCCATTTTGCCCTTTTGACATTTAAATGAGATTTTTAGAAATGTGAGTGGACAAAAACCTTTGTTGCTAATATATAAGCATGTCCCGAAAATTTGACATCAGTTCTTGGTCCCAAATAGGAGTTATGCTCGATATCGTAATTAGAAGCGCTTTATTAATTAATTTACGATATCTTGCATAATGCATATTTAAACTTAGATTTTGAACCAAAACTCATTACCTACTGTTAAGATATCATTTTTAAGGAATTTTAAGATTTTTGGTCAGATTATTATCTGTTTAAAACATAGAGTTCTTGTATGATTCGGTTAATGACGATAATACCCTTTTTAGGCATAAAATGAGATTAACAAAGGATTTGAATGCCAAAATTTTTCCTACTGATTATTACATTAAATAAATTATTTTGAGCATTTAAAACTAATCAAAATCTCAGATTTACTTAAACATCTTGATTATCGTCAATAAGCGAGTTTTACGCTAATAAGGTGCATAGTATGGTTTAAAACCATATTTAACATCTAAGACTCATTACCTACTGAGTTTTTTAAACAAATTTAAATATTATTACAGTAGGTATAAGTTATGAACTTATGTTTCCAAAAATGCCCTTAAAAGCCTATGTGAAATGACCAAAATGCCCTTTCGGGGCATAGTTTGGCCGTAAATGGTAAACCTCACATATATGTAATATCTTACTGATGTAATAAGATAAATTAAATATTTTTACTGATTAGAAAAGACCAGAACTTCAGATTGTCATAAAATCTCTTTTATAATTATTAAAATGACCAAAATGCCCCTACGGGACTTAAATTGGTTTTAAATACTTTTTGGGCATACATGTTAACATCCTACTGATGTATTAACATATTTTAAGCATAATAACATTTGAGACCTGTATATAATTCATTTGGTTACCCGTTACGCGTTTACGCGTTTGGATCGGTTTATGTGACTAGCTTACGTAAAATAGCCGAAACGGGTATAACCTTATCATTAAAAATTCAAAATCTAGAATGTGTTTAGTTTACCCATATTATACAAGCCTTCAAACTTGTCAGGTCTAAATCACATTCTATTCCGGTCATCGCTTAATATAGCGTATCGTGCCGTTTCTAAAACTTTAAGTTAGCCGGTGTAGGTCTATGACCTAAATAAGACCCACTAGCATTCTGAATTGGTTATATATTACCATCACTCCAGACTAGAGCCACCCGGTAAAAGCTACCTGCATTTTGATAGATTGGATACGACTGAGTTATTTTGCTGTGAATCAAGTATTAGCTCAGGTAAATACTTTTAACTTATTTTCCCTTATAAGGGCTTGGGATATGGTATTATAATAATACCACTTGGTCGGGTATGAAATCATTTAATCGGATTGTGATTAATAAATTTACATAACCCGTTTTAATCTGTTTTGTTTGATAACATAAACATTGGGGGTTAACGACCGTGTCCTGGATATCCTCGGCTCATTAAAGTTAAAAATGGCCACGACCTATGCACGGGGTGTAGGCATACACCCGACAGATGCAATGCTAAATAATAATTTACCCACATGTTGGGGATAACTCCTTCGTGGGTTTTATAAGTGGTGAGTCGGTTAATCATGACCGGCTTCCAAACCGGCCCCAATTGTATGACAAGCATGTAAATCGGTATACAAGATTTTAATAAGAATTGTCCCAAGTTATAAATGATTTGTGCCTTGTGCACTTAAATCAATTTTCATAAACTCTTTTCGAATGAGTCGGTTAATTGTATTTACCAGTGAAAACTGACGTATTTTCCAAAGACTAAGTGGCAGGTACTACTCGTAATAGGCTGGGGGATTGCTCGGTGTCGAAATAGAGGATCTTGCAAATCCTTAAAGATGCCCTAAAGTCTGTTAAACTTCATTTTATACATTCTATAAAGATCCACCTGTGGATTTGATATTACAGGCTCGTCTATAATAAATACTTTGTTATTTTCAGACCTTTGGGTTTGTAATAATATTTTATATTCCAAGGCTTCCGTTGTGCTATTCTGTATATGTTTGACCATGATGATATCAACTACGTCACGATACTGCCCACCGGGCCCACCGGTGATACGTGGAAAAAAAATCGGGTTGTGACAGGTTGGTATCAGAGCCAACATTGCGTAAATTAAACACTAGTCTTTTGTGTTTAATCTCAATGACACAGTAGCATATTCCTTAGACCTTTTGAGTCTAGACTTAACATAGGAATGCTCTCATCCCTATTAAGTAAACATTGTTTTCAATTTTATGTACTTTGAATATGTCGCCAAGCAAGGAAGCCGTTGATGGAGATTCTCCTTATCCGAAGCCAAGGAATGCCAAGCTTCGTAAAACGACTAGAATAAGCGTGCGACCGATTTGGAGGAGAGGCCTTCATGAGCTCATTCCAAAAATCAAATCTATTGGATAGCAATCAGACTTCAGAGTCCATACCGGAGGTCCCTGAGGCTCAAATTTTAAAGTCGGTACCAGTGGAGTCCATACCATGTGGTCCCTGAGACTCCCGTTTTGAAAATAATGCTAGTGAACGCTGGTGATCCTTATTTTCTTACCTCCAAGTTTTTGGAATCCCAGACTTGGATTATATCAGTCAAAACCCAATCCGTGATCCATATCATTCCTTAACCATTAAATCCTTGAATTCTACTTCTATAACGGATCCTGATTGGAATACTTACCTTATTCACTGAGGTCTTCAGTGTCCCTACCGTATATGGTAAACAAAGAAGAGAGACATACGAAATGGAGCAAGGAAGGCGTTAGGGAATCCTTCTTTCAAAATATTCTTTCTCTTTCAAATCCTTATAAGGACCTATCTCTTCTATTTAGTCCCTGTGTGGACATACCTTTTGACTTAAGACCCTATATGGGCATTTACTATTTAGTTCTTTCATGGACATTATATTTCAATATAGTCCCTTGTGGACATTATATTCCAATAAAGTCCCTTGGTGGACATAGTATTTCAATATAGTCCCTTCGTGGACATTATATTTCATTAAAGTCCCTCGGTGGACATACCATTTCAATATAGTCCTTTCATGGACGTATGATTTTATTAAAATCCCTTTTGTGGACACACTATTTTAAAATAGTCATCTCGTGGACTTGATATTTCAATATAGTCCTCTCATGGACATTATATTTCTTCATAGTCCTTTCGTGGGCATAGTATTTCATAAAAGGTCTTTTCGTAGACATATTATTTTATCAAAGTCCCCTGGCGGACATAATAATTCATTATCGTCCTTTCAAGGACATATTATTTCATCATAGTCCCTTCATGGACATGCTGATTCATCGAAGTCCCTTTTATGGACAAATTATTACATTTAGATCCCTTGTGGACATGATATTTTATTATAAGTCCCTTTAAGGACATATCGTTTCATTAATAAGTCCCATTGAGGATGTACCTTTCGACATAAAGTCCCTACGAGGACAATTGTTCATTAACGTCCCTTCATGGACATGTTATATCATAATAATCCCAATGCGGACATATCTTATAGTCCCTTTACGGACTTATACTTCCTTTTAGTCCCTACGCGGACTAAAGCTGCTTTAAGTCCCTATGAGGACATCTGTACAGCAAAGCCCTTTTTGTGTGCACGCTGTACCAATATACTCCTTTTATAGACATGTTATTTCATTAAAATCCATTTGGGGATACGCTATTTTGAAATAGTCCCTTTGAGGACATGATATTTCATTATAATCCCTATATGGACTTATAATATTATATAGTCCTTATACGGACTTATACTTTTCCTCTTAGTCCTCTGTGGACAAGTATATTACTAAAAGTCCTGATTAAGGCACTATTGTAAATTCCTAATAATTTAGGAAAGTTTTGAAAATTTTATGTAGGTATTCATATCGTCCTTTATCCAGCGATAGTTCTAAATTTTACTCCAACTTTATCGATCAACTGAAAATTTCAAAAGATCTTCTTAATGGTATAACCTAGCCTATATGTCTATGAACATGGCTATGATGGTAAAACCCTCTTAAGATAATAAATCTTTGTTAACATCTGAGAACATGTTAACACTTCTGGCAGTGTGGCTTGAGAAACCACACCAGCCGTTAAGGCATTGGATTACGTCCAAGCCTTAAAGCCTATATGATCAGAGTTGATCATGGCAAGTATCATCAATGTGATGATCATAACATAAACATCCATTAGTGGTGAAGTGCCTACGGGCTATATTTGTTGTCTAATGAGACAATGACAGTTGTAGTCTATGGACCCCTGTCTACAAAAGTTGGACTATGTCCAAACATAATAGTCTAAGATCAATGCGATCATGACTAAAATCATCAATACGATGAATAAATTTAGCATCCTTAATGATGTTTTGCCTAAGGGCTATATTATATTGTCCAATTAAGACAAGGCAATTGTAATCCTTTGCGATTCTTTGCCCAAGGGGGTGAGCTATGCTCAAATCCCATAGTCAATGTGATCATTGCGATCCTGACTAATATCATCAATATGATAATCATAATATTAACATCCCTAGTGATGAAATGCCTACGGGCTATATTCTACTCCATTGTCGATAAGACAAAGATAGTGGTGATCTTTATGATCCCCCATTCAAAATGGGGGGGTTATATCTGAACCTAATAGTCAAAATGATCGATGTGATCATGACTAATATCATCAGATACGATAGTTATATATAAACATCCATTAGTGATGATAATTACCTTTGTGCCAAAGGAATTGTCTTTTGAGACGATGACAGTTGTAGTCTATGACTCCCTGTCCAAAGGTGAAGAACTATGTTCAAGCCTTAAAACTCCTGATCTAAAAAGATTGCGGCTTATAAATTAATGTCCTGGGTGACAAATCATCGAGTTAAGTTTTAAAGTCATTCATGACAAGCCAACGTGCTATAAACTGTCGTTCGTGACAAGTTAGCATACTAAATGTTAACATCCCTTGTGATAGGCCTATTATGCCAGATTTGATAAATGTCCTTCGTGACAGGCCTTAGTGCCATATCATATAACGTCCTGGAGACAAGGCCACTTTGAGCCATATCTAAATGTCCTTGCGACGAGGCCTTTGCGCCATATGATCATTTATGTCCTACATGACAAGGCTTTATGCCGTATCTTTCTACGTCCCTCGCGACGGGCTTCTATGCTATATGTGTATATATATATATAATAAAAGTCATGTAAGGCTAGCCTTTGGGCTATTCATAATCGTCCTAGTGACAAAGACAGTTGTGACATTATGATCCCCTGTCAAGCAGGTATTGGACTCGCTCCAAACCTTAAATGCCATTGATGGTCCTTTTGTGACCTAGGCTAAATGTAATGGATATACATTCAAATAACATTCATTAGGAATGTTAGGAACATAATAGCCTATACGGTTTACGGATGCCATGGCTAATCTATGTCAGGTCATCAAGATGATGACTAACAATTGTTTAATTTGGTGGTTAGTACCAAGCCTCGAGTATGGCAAACTTGGATGAGGTAGACATCAGTCGCGATGCTAATGATGCAACAAAAGCTAATGATGCTACAAACATAAACCTCAATATTAATGGAGTTAATCTACAAGCTGTGTTTGACACAGCTGCAGGAAAAGGCCATGGAAAAGGTCATGAAACAGTTCAAAGAGCCGAGTGCTACTAGCTCCAAATCCCATTCAAAACCTCATTCAATTGCTCATGAAAAGAACTGTGTTCACTCTTCGAATGTGAAGGATGAACCAAAGGAGGAGGATAACTCCCAGAAGTCTAAGAAAAAGAGCAATTACAGGCTTAATAAGAACCAACAAAAGTTCAGTAAGAAGCCTGTATGTAAGAACTGCTATAAAAGACACTAGGGACAGTGTCTAATAGATCAAAGACCAAAGCAGTGTGACATCTGCAAAGGAACTGGTCATCAGTCCCATGAATGTAGGGACATAAAGAATGCAGTCTGTTACGACTGTGGTAAGAAAGGCCACATCAGAACTAGGTACCATAACGCTGCCAAAGAAGGTGCAGCTAAGCCTGGAAAGGCTAAGAAGGGAAATGCCTGAATTCACCTGATGAATATCAAGAGGCAGTACATGATGTCATCAAGTACATTCCTTACCATTTACCAAAGATAATTTCTGCTAAGTGTTCTGTTTTTAATACAGGCAATAATAAGTCTTTCATAGACCATAAGCTTAGCAAAATTTTGATGATACTCATAAGGACTCCAGATGCTAAGTATAAGGTAGAACCTACCAATGAAAACCATAGAGACCGTCTCTTCTATTTTCGACGAAGATCTTTCTGAAAAATCTAAAAGTACTCTTTCTTCGAATAGAGTACGACAATATATGTTATTTTAATTATTTCCTCATTGATTTTTATCAACTGTGAGTGCCAACTATGTTTGATAAAAGCACCATATGAGGATTGGCGTAACCTAGTGCGTCCCATAGATTGCTTCCATGCCTGATCAGTATGGAAGTTTAATGCATGGAACCACTAAGATATACCAATAGTCATATTGTACTAAAGTCAGCTAGTGGTATTCAAAGAAGATATCCATAATAGAAATACCTAAGTAGGCGTCTCCACTTAAGGCATCCGTGCACTCGTAAAACAGATGTGTCATTTGCATGGCACAAGCGACGGTAAGTGGACCAAGGTCAAAGATTGAGCTACCTCTATCATAATTGGATAACTTGATTTCTTCTCAATAGAACTACCCTGTTTTACCCTGAGGGGCAAAGTGAAGATAGGATTGACATCCTATTAGGAGTTGTATCTGTTACAGAAGCTCTATATCGGTTAGCATCAACAGAAATGGAAGAACTGAGAACTAACCAGATGAGTTTATAAAGAAAGGCTTGTACAACCTAGCTCATTGCCTTAGGAGATCCGACTATTATTGTTGATAAAGGAAAGCACGATGCAATACGCTTGTGCATTGGTTATTGCAACCTAACTAGGAAACGATTAAGAATCGTTATTAGCTGCCCAGGATCGTCGATTTGTTCGACTAACTATGAGGGTAGATGATTCCTTAAGATTGATCCGGGTAGTAGTTGGAACGACTATCTCACCCTAATTAAGTTCTCCTATAACCAATAGCATTATATAAGCATCAAGGCTGCTCCATTAGAGACTTTGTATGAGTGAATGTGATAACGCCCATTTGTCGGGCAGGAGTTGGGAAATCCCAATTATCAGAATCTGAGACTGTCCTAAAGGACGATGGATAAGATAAAGTGAATCCGTAATTGTATGAAAGCTGCTAATAATCGGCAGAAGAGCAATGCGAACAAGAGGCGCAAATCTCTTAAAGTTCCAAGTAGGGGAACAAGACTCTATTAAAATACCAACATGGAAGGGTATGATACGTTTCAGTATAAAGGACAAGTCGAGCCCTAGATCTTTAGGACCATTCGAGATCATCGAATGTGCCGGTAGCATAGCTTAAAGCTAAACTTGCCTAAGGAGCTTAGTGGAATTCACAATGTGTTCCACATCTTTAACTTAAAGATATGCCTAGCCGATAAATCGCTAGCAATGTCTTATAAAGATATATAGATTAATAAAAGCCTGAGGTTTATTGAAGGACCTATATCGATCAAGGATCGACAGGTTAAGAAGCTCCAAAAAGAAACATATACCTATTGAATATGTCAATTGGGATACCCGTAGAGGTCCCCAATATACTGCGGAAGTTAAGTCCATTATACGACAGAAAGTACTTCCATCTTTTTGAGCAAATCTCGGGGTCGAGATTTCTTTTAAGAGGGTGAGGATGTAACACCTCGTAAAATCGTATCCAATAATGCGTTGACACGTGTAATAAACCCAAATAAAGTCAAACGTTGACTATGAGGATGAAAACCTCGATTATAGAAGGACTGAAAGTGTCAACATGCCTAAATTAGGCCTCTGAGTGACCTTATACGATGCCCGTATTCCCAAATGAGCCACTTGTTGGACGAGAGGAGCAGTTTGTGTAATTATTCGAAAGTTTGCACAACGAACGATTAAAAGTGTTAACATGTAAAATTCTTACCTTTGAGTGACTTTTTAACGAACCTGAAACATTATGATGTGAAATTATACTCTCGAGGATGCCTAATATGTGCTACATAGGGCTTTGATGCTATTAAATGTTAATACGGGCAAGTTTTCGCGTTATAGGGACCATAAGCGTCAACGTCTAAATCTACACCTTTGGATGACTATCTAAATGAACTGGAGCGTTGTAATGTTCGGTCATATGCTCGGGAATGTCTAGTATGGACCTTGGAAGGCTTGGATATCGATAGAAGATAATACGCGTCACTTTATGCGTTAAAAGGACTAAACATGTCAACAGATGAAACTACACTTTTACAGGGCCTTTTTGTCACACCCCGATATTTCCACGTATTACCGGTGGGCCTGGCAGGGAGTATCGTGACGTAGTTGATATCATCATAGTCAAACAACACAGATAATAATGCACAGCGGAAGCAAAAGATAGATAGATTCATTTCAACCAAATATATTGTAATATTAAGTATCACAAGGTAGTTTAAATGGATCCACAGGCGGATCAAATAAAAAGGGAAACATAGTTCATCAGACTTAATGCATCCAAGCTTGCGAGACTCTTGGTGATGCTTAGGAAAGGCCAGCCTATTACGCTTAGTACCTGCACTTAACCTTTTTGGAAAATACGTTAGTTTACACTGGTAAATACAATTAACTGACTCATTTTGAAAATATTTTTAGAAAATTGATTTGAGTGCAAACGGTACAAAACTTTTTATAACTTGGGATAATTATTTGTATATAATACTTGTAAAAGACTTACATGTTTCTTATGCGTTCAGTAGCCCGGATTTGACACCGGGTTAAAGATTAATTGACACACCACATTATTTATTTATGCACTGTCGGGTGTACGCCTACACCCCGTGCTTAGGTCGTGGCCATTTCGTAAAATGATGCCAAGGATATCCGGGACATGGTCATTAACCCCCCAAAGGCTTTAAGCAAACAAAACATTTTTAAACGGGACATTTCAATGATTTAACCTTCATACAATTAAAGATTCAATGCCCAACCAAACGGTATTTTATATACCGTACCCCAAGCCCGTATAGGGAAAATAAGTTAAAAGTATTTACCTTTGCAAGTATTAATCACAATAGCAAGTGCACGTAGCTTTTACCAGGTCTCCTATTCTGGAACGAAGGTTAATAATAACCTATTAGAATCCTAACGGGTCTTTAATTAAGCTTAAGCTTAGACCGGTTAGTTATAAAGGAAGGTACGGTTCAAACGCATGATAAAGCGAAGACCGGTTTAGAATGTGATTTTGACCCAACAAGCTTGTATACTTGTGTAATGTGGGTATACTAAACACATTCTGAATTTTGAGACAAAAATGATATGGTTTGATCCGTTTCGGCTATTATATGCAACTAGTTACATAAGCCGATCCGAACGCGAAAAGTGCGTAACGGGTAACCAAATGAGTCATATACAAGTTTCCTAAGTTAATATGCCTTAAATATGTTGTGACATCAGTAAGATATCTTCTATTATGCCTAAAACGGATTTAAACTCAAACTATGCCCCGTAGGGGCATTTTGGTCATTTTATAGGTTATAAAAGAGTTTAAATATTAATCTGAGTTACAGGTCTGATATAATCAGTAAATATACTTAATTTAATAAGTTATATCAGTAGGGTATCATCTATATGTGAAATTTATTAATTATAACCATACTATGCACCGGAGGGGCATTTTTGGTAATTTCACATAAGCTTATAAGGTCAAATCTGGAATCTGACTTTACAAACTTTTACTTATTGTTAGAATAAAAAAATTTCTTAATATATCAGTAGGTATCAAACCTTATATGTTTAAAATAGTCTTAATACATACTATGCGTTAAGAATGCTTAAGAAGGCGATTTTGGGCTATTTCCGGGTTCTTAAAGGAAAGCTGATATTTTTATTATTCCCAAAGGCTCAAAATATTTTATTTATCATATTAGATCAGTAGAAAAAGGTTTGGTATTAAAAGGTTTTGTAAAACTCATTTTATAGCCCAAAAAGTGCAAAACCGACAACAACCGAATCAAGCTTAGAACTCTAAGTTATGCTCAGCCTAAAAATAAATAAAAATCTTCAAAAATCCCAAAATATTATATTACATTAGTGGGTAAAATTTTTGGTATTAAAAATTGGGTTTAGATAGGCTATATGTTAAATATGCCGTTTAATTGATAAAAAGCTTTTTATTTACGCTAATGAGCATAACTCCTATTCTAGACCTCAAACTGATATCAAATTTTTAGGACAAGTTTATAAATCAGTAACTAAGGTTTCTACTCTTTTACATTTTCAAAAATCACGATTTAAGATGTAAAGGGCATAATAGTCAACATTTAAGCACTTAAGGGAAACATGCATATGAATCGGATAACTAATGAACCAAGTTGTGTAACCTCAGTGGGTTACACTAATCTATAACCTGGTCCTAATAAAGCTCTAAGGCATTTCTAAACAATGCTTAAACGGGTCAGAACTGAAAGTCAAAGCAAAAGTCAAATTATGCGACTTTCGGTTCCGAACCGAGCCTAAACTGAAAATTGTCGGGTTGAACATGTTTAGACATGTTCTTACATTAATTACCAAGTTATATTAATGATAAAACAGGTTGTATAGAATCTACATTGCTAATTATGCATTAATTTGAAAATAAGCTTTCTGTTGACTTTTTAGGATTTACTTTGACCCGACAATTGACCTAGTTAGAGTGGGAATCAGAGGGTGCCCTTTTAAGGGTTTATTGCCCACATAATTACCTACTCATAGGTACTTTCAATTTGAAATTTGACTGGACAATTTAAGATTAATGACGAAGTCAAACCTTAATTACGACGGTTTGACTTTAAGCTAATTAACTAAGCTAAACTAAATTAAGAAGGATTAAGGACACTTACAAGAGTCCTAAGAATGATTAGGAAGCTTAAGGAATCTTGGTTGCTGTCCAGAGAGCTCCAGAAAGTTGCATTAAGTGCAAATGAAATGAGCAAGTCTAATAGTTACAACTTCATGCTCTTATATAGTGAGCTAAATGTCACAAGATCATCACACCTAAGTCTACAGGTGTTTCCTGATGTTCCCCATGTGTCCCTATAATGCCAAAACCAGTTGCAAAGCCCCTGAATTCGAAAACCACTCATATAAGGCGGTGCAACAGGCTGAACAGGCATCTGTCCATTTTCTGCTGCCAGCGACAGTCTTACGGACCGTAAGTATGAAGCCTTGCGGACCGTAAGCCCATTGCTTTGCGGTCCGTAACCGACCTTGAATTATATCGCCCAGTTGCAGTTCTTGCGGACCATAAGCCTAAGGCCATACGGTCCGTATCCGATGACCAAAATACAAAAACTTGTAATCTTTCAAGCTTTGACCATGCAACTTTGAAATTTTCGAATCTCATGCTTTCTTCTCAGTGTAGGGACCATGAAATCAGACTTTTGCATGGTTTTGCCATGCACTTACACATCTTGGAATCTTATGGAGAGTCTTGTCATGCACTTGAATAAGGTTTAATTCTTTTGAACAAGAATTTTAACTATGAACTTTGTTGTAACATTATTTAGATACCCAAACCTTTATAACTAAATTTATTCATTATAGGAATAACCGGCTCTACATAGATCAGATGTTTATCATAATGATTTAGGTCTTGGGATTTGTAATTTTGGTCGCTCAGAGGTGTTTAATAACATGTCGACACTCTTTAAATCCTACCATACATCTTCTAATTTGACCCGGGTTCCTGACACGTTTATCTTACATGACACGTGTCTTTATTCTATTGGGTATGATTTTACGAGGTGTTACATCCTCACCCCCTTAAAAGAAATCTCGACCTCGAGATTTACTTGAACAATTGAGGGTACTTTTCTTTCATGGTAGACTCTACTTCCCACGTATATTCGGGACCTCTGCGGGCATCCCATTTGACCTTAACAATAGGCACATGCTTCCTTCGAAGCATCTTTACCTGTCGATCCTCAATCGACAAAGGTTTTCCACAAATTTCAAGCTCTCATCTATGTGCACATCTGTATGTGGTATGACTAGTGATTCATCGGCTAGACATTTCTTCAGATTACAGATGTGGAATACATTGTGAATACCACTGAGCTCTTCAGGTAAGTTCAACTTGTAAGCCACTGCTCCGACATATTCGATGATCTCGAATGGTCCTATATACCTTGGGCTTAACTTACCTTTCTTACCAAACCGCATTACTCCCTTCCAGGGTGATACTTTAAGCAAAACTTTATCACCAACCTCGAACTTTAGAGGCTTACGCTTTAAATCCGCGTAGCTTTTCTGCCTATCTCGGGCAGCTTTCAAGCGGTCACGAATCTGGACAATCTTGTCCGTCGTTTCAAAGACTATGTCAGGTCCTGATAATTTTGTTTCCCCTACTTCAGCCCAACAAATAGGCGTTCTGCATTTCCTACCATATAAGGCCTCAAATGGCGCAGCCTGAATGCTCGTATGGTAGCTATTGTTATAGGAGAACTCGATCAATGGCAGGTGGTTATCCCAACTACCACCTAAGTCAATCATACATGCACGAAGCATGTCTTCCAAAGTTTGGATGGTACGCTCACTCTGCCCGTCTGTCTGAGGATGGTAAGCCATACTGAAATTTAAGCGCATGCCCAAAGACTGTTGGAAACTTTTCCAAAAATGAGATGTGTATCTAGTATCTCTGTCAGAGATAATAGACACTGGTACGCCATGCAGAGATACAATCTTATCTACGTACAATTGGGCTAACATGTCGGAGCTATAAGTCTCCTTAATGGGTAGGAAATGTGCTGACTTAGTCAGTCTGTCTACTATCACCCATATAGTATCATTTCCTTTCTTTGTCTTTGGCAACTTGGTGATGAAATCCATTCTCACCATCTCCCACTTCCATGTGGGAAGTTCAGGCTGTTGTAGAAAACCTGACGGCTTCTGATGTTCAGCTTTGACTTGCTCGCACGTCAAACATTTAGCTACATAGGCAGCTATAGACTTCTTCAAGCCTATCCACCAATAGTTTGCCTTTAGATCCTGGTACATCTTATCAGCTCCAGGATGAACGGAGTACTTGGAACTATAGGCTTCCATATTCGTCCATTTAACCTCATAATTCCGTCCTTGCCATAGGATAACTGTTCTTCAGTTACTCCTATCTTTTCATCAGGATAGTTAGCTTCCAACACAGCTCCCTTTTGCGCAGCTAACAACCTTTCATTTAAACTATTCTTTATCTCAATGCTCTTGGCATTGATTCTTATAGGCTTCACTCTCTTCTTTCTACTTAAGGCATCTGCGACTACATTCGCCATGCCAGGATGGTATCTTATCTCACAGTCATAATCATTCAAAGTTTCCATCCAACGTCACGGCCTCATGTTCAAGTCCTTCTGATTGAACAAATGTTGAAGGCTTTTGTGATCAGAGTAGATCACACATTTGGTTCCATACAAATAATGCCTCCACAGCTTTAATGCAAATACAACCGCACCTAGCTCTAAATCATGGGTGGTGTAGTTCTTCTCGTGCACCTTCAACTGTCGAGAAGCATAGGCAATAACCTTGCCTTTCTGCATTAGCACACATCCCATGCCTGTGTGTGATGCGTCACAATATACTATAAACTCTTCTATTCCATCAGGCAATGTCAACACAGGTGCATTGCTCAACTTCTGTTTAAGAATGTTAAAGGATTCCTGCTGCTTAGGACCCCAGTCGAACTTAATATTCTTCCTAGTCAATGAAGTTAGGGGTGCAGCAATCCTTGAGAAGTTTTCAATAAAACGCCTATAATAACCTGCTAAGTCTAAAAAGCTACGAATCTCAGTGGGCGTCTTCGGCTCTTGCCAATTCATGACAGCTTCAACCTTAGCGGGATCCACTTGGATACCATGCTCACGAACCACATGTCCAAGAAACTGGACTTCTCAAAGCCAAAATTCACACTTTGAAAACTTGGCATAGAGTTTCTCCTGCAGAAGGAGTTTGAGAATACATCGAAAATGCTTCTCATGGTCAGCTTGATTCTTTGAATAAATCAGAATGTCGTCGATGAAGACGATGACAAATTTATCTAAGTAGGGTTTGCATACGCGATTCATGAGATCCATGAACGCTGCAGGTGCATTAGTGAGCCCGAACGGCATCACTAAGAACTCGTAGTGACCGTAACGAGTCCTAAATGCAGTCTTGTGCACATCCTCATCTCTAACCTTCAATTGGTGATAGCCTGACCTCAGATCGATGTTAGAGAAGTAGCTTGCTCCTTGAAGTTGGTCGAACAAATTGTCGATCCTGGGTAAGGGATATCTATTCTTGATAGTAACTTTATTAAGTTCGCGATAATCGATGCACAGGCGCATTGAACCATCCTTCTTCTTCACAAAGAGGATTGGTGCTCCCCAAGGAGATGAACTAGGTCTAATAAAACCTTTGGCTAACAAATCATCTAGTTGGGTTCTCAGCTCTTTCATCTCTGTTGGTGCTAACCTATAAGGCGCTCTTGCGACAGGTGCTGCTCCAGGAATGATGTAAATTTTGAATTCTACTTGCGTATCTGGTGGTAAACCAGGTAGTTCTTCAGGAAAAACTTCTGAGTATTCAGAAATGATGGGGATATCTTCAAACTTAGGGTTCTGCTCATCAATGGTTACCTGTGCCATATAAATGACACAACCCTTCTTCAAGCATCTAGATGCCTAGAGCATGGACACTTGTTTAGGCAACCCATACTGGGTATCTCCCTGAATGGTAAGTGGCTCACCAGACGGGGTCTTGATCACCACTTGCTTCTTGTTGCACACAATCTAAGCTTGGTTGTGAGATAGCCAATCCATGCCTAAAACTATGTCGAAACCGGCTAACTTTAAAGGAAGTAAGGTTAATGGAAAAGAGTGGTTCCTAATGGATATAACACATCCATCTAACACAGTTGATGCGGTTTCTATGGTTCCATCGGCTAATTCAACCTCATATTTCACGCTTAGGGTTTTAAAAGGTAAATTCAATAGTTTATAAAACTTATCATCTACAAATGACTTATCAGCTCCTGAATCAAAAAGTACTCTTGCGTAAACATCATTAATAAGGAAGGTACCTGTGATCACGTTATCATCCTTAACAGCTTCCTTAGCATCCATCCTAAAGACCCTTGCATTGGTCTTTTTCCCATCCTCAACTTTCTTCGCAAGCTTTGGGCAATTGGACCTAATGTGCCCTTTTTCATTGCAGTTATAGCACGTCGCATCCTTGATTTTCTTACAGTCTAATGTCTTGTGCTAAGAGGATTTACAAATCCCACATGGCCTTGGCTGCGATTGGGATTTCGACTCGAGTCTGCACCTCCCGAAATGGTGCTTCTTACAGATTTTACACTTGGGCTTATCGCCCGACTGATGACCATCCCTTTTAGTTCCAGAACTCTTTTTGTGGTCATTTTTTCCCTTATGCTTGTTATTTAACCGTCGTGAGTTGTCATCCTCACGCTTTCTCTTCTCAACATCAGTGTTCCTCAGCGATCTCTGCCTGACCGCGTCCAGTGTGAGGGACAAGGATATATCAGCTGCAGATCTGAATGTGGCTGGCCGAGAGGCCTTCACACTTGCCTTAATCTCTGGGGCTAAACCCCCAATGAACCGAGCTATCCTCTTGGGTTCCGGTGTTACAAGGTAAGGGACCAACCTTGACATTGTGTTGAAGCTTGTCAGGTAGGCTTGACAATCCAGGTTTTTCATAACCAGAGATAAGAAATCAGACTCGATCTTTTCAACCTCATGCTGAGGGCAGTTATTTTCCTTAATCAATGCCACAAACGGATCACATGACAGATTGTACAATGGGATTTTCCCGGTTGCTTGAATCAGAGACATCCACCATGCTAGTGCCTCGCCCTTGAATGACTGAGACACAAATTTCACCACATCCTTATCAGCACAACCACTGATATCTACCACAGTGTCCATCTTGTCTAAGCATGTCATGCAATCAACTGCTCATTTCTCCCCAGTGAAATCCCTGGGTTTACATGAGACAAAATATTTATAGGAACATCCCCCAGTACGGGGCTCCTGATCAAATACAATCTTCTTCGATGGAACACTGTGTTGGTTCGAGGAGTTTCGATCATCATCCTTCTTCGTTGGCTCATCTTGCTTTGAGGGAGGCTTACTATGAGCCTCAGAATGAGCTTTAGAGTGTGACTTCACACGTTGAACTGATAGGGTTCTGTTGCGGGTACTACTAGATTCATCATCTCTTCTATCTAGAGCTCGGGTAACGGCATTATCTATCAATGCCTGTAGTTCTGCGCCCGATATATTTATTCTGGTATTATCATGATTTTCCCTCGGGTGGCTGTTGACTTCATCAGACCCAGCCATGTAGCTCGTAATGCTAAATAAAATATTAACAGGGATTTATTTAGGAGTCTATTATCGAATTGTCTTTTATGGCAATTCATTAACCATGGTAAATACAAACCATATTTGGTTAATTTATTTAGACACATTTATATAGGATTTTTATTATAATTTATCCTGACTATAAAGTATTAAGAGTATTATTAATGGCACGTAGGGCCTAGTCGTAAGGACAATCTAATTATAAACCATGATTTTTTTAGAGAACCAAAGTATTAAGATTTGAACGAAGTTCATTACTCTTTATCGACAGGGAGTTGTAGGCTACGACTGTCTTTTGTCTTATGTGACAATGAGTATGGCCCGTAGGCCTTTCATCACCAATGGACGTTTAATCTACGATCCTTTTAATTGGTGGTTTGAACCCATGATTTATAGATCATCAGGCTAGATTAGGAATCTTTTGGAGAATCCAACTATAAGGATGACATGTGTGATTTTAGCGAATCACGTCTGCCAGGGGTGTTAACATGTTTTCATATGTTAACAAGGATTTGAATCTCTTTTAAACAGGTTTTACCATTTTGGCCAGGTCTTAGAACGACATGTGGCTAGGTTTTTCCCTTAAGATTCTTATTTAATATTTAACGCAGAACAAATCCTAAATTGAGGTGTTTAATAAGGATCTGAATCTAATTGAGGAATTACCATCTTGACCCTGTCTTAAAATGACATATGGGCTAGGCCTTGTCCCTTTTTTAGATTTTGCCATTTTATTATAATGGTAGATCTTATAGAGGAATGTTATATTTTTCATTTATTTTATATTTTATTATTATACTTATAATTAACTAAAAATGAAAATTTTAAATTAAACCATTCCATTAAAAAATGTAACAAGTACAGATTTGCCCTAAACGGGACTTCTACAGAAATAACATGCCCACGCAGGGGCTAAACAAGCAAACATACCCACGCAGGGGTTAAACAGAAAGACATGCCCATGCAGGGGCGGAATACAAAAGACAAGCCCACGCAGGGGCTGAGTACAGAAACAAATGTCCACGCAGGGACATGGTTACAATAAATTAAAATAACAAGGATTTTCAAGAATCCCTTTTCTTGGACTTCCCCTTGATTAGGCTTGCCAAACCCTTGAAGAAGCCTTGACGTTCCATGCGATCTCTTTGAACCTCCTGTTCAACTTGGTCTAATCTCTGTAGGATTTCTTCCCGTTCTGGTGGGGAAAACCGTGGCGGCTGCGGCTGCATCGGAGGTTGCGGAGGTATCGGGTATTGATAACCGTAAGGTGGGTACCCGGTCGTCCAGGGGCCTCCATAAGGCCCTTCAGGATGATGGGAATTGTAGTTCCATGCAGCCTGGTATGGGTCAACCTCAGCATAGTAGTAGTTGGTGTGGGCCGGCTGCTCAAAGGGATTATACGCCGCTGAGCCGGCGTATGTAGGAATTGGGTTACCAAAACCCAATGGTGGCGGCGCGATAGGCGCGGAGTTTACCTCGGAGACGGGGTTTGAAGGTCCCCCCATCTGTGGGTCTTCTTGGAGTGGCGGATAGTGGCTGCCACTCGAATGCTGAGGAGTGCTAAAATGGAACTCCCCTTCTCGCACGGTTATTCGCGCTCTCGATCTTCTTCGCCTCGGTGGCTCCGGAGGCGGCTGCTAGACTGGAGGTGGTGGTGGCGGGGTAACTGCCACAAAACGCAAATCCTCGGAAGGATCTTGCTGCTGCTGCAGTTGCTGTTGGTTGAAAGAGGGAGTATACTCCCAGATGTGTGTGGCCCATCTCTCGGCAAAACTGTCAGGGCCGCCATAAGGTGAACCATGGAAGGACGACCCATCCGAAATCTCGATTGGGTGCATAGGAGTCCCTCGTTGTGGTTCGACGGGATCAGTATCTTCCTCCATGTCCATGGAGAAATGGTCTTCAGGTCCTAACGGGTTGAAACCCGCTGGTTCTTCTTGTCGGTTTGCCGGGTTGAACCAGCTCTGAAAATAGGGTGTGGGGTCATTAAACGAATGGTGTGAGTTGGACCGCTGGAGAGGTATAAAAGAAGGTTGTGGGTTGTTGGGCTCATTTTCAGAATGGGGCCCAAACGAGTGAAGGTATGATGGTGAGGAACTTAGGGAGACGGATCGCCTCCCTGGCTTAATATAAGCCCTCCAAGGTTCTTGGGGACTTGTACTCATGTTCACAGACGGAGTTCGCCGGTGCGAGGGTCCGGCTTCATGGTCGTTGGGGGCATGGAATGTCCCCTTGCCTCTTCCTCTACCTTTGATTCTGGGCGGCATCTTGATCCTGTCAATAATAACAAAGATAACAACAAGCATATATATAAAAGACAACATAAAACAAATCAAGATTTGTCATATGTTCTTTATCTAGACTCGAGGATCGAGGAATGTGCAATTGTGTAACTGAGATTAAACACAAAATGCTAGTGTTTAATTCACTCAGCGTTGGCTCTGATACCAACCTGTCACACCCCGATATTTCCACGTATTACCGGTGGGCCCGGTGGGGAGTATCGTGACGTAGTTGATATCATCATAGTCAAACAACACAGATAATAATGCACAGCGGAAGCAAAAGATAGATAGATTCATTTCAACCAAATATATTGTAATATTAAGTATCACAAGGTAGTTGAAATGGATCCACAGGCGGATCAAATAAAAAGGGAAACATAGTTCATCAGACTTAATGCATCCAAGCTTGCGAGACTCTTAGTGATGCTAAGGAGAGGCCAGCCTATTACGCTTAGTACCTGCACTTAACCTTTTTGGAAAATACGTCAGTTTACACTGGTAAATACAATTAACTGACTCATTTTGAAAATGTTTTTAGAAAATTGATTTGAGTGCAAACGGGACAAAACTTTTTATAACTTGGGATAATTATTTGTATATAATACTTGTAAAATACTTACATGTTTCTTATGCGTTCAGTAGCCCGGATTTGACACTGGGTTAAAGATTAATTGACACACCACATTATTTATTTATGCACTGTCGGGTGTACGCCTACACCCCGTGCTTAGGTCGTGGCCATTTCGTAAAATGATGCCAAGGATATCCGGGACATGGTCATTAACCCCCCAAAGGCTTTAAGCAAACAAAACATTTTTAAACGGGACATTTCAATGATTTAACCTTCATACAATTAAAGATTCAATGCCCAACCAAGCGGTATTTTATATACCGTACCCCAAGCCCGTATAGGGAAAATAAGTTAAAAGTATTTAGCTTTGCAAGTATTAATCACAATAGCAAGTGCACGTAGCTTTTACCAGGACTCCTATTCTGGAACGAAGGTTAATAATAACCTATTAGAATCCTAACGGGTCTTTAATTAAGCTTAAGCTTAGACCGGTTAGTTATAAAGGAAGGTACGGTTCAAACGCATGATAAAGCGAAGACCGGTTTAGAATGTGGTTTTGACCCAACAAGCTTGTATACTTGTATAATGTGGGTATACTAAACACATTCTGAATTTTGAGACAAAAATGATATGGTTTGATCCGTTTCGGCTATTATATGCAACTAGTTACATATGCCGATCCGAACGCGAAAAGTGCGTAACGGGTAACCAAATGAGTCATATAAAAGTTTACTAAGTTAATATGCCTTAAATATGTTGTGACATCAGTAAGATATCTTCTATTATCCCAAAATGGATTTAAACTCAAACTATGCCCCGTAGGGGCATTTTGGTCATTTTATAGGTTATAAAAGAGTTTAAATATTAATCTGAGTTAGAGGTCTGATATAATCAATAAATATACTTAATTTAATAAGTTATATCAGTAGGGTATCATCTATATGTGAAATTTATTAATTATAACCATACTATGCACCGGAGGGGCATTTTGGTAATTTCACATAAGCTTATAAGGTCAAATCTGGAATCTGACTTTACAAACTTTTACTTATTGTTAGAATATAAAAATTTCTTAATATATCAGTAGGTATCAAACCTTATATGTTTAAAATAGTCTTAATACATACTATGCGTTAAGAATGCTTAAGAAGGCGATTTTGGGCTATTTCCGGGTTCTTAAAGGAAAGCTGATATTTTTATTATTCCCAAAGGCTCAAAATATTTTATTTATCATATTAGATCAGTAGAAAAAGGTTTGGTATTAAAAGGTTTTGTAAAACTCATTTTATAGCCCAAAAAGGGCAAAACCAACAACAACTGAATCAAGCTTAGAACTCTAAGTTATGCTCAGCCTAAAAATAAATAAAAATCTTCAAAAATCCCAAAATATTATATTACATCACTGGGTAAAAATTTTGGTATTAAAAATCGGGTTTAGATAGGCTATATGTTAAATACGCTGTTTAATTGATAAAAAGCTTTTTATTTACGCTAATGAGCATAACTCCTATTCTAGACCTCAAACGATATCAAATTTTAAGGACAAGTTTATAAATCAGTAACTAAGGTTTCTACACTTTTACATTTTCAAAAATCACGGTATAAGATGTAAAGGGCATAATAGTCAACATTTAAGCACTTAACGGAAACATGCATATGAATCGGATAACTAATGAACCAAGTTGTGTAACCTCAGAGGGTTACACTAATCTATAACCTGGTCCTAATAAAGCTCTAAGGCATTTCTAAACAATGCTTAAACGGGTCAGAACTGAAAGTCAAAGCAGAAGTCAAATTATGCGACTTTCGGTTCCGAACCGAGCCTAAACTGAAAATTGTCGGGTTGAACATGTTTAGACATGTTCTTACATTAATTACCAAGTTATATTAATGATAAAACAGGTTGTATAGCTTCTACATTGCTAATTATGCATTAATTTGAAAATAAGCTTTCTGTTGACTTTTTAGGATTTACTTTGACCCGACAATTGACCTCGTTAGAGTGGGGATCATAGGGTTCCCTTTTAAGGGTTTATTTCCCACATAATTACCTACTCATAGGTACTTTCAATTTGAAATTTGACTGGACAGTTTAAGATTAATGACGAAGTCAAACCTTAATTACGACGGTTTGACTTTAAGCTAATTAACTAAGCTAAACTAAATTAAGAAGGATTAAGGACACTTACAAGAGTCCTAAGAATGATTAGGAAGCCTAAGGAATCTTGGTTGCTGTCCAGAGAGCTCCAGAAAGTTGCATTAAGTGCAAATGAAATGAGCAAGTCTAATAGTTACAACTTCATGCTCTTATATAGTGAGCTAAATGTCACAAGATCATCACACCTAAGTCTACAGGTGTTTCCTGATGTTCCCCATGTGTCCCTATAATGCCAAAACCAGTTGCAAAGCCCCTGAATTCGAAAACCACTCATATTAGGCGTTTCAACAAGCTGAACAGGCATCTGTCCATTTTCTGTTGCCAGCGACAGTCTTACGGACCATAAGTATGAAGCCTTGCGGACCGTAAGAACCTCTTACGGACCGTAAGCCCATTGCTTTGCGGTCCGTAACCGACCTTGAATTATATCTCCCAGTTGCAGTTCTTGCGGACCGTAAGCCTAAGGCCATACGGTCCGTATCCGATGACCAGAATACAAAAACTTGTAATCTTTCAAGCTTTGACCATGCAACTTTGAAATTTCCGAATCTCATGCTTTCTTCTCAGTGTAGGGACCATGAAATCAGACTTTTGCATGGTTTTGCCATGCACTTACACATCTTGGAATCTTATGGAGAGTCTTGTCATGCACTTGAATAAGGTTTAATTCTTTTAAACAAGAATTTTAACTATGAACTTTGTTGTAACATTATTTAGATACCCAAACCTTTATAACTAAATTTACTCATTATAGGAATACCGGCTCTACATAG
Source organism: Helianthus tuberosus (assembly GCA_030545235.1). Classification (NCBI taxonomy): domain Eukaryota; kingdom Viridiplantae; phylum Streptophyta; class Magnoliopsida; order Asterales; family Asteraceae; genus Helianthus; species Helianthus tuberosus. Next base: position 14,549,476 of record CM060354.1, on the reverse strand, counting down.
ATCAGATGTTTATCATAATGATTTAGGTCTTGGGATTTATAATTTTGGTCGCTCAGAGGTGTTTAATAACATGTCGACACTCTTTAAATCCTACCATACATCTTTTAATTTGACCCGGGTTCCTGACACGTTTATCTTACATGACATGTGTCTTTATTCTATTGGGTATGATTTTACGAGGTGTTACACTTTTATGCAAACCGAGAAGTTTATGATGCTTAGTAATACTACCAGATGCGCCTGAGACGGGCCATTAGAAGTCAAGTATCTTATACCAACTTAACATAAAGGTTGTATGAAGTTTAGTGCCAAAAATGTCATAAAAGAAAGTTAAAAAGGGCATTTAAGAAAGACAGGGACCTATCTCGACATTCTGCCAAACTTATGATCTGGGCCACACCTTGTGGCGGACCGCGTAAGCCCTGTCCCCACCTTTACGCGGGCCGCGTGATAATGCCCAGCGACAGAAAATGATTTTTAGCAACTGATTGATTGATCAGGGACTGTTTATGTCATTTTTATTGTGTGTTAACCAAGTTAACACTTCTCCAAGTATGTCAGTTGTCATAAGACACTTGTATGGCTATGATCTCATGCTTGGTGGCCAAACAAACACATGGCATGATCCAAGAACTTCCCAAAACCTATAAATAGGATGAAGATCATCCATTTCATTTGCTCATTTTCATTCAATCTTCTCTATTCTCTCATTCTGGAGCCTCTTGATCTGATTGGAACTTATTTTCTTGTAGAAAAGATAGCTAGTACCCTTTGTAAGTGTCTTAGCCCTCTCTATAGTTCAGTTTTATGTTTTAATAACCAAAAAGTCAAGTTATCGTAAATTAACTTTGACTTTCGGTTTAAACTCAAATGGTCCAGCCACTAACCAAAATGAAAGTGGTTATGGAACCATATTAGGATAGGTGATTAACCCTTAAAGGGGCACCTCCTAATTATTTCGTTTGGCTAGTTAATTGTCGGGTCAAACTAGTTTGACAAAAAGTCAAACTGGACAGAAAGTTTAAAAATGATTTAAATAACTAAAACAGAGGTTCTAAATTATATTTTAACATTCTAATAACTTAGTAATTAATATTAGAACAAGTCTAATCAGTCCTAACCCGACAATTATCAGTCTAAGGTCAGTTTATAACCGAAAGTCGCAAAAGCTTGACTTTTGCTTTGACTTTCAGTTCTGACCCATTTAAGCTTAATTCTCACATGTTTTAAGCTTCCATTAGGACCGTATTATATAGTAGTATAACCCCCTGAAGTTATATTGCTTGGTCCTTAGTAGTTTGAATTATATGCACATGTCCGTTATTATGCTTATAAATGCCCATTTTGCCCTTTTGACATATAAATGAGATTTTTAGAAATGTGAGTGGACAAAAACCTTTGTTGCTAATATATAAGCATGTCCAGAAAATTTGACATCAGTTCTTGGTCCCAAATAGGAGTTATGCTCGATATCGTAATTAGAAGCGTTTTATTAATTAATTTGCGATATCTTGCATAATGAATATTTAAACTTAGATTTTGAACCAAACTTGCGATATCTTGCATAATGAATTATCTGTTTAAAACATAGAGTTCTTGTATGATTCGGTTAATGACGATAATACAATTTTTAGGCATAAAATGAGATTAACAAAGGATTTGAATGCCAAACTTTTTCCTACGGATTTATTACATTAAATAAATTATTTTGAGCATTTAAAACTAATCAAAATCTCAGATTTACTTAAACATCTTGATTATCGTCAATAAGCGAGTTTTACGCTAATAAGGTGCATAGTATGGTTTAAAACCATATTTAACATCTAAGACTTGTTACATACTGAGTTTTTAAAAAAAATTAAATATTATTACAGTAGGTATAAGTTATGAACTCATGTTTCCAAAAATGCCCTTAAAAGCCTATGTGAAATGACTAAAATGCCTTTTCGGGGCATAGTTTGGCTATAAATGGTAAACCTCACATATATGTAATATCTTACTGATGTAATGAGATAAATTAAATATTTTTACTGATTAGAAAAGACCAGAACTTCAGATTGTCATAAAATCTCTTTTATAATTATTAAAATGACCAAAATGCCCATACGGGACTTAAATTGGTTTTAAATACTTTTTGGGCATATATGTTAACATCCTACTGATGTATTAACATATTTTAAGCATAATAACATTTGAGACCTGTATATAATTCATTTGGTTACCCGTTACGCGTTTACGCGTTCAGATTGGTTTATGTGACTAGCTTACGTAAAATAGCCGAAACGGGTTTAACCTTATCCTTAAAACTTCAAAATCCAGAATGTGTTTAGTTTACCCATATTATACAAGTCTTCAAACTTGTCAGGTCTAAATCATATTCTATTCCGGTCATCGCTTAATCTAGCGTATCATGCCGTTTCTAAAACTTTAAGTTAGCCGGTCTAGGTCCATGACCTAAATAAGACCCGCTAGCATTTTGAATTGGTTATATATTACCATCACTCCAGACTAGAGCCACCCGGTAAAAGCTACCTGCATTTAGATAGATTGGATACGACTGAGTTATTTTGCTGTAAATCAAGTATTAGCTCAGGTAAATACTTTTAACTTATTTTCCCTTATAAGGGCTTGGGATATGGTATTATAATAATACCACTTGGTCGAGTATGAAATCATTTAATTGGATTGTGATTAATAAATTTACATAACCCGTTTTAATCTGTTTTGTTTGATAACATAAACATTGGGGGTTAACGACCGTGTCCTGGATATCCTCGGCTCATTAAAGTTAAAAATGGCCACGACCTATGCACGGGGTGTAGGCATACACCTGACAGATGCAATGCTAAATAATAATTTACCCACATGTTGGGGATAACTCCTTCGTGGGTTTTATAAGTGGTGAGTCGGTTAATCATGACCGGCTTCCAAACCGGCCCCAATTGTATGACAAGTATGTAAATCGGTATACAAGATTTTAATAAGAATTATCCCAAGTTATAAATGATTTTTGCCTTGCGCACTTAAATCAATTTTCATAAACTCTTTTCAAATGAGTCAGTTAATTGTATTTACCAGTGAAAACTGACGTATTTTCCAAAGGCTAAGTGGCAGGTACTACTCGTAATAGGCTGGGGGATTGCTCGTTGTCGAAATAGAGGATCTTGCAAATCCTTAAAGATGCCCTAAAGTCTGTTAAACTTCATTTTATACATTCTGTAAATATCCACCTGTGGATTTGATATTACAGGCTCGTCTATAATAAATACTTTGTTATTTTCAGACATTTGGGTTTGTAATAATATTTTATATTCCAAGGCTTCCGCTGTGCTATTCTGTGTATGTTTGACCATGATGATATCAACTACGTCACGATACTCCCCACCGGTGATACGTGGAAAAAAAATCGGGGTGTGACAGAAGTTTATGCACCTGTTGCATGTCTGGAAGCTATTCGGATCTTTCTAGCTTATGCTTCATTTAAAGGATTCAAAGTCTACTAGATGGACGTCAAAAGTGCTTTCTTACACGGTGTGGTTCAAGAAGAGGTGCATGTCGAACAACCTCCGGGTTTTGAAGATCATATTCACCCCGATCGGGTTTGGTTGCTCAACAAAGCTCTTTATGGTTTACATCAAGCACCTAGGGCTTGGTATGCAACCTTATCCAATTATCTTCTGGAGAATGGTTTTCGACGAGGTCTTATTGATTGCACTCTCTTTATCAAGGAACAAGATGGAGATCTTCTGCTGGTGCAGGTATACGTTGATGACATAATATTTGGTTCAACTAATGATTCTTTGTGCAGGTAATTCGAGCGTGTGATGCAAGACAAATTCGAGATGAGCGCAATGGGGGAAATGAATTTCTTCTTGGGCCTTCAAGTTCAACAAACCGAGTCTGGGATATTCATCCATCATACTAAATATGTTGGTGACATCTTGAGCCAATTCCAGATGTCTGATGCAACGCCCATTGGTACCCCACTTCCGCAGAATCACGGGATTACTCCCGATCTAAAGGGTGAAAGCGTTAACTCTTCATACTATCGCGCTATGATCGGATCTCTCATGTATCTCACAGCCTCGAGGCCTGACATCATGTATCCAACGTGCCTGCTTGCAAGATATCAAGCCAACCTGAAGGCCTCACATCTGTCGGCTGTTAAAAGGATTTTTCGCTATTTGAAGGGTTGCCCTGACACTAGTCTTTGGTACCCTAGGGATGATAGCTTCGATTTAATTGCATACAGTGATTCTGATTTTGGTGGTTGCAAAATTGATGACAAATCAACAACAGCTGGATGTCAATTCTTAGGAAATCGCCTGGTCACGTGGCAGTGCAAGAAGCAAACCTGTGTTGCTACATCAACTTGTGAAGCAGAATACATTGCTGCCTCTAGTTGTTGCTCCCAAGTCTTGTGGATACAACAACAAACGCGCGACTACGGTTTTGAATTCCTATCTACTCCAATTTTTCTTGATAACAATGCTGCCTTACAGATCACTAGAAATGTAACACCTCGAAAATTCATGTCCAATAATGTATCGACACGTGTCATGAGCTTTAGACGTGTAAAAGATTACTTTAGAGGGACTAAAGTTGACAAACAGAGAAAGTCTGTTCAAAATGTCAACAATGAATTAATATACTTTACAATAACCCTACACGATGTTTATACCCTTAAACGAATGATTCATGGATCATACGAAGCTAATTGTGGAAGAAAGTGAGAAATTACAAACTACAGGGGTTAAAAGTGTCAACATGTTTAAGTTATACCTCTGAGTGATCTTTTAGCAAACCCGAAGCTTTGTAATAATTAATTATGCTCACTAGAACGTGTGATGAAAATTTCACAAGGTTTCGATAAAGTATGAGAAAGTTATGACAATATTCGTATACGAGGGGTCAAAAGCATCAACGTTGAAATTAAGGCCTTATGGGTGATCACAAAAGTTAACCAAGGACTTAACAAAGTTTATATAAGTCTTGGAACCCTTAAAAGTAAGGCTAGAGGGCCAAAAGTGCAAGAAATAAGCTCAAAACCACGTTTTAAAAGGACCAGGGACTAAATTGTAAATTCTGAAACTTGTTTGGCCTGTTCTGGACCCTCAGGCGGGGCGCGTTAGGTGTCACCAGAACCTTACGCGGGCTGCCAGAGACTGTCAGCGTCAGAAAAGCTTGGCAGCTGCCTGTTAAACCTGTTCCACCGCCTTAAAACGCTTGTTTTGCATACCAGGGGCTGCCCCAATGGTATTTCATGCATAGGGGGCACCTGTAACCATCTCATAAAATGTGTAGAGTTTCTTGGCATGATCTAAGGGCATCAAAACTCATATATATAGAGCCCCTTAGTTGCAACTCTTATGCCATTCATTTGCAAACTCTCATAAGCTAACTTCTGGAGCTCCTCTGGTCAGCAACAAGTCTCCTTAGGCTTCCTAATCGTGCTTAGGACTCTTGTAAGTGTCCTTAACCCTTCTAAATTCAGTTTAGCCTATTTAATTAGCCTAAAGTCAAACCGTCGTAATTAGAGTTTGACTTAGTGATTATTTAAAAATTGTCCAGCCAAATCACGAATTGAAAGTACCTATGAGTTGGTAATTATGTGGGTAATAAACCCTTAAAAGGGCACCCTCTGATCCCCACTCTAACTAGGTCAATTGTCGGGTCAAAGTTAACCTTAAAAAGTTAACAGAAAGCTTATTTTCAAATTAATGCATAATTAGCAATATAGAAGCTATACAACCTGTTTTATCATTAATATAACTTGGTAATTTATGTAAGAACATGTCTAAACATGTTCAACCCGACAATTTTCAGTTTAGGCTCGGTTCGGAACCGAAAGTCGCATAATTTGACTTCTGCTTTGACTTTCAGTTCTGACCCGTTTAAGCATTGTTTAGAAATGCCTTAGAGCTTTATTAGGACCAGGTTATAGATTAGTGTAACCCTCTGAGGTTACACAACTTGGTTCATTAGTTATCCGATTCATATGCATGTTTCCGTTAAGTACTTAAATGTTGACTATTATGCCCTTTACACCTTAAAACGTAACTTTTGAAAATATAAAATAGTAGAAACCTTAGTTACTGATTTATAAACTTGTCCTTAAAATTTGATATCAGTTTGAGGTCTAGAATAGGAGTTATGCTCATTAGCGTAAATAAAAAGCTTTTTATTAATTAAACGGCGCATTTAACATATAGCCTAGCTAAACCCGATTTTTAATACCAAACTTTTTACCCACTGATGTAACATAATATTTTGGGATTTTTGAAGATTTTTATTTATTTTTAGGCTGAGCATAACTTAGAGTTTTAAGCTTGATTCGGTTATTGCCGATTTTGCCCTTTTGGGCTATAAAATAAGTTTTACAAAACCTTTTGATACCAAACCTTTTTCTACTGATCTAATACGTTAAATAAAATATTTTGAGCCTTCTGGAATAATAAAAATATCAGCTTTCCTTTAAGAACCCGGAAATAGCCCAAAAATCGTCTTTTTAAGCATTTTTAACGCATAGTATGTATTAAAACTATTTTAAACATATAAGGTTTGATACCTACTTATATATTAAGTAAATTTTTATACCCTAACAGTAAGTAAAAGTTTGTAAAGTCAGATTCCAGATTTGACCTTACAAGCTTATGTGAAATTACCAAAATGCCCCTTCGGTGCATAGTTTGGTTATAAATAGTAAATTTCACATATATATAATATCCTACTGATATAACTTATGAAATGAAGTATAATTACTGATTATATCAGACCTGTAACTCAGATTAATATTTAAACTCTTTTATAACCTTTAAAATGACCAAAATGCCCTTACGGGGCATAGTAGAAGATATCTTACTGATGTCACAACATATTTAATGCATATTAACTTAGGAAACTTGGATATGACTCATATGGTTATCCGTTACGCACTTTTCGCGTTCGGATCGGCTTATGTAACTAGTTTGCATATATTAGCCGAAACGGGTCAAACCTTATCATTTTTGTCTCAAAATCCCGAATGTGTTTAGTTTACCCATATTATACAAGTCTTCAAACTTTTCGGGTCTAAATCACATTCTATTCCGGTCTTCGCTTTTTCATGCGTTTGAACCGTATCTTCCTTTAAAACTAACCGGTCTAAGCCTAAGCTTAATTAAAGACCCGTTAGGCTTCTAATAGGTTATTATTAACCTTCGTTCCAGAATAGGAGACCCGGTAAAAGCTACGTGCACTTGCTATTGTGATTAATACTTGCAAAGGTAAATACTTTTAACTTATTTTCCCTTATACGGGCTTGGGGTACGGTATATAAAATACTGCTTGGTCGGGCATTGAATCTTTAATTGTATGAAGGTTAAATCATTGAAATGTCCCGTTTAAAAATGTTTTGTTTGCTTAAAGCCTTTGGGGGGGTTAATGACCATGTCCTGGATATCCTTGGCATCATTTTACGAAATGGCCACGACCTAAGCACGGGGTGTAGGCGTACACCCGACAGTGAATAAATAAAAAATAATGTGGTGTGTCAATTAATCTTTCACCCGGTGTCAAATCCGGGCTACTGAACGCATAAGAAACATGTAAGTCTTTTACAAGTATTATATACAAATAATTATCCCAAGTTATAAAAAGTTTTGTGCCGTTTGCACTCAAATCAATTTTCTAAAAACATTTTCAAAATGAGTCAGTTAATTGTATTTGCCAGTGTAAACTGACGTATTTTCCAAAAAGGTTAAGTGCAGGTACTAAGCGTAATAGGCTGGCCTCTCCTTAGCATCACTAAGAGTCTCGCAAGGTTGGATGCATTAAGTCTGATGAACTATGTTTTCCCTTTTTATTTGATCCGCCTGTGGATCCGTTTCAACTACCTTGTGATACTTAATATTACAATATATTTGGTTGAAATGAATCTATTTATCTTTTCCTTCCGTTGTGCATTATTATTTGTGTTGTTTGACTATGATGATATCAACTACGTCACGATACTCCCCACCGGGCCCACTGGTAATACGTGGAAATATCAGGGTGTGACAGGTTGGTATCAGAGCCAACGCTGAGTGAATTGAACACTAGCCTTTTGTGTTTAATTTCAGTTACACAATTGCACATTCCTCGATCCTCGAGTCAAGACAAAGAACATAGGACAAATCCTGATTTGTTTTATTTTTGTCTTTTATATATATGCTTGTTGTTATCTTTGTTATTATTGACAGGTTCAAGATGCCGCCCAGAATCAGAGGTAGAGGAAGAGGCAAGGGGACATTCCATGCCCCCAACGACCATGAAGCCGGACCCTCGCACTGGCAAACTCCGTCTGTGAACATGAGTACAAGTCCCCAAGAACCTTAGAGGACTTATATTGAGCCAGGGAGGCGATCCGTCTCCCTAAGTTCCTCACCATCATATCTTCATTCGTTTGGGCCCCATTCTGAAAATGAGCCCAACAACCCACAACCTTCCCTTATACCTCTCCAGCGGTCCAACTCACACCATTCGTTTAATGACCCCACACCCTATTTTCAGAGCCGGTTCAACCCGGCAAACCGACAAGAAGAACCAGCGGGTTTTAACCCATTAGGGCCTGAAGACCATTTCTCCATGGACATGGAGGAAGACACAGATCCCGTAGAGCCACAAAGAGGGACTCCTACTCACCCCATCGAGATTTCGGATGGGTCGTCCTTCCATGGTTCACCTTATAGCGGCCCGGACAGTTTTGCCGAGAGATGGGCCACACACATCTGGGAGTATACCCCCTCTTTCAACCAACAGCAAGAGCAGCAGCAACAGGATCCTTCCGAGGATTCGCGTTTTGCCGAGGCCCCGCCACCACCACCTCCAGTCCAGCAGCCGCCTCCGGAGCCACCGAGGCGAAGAAGATCGAGCGCACGGATGACCGTGCGGGAAGGGGAGTTCCATTTTAGCACTCCTCAGCATTCGAGTGGCAGCCACTATCCGCCACTCCAAGAAGACCCGCAGATAGGGGGACCTTCAAACCCCGTCTCCGAGGTGAACTCCGCACCTGTCGCGCCACCACCATTGGGTTTTGGTCCTAATTCCTACATACGCCGGCTCAACGGCGTATAATCCCTTTGAGCAGCTGGCCCACACTAACTACAACTATGCTGAAGCCGACCCATACCTTGTAGCGGCAAACTACAATGCCTTCCATCCTGAAGGGCCTTATGGAGGCCCCTGGACGACCGGGTACCCACCTTACGGTTATCAATACCCGATACCTCTGCAACCTCCGATGCAGCCGCAGCCGCCACAGCTTTCCCCACCAGAACGGGAAGAAATCCTCCAGAAATTAGACCAAGTTGAACAGGAGGTTCAAAGAGATCGCAGGGAACGTCAAGGCTTCTTCAAGGGTTTGGCAAGCCTAATCAAGGGGAAGGCCAAGAAAAAGGATTCTTGAAAATCCCTGTTTATTTTAATTTATTGTAACCATGTCCCCGCGTGGACATTTGTTTCTGTACTCAGCCCCTGCGTGGGCTTGTCTTTTTGTATTCCGCCCCTGCGTGGGCATGTCTTTCTATTTAGCCCCTGCGTGGGTATGTTTGCTTGTTTAGCCCCTACGTGGGCATGTTATTTCTGTAGAAGTCCCATTTAGGGCAAATCTGTACTTGTTACATTTTTAGTGGAATGGTTTAATTTAAAATTTTCATTTTAGTTAATTATATGCATAATCATAATATATAAAATAAATGAAAAATATAACATTCCTTTATAAGATCTACCATTATAATAAAATGGCAAAATCTAAAAAGGGACAAGGCCTAGCCCATACGTCATTTTAAGACAGGGTCAAGATGGTAATTCCTCAATTAGATTAAGATCCTTATTAACATCTCAATTTAGGATTGTTCTGCGTTAAATATTAAATAAGAATCTTAAAGGTATAACCTAGCCTGCATGTCACTATAAGACCTGGCCAAGATGGTAAAACCTGTTTTAAAATAGATTCAAATATTTGTTAACATCTGAAAACATGTTAACACTCCCGGCAGACGTGATTCGTTAAAATCACACATGTCATCCTTATAAATGGATTCTCCAAAAGATTCCTAATCTAGCCTGATGATCTATAAATCATGGGTTCAAACCACCAATTAAAAGGATCGTAGATTAAACGTCCATTGGTGATGAAAGGCCTACGGGCCATACTCATTGTCACAAAAGACAAAAGACAGTCGTAGCCTACAACTCCCTGTCGATAAAGAGTAATGAACTTCGTTCAAATCTTAATACTTTGGTTCTCTAAAAAAATCATGGTTTGTAATTAGATTATCCTTACGACTAGGCCCTACGTGCCATTAATAATACTCTTAATACTTTATAGTCAGGATTAATTATAATAAAAATCCTATATAAATGTGTCTAAATAAATTAACCAAATATGGTTTGTATTTACCATGGTTAATGAATTGCCATAAAAGAAAATTCAATAATAGACTCATAAATAAATCCCTGTTAATATTTTATGTAGCATTACGAGCTACATGGCTGGGTCTGATGAAGTCAACAGCCACCCGAGGGAAAATCATGATAATACCAGAATAAATATATCGGGCGCAGAACTAAAGGCATTGATAGATAATGCCGTTACCCAAGCTCTGGATAGAAGAGATGATGAATCTAGTAGTACTCACAGCAGAACCCTATCAGTTCAACGTGTGAAGTCACACTCTAAAGCTCATTCTGAGGCTCATAAGCCTCCCTCTAAGCAAGATGAGCCAAAGAAGAATGATGATGATCGACACTCCTCGAACCAACACAGTGTTCCATCGAAGAAGATTGTATTTGATCAGGAGCCCCGTACTGGGGGATATTCCTTTAAATATTTTGTCTCAGGCAAACCCAGGGATTTCACTGGGGAGAAAGGAGCAGTTGATTGCATGACATGGTTAGACGAGATGGACACTATGGTAGATATCAGTGGTTGTGCTGATAAGGATGTGGTGAAATTTGTGTCTCAGTCATTCAAGGGCGAGGCACTAGCATGGTGGAGGTCTTTGATTCAAGCAACCGGGAAAATCCCATTGTACAATCTGTCATGGGATCAGTTTGTGTCATTGATTAAGGAAAACTATTGCCCTCAGCATGAGGTTGAAAAGATCGAGTCTGATTTCTTATCTCTGGTTATGAAAAACCTGGATTGTCAAGCCTACCTGACAAGCTTCAACACAATGTCAAGGTTGATCCCTTACCTTGAACCATCTTTCTTAATTAATTATACCGAATTCTCAGAATACTGAGTTAGGCTAAATGAATCTTCTATTTTAAAACTTACTTAATCAGGGTTTCGATTCTTCCAATGATGGCAATAGCCGTCTTGGAGATTTCATAATAATATAGTCCTAAATGGGATATAAATCTTAACTTTACTTGCCTCTCAGGAGGTATATAGGGTAATCTTAGAAGATAATAATCATGATACGAGGAGGTTATAGAGATTTTGTAAATCTCAGGCTCCAGTTCATCTATCATATTCTATGTCAGATAAGTGACATACTTATGTTACGAGTCCACGAATTCCTTAATCGGAAACATTTATTTGGACAGTTCCATTCTGGATATCTTCTTTGAATACCATTAGTTGACTTTAGTACCATATGACCATCGGAATATCTTTGTGGTCCCATGCATTAAACCTCCATACTGATCAGGCATGGAAGAAATCTATGGAACATATTAAGATACACCAATCCTCATATGGCGCTTTTATCATCCCGTCTGGTATTCGCAATCGATAGAGATCAAGGAGATATCAACTATATATGCTGACGCACTTCTTCTAGAGAGAGGATATTTTCTAGAATTCTACGATTGGAGGTTTCTGACATGAACAGAAGGAATGGCTCCTATGATTTCTCCTGTAATTTTACCTTACACTTAATATCTGGGGTTCTTACGGGAAATTTCTAAAAGTTTTCTAAGCTTATGGTCTTATGAGAGACTTAGCAGTACCCGAAACCAAACGTAACTCTAAGCAATAAAATCACAATAAGTGATTTATCTAGTGTCATTATTAATGTGAACTGCTTCTAATCATTCAACAGGAGGGTTAAACGCCTCCATTCTTAATCCTTTTAAGCTTAGCTATAAAATCTTTGACAAATTTTAGGGCAGTCTCAGCTTTGACTGGTTATTTCTTAATCTATATAACGAGAGTAGCTGAGGTAGATCCATAATGGATTTATAATAGGCAGACCTTGAAACCTTAATGTGCCCTCTTATTGCCGGTGCTAACACCAATAATTATTTGCATTAAGCTTAGATTTTTAGGGTAAACTGAATAGGGTACTATCTCAATTAATGAGTTAAAGTTTGTAACATACTGCTGACAGTCTAAAACTTTTATGGTGAGAGTCAGAAAATTCTTATTCCATCTTTCTCCATCTTGTGATGCGGATAACAGGTTTTTCTAATAAGGTCCTTAAAACTTGGACCATCCCATAATGTATAAGAGGATCTTTCTTGTGGACTTCATTAATGTCCTCACTAATTAAGGGTATTGCCAGCGAATGACTGCGACGCATACCTTACCGTGTCCTCTCCAGCATAACCGCTGATACACCTAATGGTTTCTACTTCATCTAGCCAGGCCCTGAAATCGATGGCCCCTTTTTACTATTGAAGTCTCTTGACTTCCAAGAGACGAAGTACTCATAAGTACATCCTAAAAGAATGGGGTTCCTTGCCATATATGATTTTGTCTGGTTTATTCTTTGCATTTGAAGTATGAATAAAGCTCTTCTCATGAGCAGCGACATGTGTTTTAGAGCAGACAACATTTGGCTTCTTGAACCTTTTCATGACTTTTCTCATAGCCTTTCTAACAGCTGTGTTAATTACAGTTTTGGAGTTTAACTCCATTAACATTGAGGTTCACATTTGATGCACCATTAACATTTGTCGCATCTCTAGCATCGCGACTGTTGTTTATCTCTTCTGAGTTTTCCATACTCGGAGCTTTGGTATTAAATACCAAATTCAACAATTGCTTAGGCAATCCATACCCAGTGTCTCCTTAAATTGCCAAAAGGCTCACCATAAGGAGTATTGATAATTACGTGCTTCTTATCACACATAATATGGGCTTGGTTACAAGACGACCAATCCATTCTTATCACTATATCGAGTCCTTCTATTTTAACGGAAACAAGGACAGCGGAAAAGAATGATTCCTAATGAATATAAAACATCCATCTAATATTGCTGAAGCAGTCTCTGAGGTACCGTCGGCTAATTCTACTTTATACATAACGCTTAGAGTTTTAACAGGCAGATTTAATGATTTATAAAATCTATTGTCTACGAAAGACTTATCTGAACCTGAATCAAATAATACTCTAGCATGAGCGTTATTGATAAAGAAAGTACCTGTTGTGACATTGTCATCCAGAATAGCCTCTTGAGCGTGCATTTGAGAGCTTCCAGCTTTGGTCTTCTTAGCCTCCCCAGGCTTCTTGGTTTTATTTGGGCAATTTGTCTTGATGTGTCCTATTTCATTGCAACCATAGCAGGTTGCGTCCTTCATGCCTTGGCACTCCAACGTCTTGTGCCCTTCCTTATTACAAATCCCACAAGGCCTAGCTTGTGACTCCAAAGTGCATTTTTCTTTAGTTGTCTTCTTTGGGCATCGGGTCTTTATGTGCCCTTTCTCGCCGCAACCATTGCAATTGGCGTCCTTCAATTCCTTGCAATCTAAGGTCTTGTGACCCTTGGTCTTGCAAATTCCACATAGTTTAGCACGTGGGTCAATCGTACATTTTCCAAAATGTTGCTTTCTGCAGTTACTGCATTTGGGTCTTGCCTCATTTGGCTTGGACTGGTTATAGTTTGAACCGGTCTTACCCTTTTTATAACCCTTATCTGGGGTATTATCGCGCTTTCGCTTATGATCCTTCAACACACGGTCCACAGCGTTATTTACGGCTATATCTATCATAGCCTGTAACTCGGCGCCCATTAAGTTCAGTCTTGCATCATTATTCTGATCAACTGGATGATTGTGAGCTTCAGAGGAGTCAGCCATGGTGAAGCTTTGAAGGCTACAGACCGAGCAGTAATAATTTATTTAATTATATAGTGAATTGTCGAGTTTGATGATTAAATAGCCATGGTGCAATTAAACCATATAAGCCAATAGATAGTATTTAATTTATTTGATTATGTTTTGCCTAGGTTTTTAAATAAACCATCTTTGGCGTTTAGACGGAATATAATCCTTCATATTTATTAGACAGGGGACATAAGTCACGACTGTCAATGTCGTACCGACATTTTATATATAGCACAAGGGCTTGTTCCAAAGGACTTTTGGATGGCACAGAGGCCTTGTAAGTAGGGAAATTTTTAAAACATAATCAATGATCCGTTTGGGTCGGATAAATTTCATAGTTCATTGCCTTTTGGCAGGAAGTTATGAAAGAAAACTATCTTTGTCATAATTACATCTTTGCCCGTAGGCATACACCTCAAATAGATGTTTTGATGTATACATCATGTTTGACGTTTATTAGCCATGATTCCTCTTGATCATTTCGACTGAGTAAGGGGTTTGGAGAATTCCTAATATAAGGATGACAAGTGTGATTTTATCGCATCACAGTTTTCGGGAGTGTTAACATGTTTTCAGATGTTAACGAGGATCTGAATCTCTTTTTAAACAGGTTTTACCATCTTAGCTAGGTCTTTAATGACATTCAAGCTAGGTTATACCTTTTAAGATTCTTTTTAATATGAATACTGGCAAGAAAGGAATGATATTTATTTTATTCAGGATTTTCATTATAATTATCCTAAATTTATTTAAAATATGACTATGGCTCAAAAGGCCAAGTCACAAGGGCAACTTTAAATTATAAACTATGATTTTGTAGAATCAGGGTATTTAGGCTTGAACGTTGTTCATTGCCTTTTTCTTGACAGGGAGTTGTAGGCTACGACTGTCTTTTGTCTTATATGACAATGAGTATAGCCCGTAGGCATTATATCCCTAGTAATAATTTAATAATAGCTCAACAGCCTAGTCACATGGACAGATTTAATTTATAAACCAGGATTTCAAGGGTTGAATCAAAGTTCATTGCCCTTTTTAACAGGGGGTTGTAGACACTTCACCCTTAATGGATGATTATATTAATAAGAATGGAATTGGAAAAATCCAATTTAAAGATGACTTAGGTGATTTTATCGAATCACATTTGCCAGGAATGTTAACATATTTACAAATGTCAACAAGGATTTGAATCTTTTGAATAGGTTTTTACCATCTTGGCCTTGTCTGAAATGACATGTGGCTAGGTTTACCTTTAAGATTCTTTTTAATTTTTAAAGCAGAGTAATCCTAAATTGAGATGTTAATAAGGATCTGAATCTAATTGAGGAATTACCATATTGGCCCTGTCTTAAAATGACACATGGGCTAGGCCTTGTCCCTTTTTAGATTTTGCCATTTTATTATAATGGTAGATCTTTTAGAAGGAATGTTATTTTTCATTTATTTCATATTTCATGTTTAGAATGAAAATTTAAATTTAATCATTCCACTATAAAATTAAAAAGTTCAGGTTTGCCCTAAACGGGACTTGAAAGGAATAATGTTGTCCTCGAAGGGACTGAAAGATAAGTATGCCCTTATAAGGACTTACTAAGGAAACGAACTTTAGCAAAAGGAGTTTCTTCTTCATTTTATTTCTGGATGCTTTCTCCTTGGTTGCACGTTAATCCTAGTCGCAGTATGAAGCTCGGCCTTCCCTAGGCTTCAAATGGGGAGAATTTCCATTACGGCTCCTTTGCTTGGAGACATATTAAAATATATAGAATTGAAAGCAATAATTCTCCGAAATAGAGACGAGAGTATTCCTATGTTAAGTCTAGACTCAGAAGGTCAAAGAATGTGCTACTGTGT
The DNA here is from genome assembly GCA_030545235.1 of Helianthus tuberosus. Classification (NCBI taxonomy): domain Eukaryota; kingdom Viridiplantae; phylum Streptophyta; class Magnoliopsida; order Asterales; family Asteraceae; genus Helianthus; species Helianthus tuberosus. The sequence continues at coordinate 14,533,551 of CM060354.1, read as the reverse complement.
CATTGAGATTAAACACAAAAGGCTAGTGTTTAATTCACTCAATGTTGGCTCTGATACCAACCTGTCACACCCCGATATTTCCACGTATTACCGGTGGGCCCGGTGGGGAGTATCGTGACGTAGTTGATATCATCATAGTCAAACAACATAAATTTAAACGCACAGCGGAAGCAAATGATAAATATATTACAATCCGATATAAAGTAATATCAAAGTATTACAAACGGAATGTAAAGGATCCACAGGCGGATCAAATAAAAGATAATTTTTCAACAGATCTTAACATCTAAGCTTGCGAGACTCTTTATTGATGCTAGGAGTAGCCAGCCTATTCTGATTAGTACCTGCACTTAGCCTTTTTGGGAAAATACGTCAGTTTACACTGGTAAATACAATTAACTGACTCATTTTGAAAAATGTTTTAGAAGATTGATTTGAGTGCAAACGGCACAAAACTTTTTATAACTTGGGATAATTATTTGAATATAATCATTGTAAAGAATTACATGTTTCTTATGCGTCCAGTAGCCCGGATCGTGCCGGGTTAAAGATTAATTGACACACCACATTATTTATTTATGCACTGTCGGGTGTACGCCTACACCCCGTGCTTAGGTCATGGCCATTTCGTAAAATGATGCCAAGGATATCCGGGACATGGTCATTAACCCCCCAAAGGCTTTAAGCAAACAAAACAAATTTTTAAACGGGTCATCTCGATAATACTTAACCACCAATCGATTAAGGTCGAATGCCCAACCAAGCGGTATTTTATATACCGTACCCCAAACCCGTATAAGGGAAAATAAGTTAAAAGTATTTACCTGAGCAAAATTATACAATTTATCCCAGCCGTATACCACCAAGCAAGTACAGATAGCTTTTACTGGGCTCCTAAATCTGGAACGAAGGTTTTTTAATAACCTATTAGATTTCTAACGGGTCTTAATTAAGCCTATGCTTAGACCAGTTAGTTTTAAAAGGAGGATACGGTTCAAAACACATGATTAAGCGAGAACCGGATTAGAATGTGGTTTAGACCCGACAAGCTTGTATACTTGTGTAATAAGGGTAAACTAAACATATTCTGGATTTTGAGATGAAAATGATAAGGTTTGTCCCGTTTCGGCTAATTTATGCAAACTAGTTACATAAGCCGATCCGAACGCGAAAAGTGCGTAACGGGTAACCAAATGAGTCATGAACATGTTTCCTAAGTTAATATGCCTTAAATATGTTGTGATATCAATAGGATACCTTCCATTATGCCCAAAACGAATTTAAAACCAATTTATGCCCTGTAGGGGTATTTTGGTCATTTTAAAGGTTATAAGAGAGGTTAAATATTAATCTGAGGTTTAGGTCTGATATAATTAGTATAAATACTCAATTTAATAAGTTATATCAGTAGGGTATTACATATATGTGAAATTTATTAATTATAACCAAACTATGCACCGAAGGGGCATTTTGGTAATTTCACTTAAGCTTTAAAGGTCAAAATTAGAATTCTGTGTTTAAAAATTTTGCCTACTATTTAATATGAAAATTTACTTAAAACATCAGTAGGTATCAAACCTTATATTTTGAAAATAGTTTTAACTTACACTATGCGTTCAAAACGCTTAAAAAGACGGTTTTAAGCGATTTCTGGGTTTTATAAGAAAAGCTGATAATTTTATTATTACAGAAGGCTTAAAATATTTTGTTTATCATATAAGATAAGTAGAAAAAGGTTTGATATCAAAATAAGTTGTAAAACTCATTTTATAGGCCAAAAGGGCAAAACCTGCAATTACCGAATTAAAGCTAGAACCCTATGTTATGCTCATCCTAAAAATAAATAAAAATCTTCAAAAATCCCAAAATATTATTTTACATCAGTGGGTAAAAATTTTGGTATTAAAATTTAGGTTTAGATAGGCTATATGCTAATTATGTCGTTTAATTAATAAAAAAACTTTTCATTTACGCTAATGAGCATAACTCCTAATCTAGACCTCAAACTGATGTCAAATTTTAGGGGTAAGTTTATAATTCAGTAGTGAAGGTTTCTATCCTCTCACATTTCAAAAATATCGCTTTAAGGTCAAAAGGGCATAACGGTCAACATTTCGGCATTTAACGGAAACATGGATGAGCTAGGATTTCTATGGAACCAAGTTGTATGACCTCAGAGGGTTATGCTAACCTATAGCATGGTCCTAAAGGAATCCTAAGGCATATTTAAACTAAGCTAAATCGGGTCAGAATTGAAAGTCAAAGCAAAGGTCAACCTATGCGACTTTCGGTTCCAAACCGAGCCTAAACTTAGAATTGTCGGGTTGAACATGCTTAGACATGTTCTTATATTAATTACCAAGTTATATAAATGTTAAAACAGTTTTCATAGCTTCTATGTTGCTAATTATGAATTTATTTATAAAATAACTTCCTGTTGACTTTTTAATATCAAGTTTGACCCGACATTTGACCAAGTTAGGATGATAATCAGTAGGTGCCCTCTCAGGGGTTTATTACCTACATAATTACCCACTTATATATACTTCTAATTAGACTAACTACTGGACCAATAGTGATTAATCACTAAGTCAAACCTTAATTATGATAAGGTTGACTTTTGGTCATTAAACTAATCAAAACTGAAATTAGGAGGTTAAGGACACTTACAAATGGTCCTTAGGACTGAAAAGAACTCCATGGAAGTTCCACAAGTTCAGAATTCCTCCAGAAATGAGAAGGTAGCAAGGTGAGATGAAATGAGCAAATGAAAGTGTTGGGTTCTCATCCTATATATAGTCTTTGGACATGATTAGGATTTAGACAAGTGTTTGAAGGGTTAATCAGATCACTACACCTGTTAGGACAACTGTATAATTGTCTTGAAGCCCAAGGATTTGGTTTTGATTGGATGAGAATGGAATAGAGTAGTGACCAAGCAAAAATTTGTATCTGGCATATGCTTACGGACCGTAAGGTCCATAGTGTTACGGTTCGTAAGGACCTGGTCAGCAAGGCAAAGTTTCAAATGTTTACAGGTTTAGCCCCTGCACTTCCAAATGCCATTTCCGACACATCTAAGGCCTGTTAAACCATTTTTAAGGCTCTACAAGGATGCCTAAGCATAGGGAACATGAAACATGCTCAAAAATATGCCGGATGTCGGTTCGTTTGGTCGTACGGTCTCGTTGTTCGGCTAATTACGATGAAACGCGGACGGACGCGAGAAATGATCCAAACGACGCGACGAATGGAATTTTATCAAACCAAACACTAAAATAAAATATTTTAGTGCTTACATAAATTTTTGGGTGTCCGGAGATATTCAGAATGTGAGATATGCGCGAAAATGCAAACTTGTGCACTTTCTAACACTTTTAGTCCCTACATGACTTAAAAGTTTATTTTTGCGCACCAAACACCTCTAAGCCTATATCTAAGCTATATAAGGGATAATTAGGGTATGATTAACTCATGGTCATATTCCGGAAGGTCCGATACTCTACGAATCGACCTACTTTTGTACTTTGACGCAATTAGTCCCTTAATCGCACAAAGTAGCGCAAAATGTCGTTTACTGACATCCAAGCCTTCCATGGCCCATAATGGGCATTCCCAAACATATATTTAAACATTACTATGCTCCCGTTCGCTTAAATGGTCACCGAAAGGCGTAGATTCAAAAGTTGACGCTTTAGGTCCCTTTATTGCGCAAACTTGCGCATCTCATCACCTAATAGTATTGAAGCCTCATCAAATCCATATTAGGCATTCTTGAAAGTATTATTAAACATCACAATGCTTCGGGTTTGCTAAAAGGTCATTCAGAGGTATAATTAAACATATTGACACTTTTAGCCCCTCTAACTTGCAAAGTTGCGCGTAACTTTACTTATAGGCATAAAAACCTTAGACGGCCATTATTTGGCATTCCTGAGAGTATAATCAAATATTATGAAGCTCCCGATTTGTTAAAAGGTCACTCAGAGGTAAGAATTAACATGTTGACATTTTTAACCTTTTATTGCGCAAACTTTTAATTAATTACGCATACGGCTACACTCGATTGCCAAGTGGCTCATTTGTGAATATAAATATCGTGAGAGGTTATTTAGAAACTTATTTTAGGTATGCTAACACTTCCAGTCCTTTCATAATCAAAGTTTTTTATTTTTCGAAAAATTAGTCCCTTAAATTCAATGTTTGACTTCATTAGGGTTTATTACACGTGTCAATACATCATTGAACGTGATTTTACGAGGTGTTACAATCTTTGATGCATTGTGGAACTGCTTCAGCAGGAGAAACTCTATGCCAAGTTTTCAAAGTGTTAATTTTGGCTTCGAGAAGTCCAGTTTCTTGGACATGTGGTTAGTGAGCGTGGTATCCAAGTGGATCCCGCTAAGGTCGAAGCTATCATGAATTGGCAAGAGCCAAAGACGCCCACTGAAATTCGTAGCTTTCTAGGCTTAGCAGGTTATTATAGGCGTTTTATTGAAAACTTCTCAAGGATTGCTGCACCCCTAACTTCATTAACTAGGAAGAATATTAAGTTTAATTGGGGTCCTAAGCATCATGAATCCTTTAACATTCTTAAGCAGAAGTTGAGCAATGCACCTGTGTTAACATTGCCTGATGGAATAGAAGAATTTGTAGTGTATTGTGATGCATCGCACACAGGGATGGGATGTGTGCTAATGCAAAAGGGCAAAGTTATTGCCTATGTTTCTCCACAGCTAAAGGTGCACGAGAAGAACTACACCACCCATGACTTGGAGCTGGGTGCCGTTGTATTCACACTAAAACTGTGGAGGCACTACTTATATGGAACTAAGTGTGTGATATATTCTGATCACAAAAGCCTTCAACACTTGTTCAATCAGAAGGACTTGAACATGAGGCAGCAACGATGGATGGAAACTTTAAATGATTATGATTATGAGATAAGATACCATCCTGGCAAGGTGAATGTAGTTGCCGATGCCTTGAGTAGAAAGGAGCGAGTGAAGCCCATAAGGATCAATGTCAAGAGCATTGAATTAAAGAATAGTTTGAATGAAAGGTTGTTAGCAGCACAGAAAGAAGCTGTGCTAGAAGCTAACTATCCTGATGAAAAACTAGGAGTAACCGAAGAACAGTTATCCTATGGCAAGGACGGAATTCTGAGACTAAATGTACGAATTTGGGTTCCAGTTTATGGAGGACTTCGGGATGTTATCCTCCAGGAAGCCCATAGTTCCAAGTACTCCGTTCATCCTGGAGCTGATAAGATGTACCATGATTTAAAGGCAAATTACTGGTGGATAGGCTTGAAGAAGTCTATAGCTACCTATGTAGCCAAATGTTTGATGTGCGCGCAAGTCAAAGCTGAACATCAGAAGCCGTCAGGTTTGCTACAACAGCCTAAACTTCCCACATGGAAGTGGGAGATGGTGACAATGGATTTCATCACCAAGTTGCCAAAGACAAAGAAAGGAAATGATACTATATGGGTGATAGTAGATAGACTGACTAAGTCAGCACATTTCCTACCCATTAAGGAGACTTATAGCTCCGACATGTTAGCCCAATTGTAAGTAGATAAGATTGTATCTCTGCATGGCGTACCAGTGTCTATTATCTCTGACAGAGATACCAGATACACATCACATTTTTGGAAAAGTTTCCAACAGTTTTGGGCACGCGCTTAAACTTCAGTACGACTTACCATCCTCAGACGGACGGGCAGAGTGAGCGTACCATCCAAACTTTGGAAGACATGCTTCGTGCATGTGTGATCGATTTAGGTGGTAGTTGGGATAACCACCTGCCATTAATCGAGTTCTCCTATAACAATAGCTACCATACGAGCATTCAGGCTGCGCCATTTGAGGCATTATATGGTAGGAAATACAGAACGCCTATTTGTTGGGCTGAAGTAGGGGAAACACAATTATCAGGACCTGACATAGACTTTGAAACAACGGACAAGATTGTCCAGATTCATGACCACTTGAAAGCTGCCAGAGATAGGCAGAAAAGCTACGCAGACTTAAAACGTAAAACTCTAAAGTTTGAGGTTGGTGATAAAGTTTTGCTTAAAGTATCACCCTGGAAGGGAGTGATGCGATTTGGCAAGAAAGGTAAGTTAAGCCCAAGGTATATAGGACCATTTGAGATCATCGAATGTGGCGGAGCAGTGGCTTACAAGTTGAACTTGCCTGAAGAGCTCAGTGGTATTCACAATGTATTCCACATCTGCAATCTAAAGAAATGTCTAGCCGATGAATCGCTAATCATACCACATATAGATGTGCACATAGATGAGAGCTTGAATAGGTGCAGGTATACGTTGATGACATAATATTTGGTTCAACTAATGATTCTTTGTGCAGGCAATTCGAGCGTGTGATGCAAGACAAATTCGAGATGAGCGCAATGGGGGAAATGAATTTCTTCTTGGGCCTTCAAGTTCAACAAACCGAGTCTGGGATATTCATCCATCAGACTAAATATGTTGGGGACATCTTGAGCCAATTCCAGATGTCTGATGCAACGCCCATTGGTACCCCACTTCCGCAGAATCACGGGATTACTCCGGATCTGAAGGGTGAAAGCGTTAACTCTTCATACTATCGTGCTATGATCGGATCTCTCATGTATCTCATAGCCTCGAGGCCTGACATCATGTATCCAATGTGCCTGCTTGCAAGATATCAAGCCAACCTGAAGGCCTCACATCTGTCAGCTGTTAAGAGGATTTTTCGCTATTTGAAGGGTTGCCCTGACACTAGTCTTTGGTACCCTAGGGATGATAGCTTCGATTTAATTACATACAGTGATTCTGATTTTGGTGGTTGCAAAATTGATGGCAAATCAACAACAGCTGGATGTCAATTCTTAGGAAATCGCCTGGTCATGTGGCAGTGCAAGAAGAAAACCTGTGTTGCTACCTCAACTTGTGAAGCAGAATACATTGCTGCCTCTAGTTGTTGCTCCCAAGTCTTGTGGATACAACAACAAATGCGCGACTATGGTTTTTAATTCCTATCTACTCCAATTTTTGTTGATAACAATGCTGCCTTACAGATCACTAGAAATGTAACACCTCGAAAATTCATGTCCAATAATGTATCGACACGTGTCATGAGCTTTACACGTGTAAAAGATTACTTTAGAGGGACTAAAGTTGACAAACAGAGAAAGTCTGTGAATATAAGGGTTCAAAATGTCAACAATGAATTAATATACTTTACAATAACCCTACACGATGTTTATACCCTTAAACGAATGATTCATGGATCATACGAAGCTAATTGTGGAATAAAGTGAGAAATTACAAACTACAGGGGTTAAAAGTGTCAACATGTTTAAGTTATACCTTTGAGTGATCTTTTAGCAAACCCGAAGCGTTGTAACAATTAATTATGCTCACTAGAATGTGTGATGAAAATTTCACAAGGTTTCGATAAAGTATGAGAAAATTATGACAATATTCGTATACGAGGGGTCAAAAGCATCAACGTTGAAATTAAGGCCTTATGGGTGATCACAAAAGTTAACCAAGGACTTAACAAAGTTTATATAAGTCTTGGAACCCTTAAAAGTAAGGATAGAGGGCCAAAAGTGCAAGAAATAAGCTCAAAACCACGTTTTAAAAGGACCAGGGACTAAATTGTAAATTCTGAAACTTGTTTGGCCTGTTCTGGACCCTCACGCGGGGCGCGTAAGGTGTCACCAGAACCTGTTCCACCGCCTTAAAACGCTTGTTTTGCATACCAGGGGCTGCCCCAATGGTATTTCATGCATAGGGGGCACCTGTAACTGTCACACCCCGACCACGTGTAACATACAAAACGTGGCGGAAACGTCGGGGAGTGTTGTAACAGAATTAATGTTTCATAACCATGGATACCAAAAAGTGTTTCATTTTATTAAACATTGAATAATTACATCGTCTGGAAATCTAAATACACAATTTAAACATAGTCTATCATTGTTATTGAGTCACTAAGGCCTTGTCCAGTCCTATGTGAGCATGCATCCTATCAATCGATATCTTTCAACAATACCTGAAACACATGTGAAAACGAGGTCAGCAAAGAAATGCTGGCGAGTACATAGGTTTTGTGAAAATAAGATTCATGACTTCTGTTTAAGAAAATGTTTAGTCATGAACCTTGTAATTTGCTTTGTCTTTGTAAATCATTTGAAAAATAATAAGTTCAGATGATATGTATAAATAAGAGAATAATGTATGGTTAAATGAATAACCATGTAAAACGAGTTAGTATAAGATAAGTTCTTTGTAAATCAATGTTTTGTGAAAAGTATGTTATTTGTATAAAATGTTATATGTCTCAAATTGAAATGATTCAAATAACGCTACAATATGTAATACCATACAAACACTTATATATAGGAAGTACCAGCGGCGTATCCACCATGCTTGTATCATATTACACACGCCTCGTTACTTAATCAGTTACTTAAACCAAACTACCAAAGTAAAATGTTCATGCCAAGATGCAAATCATGTTATGTATAACCAATGTCAAAAGTGTTTGCATCAAATGTAAACCATGTAACGTGTAACCAAAATGATATGTATGGCTAGTGAAATGCATCAACTAAACCATAGGTGAAACGCACAAAACAAAGTATTGAAGTAAAACTTGGTTTAAATTGATACTATGTTTCGTGGAAATGCATGATCAAATGTAAATCATGTCTAAATGTTTACTCAATCGTTAAAACATTTTGTGAAATCGTTCAAATTGTTCTTGTTGTTTTAATCGTTCAAATCGTTCTTGTTTTAATTGTGAAACTACTTTATGGTCGATTTTCTAATAACATTCAAACCTTCTTGACTCGTTCATCGTTCCAACTCGTTCTCGTTCTTAACAAACCCTTACCAAAGGGTAAATTAATAATTACAGATTCAGTCGTTACCCAAAATACCCACACATAACCATGGGTATAGAGAATAACGGGATTTTTCAGATCCTATGGTACCATAACCTAATACTGGTCGGCTTGATCATTGCTAATGAATGTCATTGGTTATGTAACTACAACCAACAAATTTGCTCACTTTATTGAAATCGTTCTTGAAACCATTGTTATCGTTCTTGAAACCACATTGTAATTGTTTTTGAAACCATTGTAATCGTTCTTGAAACCATTGTTATCGTTCTTGAAACCACATTGTAATTGTTTTTGAAACCATTGTAATCGTTCTTGAAACCATTGTTATCGTTCTTGAAACCACATTGTAATTGTTTTTGAAGCCATTGTAATCGTTCTTTGAAATCATTGTTAAGACATTTAGCACATATGAGTCACCCCAAAACAGTTGAAAATAGTAAAAGAGGGGAATAATGTACTCGCCTGAGAATGCTTAGAGGTCTTGAACAACAACCAAACAAAGCTAGAGGGAGCACGGAATCAGTCGGCAATCTAAAACTATATAAATAAACCGGACTTAAATCGGGAGATCGGATAGGATGAGGCTTGGTAAACCAAATGAGTATTGGAACTCATATGATATGGTTTAACAAGGCCTACATACTACATTGAGACTAACCTAAGTGCTTTCGAGCCATCGCGACCCATTAAGGTAGCTTACGCTACTTTAACGCGTCGTGCGCGCAAAGCGCGTTCGAGACGTCTAACTAGTCCTATGACAAGTGTTATATGCCTAAACATGTTACATAATCAGTTATGTGACGAAAGTTTAGGTTACATATGCTTAATTACCAATTATACATGAAAAGGGTATTCTGGTAATTTACCTAAGGCATATAAACTACCTATCATACAACTACTTAAACGATGTGACCATAAGGTATAACCTCGGAAGGTTATTCCCTATATACTATGGTCACCTAATGTGTTTGGTCGGATCCTAATGATCGACCATATGGGTCGGGTTCGAAGGTATAAGCGATTTATTAGATCGCTTACCCTTACGACCCTAGACAAGCACAAAACTAAAAGTGACGAGCTAAGCATGCTAAAACATGCTTAACTAAGTTTAGAAAACAGGTTTGGTATCAAAACAAACGGTTTTGGTACCCATAAGTAGTTTGGTTACAAAATACGCATGAATACGTATTCTGACCGAAACTACGGCTCGTCACTGAGCCTAGATAACGTGGTGATCAGTAGGTATAGTCACTAGGGACTATAACCATCGTGATCACGATCACGTTATGAAGTTCAAACGAACTTCGCATCGACCATAAACTGGTCAATGCAGAAAGTCAAACAAAGTTTAACTTTCGGACTCGAAAAGCAATAAAAGAACGAAAGAATACTTACGAAGGGTCCCCGAATGCTAATCTAGATCAAAATAACTCAAGTATGAAACAATGTTTCCAACTTAGAGTCACTTAGATCAGATTCTAGTGGTTTTAGCTATGGAATGGGTTGGGTATTTATAGTATTCGGAGAACCGTTAAGATCGTTTGTCGAATATCGTGCCTTAATCGCATTCGTACAAGTGTCGGAACCTTATGGTAGCTAAAAATTGATCCTTATCAGCTGACTAGGCAATTGAGAATGTGTGGGTGTGGTTAAAACAGCTGGAACCTGCTGTTAGAAACACTGAATCTGGTCTGTAAGTCTGATGCGGCCCGCTTCAGGATCAGACAAACCTCAGGCGGGCCGCCTGGGGCTTCTGATCAGAACATAAGTTTCAAAAGTGACAGTTTTGGTCCCTGTTGTGTTTTAAGCCCATTTCCGGCACTTCTAAGGCCCGTAAAGCCAACTTTAAGGCCCTAAAATGATGCCTAAACATTGTGGACATGAAACATGCTCAAAAATATGTCGGATGTTGGTTCGTTTGGCCGTACGAACGCGATGTTCGCTTAATTACGACGGAATGCGCACAAGCGCGAAAAACGATCTAAAATGCGTGACGAATGGATTTTTCTTATGCCGAACACTAAAATAAAATATTTTAGTGCTTAAATAAATTTTTGGATGTCCGGATGTATTCAGAACGTAAGTTATGCGCGAAAATGCAAACTTGTGCACTTTTTGACGCTTTTAGTCCCTGAATGACCCAAAAGTTTATTTTAGCACACCGAACCCCTCAAAGCCTATTTCTAAGCTATGTAAAGGATATTTATGGTATGTTTAACTTATGGTCATGTTCCGGAATGTCTGTTACAGTTCAAATTGGCATACTTTCGCAGTTTGTCAAATTTAGTCCCTGTAGACGAATTAACTTGATTTTACCATACCAAAGCCTTCAAAACTTATTTCTAAGTTATATAAAGGTTATTTAAGGTATGTTAAGCCTATGTCACTGTTCCGGAGTGTTTGTTATATTAAAATGGTTATATTTATGCGTCGGTGCGCGTATAACCTTCCAGAAAGCGATTTAGAGTTTGAATTTGAACAAAAATTGATATGTGCAAATGATACACATATTTTTAACAAATTCCAAGTATGAAATACAATATTTCATTGGTTTGGTATTTGTTTGATGGCCGTGGAGGCACAGGTGTTACAGTCTCCCCTACTTTAGGAAATTTCGTCCCGAAATTTAATTAGAGGAAACCTGTGAGAGCTTGAAAGCATGAAGTTGAAAAGATCGAACAACATTAGTTAGGGTTCTGAACTTCTAGTAACCTTAATAACATTATGCTTGCAATGTAAGAGGGACACTTATATACAAGTATATGAAGCGCCATTGGTGCGTCCACCATACCTTCATTACATCGTTCTCATTTTGTTATTGTTGTCGCTATCGGTTCTTACACATAATAAATCTTACTGGGTTTCTGTGCACTAAATTTCATAATTATGTACGCGTCCATAATCAGACAATTCCTTGCACAGTTCACACAGTCTATTTTATAATGTGTAGGGGAAAACCATATGAATGAACCTGTGATGAGCGTGACTGGACCACCATAGGGTCCTTTCAGCTAAATCATCACATGCCATTCTTAACCAGATCTTGAATCAATCTTTAACTAGACCCCTCAAGGGTCTCTCATCGAATCATGGAATGGTACTATATAACCCAAGGGTCTTAACTACCACATAGAAGCCCATAAGGATTTAAGGTAGTACCTTTTGAATAGCCTACTATGAATCCCTCATATGAAAATATGAAAGATTCTATGAGGATTTGAAAATCGGATCACACAAAAACATAGAGGAGAACACATAAACACATAATCGCACACTCGCGTAATTGTTTAATTTGACCTTTAAATTTGTTATCTTTGGACACGGGTACTTAAAGCATACTTGGAATCAAATCTTTAATTGCAGCAATTTGGATGGATCCACAAGAATACCCTGCTTGTTGACTACATGACCCAAAAACTGAACTTCTTTAAGCCAAAATTTCCTCTTGGAGGATTTAGCGAAAAGTTTGTTCCTTCTTTAAGGGTTCCAGTGTCAATGAAGGTGTTGATCGTTATCGGCTCGGGACATGAATAGATCAAGATGTCATCAATAACAACAATGACGAACTGATCCAAATAAGACTTGCAGACTCTATTTATTAAGTCCATGTAGATGGCTGGAGCATTTGTCAATCCAAAAGGCATGACTGTAAACTCGTAATGGCCATACTTCGTGCAGAAAGCCGTTTTGGGAATATCTTCTTCGAGAATACAAAGTTGATGATACCCAAAACGCAAATCGATCTTGGAAAAGCATGGAACGCTATGCAGTTGATCGGAGAAATCGTTGATTTAAGGTAGGGGATATCGATTCTTGATGGTAAGCTTACTAGGCTTACGTTAATCGATATACATTCGAAAAGATCCATTTTTCTTTTCACAAAGAGGACAGGAGTTTCTCCAAGGTGAAAAGTTCGTACGGATGAATCCTTTATCAGACAACTCTTGAAGCTGTTTTGATAATTCTTGCATCTCAAACGGTGCAAGACGATAAGATACTTTAGATTTAAAAGAAACAAGTATTTGAGGTTCTTAGGGAGATCACAAGTGATCATAAAAATGACAGAACCACACGAGTAGTTTTGTCTTTGTGTTGACATCATAAGGTTGGATCAAACATTCATACAATTGCATTAGTTAAAAAATAAAACCACAAATTTTTATTTATATAACAACCGCATTGTCTTTAAATGTTACAAGATAACAACCAGAGGAAATACAAAATTCTAATTGTTCACTCCTTCATCATTGAGTGCCTCATTGATGTTAAACACTCGACCACGTGCTGGATTCACATTGACGTTGACGTTCGCATTTGGGTTTGCGTTAGCATTTGCATTCACCAGTCTCGGACAGTTGTGGCGGAAGTGACCAATCTCTTCGCAGTTGAAACATGACCCCAGTGGGAATCTCGCAGCATTCCCTTGAACCGGAGCTTGAACCTGAGCAGCCTGATTTTGTCCCAAATGACAAACATTGGCCAAATGCCCAAGTTTACCACACGTCGTGCATTGCCAGCAAGCTTGTTGTACCGCGTGATGACCGTTGCAGCGTGCACAATGAGGTGCGGTACCGGCATATGCTTTCTTTGCAGGTGGCTGAGCTGGTGGGTTCCGCGGGTTCTGAGCAGTCTGTGCTGTAACAGCAAAGTTCTGAACACCCTTTCGGTTTCTTGATTTCTTTGACGTCTCACCTTCCTTACCCTTCTTGTTTTGACCTTTCTTGCTATCCTCCTTGTCAGACCCCTGCTTCTTACCCTTGTCACCCTTTCTGTGTAACTTATTCTTCCGAATCTGCGACTCAGTCAATGTCGCAGCTAACTCGATCGCCTGACGGAGTGTGGTAGGGCTACTACCAGTAAGGATGTCTTGTACCGAGTCAGGTAGGCCGTCGATGTACCTTTCGATAGCCTTGTCGAGTGGGGTAACCATTGTCGGGCAAAGCAGACTCAACTCCTCAAACCTATCAGTATACGCCCTGTGCTCACCACTATCTTGCTTCAACTCATCAAATTCCTTCTCCAAAGCTCGCTGCTCATGACGAGGACAAAATTCCCTCATCATAAGAGCCCTAAGTTCAGCCCATGTCTGTGCTAGAGCAACTTCTGCACCACGATCCCTCATAACCCCGTTCCACCATGTGAGAGCCCTCTTCTGAAACACACTCGAAGAAATCTCGACCTTGCGATTGTCAGGACACTGCACGTGGCGGAAAGTATTCTCAATGCTCTCGAACCATTGAAGAAGCCCAGTCGCTCCTTCAGAACCACTAAACTTGAGTGGTTTAGCCTGGTTAAAATCCTTGTATTTGCATGGAACATTGTTGTTGTTGTTGGCTTGGTTCCATTGAGCAAAGAGGTTTGGGAATTGAGCAGCCATTTGCTGCGCAATGATTTCTGCCAATTCGGCAGTCGCTATCTGGCTTTCGCGTCGAGGAGGCATTCTAAAAGAGGAAACATGAAAGGAAACGAGTGAGAGAATGAGATGAAACAAATCTGATGAAAGCAAGGATAGTGGTCATTTGTTTGTTACTACAAAGCAACAACCGACACACAGTGACTAACCAAAGTAAATGGATCAAAAATAATGTATCGCGAAGACATGCTCGCCTATAAGTGAACACTCATCCCAAGAATTCCCAGGTAAGCACAACTGGTCTCGCGTCTGATGAGATATATACGAAGTGCTTGCCTAGACAGAAAACCCAGAATACAGGCATTCACCCTTCCAGTTTGCATGTGTTCACATTATTTAAAACCCAAAACCTTGACGAGATTTTGAAAACTCAAAGGGGTTCAAAACCATATAACAGAGGGTTCAAAACCTTACAATAGAGGGTTCAAAACCTAGTAATCAATCATCCTAGAACAGATGATTAGTTTTCAAAGCGGTTTTGAATTTTATGTTCTTGTTGTGGTCGTCGCCTAAGGATAGGTGACGGTATTGTTTTATGATTAAACGCAAGTAAACTCGCGTTAGGGTCCTAAGAAGGTTATAGACTAGGTCAAAAAATTACTAATAACCTAATTCCCTATAACCATTGGCTCTGATACCATCTTTTCTGTCACACCCCGACCACGTGTAACATACAAAACGTGGCGGAAACGTCGGGGAGTGTTGTAACAGAATTAATGTTTCATAACCATGGATACCAAAAAGTGTTTCATTTTATTAAACATTGAATAATTACATCGTCTGGAAATCTAAATACGCAATTTAAACATAGTCTATCATTGTTATTGAGTCACTAAGGCCTTGTCCAGTCCTATGTGAGCATGCATCCTATCAATCGATATCTTTCAACAATACCTGAAACACATGTGAAAACGAGGTCAGCAAAGAAATGCTGGCGAGTACATAGGTTTTGTGAAAATAAGATTCATGACTTCTGTTTAAGAAAATGTTTAGTCATGAACCTTGTAATTTGCTTTGTCTTTGTAAATCATTTGAAAAATAATAAGTTCAGATGATATGTATAAATAAGAGAATAATGTATGGTTAAATGAATAACCATGTAAAACGAGTTTGTATAAGATAAGTTCTTTGTAAATCAATGTTTTGTGAAAAGTATGTTATTTGTATAAAATGTTATATGTCTCAAATTGAAATGATTCAAATAACGCTACAATATGTAATACCATACAAACACTTATATATAGGAAATACCAGCGGCGTATCCACCATGCTTGTATCATATTACACACGTCTCGTTACTTAATCACTTACTTAAACCAAACTACCAAAGTAAAATGTTCATGCCAAGATGCAAATCATGTTATGTATAACCAATGTCAAAAGTGTTTGCATCAAATGTAAACCATGTAATGTGTAACCAAAATGATATGTATGGCTAGTGAAATGCATCAACTAAACCATAGGTGAAACGCACAAAACAAAGTATTGAAGTAAAACTTGGTTTAAATCGATACTATGTTTCGTGGAAATGCATGATCAAATGTAAATCATGTCTAAATGTTTACTCAATCGTTAAAACATTTTGTGAAATCGTTCAAATTGTTCTTGTTGTTTTAATCGTTCAAATCGTTCTTGTTTTAATTGTGAAACTACTTTATGGTCGATTTTCTAATAACATTCAAACCTTCTTGACTCGTTCATCGTTCCAACTCGTTCTCGTTCTTAACAAACCCTTACCAAAGGGTAAATTAATAATTACAGATTCAGTCGTTACCCAAAATACCCACACATAACCATGGGTATAGAGAATAACGGGATTTGTCAGATCCTATGGTGCCATAACCTAATACTGGTCGGCTTGATCATTGCTAATGAATGTCATTGTTTATGTAACTACAACCAACAAATTTGTTCACTTTATTGAAATCGTTCTTGAAACCATTGTAATTGTTTTTGAAACCATTGTAATCGTTCTTGAAACCATTGTTATCGTTCTTGAAACCACATTGTAATTGTTTTTGAAACCATTGTAATCGTTCTTGAAACCATTGTTATCGTTCTTGAAACCACATTGTAATTGTTTTTGAAACCATTGTAATCGTTCTTGAAACCATTGTTATCGTTCTTGAAACCACATTGTAATTGTTTTTGAAACCATTGTAATCGTTCTTTGAAATCATTGTTAAGACATTTAGCACATATGAGTCACCCCAAAACAGTTGAAAATAGTAAAAGAGGGGAATAATGTACTCGCCTAAGAAAGCTTAGAGGTCTTGAACAACAACCAAACAAAGCTAGAGGGAGCACGGAATCAGTCGGCAATCTAAAACTATATAAATAAACCGGACTTAAATCAGGAGATCGGATAGGATGAGGCTTGGTAAACCAAATGAGTATTGGAACTCATATGATATGGTTTAACAAGGCCTACATACTACATTGAGACTAACCTAAGTGCTTTCGACCCATCGCGACCCATTAAGGTAGCTTACGCTACTTTAACGCGTCGTGCGCGCAAAGCGCGTTCGAGACGTCTAACTAGTCCTATGACAAGTGTTATATGCCTAAACATGTTACATAATCAGTTATGTGACGAAAGTTTAGGTTACATATGCTTAATTACCAATTATACATGAAAAGGGTATTCTGGTAATTTACCTAAGGCATATAAACTACCTATCATACAACTACTTAAACGATGTGACCATAAGGTATAACCTCAGAAGGTTATTCCCTATATACTATGGTCACCTAATGTGTTTGGTTGGATCCTAATGATCGACCATATGGGTCGGGTTCGAAGGTATAAGCGATTTATTAGATCGCTTACCCTTACGACCCTAGACAAGCACTAAACTAAAAGTGACGAGCTAAGCATGCTAAAACATGCTTAACTAAGTTTAGAAAACAGGTTTGGTATCAAAACAAACGGTTTTGATACCCATAAGTAGTTTGGTTACAAAATACGCATGAATACGTATTCTGACCGAAACTACGGCTCGTCACTGAGCCTAGATAACGTGGTGATCAGTAGGTATAGTCACTATGGACTATAACCATCGTGATCACGATCACGTTATGAAGTTCAAACGAACTTCGCATCGACCATAAACTGGTCAATGCAGAAAGTCAAACAAAGTTTGACTTTCGGACTCGAAAAGCAATAAAAGAACGAAAGAATACTTACGAAGGGTCCCCGAATGCTAATCTAGATCAAAATAACTCAGGTATGAAACAATGGTTCCAACTTAGAGTCACTTAGATCAGATTCTAGTGGTTTTAGCTATGGAATGGGTTGGGTATTTATAGTATTCGGAGAACCGTTAAGATCGTTTGTCGAATATCGTGCCTTAATCACATCCGTACAAGTGTCGGAACCTTATGGTAGCTAAAAATTGATCCTTATCAGCTGACTAGGCAATTGAGAATGTGTGGGTGTGGTTAAAACAGCTGGAACCTGCTGTTAGAAACACTGAATCTGGTCTGTAAGTCTGATGCGGCCCGCTTCAGGATCAGACAAACCTCAGGCGGGCCGCCTGGGGCTTCTGATCAGAACATAAGTTTCAAAAGTGACAGTTTTGGTCCCTGTTGTGTTTTAAGCCCATTTCCGGCACTTCTAAGGCCCATAAAGCCAACTTTAAGGCCCTAAAATGATGCCTAAACATTGTGGACATGAAACATGCTCAAAAATATATCGGATGTTGGTTCGTTTGGCCGTACGAACGCGATGTTCGCTTAATTACGACGGAATGCGCACAAGCGCGAAAAACGATCTAAAATGCGTGACGAATGGATTTTTCTTATGCCGAACACTAAAATAAAATATTTTAGTAATTACATAAATTTTTGGATGTCCGGATGTATTCAGAACGTAAGTTATGCGCGAAAATGCAAACTTGTGCACTTTTTGACGCTTTTAGTCCCTGAATGACCCAAAAGTTTATTTTAGCACACCGAACCCCTCAAAGCCTATTTCTAAGCTATGTAAAGGATATTTATGGTATGTTTAACTTATGGTCATGTTCCGGAATGTCTGTTATAGTTCAAATTGGCATACTTTCGCAGTTTGTCAAATTTAGTCCCTGTAGACGAATTAACTTGATTTTACCATACCAAAGCCTTCAAAACTTATTTCTAAGTTATATAAAGGTTATTTAAGGTATGCTAAGCCTATGTCACTGTTCCGGAGTGTTTGTTGCATTAAACTGGTTATATTTATGCGTCGGTGCGCGTATAACCTTCCAGAAAGCGATTTAGAGTTTGAATTTGAACAAAAATTGATATGTGCAAATGATACACATATTTTTAACAAATGCCAAGTATGAAATACAATATTTCATTGGTTTGGTATTTGTTTGATGGCCGTGGAGGCACAGGTGTTACAGTAACCATCTCATAACATGTGTAGAGTTGCTTGGCATGATCTAAGGGCATCAAAACTCGTATATATAGAGCCCCTTAGTTGCAACTCTTGTGCCATTCATTTGCAAACTCTCATAAGCTAACTTCTGGAGCTCCTCTGGTCAGCAACAAGTCTCCTTAGGCTTCCTAATCGTGCTTAGGACTCTTGTAAGTGTCCTTAACCCTTCTAAATTCAGTTTAGCCTATTTAATTAGCCTAAAGTCAAACCGTCGTAATTAGAGTTTGACTTCGTGATTATTTAAAAAATGTCCAGTCAAATCACGAATTGAAAGTACCTATGAGTTGGTAATTATGTGGGTAATAAACCCTTAAAAGGGCACCCTCTGATCCCCACTCTAACTAGGTCAATTGTCAGGTCAAAGTTAACCTTAAAAAGTCAACTGAAAGCTTATTTTCAAATTATTGCATAATTAGCAATATAGAAGCTATACAACCTGTTTTATCATTAATATAACTTGGTAATTAATGTAAGAACATGTCTAAACATGTTCAACCCGACAATTTTCAGTTTAGGCTCGGTTCGGAACCGAAAGTCGCATAATTTGACTTCTGCTTTGACTTTCAGTTCTGACCCGTTTAAGCATTGTTTAGAAATTCCTTAGAGCTTTATTAGGACCAGGTTATAGATTAGTGTAACCCTTTGAGGTTACACAACTTGGTTCATTAGTTATCCGATTCATATGCATGTTTCCGTTAAGTACTTAAATGTTGACTATTATGCCCTTTACACCTTAAAACGTGACTTTTGAAAATATAAAAGAGTAGAAACCTTAGTTACTGATTTATAAACTTGTCCTTAAAATTTGATATCAGTTTGAGGTCTAGAATAGGAGTTATGCTCATTAGCGTAAATAAAAAGCTTTTTATTAATTAAACGGCGCATTTAACATATAGCCTAGCTAAACCCGATTTTTAATACCAAAATTTTTACCCACTGATGCAACATAATATTTTGGGATTTTTGAAGATTTTTATTTATTTTTAGGCTGAGCATAACTTAGAGTTCTAAGCTTGATTCGGTTATTGCCGATTTTTCCCTTTTGGGCTATAAAATAAGTTTTACAAAACCTTTTGATACCAAACCTTTTTCTACTGATCTAATATGTTAAATAAAATATTTTGAGCCTTTTGTAGTAATAAAAATATCAGCTTTCCTTTAAGAACCCGGAAATAGCCCAGAAATCGTCTTTTTAAGCATTTTTAACGCATAGTATGTATTAAAACTATTTTAAACATATAAGGTTTGATACCTACTTATATATTAAGTTAATTTTTATACCCTAACAGTAAGTAAAAGTTTGTAAAGTCAGATTCCAGATTTGACCTTACAAGCTTATGTGAAATTACCAAAATGCCCCTTCGGTGCATAGTTTGGTTATAAATAGTAAATTTCACATATATATAATATCCTACTGATATAACTTATGAAATTAAGTATAATTACTGATTATATCAGACCTGTAACTCAGATTAATATTTAAACTCTTTTATAACCTTTAAAATGACCAAAATGCCCTTACGGGGCATAGTTTGTGTTTAAAATCATTTTGGGCATAATAGAAGATATCTTACTGATGTCACAACATATTTAAGGCATATTAACTTAGGAAACTTGGATATGACTCATATGGTTACCCGTTACGCACTTTTCGCGTTCGGATCGGCTTATGTAACTAGTTTGCATATATTAGCCGAAACGGGTCAAACCTTATCATTTTTGTCTCAAAATCCAGAATGTGTTTAGTTTACCCATATTATACAAGTCTTCAAACTTGTCGGGTCTAAATCACATTCTATTCCGGTCTTCGCTTTTTCATGCGTTTGAACCGTATCTTCCTTTAAAACTAACCGGTCTAAGCCTAAGCTTAATTAAAGACCCGTTAGGATTCTAATAGGTTATTATTAACCTTCGTTCCAGAATAGGAGACCCGATAAAAGCTACGTGCACTTGCTATTGTGATTAATACTTGCAAAGGTAAATACTTTTAACTTATTTTCCCTTATACGGGCTTGGGGTATGGTATATAAAATACCGCTTGGTCGGGCATTGAATCTTTAATTGTATGAAGATTAAATCATTGAAATGTCCCGTTTAAAAATGTTTTGTTTGCTTAAAGCCTTTGGGGGGTTAATGACCATGTCCCGGATATCCTTGGCATCATTTTACGAAATGGCCACGACCTAAGCACGGGGTGTAGGCGTACACCCGACAGTGAATAAATAAATAATGTGGTGTGTCAATTAATCTTTAACCCGGTGTCAAATCCGGGCTACTGAACGCATAAGAAACATGTAAGTCTTTTACAAGTATTATATACAAATAATTATCCCAAGTTATAAAAAGTTTTGTGCCGTTTGCACTCAAATCAATTTTCTAAAAACATTTTCAAAATGAGTCAGTTAATTGTATTTACCAGTGTAAACTGACGTATTTTCCAAAAAGGTTAAGTGCAGGTACTAAGCGTAATAGGCTTGCCTCTCCTTAGCATCACTAATAGTCTCGCAAGCTTGGATGCATTAAGTCTGATGAACTATGTTTTCCCTTTTTATTTGATCCGCCTGTGGATCCGTTTCAACTACCTTGTGATACTTAATATTACAATATATTTGGTTGAAATGAATCTATTTATCTTTTGCTTCCGCTGTGCATTATTATTTGTGTTGTTTGACTATGATGATATCAACTACGTCACGATACTCCCCACCGGGCCCACCGGTAACACGTGGAAATATCGGGGTGTGACAAGAAATCCTGTGTAGCATTCCAAGACCAAACACATCGAAATTAAATATCACTTCATACGTGATTGTTTTGACAAAAGATTAATCGTTGTTGTTAAAGTTCACACCGATCACCAATGTGCCGACCTGTTTACAAAAGCTTTTGATAAATCACGTTTTGATTATCTACTTTTGGTCAATGGCATTAAGGTGATACCCGAGTAAAACTTCTTTGGCTAATCGTTTTTGTAAATATTTTCTTTAAAAACTCTAAAAATTCAAAAAGATTTTCGTTTTCGTAACCTTTTAGCATTTTAGGGGGAGTAAATTCAAGCAAATACAAAAACATTTGAAAAATCAAAAATCCAAAAAGATGTCTTTATTTTCTGTCTTTACGTTTGAAAAAAGCAAAAATTCAAAAAAAAAAAAAATAGAAAACCAAAAATGAGTTTCTTGGATAAAGGAAGAAGATGATATTCACTAGTGTGGTCGGTCAACATGTACAAAATGTAAAACAACAAAAATTGAGAAATGATAAGTATCTCTACTAACGATGTATCGGTAGGCTCACAATCAGACTAAAATGTGTAGGATGATACAAACCTAACAGACTTCAAGTCAGGTGGGAACCATTCATTGGCATATGGTCTTGGTACCGAAATTTCGTTTGATTGATTGCCGAGGTTCTGAGATATTCGGTCTTTATGCTGCTTATCATCTGGGTATCATGGTTGTATCTTTTACCGGAAAATAACGGACATAAAGTCTAGATCTTCCATGATACTATAAATACGTGTAAATATTGCATTCGACCTCACTAAGGGATCAACAATCACATGTCCAAACAAATAAGTGATAAAATATCACAGTTTATCCGGGAGTCAAGTTCGTCTCTCTGCTGTACATTGTACTGACCTGTTCACGGACTTGCTCCTGTGCCCTCATGCATACGAAAATCAAGTTCCTCATCAATAAGTGATTCTATCACATAGGGCTTGTTTTCAATAAAAAATAAGTGAGTTTCTCTCATCTTTTTATACGGTCAAACAGATGATAAACGGTATACTCACCGGTAAGATCAACTCTCGTGCATAACTTGATACGGGAATGTGTCGTGAGTGGATGAACATCGACTTGTAAGTATAATCCTTACCGTAAATCGTATCTCCTAATTATGATTACATCTGATCAGTTTGAGCTTATGTGGACAACAATACTGATAATCGAGGTAGTATACTTATCCAGAGCTTTAAACAGAACAAAAATCATGTTGACTAAGACCGTAAGCTGGTATGATTCCTTTTCCTTGAAATTTGTAAAAAGATTGCATTTGTACAGTTGTTTATTGCTCTTTATATCTTTTCGATTAGTTTACCGCTCTTTAAATTATGTTTTAGTGTTATTGTAAAGTTCATTTTTGATTAAGCCGAAGTTGTAACTTGGTGTTTTCTGCCGAAAGCCTGAAACCTACTTCATAAAATGTCCTTGCTTTTGGTAAACTCAATGAAAATGGAAATCTTTCAAATGAACAAAATCTGCTCAGTGTGCAAAATTTTCAGGACTTAGTGAATTTGTGGAAAAATGGTCGACGAAACTCCTTTTGGTCGACGAAACTCCTTTTGGTCAACGAAACTCCTTTTGGTCGACGAAACTCCTTCATGTCGACGAAACTCCTTGGTCAAAGTCAACTGGGTCAAAACTGAATTTGGTCACGACGAAACTCCATGTTTCGTCAATGTCATGGCGAAACTTCCTTGGGCTTATCTTTAAGTTTCGTCATAGGCTAACTGTTCAAGCCCAATCCAAGCCCAAATGAGGTTTCGTCGAGCCCGTCTGAGGTTTCGTCGAAGATAGAGTTTCGCCGGGGTGATGAGTATATAAGGGGTCCCAGTCTGTTACAACCTCACTTTTTCAAACCCAATTTGCTATTCATCTTCCCCAACACTCCACACCCCATTCCTTTTACACTGACTCAAATCCTTGCAGTTTCTTTAAAATTTCGTATATAATCAAGGTATACAAAAGGTCTTTCTACATGTTTCGGATCCTTAGAGTTGTCCTGTTTTGTTGGAATGTTTGTATAAACGCTCAAAAACACCATTCTTGTTTGATTCTTACATATGCATCTCTGTTGATTGTTCTCCATGATTGATAAAACTGATAGAACTAGGATGTTTATGTTGTTTTAGACTTTGATTTGGTTTGGTTTGGGTTTTGGTTAACAAAAACAAGGGATCGGGTATTTGTTTGATGTTTAACCATTTGGGTGGGTTTCGATCAAAACCCTTGTTGGTTTTACAGTCCTGGTTGTTTTCGTGTTGTTGAGTTCAAACCAAAGTGTCATAATGTTGTTTTGATGATGAATCCATCTTTGTTCAAACAACAGATCGACGAAACCCCTTAGATTTTGAAAACCCCCAAAATGACGAAACCCAAATTGTTGATGACGAAACCCTCTGTGACTACGAAACCTAAGTTTCTTCAAAAGATTGATGACGAAACCCCTGTGACGAAACCCTTTTGAACCCCTGTGACGAAACCCTTTTGAAATGGAACTAGATTCATCGAAAGGATGTCGACGAAACCCCACTGGTCAACGGTCAACTCAGACTTTGGTTGACCAAGGGAGTTTCGTCGTGAAGAATAGAGTTTCGTCGAAGTACATAGAGTTTCGTCGTCCAGGACTTAGTGAAATTTCAAGTTTGGTGCCATTTTACAGAACATGTATATTTGAATGATTAATGTCCAATTCACACATGAACTTGTATCAGCACATGTCTAATGCACATTTCATGACATTTTAACTCATTATGGACGTTTTCGAATACAGATGGCACCGAAAGAAAGTAAACGTAAGCCCGCGACAAAGAAAGAAAACAAATCGGAAGAGGAAATCATGTCTGAAAAGCGTCACAACCAAATTGCCTTTCTGGATCCCGAGGGAAAGATATCTGAATTGAAAGAAATCACTCAATGGATCAGGGAGTCGCGGATACATAAAGCTGTTACCTTTTCAAAGCCTGTTTACAAGACACTCGTTAAAGAATTCTGGAACTCCGCAAGCGTTGTACAGGTTGATGGAAATGAAGTAATTCAAGGGTGAGTGAATGATCTGGATGTGATTGTATCTCCAGAAATATTGAATGCTGGTTTAGAGTTGCAAGACGATCAGAATGCTCCGTTCTCTATTCCGATCATGTGTACTCGTGGCTGCTTATTACGGATGAAGTGTACTGGCGACATCTTCAGTAATCAGATTAACAAAGGAGATTTTCCGTTACGTTACAAGTTTCTCTTGCACGTTTTTATTCAGTGTATCAGCAACAGACGTGCAGGATATGATATGGCAGGAAATGATCTTCTTGGTTTTAAGGTGGCTTTGGTGCTGAACAAACCGTTTAGCATATCAAAGTATATATTCGCCAACATGAAAGAAAACACGACGAGAACTGGCAGTAGAACTACTGGGAATAAATTCTGGATATATCCTCGTTTTCTACAGATGATCATGAACGTTCAACATCCTGGTCTTCCAAAAGCCGATAATGACATCCTAAAGATAGAAACGATGATTGAGAATTCATTGAAGATATTCAAGGCGCTTGCAGCAAAGAGATACAAAGAAAGCAAGCCACCTAGGAAATTGATCGGTGCTCTTGGGAAACCAGACTACATTGCTTCGGCAGATGACAAATGGTGTCACAATGGCAGCTAATCTGATGATGAAGAGCCGGAGTTAAAGAGAAAGATGGTTGAACAGTTTGGTCGAAGGGATACGGATTCGTCTGACAGTGATAGTGATGATGACGAAGGTGGTGATGGTGGTGATGCAGGTGTTGGTGCCGTTGGTGCATCTGGTGCTGCTGGTGCATCGTCTGCTGGTGCAGCTGGTGGTACATCAGCCGGTGATGACGAGGAGGATACTGAGTCTGATGACAATTCACCTGAGCCCGGATACGAAGTTTATTACGATGAACGAAGTGTTAAAAGGATCAGGAGGATTAGGCAAGAAAATGATCCTGAATACGTTCCTTCGGATACCGAAGCGGAACGTTTAAAGAAAAAGCAAACGGTTATCCGTCGCAAGAAGAAAGCAAGACAGTACCTTAGTACTTCATCTGCGCAACAATCTGTTCCTTCTCAAGAGCCTACACAAGAAGCGAAAATGGATCCAAACTTTGGATTCACGGCCACTGAAGCTTCTACTATGGTGCCTTCACCCCCAAGATCTTCAGAACCAACCCCTGTAGTGACTTCAACTCCTGAAACTCCTACAGCGACTCCTCAAGCACCGAAACGCTCTATTGCATCATCCATTCGTGCAACGACCTCGCAGGCTGCCGCAGAACACAGACAAACTATGTTCTCTCAGATGCAGCCATATGAAAAGGTAGACTTTCTATTCTCTCAATTGCAAGCTGCTGCAGGTCATATCAATCGACAAACTGACGTGATCAAAGCTACAAGAGCCGACATGATCAAACAACAGTTGGAGATAAACACTTTGAAATCCACTGTTGGGTGACAACAAGCAGAAATCACTCGCCAGCAAGCTGAAATAGAGCAATTGAAGGCAGAAAATGCTTGTTTGAGAGTTGCAGATGAAGTTAGAGAGCGTCAACTGCAACAGATGCGTGTGGCGGATAATGCACGCGGTATTGAAATGAACGGCATGAAAGAAAGCAGCTCTAAGCTTCAGAAGTTGGCCGAGGATCTCAAAGGAAGGTGTGACTTTATGAAAGAGTGGTACGACTCTCAAAACACCACAATAGTTGATGGGGTCAAGAAAATAAATGAAGGCTTTGAGTTTTTGAGAAAGCGGGTCAATACTCTGTGGAACGAACGATGTAAACCGCAAGAAGTAATGAAGAAAAGGGATGATGATCCTGAGGATCAAGGGAACCCCGACCCTTCTACCACATCAGAGCAACCGCCTGCAACTGCATTTACTGAAATCGTTGTCGTTCAGCCTTCGCATCTTGAATCTGCTCAAGGAACCTCCAGTGGAACCGTTGAAGAAATACACCAGCTTGAATATTTGCCTAGTACATCTTCTGTTCTTAGTTCAGCTGATCTTGCATTGCAGGTTATACATCCTATCACTGGAGAACGTCTTGAAGAAGGAGAGATTATCTCTGATCCTTCACACGAGAAATTGCTTTCTCTGAATGCGATGAAAGAAATTGACGATTCTGTGATTGATCAAATGCCTGTTGAACCTGAGACTACTGATGTTGAAAACATTGAAGAGATTGTGTTTGAAGGAAATGAGAAGAAGTCCTCGTATGTGCATAAAGACGGGACTGAATTCGCTCCTTTCAATGAAGAATGGTTAAAAGAGAATGTGAAAGTCATAGATGAGCATTTAAAGAACCGTGATACTTCTAAAAATGCCACAGATGCGTTCTCCGAGTGGCGGAAGCAGTTCTTATCTAAGGTTTCCAAGCCTGTGCCAGCCGACGTTCAAGTTGATTACCTACAGTTTGAGAAAGAGAAATTACATGGAAGAATTCTCTGCTGGATGTTCGTGAAGGAAATCCACTGCGTAGCCATCAAACGGGAATTCGGTATTCAATATTTCCGGTCGTTGCTGAGCATATTGTCCTTACCTTTTTACTATGTTGCAGCTTTGACGAAGCTTGAGCTCATTAATCGCTTAAACTTCGAAGGAGCTACATTGTTCGAGCGAAAGATAAAGATGAACAAAAGGTCAGGCTAGAAAGACGAGTCGTACAAGCCTCAGTTTCCCATTTATCAACAGATAAAGTTCACTTTAGATCCAGCGACCAACACGGCGCGCTACAAGCTTGTGTATCAGCCCGCGAAGGTCATGGATAAGATACCGTTGATGCCGATGAAGCAGAACTATAACAATATGGTATCGCCTTTGTGTTATACATTATGGTCATTGTGTTTTAGTATGTTGTCCATTGTATCTTTATCTGTTGTCATTGATTGTGCTTTTGATCTACTTTACATTGTGTTTTACATCATGTCCATTGTGTAATATGCAACTGTGTTTTTGAATTTTTTTTGAAAAATATAACAATATGGTACTCATATTAAAGATAAGAAAACGCTCGATTTTATGGTATAATTTTTTTTAAAAACAAATGATGTATAAAAAAGTTACGGACGTTTAAAAATTGGGGAGGAAATAGCATGTGACTTGCATGTGCATATTCTCTTTCCTATTGTAGACAAAATTACCCTTTCCATTTAATTCCTCCTAGGACACTTGTCACTCTCTGGTGGCTTCTTACCCTTCTTATTTTTAAATTCTTTGTATTATAACTCAACTCATATATATATATATATATATATATATAGTGAAAGTGTAATGTACAATATGCCTTATCGTACGAGCGTACGAGATTTGAAGTCTGCACGTTATAAACTCCGTAAATAAAATCCCGCATGTTGTAAAGTACTAAAAACCGCAAGTTGAAAAAAAAAACCGCATGTTGAAAATGAAAAAATCCGCATGTAGTATAAAAAACCGCATGTTATAAAAAAAACTCGCATGTTATGAGCAAAAAGCCCCATGTTGTAACTTAATCTCGACGCATCATACGTTAACACATATTGTATGCTAACCAACCATATATCTCATGCGTATATTCTCATACACGAAATGATTGGAGAGTTCGGACACCTTCAACGAGTTTACCGTTTGGAGATCCGTGTATATCTTAGATAATGAAAATGGAGCCATGCTGGAAAATTAGAGCAAAATCGCCAAAAAGAAAAAAAAACAAGGGCAGCTCTTAGAGAGAGTTCGAACAAGGACAAGGTGGGGGTTGATTTTGTTGTTTTATAAAGGGGTGGGGTGCTTCACTGTCCATCACTCACCACACCCAATCATGCTCCGCCACGTCATTGAACTTGGTTCCATCACTAGTGATGGATTTTAGTAGAGGTGGCTATCACTAGTGATGTATTTTATTTTTAAATAATAAATTAAAAATAATAATTTCATTTAAATAAAAAACAATATTTCTAGACATATTTTAGGTTACTACTTAAAAAACACATACAAATAAAAAGATACATAAAGAAAACCTACACCTCGTCCGAATCCAAAAATTCCAAACCTAAAGAACCTATAAGTTCAATTAAATCATATCTCAACCAAAAGTGAATTTCTTCATTGCACAAGTCTTGTTGGACATTTTCGGGAACGAGAACTTGTGTGGGAGGATCCGACACCAATCTGGAGATATTGCATGTCCATCTTCTTTTATTAGCATATTGTGCAATATGATACATGCATATACTATGCTATAGATTTTTTTATTCATTCCACGAATCAGTCGGTTTTGTATGCCCCCATCTACCCTTTAAACCACCAAAAGCCCTCTCAACATCTTTTTTGCCGATTCTTGCAACTTCTTGAACGTCTTTTCTTTAACCTCGACAGGAAATGAAAGAGCTTTCATAAAAAAAACAGACCATGATGGGTAGATACCATCCACAAGAACATAGCCACGTCTATAATATCTTCCGTTAACAAAAAATGGACAGAAGGGTGCGGTACCATCTGTTACGCTTTGAAACAACGACGATGTGTACAAAACATTGATGTCGTTGTTTTAACCAGGAACACCAAAATATAAATGCTAAAACCATAAATCATTTCACTCACCGCTTCAAGTATGATGGTCGGTCTTTTACCGTCACCCCTAACATACGCCCCTCGCAACTCTCTTGGACAATTTCTCCATTCGATATGTGTACAATCGATGCTACCGAGAATCCCTGGAAAATGCCAACTAGCCTCGTGCGCGGAGAAAATACGTGTGATGTCGTGTCTCTTCGGTTTACGTAAAAACTCGTTGCCATACAATTTAATGATCTCATTACAAAAGAATTGCAAACATTCACGTGAAGTTCTTGCCGACATAGCTAAGTATTCAACAAATTGATCGGGAGGGTTACCTGTCGCTAGTTGGCGAATGACGGATGTGCATTTTTGTATCGGCATGAAACTTCGTTTGCCCCTCCCGTCGTAACCTTCTTGAAACCATTCTTCGCTTGCTTTGACGTCTGCTACAATCTTTAAAAATAAATCTTTCGGTAAACGAGACCGATTTCTAAACATTTCAGCATTGTAGACCAGATTCTCCACAAAATAATCCTTCATTAACACTTCGTTGGCATGTATACGATCACGATCCACCATTTTCTTCTTTGGGCGGTTCAAACCTTCAAGTTCGTTATACGCCATCTCGAAAAAATCAAGCGTGTTATCGTCGGTAGACGAAGAACTATCGGTGTCTAGCGGAAATGAATCGGATTTGGAAATTCCATTTTTATGCAAGAAAGTGGTATACAATTATGTATTTGTGTGGGTGAAATATGTATTTGTGTGGATGGTATATATATAGTGTTTAAAATTGTTGTTTTTTTTTATTTTGTAAAATCCCCCAATAGTCGTCCCCTCCTTTCAACGGTAACATTTGAAACATTCACGCGTGGTTACCAGCATGCGTGGTCACCATGACCGGCGGCGGTGTTCCACGCGTGGTGATCCACCAACCACGCTTCATAAAGTGACACCCCAACTCCTCTAAGTTACATAAACGGTCAATGTAGTTGACATGGGTAGTCCATGTAATATATATATATATATATATAGGTAGAGGATCCTGTAAAAAAGACTAAAAGTGTGAGAAGGATAAGAAAGAATACACACCATTAGATCTTTGATCTAATGGTTTAGATTAATAGGGACCAAAATGTAAAATTTGTTTTATTTTTTGGACTGAATTGAAAATTATAGGGGTAATAAAGTCTTTTAATCCATTCAAAAGAGGTAACTGTAATTAAAATCCCTACAATCTCTCTCTCTCTCTCCAATCGCACTACCAGAGAGCTCTCTCTCTCTCCAATCGCAGAAATCGTTGATAACATGAAACGAAAATCGGATTTCAGCAGTTGTTCTTGTGAATCGGCTTTATGTAGGTCATCGATTAGAGTCTTTTTTGTGGTTTTGATCCGATTGATGAAGATCGCATGTTTATTGATTCGGATGACGGATGCGAGCGGCAGCGGCGGTGGTGGTGGTTCGAGCGGCGGCGGTGGTGGTGGTGCTGGATCGGCAGTGGTGGTGCCGGAAGTGGCAGTGGTGGTGGTGCCGGAAGTGAAGAAGATGATACAGAGGTGTTATATTATTTACTGAATGGTGTTTTTTTTTTCAGAATGGTGTTATTTTATTTTCATTAATGGTGTTTTTTTTCTTTTCAGTAATGGTGTTTATTTTATTTTTCTGAATGTTGTTATTTTTTTCTGAATGGTGTTATTTTGTTTACTGAATGGTGTTATTTTGTTTGCTGAATGGTGTTATTTTTGTACTGAATGGTGTTATATTCTTTGTACTGAATGGTGTTTTTATTTATTTATTGCTGAATGGTGTTATTTTGTTTACTGAATGGTGTTATTTTGTTTGCTGAATGGTGTTATTTTTGTACTGAATGGTGTTATATTCTTTGTACTGAATGGTGTTTTTTTTTATTTACTGCTGAATGGTGTTATTTTTGTACTGAATGGTGTTATTTTGTTTACTGAATGGTGTTATTTTGTTTGCTGAATGGTGTTATTTTTGTACTGAATGGTGTTATATTCTTTGTACTGAATGGTGTTTTTTTTATTTACTGCTGAATGGTGTTATTTTTGTACTGAATGGTGTTATTTTTGTGCTGAATGGTGTTATTTTTTCTGAATTGTGTTATATTTAAAACACCATGTATGAACATGCTCTGAATGGTGTTATATTTATGGACGGTTATAAGTCCTAAAATCCAGGTTTTTCTCTCTCCAAATCCTTAAATCAAGGATTACCATATTTGAATTTGTTAATGCATTTACAATCTTACCCCTTTCAATTAATTTAGATCTAATGGTTGAGATTCTTTCTTACCTTTCTCACACTTTTGGTCTTTTTTACAATAACTCCACCCTATATATATATATATATATATATATATATATATATATTAACAAAAAGGGTGTCGTGATCATATTTCCGTGACCTTAGGGTGAAGGGATTAGGGTGAAGGGAGTGGTGCGGTGAACAAAGCGGCAAAGGAGTTTGCCGCGCGGCAACACCGCCGCCGGCCTCCTTTGCCGCCCGGCAAACATGTGAAACCGGGGAGCACTTACCGATCGGGAAAAGGGAATATTGATGATTGATGTGTGTGTTTGTGTGTGCAACAATTTATTTAACATATAATTTATAAAAAAAAAAAAAAGTTTACCACTTTCAAGTGTTTAACCATTGCCAACATTTTTTACCAAAGTTTAAACTCTTCACACTTGCTGACATGGCACACTCTGATTGGCCCATTTTGAAGTTTGCCACTTTCACCTGTTTAACCACTCCCTTCACCCTTAACAGAAAAGTTAATAAGCAAACGACAAACACCATATGTATAGATTAACTCCTTTATTAATTTTAAAAATATTTTAGAAGGTCACTCACATCATATCATAATCTAATAATATAACTACATGATCACATGGTGCCTAGGCAACTATTGTCATACGAGTTCACTCACATCGTATCATAACATAATAATATAAATACATTGTCACATGGTGTCGTACAATTAAAATTGCATTTTCATGATTTCCATAAAAAAATATTTAAAAATATTCAACACTTATAAATAAATATTCATCAACATGATTTTGTAGAAAAATAAAAACTATATAATATTATATACATACTTACAAACACATTGTATACTAATAATAGATCAACTGAATGAACATTAGATTTGTTTTTTTCCTTTTTTTTATATGTGTTATTTAGTGGTTTTCTACATGTGTTATGTGGTTAATCTTTTTTATATGTGTTATTTAATGGTTTTTTACATGTGTTATGTGGTTCTTTTATATATCTTAGACCGTGGTCTATGGTGGGGCGTGGGTTGGGGGCATGGTGCGACATGTGGAGTATGGGGCACCTAAGACCAAAAGCCAATTCCAAAGGGGTATGGTGGGGCGTGGCTGAGGTGGCGTGGAAAAAAAAAACAATTTCAAATGGCTAGTACTCTTGGCCAACGAGGTTCTGCCATGTCATGTTCGTAGCCCCGCCCAACGCCCAGGCTAAAACCCCCGCCCAAGGGGCCACGCCGAAACCCAAGCCCACCCGGGGTGGTGACGTGGGCGTTTGTACCCAATCCACGCCCCAACCCCCGCCCCATACCCCATAGTATTATGTAACTTGCGTTTGTTTTTTATCGATGTAATTCACGTGTCAGTATTTTTTGATCATATCAAGATTTTTTTTCTCTATGGGTTGCTATAATGAGTGTAGGTGACGTAACAAAGTAAACCAATACCGATCAAATTCCCGCTGTGTTGGTATATTTTTAGTCATATCATGATTTTTTTTCTCTATTGGTTGCCATAACGAGTGTCAGTACCGTAATTAAACGAACTGATACCTACCCACCGCGCAACGCGCGGATATAATAACACTAGTTATACTAACAAGAATAATAATTTTTAGTTCCTATTTCACCGTCATATTATCAATAACATACGTTTTTAACTCATTTAATTTTTTAACAATTTAGTTTTACCTTAATACCATGCGTTAGTTAACCTTATTCAAAATGCTATATACTTAATTGTGTTTAATTTTTTTTTCTCAAGATTCCGATATAATTTTTTTTGAAAAAAGTAATTATATTCAACATAAAGTATTTTTTTCAGCATCGTTAAGTACGTTGACTATCGTAACAAACCGCATCGATATGATGATATGATTGAACGATTATCAGTACCGGCGTTGGTATTAGTTTTCAATAGGTATAAAACTAGTGTCGGTGTCTTTTTTGCAATAGCGGGACTTTGTTTTTTGTGTTCCATTTTTTCATTGTACATTGTTATGTTTAATTTTTCTTTTCAATGTCATGACACAAACTTCATTGAAAACATAATTGTATAAAATAAGTTACTTTTTGGCTATTGTGAAGTACACAAAGTATCAGTAATACTATTATTGGTGTCGGTATTATCGAAACTAATATCGGCATTCATTTATATGGTTTTCAATCGATATAAAACATGTGTTTATATTATTTTTTGGGTGTATCAGGACTTTATTTTTTAATTATATCTTTGTTACATGGAGGTCGCCATATCTATAATCTATATCTTTATCTATCTATACTATCTATAAAAGGAGAAATCTGAGTGACATAAGAAAAGCTGATGTGGCAGCCATAGAGGCTGTCCAATAATGTTTTTCTTATGTCATTATTGCATCATAAGTCTTAACATTTAAAATTCAATTAAACCTCTGCCAAGGAAACATCTGCCCATATATATCCGTCTATACTTAATACCGAGCCGATGTTGAAGTTTTATATAATGCTTTTATATCAGCAGAGGTTAAAGGTTAATTGCCGGCAATTTCAGATTCAAAATGCATGGGAATAAGTAATTTGCAATTAATGCATGTCACTCACAAACTCCTGTCAATCATCTTCTTATATAAGGCTTTTCTACTCATTTTCCTCTTCATATTTGATCACACTCGCATCTTCTCTGATTTCGGATTTTGAAATTTGAAATTTGAATTCAATCCGAATTCCGAATTAGAAGCATGTCAACATCAGTTGAGAGTAACAATCTTAGTTTTGTTAACGATTTGAATCCTGGGAAAGATATGTGGAACATGAAAGCGAGGATTATTCGAAAATGGAATCAAGGTTATAAAATGGATCTCATCTTCATTGATGAAAAGGTAATTTGTATTTGTGTTTTTCCGTTCTATCAGAGACTTTAGTTTTGTATGCTAAAAAAATACTTTGTTTAAATGTTCTTTAGGGTGCTAAGATTCAAGCAGGTATTAAAAGTCATTTGATACCTGTTTTTGATGGACAGCTTCAAGAAGATGTTGTTGTTATTTTGTCGAAATTTGGTGTTGATGAAAATAAAAATTTATATAAAGTTGTAGTACTTGATTATAAAATCAACTTTTATCAATGCACAATTGTTACACCAGTGAGAGATTGGCAAGGTGTTGAGTATGGTTTCAACTTCAGAGCTTATCAAGATATTCTTCAAGGAGATGCATAAAAATCTTGAGTGTTGGTAGTGTATATTTTTGTAATCATGTCTTCTCTGTATCAAATTAGAATTTTTTTTTTACTTATACTGTTGTATAATGTGATCATATAGATGTTGCTGGATCTGTGGTTTGGTGTGGAGATCTTGAATTCTTTGGTAGACCTCCAAAAGAAACTAAGAAGATGAATTTCGATATTCAAGAATTGGAGTAAGTGGTCGTTTACATGTTCAGTCATGTACAAATCACTGTTTGTATTTAATGATGTTAATAAATGAAATCAAGAATGTTGGCATTTAATGTGGAATCATGGTAATGGTAATAAATGAGATCAATAGTGTTTGTATCTAATGTGGAATCATGGTAATAAATGAGATCAACAATTTATTCTTCAAGTGAATATATTAGTTAATTTGTGGCTCATTTACTATTTTAATAAATGTCATAAATTTCCTTTGATTTTGTGTTATTATTCATTCAATTTAGTTTTGATTTTATAGATTGTAAAAAAATGGTCATAAATTAGTGTTTAGTTTATCGTCATACGAATACTGTTTTCATGTAGGGGTACGGTTTTGCGATGTACTGTGTGGAATGATTATGCTCTGCAGTTTAACAAGTTCATCTTTAAAACTCTAGCTCATGAGCATGTGATGGCTGTTATACTGCATGGAAAGTGTAAGGAATGGAAAGGTAATTTTTGTTACTTTCTGCAAATCATAACTATACTCTTTATTTCTAGCAATATAATAACATGTTGACTAAATATTTATATACTTTTGCATGTAGGTGAATATCCAGTTCAAAGTGATAAGTTTGCATCACGAATGTGGCTGAATGAAGAATTCGATGAAGTTAATCAGCTAAGGAGGAGGTAATTTGTCAACATAATTTGTATTATATATAGATGTTCAAGTCAAATACTTTGTTTCATGTTATCTGTATACTAATTCTAATCATTTGTGATATCAAAAAGTCTTATACTGAAACATGGACAAGGGAGTGGTTCTACTTCTCAAACAATACTATCGTCTCAGATTGTTTTTCCATTGCATAAAGAATTTGTAACAGATGGTGTGAGGAAACATGTTGATGAGATTAGTGAGATAGAAAAGGTTTCACATCTTTTTGTATAGTTTGGTTATTTGTTTGGTTTATGACCTGCATGTTTGTGAAACTATAGATTACAAGTGGATATATTGTTTTCACAGGAAATGTCTTGTGTTGTGGTTGCGATAATTAAGATTGTGCAAGAAGAGTATGGTTGGTTTTATCCTGCCTGTCGTAAGTGTTTCAAGAAGGTCATAGCTAAAAGTGAATACTTACAGAATGTGGAAAATATTTCGGATGATATTCATCAATTGCCTGCGACTTCTTTGGTTTGTCCCAAATGTCGTAGTGAATGTACATCCATCACCACAAAGTATGCAATGATGATTATTTAACATTTTATTTATATAAATAACAGTTTAAGGCTGATATTTCAATATAATTTGGGAGCTTACTTAGGCATTTGTATATATTTCAGGTTCAAGGTGCAAGTCCGGGTGCAGGATGAGAGTGGTAGTGTTTCTTTTGTTATGTTTGATAGAGATGTTCAGAAGCTTCTTGGATTAGTGGCGAGTGACATAAGAGAAAGTCAGGTGAAGGCGAAAGATACTGAATGTTTCCCTCATGAGATATTTCGATTGGTTGATAAGAAGGTCGCTTTTAAGATTGATGTTTCAGAATTCAATCTTAAAAATGACTGTCGTGTTTATACCATGCAAAAAAACATGTGATGATTCAGTAATAATTGCTGAATTGGATGGTGGAGATGGTAATGGTGATGAAAATGCCGATGAGGTAATATATAAAATTACTTTTTCAATTTATTTATTTTTTTTGAGTTTCAAAAACTGGATTATGCACTTTTTATATAATATCATATATTACGATCATTTAGGTTACTCAAGAAGTAACTGAAGTTAAAGATGTTAACCTTTCAGAATCTTCCCAGGTGTCTGCTGAACGAACTTCAAGAGTGAGTATTTATTTTTAAAGTATGTTTAATATGTTTTTATAGTTCATTAGTTTATTAAATGAGATCAATAGTTGTTTTGTGATCTGTTGCAAGGATGTTGTCTCTGTTACGGCTGACTCTTCAGCCAATGGAAAGCGGACAGTTCAAGATGTTGATGTTGTAAATGTTGATGAGTTATCCTCTAATGTGAGAAGAACTCGGAAGAAGCTATCTAAGGTTAACAATTAGATGCTTATGAAAAAACATTTCTTATGAGAGATAAGTAGAAACCACTTATTTTGAAGACTCCTTGTGGTTTTTATTTATGTCTGTTAACTGTTGTTTTAGCATACTGTGGTTAAAAGTTTGGTATGTAATGGCTACAATTTGAAACATCTAAACTGATGGATTTGGCATGTAATGTCTACAATTTAAAAACCAAGTAAATTTGACCTTTCTTTGTTATATATTATTGTTATTATACATTATACGTTATTGTTAATATTCATGTATTGCACAAGTAGTAGGGTTGTATATTATTGTTAGTGAATGAATGTAAATTTAATCAATTGGTTAGTGGGAAAACTGTTAGGGTCTGAGATACATTAACATATGTTAAAGGCTAAGTATTGTTACAGACTCCTAACATCTGTTAACGCCTTAGAACTGTTAGGATCTGAGTTACATTAGCATCTGTTGAACAGACTTTGCTTCAACAGACCTTATCATCTGTTGATCATCATCTGTTAAAGATCTTTTGTTAAAGATCTTCTATTGAATTGCATCATCTGTTGATCCACGGCAGAACTTAGATTCATCATACATTTGGCTTCATCAGCAGAGGTTCTCTTTGGCAGACCTTTGCTTCAACAGTCGTTGTGTTCATCAGCAAAGGTTGTTTGGTTCAACAGACTTTGCTTCAACATACTTTGTCTTCAACAGACCTTTTGGTTTGCAGAGTTTAGCGAAACAGATGTTGAGTCTATCCCTTTGGTAGGAGCAGATGTTTAAAATACTGTTATTTGTAATTAGAGGTTGTACAATATTTTGTTAATTTTGAATCTTATATCTCTTTCCCTTGAGCGACCAGAAAACGTGGTGCAACACAAACCAACTACAAGATACCCGTATAGTAATGTTTAGATGCAAAATATAAAAAGCTAAATCCACAAAGTTTGGAAAATATATAACTTTCATACACTAACACTACATAACTTCATCCTACATGCAGTTAGTTTTGGAAGAGGAAATCTGTCCATCAAACATACCAACAAAAACATAAATCATTAAACCCTAAAAAGATGTTCAGAGACCATATCAACAAACTTCAAAGTGTACTTTATCTCCTGGCACACTTTTTTCTTCGACCATCTCAAACCTCAACTTTTTGCCCATAGACATCCCTGCTTCATCCATGATACGCTGCCAGTTCGAATACATTACTAGATAGGTGTTATCATTAGCTTTTCTAGGATCTCTCCTTACAAGCAGATGTACTAGAAACTTCACGTAACCAAATGACAACACAGCACTATGGTACTTATTTAGCTGGTGTTCTCAAACAAACTTCTTCGGTATCATCTGTAAAAGAAAATTATTTCTTTGGTTATTCATTCATAACAGCATATACTTTAAGTAACAGATAAATCCAACATTATAAGTAAAATAAAGCATATTAAAAGTAGATATGTAAATACCAGGCTGTGTGTCCTTATGACATGGTATTCAAACTGTTTCTTATAATGTGGACGCCTTTTGAGGTGTCGGTGGTTGCTACGGCTGCAGTGATGTTTAGTCCCCACGTGAAGTCCAATCCCGTCTTTGTTAAAAATCTTGACAATGAAGTTAAAGTGTTCTTCAGGAGTACTTCCCATCCATTGAAACAACAGTTGGCAGCTTTCCTCAATGTCATTTTCAAAGCAAAAAGTTGTCCATCCTGTTCCCATAAAACCAGCAGCCAATCCCTTTTCGTTTTCAGGAGAGAAAACATAATACACATCAACTTTACTACTCTTCTTTGGTCCATGTACTTTTGCAATCAAGTTATCAATTTTTAACCTCCTCTCTGATAACAGCCACAACAAATCGTGCGATAAATCCTATTATTTTCATACATTTCTGAAATGTCATATTAGACTTTATAAAAAATACAAAATATAAATTAGAAGTTTTTCTAACTGCCCAAAAGAAACAATGACCATATATAAAAACAAGGTAGCAATTTTTAACGTGCTTATAGTATGTTTCTTCTTCAGCCTGTATCAAGCAACCGTGAGCATAATCTCTATCCGAGGCATTCTTTCTAACCTCCAAACCCTCATTGTTCAAAACACTTATCCCAAATTTTACTTTTTTCAATTTTTTTAAACACAGCTTCTCTATATTCTTATTTTTGTAAGTTTCAACGAACCGAATCCATTCTGACCCGTTTATCCTTTTACTTTTACGACCGATGCTCTACATCGGAACCTTATACTTAAATCCCATATAATCAACAAGCTTTATTACTTGACACTCTCTTGGTAATAGGTTACTCATTATCCTCGGAAGTACCTATGTATATAAAATATTATTGACATTTAATTTTATAAACACACTTTTTTAGCATACAATCATGATTTGAGTTAATTTGTTCTAAGAATATAGCTTACCAATCCCTGACTTAGCTCTGTCAATTCAGAGACATTGATAATTATCATAAACTCAATCTGAAAGTAAAAAATACAATAACAATTAAATACTTAAACATAAAATCAATTGTATCTGAAAAGCATACTATTTAAGGTATAAAAACATATCCAACACCCTGCAGGACCAATGTTATATGTTGTGTACTTCAATTTGGTCCCTACAACCAACAATATGAGTCTAACACCATGTAAGACCAAATTTATATTGTTGTATAATAAAAAAATATTATATGACATTAAACATTCCAAAGATCCATGTTGGTGTCAACTTCAAACTTTAATTTTTTTCAGCAACCAATACTATATTCACTTACAAATCAGACATATGAGTACTATAAACTGATTGCAAAATATTTTACCAAAATTAAGTTTGATAGAAGAAATATATCAATACTACACTGCAGTTCATACAATAATTCTAAAACCATTCGGAAAATATACAACCAAATATTTATGAAACAACATTATCTCAGATTCTTATTTAGATGGAATGTATCGAAATGTAACTAAATAAGTTCATATAAATCTTATTATAAAACAAAGAAAACAAGTTCATATAAGTTTATCTATTTTAACATCAGCAGATTATGATTTTGATGTTTATATAATTTGAAATGAACAAACCGAAAAGAACATGTCAAAACATAACTGTAAAATACCCAAGAGAACCAAAAAAAATACCTGATCCAAAACTTTAAACTTCTGATTGTTAAGTCTGAAGAAGAAGAAACTGAATAGTTTTTTCGCCGGAGAAGAAGAAGAGAAAATATTGTATTGGGATTGTTGAAAGTAAGATACTTATCTATTATGTAATTGTTTATTTATTTGACTTATAATAATCTTTAATATCGGGATTTTAAAAACTATTTTTAATTATGTAAATACATGAATTAATAGATAAGCTTTTGTTATTTAACATTAAATTTATATTGAAGCAGTGGTAAAATGTGCTAAAATTACAATATTTTAAAGAAAAGGGGGATAAAGTGTAAATTTTACAAAACTTAAATGCACCCAACCAGTGTAAATGGAACATCTGTATTAACTCCATTTAATATTCTTTTCATCTCCATTATTGAACATAAGCATCAGAAAACACATTCATAAGTTTTCTCACAGAAGCTTCTTATCAAAATCGGAAAGGATCTATTGCATAATATAGATTAGACACTATAAAACCAAGTATTGTTTCTTTGAAGTTATTGTTTGTATTTTAAACGTTAGATTATCATTGTTTGATGTTATGAGTATGTATTTCTCATAAATGGTGTTTAATATTCTTTGTTTCCCTCATAATAGTTGTTGTAATCTGGTGTACTTTTATTGATTAAGTACTACATTAACTTAATTGAAGTTATTGATAGCATTCTCTATGACAATTTGTGCATGCATCATCTTGATGTCGTCTTCTACATTACGACTGATAAATCAACCATATAATTTTTGGTTGTTGTTGATTTGCTTAACTGTTGTGAGAGATGATGATTTTCGTTTTGTGCTTTGTTTTTGTAAAACCCTAAGTGTGTGATTATACAAATAGTCCCGTTAATATTTGGTACTTTTGTTTTTTAATTGTTGATTTAGTTTAACGGAAGCTAGTGATGTTTTTTTATGATGTTGTTTGTCTGTAAGTTTTCTTGGATGCTGTTTGTCTTTATAACTTGTAACTTTAAATTCTTTATTGCAGATATGAATCCATCCAACCAAACACCATCCATTTTAAAATTTCTTGATGAAGATGATTTTATATTTTGGTATGTTTTTTACTTTCTTGCTACTTTTAGGATTGTACATTAATTTTTTATGTAAGATGTTTGCTAACTACTGTCGCAGAATATACCACTTGATTGTGAGAATTTGTTGTGGGGGAAGTAGGTCCCCTACGGTCAAACTGTAGAACTACTTGATAGTGACAAAACATGGTTAGTACGAGTAAGGAAGAGAGATGATGATTGTATATTTACGGATGGATGGACAAAGTTGGTTAGAGATTGTTGTTTGAAAACCAAAGATGATGTATTGGTAAAAGCTATTGGAAGTTTGTCATTCGTTCTCTCATGTTTTAAAGAAAATGTCTATGAGAATTCTTACATTTCAGCAAATATTAGACCTGAACTTGGCATGACTGTAAGTAACTATATATTATTTTGCTACTTACTGTAAACATTTTTTGCTAGGTTAACAACTTGCTAACATCTGTTTGCCCTTTTAACGTCTGTTTCCTTATCCTCTTAACGTCTGTTGACTAACCTTTTTAACTCCTGTTGACTTTGCTAGCTCAACAACCTGCTAACATCTGTTTGTCCTTTTAACGTCTGTTTCCTTATAATCTTAACGTCTATTGACTAACCTTTTTAACTTCTGTTGACTAACTCTTTTAACATCGGTTGACTAACATCTGATAGTTAACATCTGTCCACGTTGCAACTTTTGTTGGGCATAATGGATAACAGTTGTTTGGAAACCTTTGTTGCAAAGCAACAGAGGTATGTAATAGTTGA
Source organism: Helianthus tuberosus (assembly GCA_030545235.1). Taxonomy (NCBI): domain Eukaryota; kingdom Viridiplantae; phylum Streptophyta; class Magnoliopsida; order Asterales; family Asteraceae; genus Helianthus; species Helianthus tuberosus. The sequence continues at coordinate 14,491,814 of CM060354.1, read as the reverse complement.
TTGACAACAGTGGTTAGGTTGTGTGTAAATACTAGAACCCCTTTTGACTAACCCTCATTTTAACTTCTGTTGACTAACCCGTTGTAACCTTTGTTGATCGTGATCATAGTTTATATCAATTTTGTAAGTCTACACTAATTATTTTTAACTTCTTCTATAGCTAATTGCTGACAGATTCTTGAAACAATTCTGTGGTAAAAATTACGAGTATGTGATGGCAACTATCTATGTTGGCGAAAGGTTTTGGAATGTGATGATGAAAGGATGGACCGATGGATGCGGTTTTACTGATGGATGGTTAAAAATGATTGAAGAAGTTCCGATAGCAGTTGAATCTTGGTTGGTTTTCACCATGATTGCATCTAAAACGTTTGAGCTTTCTGTTTTCCATCCCGAAAATGGAACTGAGGTGTAAGGACTCTCAAGAATGTCCCAATACGACCCGTAAGTAAAATCCCGGACCCCTGAAACCGTACTATACATGAAAAACCAAGAAATCAAGATTTATGGTCTTCAGGCGGGCTGCGTAAAGGTAAGCTTAAACCTTACGCGGGCCGCGTCAAAGCGAAGGTTGACCGGATAAGCGTCCAGATCCACGTGTCACACACGTGGCAGCACTACTGATGACACGCTAGCCCTAATCTATAAATAGACCTCTTCACGGGCCGCGTAAGTGTTGAGTAAGAGTTTACGCGGGCCGCGACAGCCCCATATTTCAGCTATAAATAGCTTGTCTCAGGAGCTTTCATTCTGTGTCGACAAAAACTTTCAAAAACGAATTCTCACTACTCTGAAGTCGAAATTTCAAGTAAATTAGCGAGGTGCTGCTATGATACAGGGTATTAACTCGATCGCTGGTACGATTCAATATCCAATCGATTGAAACTATCCGATCGGATGTTTAAGGGCTATACTTTGTCATTAATCGTGAATTCCGACAGGATGTTTGAGTACCACCCGAACTCGGGGTATACTCTGTCATTCGTTGCGAATCCGATGGATGTTTAAGTATTGCACTTTGTCATTCGTCGTGAGGATTTTAATCTCGTGAATTATCGTAAATGCTGTATTAGTTACTAACCTAGTTCGTGTGCATTGTTATTTAAATTAGGTTACAAGGCTAATCAGTAGGCTAAGCTCTGTCTAATTAAATCTGAAATGTGAGTCATTCTCTTTTTATCAATAATGTTTTACAATACTCCAATTATTTTCAAAGTTATAATTACAGGGATTAAGTCTTTGTAGTCTTCAATTACAGCCGGTATGTGGGGTTTTGTATACATTACTTGATAACCGTCACCATTGGACAACGAGATAGCCAATGGGTGATATGACCATAGTCACAGACACCATTGGACAACGAGATAGCCAATGAGTGGTCGAGTGACAAATATCGTTGGGTAATTGGTTGATATATGCAGACATTGTAATCGCTCTTAATACTGTAGATTATAACAATGTGTAGTTTTGTAAAACTGGAGTGACTCGCCAGCATTTCCCCGCTGATAAAATATTTTTAAAACATGTTTCAGGCGACCTGCTGTAAATCAAGGAAAACGTGCTACGGAGCACTAACCAGCTTGAAGAGGTGGCTCAGTTAAAAATGAATAAACATGTTTTAATAAATCAGGGAATTTAAGTGTGAAATTCCTCTATTGTAAATCACGAGGTTTTATCCCGAATTATGAAATAAAACAATCGGGCATTTTTACGTTTTAACAGATTCTGGTAAAATCTTCCGTTGTTAAACTCAACTAATAAATACCACGCGAGTTTCCTGCCCCGCGGCTCCTGAACCGGGTCAAACCGGGATGGAGGGGCCGTGACAGAAAAAGGTGGTATCAGAGCCACTGAACAAGCCACTGATTTATGCCAATTAAGTATTTAGAAAATACTTAATTTTTACTAATTGCTATTTTGTTATTACGTGTTTTATTTTATAATATTTGTTTATAGTATGGGTAAGCAAACACTTTCGGATATCTATTATAAATTAGATACTTTACCGAAAGAAAAAGGAACTTCATCCTCAAAATACCCAATAGATACTGAGGAAGGAATATTTGTCCGTAAGGCACAGTTTGAGAAACCACTTTCTCCTAAGAAAAGAAGTCAGATTATTAGAAAAAGTCAGGAGAAAAGATAGAAACCACAACCAAAAGAAGTAATGATGCCTAAGGAGACACAGGAAGTAGGCAATAACCCACAATGGGAAGATAAATTAAACGAAAAGTGGGCAAATCTCTACATGTTAGCTACTATAGCAGTAAATGCTAACTTCTAGTCAAATTACCAAACCAGTACCAGTATCTACGAAACCAACAAGTCAGGAACTTTAAAATAAAATCACTAGTATATTTCAGTTATAATAAATATATCTAGCAATAAGTTCGCTTTAATCAAATAAATTTAAAGTTTCCAAATTGCTATTTTGTGATTCTGTGAATTACTAGATTTTAACTTAGAATTTTGTGTGTTCTTCATAACTACTAAAACAACATGAATGAGTTATCTGAAGCTTTAGAGAATCTCAACCTCTATCCTGTTAAAGTAGAAGTTTCCAGACAATTCACCGGTTATTTCGCTGACAAAGAGGAACCCATGGAATTTCAATCCAAACCACCAGAAAAACCTAAACCCAAGAAAAGAAGAAGGCTTGTGGGCTGGAGACGTATGCGCAGGAAGAAACCAGCAACACGAAAAGTTACCAAAACAGAAGATCCCAAAGGAAAAGGTAAAGAAATAGAAGTTGGGGAAAGTTCCAGGAAAAACCAGGAAATGACACCCTGGGAAGTCCTAGATCATAAGCTAGTAATTAGTGACCTCATCGGACCTGCCGATGGAAACCTTGAACCTGTTAATCCAAACCTCGTATTTACCCAAGAAGATCTCTTCAACTACCCAACAGAAGCCCAACTTCCAGTCAATCTGGAACCTGCTATTCCAGATCCTATTATCCAATCCCAACCTCTACCAGCAGAACTAGAAGAATGGTGGACCACCGACTGGCAGTTCCAGAATCTCTTGAACAACCCTGATACCTTTTTCCCACATTTTGACCCAGAACCTCCACTATAACCAGCTATGAGTCTGGAGAATCTGGCTGAACTCCGCCACTATGGCGAGGAGTTAATTGATGCAAGAAATAGGATTAGGGATGTGGGAGAAAGAATCACCTGGAAATATGACGAGAGGGAGCGTCTTTTCTGAAAAGCCAACGGACAGGGATTGTATGTGATAGTAGGAATACTTGTTTAATAATAATAAATAATCATAAAAAAATAAATATGTGTAATAATCTAACAATAAAATGTTTGTAAAATATCAGCGTATACGGATGCATAATATATATATATAATATCGAACGTTGAAAAATCAACAATTTTGGTTATACGTGTTGATGTGATTACGTGTAATTGTTTTGTCATGTTTTAGTATTAATTATTTGATGCTAATCGCTTATATAAATTAATTACCAGATCGCAAACGCTAGTAATGAACCCATTAACGAAGTGAATCAATCTGAGCAAAATAATGAAGAGCAATTTTTAAATAGGCAAGATATCGAAAATATCGTTGCTCAGGGAATAGCCAATGCTATTCCAGCAATTCTTGCTGCTGCTCTAAATCCAGTTGAACCTCAAATTATTCCGAGTAAACGTACTCATGAGGACGATTTCAGTAATAGTGTAAATGGAGGCGGCAACAACAATAATGGCAATAACGATAATATACTGCAAGCCCCAATTCTCAAAAGAATGAAAGCTGCAATGCCTGGTTGCACTTACAAGGAATTTCTTGCCTGTAAACCAGCTGAATTTGCAGGCAACGAAGGGGCAACTGCGGCGCTGCGTTGGTTAGAGAAAACCAAAGCAGTAATTACAATAAGTAAATGTGCTGAAGAAGACAAGGTCATGTACTCGTCACATCTTTTTAAAGAAGGAGCGTTAGAATGGTGGAACACTGTTCTATAAGCTAAAGGAAGGAATATGGTGTATGCTATGAATTGGGAAGAATTTAAGAGTCTTGTAGAAAGAAAATTCTGTCCCGAATATGAAAAGGAACAAATGACGAATAAGTTCCTGAATCACCGGATGATAGGTGTTGATTGTAGAGGGTATACTTCGACTTTCTTCGAGTATGCTAGAGTGGTACCAACCCTGGCTTCGCCAGAACCGGTACTTATATCTCGCTATATTTGGGGTTTAATTAGCGAAATTCGTAATATTGTCAAAGCTGCAAGACCCCGCACGATCGATGATGCAGTGGAATTAGCCAACACTCTAACTGACGAACTGGTATGGACCCGAGAAGAAAATCAGAAGAAAGAAGTGGCCCAAAAGATTACCAAGGATTTCGAGTGGGTAATAGTAGCAATTTCAAGAAAAGAGGAGCTAGGCAATCTTACAATCCGCCATTCTGCAGGAACTACAGAAAGAAACATTTTGGAAAATGTAATGAAACCTGCAACTTTTGTAAAGTTGCAGGACATCGTGAAGAAGATTGTAGAAAGAAAACAAGAGTCTGCTATAACTGTGGAGAAGCCGGACATCTCAAATCAGAATGCCCTAAACTGGTCAAACCAGCAGATAACAAGGCCTAACCTGCAGAAGGAACTACCAAGAAGAATGTAAGAGCTTTCCAACTGACTACTCAGGAAGCAGAGCTTATTCCTGATGTGATAGCCGGTACGTTCCTAGTTCACGCCGTTTATGCAAAAGTATTATTTGACTCTGGGGCAAAACAAAGTTTTATAAATACTTCATTCTGCCAAGCACTTAATTTACCCTTAACCAACCTTAGACAGATTTTTACAGTCGAAACGGCAAACGGAAATTCTGTTAATATAGATAAGGTTTTACGAGAAGGAAAGATAGAACTTTTAGGTCATAAATTCTCTGCAAACCTGTTACCTATGAATTTAGCCGGATTCGATGTTGTGTTAGGAATGGATTGGTTAGTAGCCAACCATGCTCAAATCCTTTGTGATAAAACTTCCATAGAAATTCATACACCCACAGGAGAACTAGTGATGATTACAGGAGACAAGCCACGAAAGCCACTAAAATTTATTTCAAGTTGGCCAGTTATTCAAGGAAACAAGAAGTAGTGTATATGATTTTGGTAATCATTAGCACTAAGGGTAAAGAACAGAATGAAATTCCAGTAGTATCAGAATACCCAGAAGTATTCCCATAAGAACTACCTAGATTACCACCTGATAGGGAGGTAGAATTTAGAATTCATCTAATTCCTGGAACTACACCGATAGCCAAGGCACCTTATCGGTTAGCACCCACTGAAATGTTAGAACTGAAAAAGTAGTTAGATAAATTATTAATCAAAGGATTCATACATCCTATTTCATCCCAGTGGGGAGCACCAGTGTTGTTTGTAAAAAAAGAAAGATGGTTCGATGCGAATGTGTATCGACTATAGAGAATTAAATAAGGTTACAATTAAGAACCGATACCCATTGCCTAGGATTGATGATCTTTTTGATCAACTTCAGGGAGCTAGATATTTTTCCAAGATAGACTTACGCTCCGGATATCATCAATTGAAGGTACAAGAAGAAGACATACCTAAAACTGCTTTCAGAACTAGGTATGGTGATTACGAGTTTACAGTCATGCTCTTCGGATTAACAAATGCTCCTGCAGCATTTATGGACATGATGAATAGAATCTGTAAACCGTACTTAGATACATTCGTAATTGTCTTCATCGACGATATACTTATTTATTCCAAAAGTTAGGAGGAACATTGTGAGCACCTACATTCACTCTTAACTTTGTTAAGAAAGGAAAAGCTTTATGCCAAATTCTCGAAATGTGAATTTTGGCTACAAGAGGTGCAATTTTTAGGGCACTTGGTTAATCACGAAGGTATTCACGTAGATCCTTCTAAGATAGAAGCGATTACGAAATGGAAGGTTCCACAATCAGCTATGGAAATTAGAAGTTTTCTAGGATTAGTCGGATACTATAGACGGTTTATTAAGGATTTTTCTAAGATAGCTGTACCATTAACTAAGCTTACCTGTAAATCAGTTAACTTTGAGTGGGGACCCAAACAAGAAGAAGCTTTTAGGATTTTGAAGCAAAAGTTAACCAATGCCCCTATTCTAGCCTTACCAGAAGGAACAGAAGATTTTGAAATATATTGTGATGCTTCAAAGCTAGGATTGGGATGTGTGCTAATGCAACGCAAAAAGGTAATTGCATATGCATCAAGGCAATTGAAAAAGCACGAGGAAAATTATACGACTCATGATTTAGAATTAGGAACCATAATTTTCCCCCTTAAGATTTGGAGACATTATATGTACGGAAGTAAGTTTACTGTCTATACAGATCATAAAAGTTTAAGATATATATTTGGGCAAAAAGAATTAAACATGAGGCAAAGGAGGTGGATGGAAATCCTAAGTGACTACGACTGTGATATTCAATATCACGAAGGAAAAGCAAACGTAGTTGCTGATGCTTTAAGTCGTAAGTATCATGAAAAGCAAAAGCGAATTCGTGCTCTTAGAATAAATCTTCAATTAGATTTAATGGAACAATTGAAACAAATTCAGGAAACCGCAATTGAGGATAGTATTGAAGGAATGAAAGGACGAATCAAAGACTTAGAACAGGGAAGTGATGGAATTTGGAGATTCCATAATAAACTAATTTGGGTACCTAAGCAAGGGAACTTAAGAGATAAGATTTTAGAGGAAGCCCATAAAAATAGGTATACTGTGCATCCTGGTAATAATAAGATGTACCAAGATTTAAGAAATAATTTCTGGTGGATCGGTATGTAAAAGGATATAGCTAGATATGTATCTAAGTGCTTAACTTGTTCGCAAGTTAAGGCAGAACACCAGAAACCTTCAGGTCTATTACAACAATTAGAAATGCCTGTATGGAAATGGGAACTCATAACAATGGACTTTGTTACTAAGTTGCCCAAAACCAGAAAAGGTAATGATGCTATTTGGGTAATTGTGGATCGATTAACCAAATCCGCTCATTTTCTACCCATGAAAGAAATCTTTAGCATGGAAAGATTGGCAAAATTATACGTAGATGAAGTAGTATCCTTACATGGAGTCCCACTCTCCATTGTATCGGATAGGGATAGTCGTTTCACTTCCCACTTCTGGACTAGTTTCCAAGAAGCCATGGGAACCCGACTAAACCTAAGTACTGCATTTCATCCTCAAACAGACGGACAAAGTGAAAGGACGATCCAAACTCTGGAAGACATGCTTAGGGCATGTGTGATAGATTTTGGTGGGAACTGGGATAACCATTTACCCTTGATTGAATTCTCCTATAATAATAGTTATCATTTAAGCATTGAAGCTACCCCGTTTGAAGCACTATATGGACGTAAGTGCAGAACTCCAGTCTGTTGGGCAGAAATAGGAGAAAGCCAATTATCTGGACCCGAAATTGTGCAAGAAACTACCGACAAGATTACTCAAATCAAGGAAAGACTGAAGACGGCCCGAGATCGCCAGAAAAGTTATGCAGATAATCGACGCAAGCCGTTAGAATTCCAAGTTGGAGACAAAGTACTATTAAAAGTATCTCCTTGGAAAGGAGTAATTCGGTTCGGTAAGAAGGGAAAACTGAGTCCAAGATACGTAGGACCATTCCCAGTAATCCAACGTATCGGACCAGTTGCTTATCGTTTACAACTACCAGAGGAGTTAGCCGGGGTACATGACGTATTTCATGTATCCAATCTCAAGAAATGTCTATCTGACGAATCTCTGGTAGTACCTCTCCAAGATATAGAGGTAAATGAAAAGTTCAAGTTTGTTGAGAAACCTCTTCAGATAGAAGATCGAAAAGTTAAGTTTCTCAAACACAAAAGATTGAAATTGGTCAAAGTCAAGTGGGATTCAAAGAGAGGACCTGAATATACTTGGGAGCTGGAATCGGAGATGAAACGGAAATATCCTCACTTATTTCAATAAATCTCGAGGACGAGATTTTAAATAAAGTGGGGAGGATGTAAGGACTCTCAAGAATGTCCCAATACGACCCGTAAGTAAAATCCCGGACCCCTGAAACCTTACTATACATGAAATACCAAGAAATCAAGATTTATGGTCTTCAGGCGGGCCGTGTAAAGGTAAGCTTAAACCTTACGCGGGCCGCGTCAAAGCGAAGGTTGACCGGATAAGCGTCCAGATCCACGTGTCACACACGTGGCAGCACTACTGATGACACGCTAGCCCTAATCTATAAATAGACCTCTTCGCGGGCCGCGTAAGTGTTGTGACAACTGGCTCAAACCGGTAATTTCCGTACACTTAAATTAGTGCTTAATGACTGCAATTATGTGCTTAATTGCCAGCCATGTCTAATTACATACTAAACAAGTGAATTCATGCACGTTGTATACTACAAAATATTGCTTCATGCATAAACGAGAGCGTTGCGTCAGAAATACTAGTAAACTCACCGGTAAAACACACTGTGTCAACGGAACTGCAGAAAGCAGCCAGACAATAAAATTGGAGCCTAGGTGTAGGTCCGACAATAAGAATGCATTAAAACCCAAGAGTACATACAAGGGTTAATATATATGCAATACGGAAGCGAAAATAAGCACTAAAAAGCACCCGAAACGCACTTTAAGTGCAGAATTTATATAATTCAGCAATAAATCAGCACTTAGACATATAAATATTATGCAGAAATGTCGTTTTATTATCCAGAATATTTCCCTAAGTGTTGGGAATTGAAAGGATACAAAAAGGTACTTAAAAGACACTAAAAAGTGTGATTTAGCACTTTAGCGAACCGGTGTCTAACCGAACAACCGGATTTAACCCGGAGCATAAAAATATTGACATGACATTGTTTATATTTTTCTGAGCTAGTTAGGGTCCCCGAATACCCTAATACCCGTTATAATAAACAACACACTACATAACCTATCCTAATTACTAATTAAATAAACTATAGCACTAACTATTAATTTGAAACCAAACTAGATGCCTCCTCCTCCCATGTGCACGGTTCCAACAAGGGACCCATTGGGTTGATTTTATCTCAATATTATAATGGATATGTTAGTGCTTTACTAGACATAATAACCAAAGGATTACACTTGAAGTTGGTTATAAGAGGACCATGTAAGATCTAGAACTCATTTCTCACAAAACACTAAAACACACAAGCTTTTTCCCTCCTCCTTTGGCTACTCTCGGCTGAAAGTTCACACCCACCCATCATCATCATTCAATTTCAATCTTGGCATTTTATTAACATACAAAGGTGAAGGATCACGTATAAGGAGGCTCGGTGCTTACGGATTGCCAAGGACCTCACCACAACGCTATTAACCACCTATTTTTCGTCTAGTTTCTTCCCTAGCCTCGAGCTAGTAGTAAGTGTTCTAAAACACCCTATTGATCTTGTTTAAAGTGGTTAATACGAGATTTGTCGGATAAAAATCATGAACACCAAAGATCAAAGTTTAAAGTCTACTAAAAATGATGAACAAAGTGGTTAATAAGTAAATATTAGTGTAAAACTTATGGAACTTGTTTGTTATGATTATTTATTATTGTTGGATGCTAGTAGGGGAACGGATCGTCATCTAACCACGCTAGGTCATGTTCATGGAACATGAACTAGCGCTATGTTTAGTGTAAAAAAAAAAGAACTAGATGACGAACCCTTTCACTCACAAACATGAACTTGTGTAAAAACGATTTTTCTTATGAAATGGAGTTCTAAACTAGTAGATCTACGAATCTACAAGTGGTATTTTCGAAAGACCAAGTAAAATATATACAAGTATTATTTTAAGTCGGGTCTTTCATGAACTAGAGGTATTTTTGAAAACCAAAAAGTGTGTAGACACTTGTGTAACGAAAGGATTTAACCAAGAAATATTTTTGCGAATCTCGACTAGAAGTTGTGAAACTTCATATTCTTTAAAAATAAAGTTTTTAAGAAACAAAAATTATTTTTAAAGATAACAAGATTTACTAAATGTGCTAGTAAGTTACTACACATTTTTGTAAATATTCAAGTTCATGAAATGGAGAAATTAGTGATTATTGTTGATGATGATTGTTGGTAATTGTTGTTGATGATTGATAATGATTTAAAAGAAAATAAACACACGTTTTGGAAACGTGGGAAACCTCCATTTTTAGGGGAAACTCTGTCAAAATTTTTATAAATTTTGACACTTAGAAAAATATGAGTTTTTGAGAAACTTATCCCCTAAAAATATACCTCAAAACATTAACAAGGTTTCCCTAATTTTTGATGATAAGAAATGGTGATTTCTTGAAGAATAAAAATGGATATTATGTATATATATTTTGAGAGAAAAATATATATTATTTTATCACCAATTTTTGTGCTAAGTGTATATAGTATGTGTTATACGTGCTAGTGTATTAAGACTTAAAAATACACTAAATACTCATGAGGAGTATAAACATAAAAATGCACATACAAAATACAAGATACATAATTCGGGTGCAAAGTGCAAAACACAAAAGACTTATATTTATTTTTGGAGAAAATAATATAAGTGAGATACGTAGTTAAAAATATAAGAATATTTTTAACACAGGAAAATATACACAAAAGAGAGTGACTGTACTTGTGCGACGCAAGTCTAGTGACTAACGTTAAGAAAACGCGTATAGGTTACGACGTTAATTAAGCAAATCCGGTGGAGTTTACGACGCTAGGAACGCAAAGTTGTGAGTTCATGCTCCCCCTTTTCTCTTTAACTGTTTTCAGTTTTTATAACTTCGGGGGTGAAATACATGTACAAATGTACAAAAATTTATAATTGGTATGATATAAATACAAGAAGTACACTTGGTGAGAACGAGAACCAAGTGTGACGAAATATAAATACAAGAAGTACACTTGGTGAGAACGAGAACCAAGTGTGACGAAATATAAGAATATGAGAAGCGCACTTGGTGAGAACGAGAACCAAGTAAGAGGCGCTATGAGAAATGATAACAAGAAACGCGCTTGGTGAGAACGAGAACCAAGTAGGATGCGTTATGAGAAATAGTGTCACGAATAGGGTACAGAAGCACCATTAATCGTGTACATACTTAGACCGCAGAACAAAAGGTTAGATCTAACGGGTGCCTGGCAGCCACACTACCGATCGGGGCGAAAATCGAGTAGTGCTTTTGTGTCTCAGAATATACCAATTAAATGCCTTAGGTTTGGTGACTTCCTATGTCGTGCCACATGTTAATGGCTTTGCAACCCATTAACAATCTGATAATTACAGAAATACTGTATTTACATAAAATTCATACCATACTAAGATTGATATATAGCTTGAAGTACGTGGGGTACTCAAGAAGATTGAATTATACTTGAAGTACGTGGGGTACTCAAGAGAATGAGAATTATACTTGAGTACGTGGGGTACTCAAGAAGAAATTGAATTATACATGTGTACGTGGCGTACACATGAAACTGAATTTATATATGAAAACTTGATTTACTCACAAACTATGTTTTCATACAAAGCATACAAACATGAAATACAAAACTGCATGAATTCACACCAACTTTATGTTGATGTTTTTCCAAAACTCACATGTATTTCAGGTAACTAGGATGGATGTGCGCGTGGTCTTACTCATGCTCGTGGATGTCGCTTTGTTTATCTTTAAATAAAGTCGTGACTTTTAAGACAATGTGTTATCTAGTGTTGTAAACACTTGACATATGTTTTTGGTAATGTAATATTCGAAGTTATTTTTGAGCATGTAGTATGTTTACTCTTCGTATGCAATGAGAACCTTTCATGATCACACCTCGTGCTTCCGCCGCAGAAAGGGGTGTGACAGATTGGTATCAGAGCTGCGATTGTAGTGAACCAGGATTCCTTCTCGAGTCTAGTCTACAATCTCTAGGATCCATTCACGAAAACAATTTTCAAAGAGTTTTCATTGCATAAACGTCCCGCGACATCCACTACCTGAAACTGTCTACATGAGTCTAGAAAGGACACTACGAGACTTAGAGTGCACTTGAGTAGCACTTGTCGTTGACTAGAAATTACTTGCAATTATGTGTGATAATTAGCATGTACTAGAAGTGGAATGTCACAAGTATATGTGACTTTACCTGAAAGCAATGGCCCATCTGAAGGAAGAAATACGAGGATGAAACGAACTGTGCGGACTGTGCAAGGAGTTACGTAATTATGGATGCATACATAATTATGGAATTCAGTGCACAGAAATCACAGCAAGTCTTGTCACGTATAGATTCCCTCAGTGCAAGCCTACTAAGTACTCTGCTAGAGTAATAATTGTTTGATGTCACTTGTGTGGCATATATACCTGTGAATATATATGATACTACAGTCTAGTGTGACGATATCAAACAAATGCCTAACCCTGCTGTGTTATGTTCTGTCAGAACATGGCACCCAGGAAAGCTGTGAATGCTCGCAATGACGATCAACCTCCTCCTCCCCTACTGCCAAGAACTGCTGAGGAGCTGAACGCCCTACTGGAAGAAAGGATCTCCGCTGCTATCGCCCAGTACGAGGCGAACCGAACTCAAGACAGTGGAGGACCAAGCAACGCTAGGCGTAATGGGAATGGAGATTCGTCTGGAGGCAATGCAGCCCAAGGCTGCACTTTCAAGCAGTTCCTCGACTGCAAGCCGATGAACTATGACGGCACAGGAGGTGCAGTAGCATTTGTGCGCTGGACGGAGAAGACTGAAGCTACTTTCCGCATGAGCAAGTGTACCGCGGATCAACAAGTCACTTTTGCTACTGGGTTATTCGTCGATGAAGCTCTGACTTGGTGGAACCTGCAAGCCCAAACTTTGGGTGATGACGCCGCTTATGGCCTCACTTGGGAAGAACTGAAGGAAAGGATGAGAGAGAAGTACTGCTCTCGTGCGGAACTCCAAAGGCTGGAAACAGAGTTCTGGCACTTGACTATGGAAGGTGCTGACATCAATGGTTACACTCGAAGGTTCCACGACCTGTTGAGAGTGCTTCCCTACATGGTGACTCCTGAATTTAAGCGTGTGGAACGCTACATTTGGGGACTGGCCTCAGAGTTTCGTGGCATGGTGACGTCAGCCAAACCACAAACAATCACCGAGGCTGTAACTCTGGCTGTCAGCCTTACTGAAGATTGTGTTCGAATGAAGAAGCTATCACTGAACCCAACAGAAAATGCCGAGACGCATGCTGAGTCGTCCGGTGACAAAAAGAGAAAGCATACAAGTTTGAACCAAACTACTCGCAACAACAAGGGTTTCAACAAGAAGCGCGACACTAATCCGCCTCAGGAGATGAAAACCCATGCAACCAAAGCATACCAAGGCTCCATGCCTAGATGCCAAAAATGTAAGTATCATCATGATGGAGCTTGTCGCATTCCAAGGTGCGACAAATGTGGTAAATTGGGTCATCAAACAGAAGACTGTTGGAGAAAAGGAAAGAACCGAAATGGGAACGGTCCTGGTAACAAGAATGGCAACGGGAAAGGGCAAGGATGCTTCAAGTGTGGAAGCAATGATCATTTCATGAAGAACTGCCCAGAGAGAAACAACGCTCCGGCTCGAGCATTTGTGATTGGAGCAAGAGACGCACGCGAGGACCCTAACGTGGTCACCGGTACGTTTCTCATTAACAATCACTTTGCATCCATATTATTCGACACTAGCGCCGATTATAGCTTCATGTCTGTGGAATTTAAACGCATACTCGGAATAGAATCTAGTAGATTAGAAATTCCTTATTCCATAGAACTAGCCAATGGTAAACTTGTTGAATCGGGCGAAGTTGTTAGAGGCTGCACGCTAGAACTTGGTGAACGAAGATTTAGCATCGACCTCCTACCTATTCAATTAGGTAGCTTCGATGTAGTGGTCGGAATGGACTGGTTGTCCAAGAACAAAGCGGAAGTCATTTGTCATGAGAAAATCATTCGCATCCCACTGGCGGATGATGAAACTCTCATAGTACATGGAGAAAGACGAAACGCGCCTCTACGAATCATCAGTTGTATGAAGGCACAGAAGTGCTTAAAGAAAGGATGTGTTGCTTTCCTAGCACACGTTATAGACAAGAAGGCTGAGGAGCCGAAACTCGAAGACATTCCTGTGGTGAAGGAATTTACTGATGTGTTCCCGGAAGATCTGCCAGGACTACCTCCGCAACGACAAGTCGAATTCCGTATAGACTTGGTTCCAGGAGCTGCTCCTGTAGCCAAGGCACCCTATCGACTTGCGCCATCCGAGATGCAAGAGTTATCTACACAACTCCAGGAGTTGTTGGATAAAGGATTCATAAGGCCAAGCTTCTCACCCTGGGGAGCTCCAGTATTATTCGTGAAGAAGAAGGATGGAACACTGCGGATGTGTATCGATTACAGGGAACTGAACAAGCTCACTATCAAGAATCGGTATCCACTACCGAGGATTGATGACTTATTTGATCAACTGCAAGGATCAAGCTACTATTCCAAGATCGACCTTCGATCTGGATACCATCAGCTGAGAATCCAAGATGAAAGCGTACCAAAGACTGCATTCAGAACGCGATATGGGCACTACGAATTTCTTGTGATGCCATTTGGATTGACGAACGCGCCAACGGTCTTTATGGACCTAATGAACCGCGTATGCAAACCATATCTCGATAAATTCGTGATTGTATTTATCGATGATATCCTGATTTACTCGCGAACGAAAGAAGAGCATGAGCAACATCTCAGAACTATTCTGGAACTACTGAAGAAAGAGAAACTTTATGCAAAATTCTCGAAGTGCGAATTCTGGATTCGCGAAGTACAATTTCTTGGTCACGTGGTGAATGAGAAGGGCATTCATGTAGACCCGTCCAAGATTGAAGCAATAAAGAATTGGGAAGCTCCCAAGACCCCAACCGAAGTCCGTCAATTTTTGGGCTTAGCGGGATACTATCGGCGATTCATTGAGAATTTCTCGAGGATAGCTCAACCGCTAACGACCCTTACTCAGAAAGACAAGAAATACGACTGGGGTCACAAACAGGAAGAAGCCTTTCAGCTACTTAAGAACAAGCTCTGCGATGCACCGATACTATCATTACCCGAAGGCACTGAAGACTTCGTGGTATACTGCGACGCCTCACGACAAGGCTTGGGTTGCGTGCTCATGCAACACCAAAAAGTCATCGCTTATGCTTCAAGACAACTGAAGGTTCACGAGAGAAATTATACCACTCACGACCTGGAGCTGGGTGCAGTGGTATTCGCCTTAAAGATTTGGCGACATTATTTATATGGTACTCGATGTACAATCTTCACAGATCACAAAAGCTTGCAACACATATTTGATCAGAAGGAATTGAATATGCGCCAGCGACGTTGGGTCGAGCTGCTGAATGATTATGACTGTGAGATTAAGTACCATCCTGGAAAGGCGAACGTTGTAGCAGACGCGTTGAGCCGAAAAGAAAGGGTTAAGACCCTAAGGGTTCGAGCACTGGAAATGACGATTCGAACGAACCTCACAGCACGCATTCGAGATGCACAACAAGAAGCTCTTAAAGAAGAGAACCGTAAAGCTGAATACCTACGGGGTATGCTGAAATACATGGTGCCAAACGAAGAGGGAGCCTTATACTTTAAGAAGCGTATTTGGGTTCCACTCTATGGTGGCATACGAGAAGTCATCCTTAATGAAGCCCACAAATCGAGATATTCGATCCATCCAGGATCGGACAAAATGTATCAAGACTTGAAGGAGTACTATTGGTGGCCGAGACTCAAAAGCGACGTTGCTGTGTATGTTGGAAAATGCCTAACCTGTGCCAAGGTTAAGGCAGAATATCAGAAACCGTCCGGCCTACTACAACAACCAGAGATTCCCGTGTGGAAGTGGGAACAAATCTCGATGGACTTCATAACGAAATTACCCAGGACCCCGAGAGGGCACGATATGATATGGGTAATAGTTGATCGATTATCGAAGTCCGCGCACTTCCTACCGATCCGAGAAAAAGACAGCACTGGAAAGCTTGCTGAAATATACTTAAGAGAAATTGTGGCACGTCATGGAGTGCCAATCTCAATCATTTCAGACAGAGATGGACGCTTTGTCTCAAGAATCTGGCAATCATTTCAGGAAGCCTTTGGATCCCAGTTAGATCTGAGCACGGCATTCCATCCGCAAACAGACGGCCAGAGCGAACGGACTATACAAACGTTAGAAGATATGCTTCGCGCATGTGTCATGGATCTAGGCGGCAGTTGGGATACTCATCTACCTTTAGTTGAGTTTTCCTACAATAACAGCTATCATACGAGCATAAAAGCCGCGCCGTTCGAAGCTCTGTATGGCCGCAAATGCCGATCGCCCTTATGTTGGGCAGATGCCGGAGATAAACGTATGGTTGGTCCTGAACTTGTACAAGAGACAACCGACAAGATTGCGCAGATCCGAGAGCGCATTAAGGCGGCTCGTGAGCGACAAAAGAGCTACGCTGATCCGAATAGAAAATCGGTAGAATTCAAGGTGGGAGACAAAGTGTTGTTAAAAGTCTCACCATGGAAGGGCGTAGTCAGATTTGGAAAGCGTGGAAAGCTGAATCCACGATATATCGGACCATTCAGAATACTGAAGAGAATTGGTACCGTGGCGTACAAGTTGGAGTTACCGGAAGAACTTAACGGAGTACATGATACGTTTCATGTATCCAACCTGAAGAAGAGTCCAACACAAGAAAGCGTGATCATCCCGATGGATGAAGTGCCATATTGATGAAGCCCTCCGATTTACAGAAAAACCCGTTGAGGTTACCGACTGGAAAGTCAACAAGACCAGGAGGAGCAGCGTAAAACTTGTCAAAGTACGTTGGAACTCTAAGCACGGACCCGAGTACACATGGGAACGTGAAGACCAGTTCAAGAAAAAGTATCCCCACCTATTCAAGAAGACTCCAGCGAGAGTGAGTTCAGTCTGAATTTCGGGACGAAATTCTTTTAACGGGGGGAGACTGTGACAACTGGCTCAAACCGGTAATTTCCGTACACTTAAATTAGTGCTTAATGACTGCAATTATGTGCTTAATTGCCAGCCATGTCTAATTACATACTAAACAAGTGAATTCATGCACGTTGTATACTACAAAATATTGCTTCATGCATAAACGAGAGCGTTGCGTCAGAAATACTAGTAAACTCACCGGTAAAACACACTGTGTCAACGGAACTGCAGAAAGCAGCCAGACAATAAAATTGGAGCCTAGGTGTAGGTCCGACAATAAGAATGCATTAAAACCCAAGAGTACATACAAGGGTTAATATATATGCAATACGGAAGCGAAAATAAGCACTAAAAAGCACCCGAAACGCACTTTAAGTGCAGAATTTATATAATTCAGCAATAAATCAGCACTTAGACATATAAATATTATGCAGAAATGTCGTTTTATTATCCAGAATATTTCCCTAAGTGTTGGGAATTGAAAGGATACAAAAAGGTACTTAAAAGACACTAAAAAGTGTGATTTAGCACTTTAGCGAACCGGTGTCTAACCGAACAACCGGATTTAACCCGGAGCATAAAAATATTGACATGACATTGTTTATATTTTTCTGAGGTAGTTAGGGTCCCCGAATACCCTAATACCCGTTATAATAAACAACACACTACATAACCTATCCTAATTACTAATTAAATAAACTATAGCACTAACTATTAATTTGAAACCAAACTAGATGCCTCCTCCTCCCATGTGCACGGTTCCAACAAGGGACCCATTGGGTTGATTTTATCTCAATATTATAATGGATATGTTAGTGCTTTACTAGACATAATAACCAAAGGATTACACTTGAAGTTGGTTATAAGAGGACCATGTAAGATCTAGAACTCATTTCTCACAAAACACTAAAACACACAAGCTTTTTCCCTCCTCCTTTGGCTACTCTCGGCTGAAAGCTCACACCCACCCATCATCATCATTCAATTTCAATCTTGGCATTTTATTAACATACAAAGGTGAAGGATCACGTATAAGGAGGCTCGGTGCTTACGGATTGCCAAGGACCTCACCACAACGCTATTAACCACCTATTTTTCGTCTAGTTTCTTCCCTAGCCTCGAGCTAGTAGTAAGTGTTCTAAAACACCCTATTGATCTTGTTTAAAGTGGTTAATACGAGATTTGTCGGATAAAAATCATGAACACCAAAGATCAAAGTTTAAAGTCTACTAAAAATGATGAACAAAGTGGTTAATAAGTAAATATTAGTGTAAAACTTATGGAACTTGTTTGTTATGATTATTTATTATTGTTGGATGCTAGTAGGGGAACGGATCGTCATCTAACCACGCTAGGTCATGTTCATGGAACATGAACTAGCGCTATGTTTAGTGTAAAAAAAAAAAGAACTAGATGACGAACCCTTTCACTCACAAACATGAACTTGTGTAAAAACGATTTTTCTTATGAAATGGAGTTCTAAACTAGTAGATCTACGAATCTACAAGTGGTATTTTCGAAAGACCAAGTAAAATATATACAAGTATTATTTTAAGTCGGGTCTTTCATGAACTAGAGGTATTTTTGAAAACCAAAAAGTGTGTAGACACTTGTGTAACGAAAGGATTTAACCAAGAAATATTTTTGCGAATCTCGACTAGAAGTTGTGAAACTTCATATTCTTTAAAAATAAAGTTTTTAAGAAACAAAAATTATTTTTAAAGATAACAAGATTTACTAAATGTGCTAGTAAGTTACTACACATTTTTGTAAATATTCAAGTTCATGAAATGGAGAAATTAGTGATTATTGTTGATGATGATTGTTGGTAATTGTTGTTGATGATTGATAATGATTTAAAAGAAAATAAACACACGTTTTGGAAACGTGGGAAACCTCCATTTTTAGGGGAAACTCTGTCAAAATTTTTATAAATTTTGACACTTAGAAAAATATGAGTTTTTGAGAAACTTATCCCCTAAAAATATACCTCAAAACATTAACAAGGTTTCCCTAATTTTTGATGATAAGAAATGGTGATTTCTTGAAGAATAAAAATGGATATTATGTATATATATTTTGAGAGAAAAATATATATTATTTTATCACCAATTTTTGTGCTAAGTGTATATAGTATGTGTTATACGTGCTAGTGTATTAAGACTTAAAAATACACTAAATACTCATGAGGAGTATAAACATAAAAATGCACATACAAAATACAAGATACATAATTCGGGTGCAAAGTGCAAAACACAAAAGACTTATATTTATTTTTGGAGAAAATAATATAAGTGAGATACGTAGTTAAAAATATAAGAATATTTTTAACACAGGAAAATATACACAAAAGAGAGTGACTGTACTTGTGCGACGCAAGTCTAGTGACTAACGTTAAGAAAACGCGTATAGGTTACGACGTTAATTAAGCAAATCCGGTGGAGTTTACGACGCTAGGAACGCAAAGTTGTGAGTTCATGCTCCCCCTTTTCTCTTTAACTGTTTTCAGTTTTTATAACTTCGGGGGTGAAATACATGTACAAATGTACAAAAATTTATAATTGGTATGATATAAATACAAGAAGTACACTTGGTGAGAACGAGAACCAAGTGTGACGAAATATAAATACAAGAAGTACACTTGGTGAGAACGAGAACCAAGTGTGACGAAATATAAGAATATGAGAAGCGCACTTGGTGAGAACGAGAACCAAGTAAGAGGCGCTATGAGAAATGATAACAAGAAACGCGCTTGGTGAGAACGAGAACCAAGTAGGATGCGTTATGAGAAATAGTGTCACGAATAGGGTACAGAAGCACCATTAATCGTGTACATACTTAGACCGCAGAACAAAAGGTTAGATCTAACGGGTGCCTGGCAGCCACACTACCGATCGGGGCAAGAATCGAGTAGTGCTTTTGTGTCTCAGAATATACCAATTAAATGCCTTAGGTTTGGTGACTTCCTATGTCGTGCCACATGTTAATGGCTTTGCAACCCATTAACAATCTCATAATTACAGAAATACTGTATTTACATAAAATTCATACCATACTAAGATTGATATATAGCTTGAAGTACGTGGGGTACTCAAGAAGATTGAATTATACTTGAAGTACGTGGGGTACTCAAGAGAATGAGAATTATACTTGAGTACGTGGGGTACTCAAGAAGAAATTGAATTATACATGTGTACGTGGCGTACACATGAAACTGAATTTATATATGAAAACTTGATTTACTCACAAACTATGTTTTCATACAAAGCATACAAACATGAAATACAAAACTGCATGAATTCACACCAACTTTATGTTGATGTTTTTCCAAAACTCACATGTATTTCAGGTAACTAGGATGGATGTGCGCGTGGTCTTACTCATGCTCGTGGATGTCGCTTTGTTTATCTTTAAATAAAGTCGTGACTTTTAAGACAATGTGTTATCTAGTGTTGTAAACACTTGACATATGTTTTTGGTAATGTAATATTCGAAGTTATTTTTGAGCATGTAGTATGTTTACTCTTCGTATGCAATGAGAACCTTTCATGATCACACCTCGTGCTTCCGCCGCAGAAAGGGGTGTGACAAGTGTTGAGTAAGAGTTTACGCGGGCCGCGACAGCCCCATATTTCAGCTATAAATAGCTTGTCTCAGGAGCTTTCATTCTGTGTCGACAAAAACTTTCAAAAACGAATTCTCACTACTCTGAAGTCGAAATTTCAAGTAAATTAGCAAGGTGCTGCTACGATACAGGGTATTAACTCGATCGCTGCTACGATTCAATATCCGATCGATTGAAACTATCCGACCGAATGTTTAAGGGCTATACTTTGACATTAATCGTGAATTCCGACAGGATGTTTGAGTACCACCCGAACTCGGGGTATACTCTGTCATTCGTTGCGAATCCGATGGATGTTTAAGTATTGCACTTTGTCATTCGTCGTGAGGATTTTAATCTCGTGAATTATCGTAAATGCTGTATTAGTTACTAACCTAGTTCGTGTGCATTGTTATTTAAATTAGGTTACAAGGCTAATCAGTAGCCTAAGCTCTGTCCAATTAAATCTGCAATGTGAGTCATTCTCTTTTTATCAATAATGTTTTACAATACTCCAATTATTTTCAAAGTTATAATTACAGGGATTAAGTCTTTGTAGTCTTCAATTACAGTCGGTATGTAGGGTTTTGTATACATTACTTGATAACCGTCACCATTGGACAACGAGATAGCCAATGGGTGATATGACCATAGTCATAGACACCATTGGACAACGAGATAGCCAATGAGTAGTCGAGTGACAAATATCGTTGGGTAATTGGTTGATATATGCAGACATTGTAATCGCTTTTAATACTGTAGATTATAACAATGTGTAGTTTTGTACAACTGGAGTGACTCGCCAGCATTTCCCCGCTGATAAAATATTTTTAAAACATGTTTCAGGCGACCTGCTGTAAATCAAGGAAAACGTGCTACGGAGCACTAACCAGTTTTAATAAATCAGGGAATTTAAGTGTGAAATTCCTCTATTGTAAATCACGGTGTTTTATCCCGAATTATGAAATAAAATAATCGGGCATTTTTAAGTTTTAACAGATTCTGGTAAAATCTTCCGCTGTCAAACTCAACTAATAAATACCATGCGAGTTTCCTGCCCCGCGGCTCCTGAACCGGGTCAAACCGGGATGGAGGGGCCGTGACATGAGGTTTCTTTCAAGAAAGCTGATGTTGTTGTTTTGGATGATTCAGTTTATGGAGATGATGGGTTTGACTTATTGGTTGCGGTATAAAAATTTGATGTTAATATATATTTGTTTGATAACATGACGTTGATAAGTAAGTTTTATTATATTATGCTAATAACTATTGAAATGCCATATTGTAGACTAAACACAAACAAGTTCCAGATTCCGGAGAAGTTGCTTTAAATGATGATGAGTCTAGAGCCACGTTTGGTAATCCTATGTAGTTTATGAGTTTTGAGGAAATTTTTAATGTATATATACACATGTAATATTTACTTATTATTATGGTTTCTTATATATGATCATTCTTATAAATATAGTCTGTTGATGATGGGCTATTCGATTCAAAGGTTGCGTCTCTGGTTGACGAGTCAGATGTTAAAAATGCTGTAAGTTTAAATTTTCCTACTTTTCTTATCTATTGTATATAAACATATACAAATATATTTTATTGTATAATAAGTATAATAAGGTTTTTTAAATTTTTTTGTAGCCTCAAGATCATTTTATAAAAATAGCTGATGATGTTAACGATCCTCAACTTCAGTCTAAAGATTTTTCTGTTCATGGCACTCTTGCCTCTTCAAGTGTTGTATCTAATGTAAGCGTTTATTAATTTTACGCTGCCCATTTTATTATTGTCTCAATATGTTGATATTCTTCTGTATGATTGAGTCTTAAACTTCAAAGCTGAGTTGAGAAGATAGTTTGTATTGATAAAGAAAGTTACAAAATTTCAAGAATTCAGAGTTGTTATAGTCTAAATTAATTTACTTAGGTTGAAAAGATGCGCAATCTTTGTGGCAAGACCATTGTAGAGGATAAACAAGTTGTTGATAGACCGTGTAAAGTTCAAAAGGTTCATTTAGTATCATCCACTTCAGAGCCAGTCTTACACTTCACCACACAAGCTGAACACAGGCTTGTAAGTTTTTGCAGTCCTTACTTTGTTTCCTTATTTCAACAATTTTAGTTATATATCAATATTTTATAAAATTCATTATTCAATTTTCTGTTTTTTATCATCTGCCATCAGATGTATCATCTGCGCTGGATCTGCATACTAATAATCTTAAGCCTGTCAAGATCCAAAATCTGAAAGGTGAAGTCCAGGAACTGCTTACAAGATCTCAAAAAACCAATACTGGATTCAGCTACGGTATTGTTGGATGGCCTCATTATCTAAGATCTTGCAATATTGTTTTTGGTGATAAACTTTCGTTTGAATTTCACAAGTCTACTCAGTTGCTGAAGCTAACAAAAGTTGTGCATTTCGTGAAAATGAGAATGAGAATGCCCTCTTCATGAGTGTTGCGTTGATTGAAGGTTTATAAACAATGTTTCATGTGATGATTGTTTGTGGTTGTACATTTGGTTCCTTGGTGGTACTAATTTAGCTTCTTAGACATGTTTTACATGTAGTTATGTCTATAAACATGTTATATTGTCAATGGGTGGGTACTCCTTTTTTTTATTGGACAATGGAAATAGTCGTATGTAACTGATATATTAACCGATGATCTATGTTTATAGTTGTCTATTATCTATAATAGATAACAAGTTTTGGTACAATATCTATACACATATCTATACTTTCTATTAAAATGTGTTATGCATGGTTTTCTAAAAACCAACCGTGTTTGCACACGGGTCTTACTACTAGTAAATTATAATAAATCAAAACCATCTTAGGCCACATGGCTTTATCTTAAGTCATTAATTTCCACGTGTCAATATTATAGTCCTTATTGTTTTAGGAGGGAAAACACAAGACTTTTGTTACTCTTCTTCTCTCACAAATTTTAAAATAATTAGATTTTCCTTTTTGTGTAGATTGTTTCCTTTTGAATGTGACTGCAAATCACAAATCTTAATGAATATACTTAATAAATAAAATAACCTTTTAAAATATAATCTATAATTTTAACTAATATAAACAAACTTGCAAAAATTATATAATATATATATATATATATATATACACTAGTCGTTTACCCGCGCGATGCGGCGGGAAACATATCACTTAGGTTGGTGAGTTTAAGGCTGTACGGAGATGTAGTTTCCGATGTGGCGTGCGACGACGATGGTGGCAGTGTAGCAGAACGTGAGGGTCGGTTGCGGCCTTCTTTAGCGGCGGAGAATCAGCGGTGTGCGGCGATTGGTGGTTTTGTGATGGTGTTTGGTGGTTATTGTGTGACAGTCGGTTACCGGCTTCAGGAGAAAACAAAGAAAATTGTATGATTCTAGTTATCTTATGAGGGGTTTTAAAGATGTGGGTAAATCAACGGTTTTGAATGATGAATCGTATCATTAGTTACAATGAGGCTATCGGTAGTGGCGAAGCTTGACGTTTTCGACCCTGGGGGTAACTATGTAAATAACATTTAAAAAAAGAAAACACTAACATCTGCGCGATGCGGCAAAGGCAACTATGTAAATAATATTTATTTCAATACAAGTATGTAAGCTTCTCGAAATAAGTTTTAACATCAAATATGCTAGAAGTGATGTCAAAACCCAATATGCATATTTGTTTAATATTATACAAAAGTTTATAATATTTTTGTTTGTTTTCTTAAAGTTTTTTATGTTAATTAACATTAGTGTGGTATCATTACGCAGGAAGTATTTTTTCATAAAGTACCTAATGAGGAATTTTTTAATTACCATTATACATATTTTACCCTTTTTGAAAAAAACAGTAGTGTGAACATTCGAGGAAAGTACTTAGTATTTTGCATTAAGCGTGAACTTTTATGCCCTAATTAAAATAATTACAGTTGTTTTTGTGAAAGTAAAACTAAATACAAGTTAGATACTGAAAATGTTAAGACTGTCAGTAAAAGAAATTTTACCTGGCCATAGTATGGTGAGCCAAAATCGAGATTTAGGTCCAAGTCTTTTTTTACCAGCCAAAACCAACTTTCGTTAAATCAAGGCAATTACATCAAATCCTAGGGGCGGTCGTGGGGTGGGCGGAGAGGACCACCGGCAAGGTCCTGATATTTTGAAGGGCACGTTATTTTATAAAAACCCGATATGTATATGGAAAAAAAAATTAACAAGGTATATTCATACAAACACCAACATAGGACAATTTACAAAACTATTTATGGTTTTGATTAGTTATTATCCCATTAGCATTAGGTTTAGACCTTTAGTCAGCCCAATACCCAATTTCGTTAAGGCCTAAGGGCACGTTTTTTTGAGCTCGAATATGGTACACGAATTATCAGGGTCGACCCTGTCAAGGCCGGCCTTAAGAATTCGATGACTCGCAAAGGCTCTGTGCGAATCGAAAAGATAGGCCTTAAAACAAGGTAGCTCAATAGTTTTGAAAGCCTAAAGTGAACTAAAAATCCGAAGGCCCATTCCAAATGTCATATTATAAACCTTCTTTTTTCGACCATCTTTTACATTGTGTAAACAATCCCTTATCCATTATGACCTACAATATTTAGTGACAACTTCTTTGAGAATAACTATATTAGCAAAAACTTTATTCAACTTCTAGAAGACAAACCTTAATAATAAAGATAACACAGGGCCGGCCCAAGGGTAAGCCAAATGAGGCTTGGGCCTTGGGCCACCAAAACTATAGGGCCTCCATAATTTGATGAAACCACAGTCTATTTATAAAAGATTTAGGGTGTGGGTTATCAACAGATTGATGGTTGGTAGTGTAGTGGTTTTGTGTATGTATGGATGTTATAAGACCCGGGTTCGAATCCCTGGTTCAGTATTTTTTTCCTTGTTTTTAAATTTTAACACAATCTTTCAAATAATTACACTTGGGCCCTTCAAGTTTAACTTTCAATTACATACATTTTTTTGGGAAAAAGGCCACAAGATTTTACTTCGCCTTAGGCCACCAAAATGGTTGAGCCGGCCCTGAGATAACATAAACCAATACGGTGAGAATTCAAAATAATAATAAACTTGGTTGGTAAGCCATGTTTAAAAAAAAAATAAAGATTATCAATTCTAGGTTAAAACAAAATTTAAAAAAGAAACACTCATTTATCATTAACAAGGTAACTATGCCCATCAAAGGATCTTTGGTCCAAGCTTTTTCAACAAATCCTCAGCTCTTAGGATGTGCATTCCCCTACAGTCAAGATGAAATAACAAGCTTTGTTATCGTAAATATTGAGAAACAAATGTGTTAACCTAGATCTGGTTAAACTCACCAAAGTGTGGCCACCAGAAAATGCAACTATGTCCTTATCAGTTAAGCCCATCCAATAGAAGACATCACAGAGATGTTATGGACCTGCACAAAAGTTAAACTTAGCAATCTATTCATCCAAACAGTTAAATTCAGTAACTATTAATCTAACATCTATCATTTTACGTTGCGAGGATTCCTCTTTATTCTCAAACTCCCACGACATTTATTGTGAGGATTCCTCTATCCAATCATGGGTGATAATACGGCATCCAATCATGTGCATCAATGGTAGCTTCAAGCCTGCTGTGAACTCTCAACCTCGGTTTTAAATAGCGTGATACGCTAAAATGCGTTTTGTCTAATAATCTGATGCGTGATGCGAGTGCATCACGTATATGATGTGCTATTTAAATATTGAGGCCAACCAAGTAACCATCTTGTAAAGAACACTTCGGTAGTGGATAGTGCCTCTTCATCTCCTAGTGTCACACTTCAGCTGCAAGTCTCAGCGGTGTGCTTCCATCTTTTAAATATTCAGCAAGCACAGGTCCATATACTGTAAAAGGACCATTGTTGTAGGATTTTCCTGCAATAAAACCTTTTTGTGTTATACCCACTCTTTAAAGAACAAATTCTTATTCAAAAAATGATGAGAGTATAAAATTATAAATACTTCGGCAGCTGCTTTAAGTACAACGCGGTGGTGACAATGTAGAACGCGGTACACGTTTTCTCTTAAGTTTTAAATCCTCAAGTGTTATGTTGCATAATACTAATGTTAGTTTTCTTATTCTTAGAATTGGTGTGGCCTATCTGTACCCTAGACATCTCAACTAAATAATAACAAACACGCGAATAAGAAAATATAAGTTCTAAACATACTAATTTAAAAATAAAAATCCGAACACACAAATAACAAACACATAACACATGATGTTATTTCTTCTTAAAATTACAATTCATAGTCACAAACAATAGGGTTGCAAACGAACCGAGCCGAGCTCGTTTAACGTATGAAGGCTCGATCTCGACTCGATTCGAACTTTGTTTTTAGAGCTCAAGCTTGGCACGTATTCAAAGTGTATTGTTTCACTAACAAATAAGTAGACTATTATTTAAACAGTATAATTATCGTAATCCTATTTACATTAATTATTTTTTTTTAATTAAGAGGAATTGTACAAAAACATGTTAGTGGGTACATCCCAACTGTTTAACCCTGCTTATTTGCGAACCTCGGTTTCACGAATTTTAAAGGCTCAAAATATAAAAATTAGGCTTTCCATACCTTCCAATGCTTCTATATCAGTGATGATATACTATTCGGCACAACCTCGATCTTTCAGAAAGCTATGCTCAGGTCCAATCCAGGGTATTCCAACCTAGACATCACAAATAATTAAAAGTTTAACAGCCAAAAACGCTTAAAAATATATACCAAATGAACACATAGAAAGCTTTAACATGTATGATAGTGCATCCCCTTCCTTGAGTCGAGTGTTGTGCTTTCACAACCTACACCATGGTCAAATTGGTCAATAAGAGACTAAGGGGGCACAAATTATATAACAAGCATGCATAATGAATAAATTATTTGGCAGACATTAACGAAAACAATATCAGGTAAACTTTTCCCAAAGTGGATGAATGCCAAAGAAGATAAAAAAAACAATTCAGCAGGTCCAATATCAGGTTTTTCATTTTGACTAAAATAGCAAAAAGACCAGATTCAGTCCACCGTTTTTGTCATGCTGAAAATATAAAAGCTGCTAAATAGATATTCAATTAGTTAAGTTATCAATACTAATGTAAATACATAAAGAAATCATTAACTTGTTTATTTACAAACCTTGAACTCGCCACATTGCTTTTCAATGTCATGTCCAAATTACAACAGTAATGATAATCAAACTAAACCTAACACCAAATTGGAAATCCCTAAATTAAAATTGTTATATTATATCATATAAATATAAGAATGTTTGCTGGAACAAAAATAAAAAGTTAAGAACCAAATCAGCTTTAACTTTTAAGAAATTACTTACCATCCTTTAGGACATTGTTGACTTATGTGAGGCTTCAATATCAGAGTCCCTGAACCCATCAATTGAACTAACATGGCAAAAAAAATAAAAATAAAATAAACATAAGTTGCAAAATTGAAAACCCTAACCACCATTGTTATGTGCAGACAAAAATTTGCAAATCTGCTAGCAAGTAAAGCAATTAATAAATTAAAACAACACAAATCTTCTAAACCCTTATAGAGATACGAAGCCATAATTAAGACGTTGCAATCAGAACCGGCAAAGCTATAATCGACACAAAGCCTTAACATAGACACGAAGCCCAAATGAAACCTTAATCGGCACAAATCCTTGAAAGAGACGTCGTTGCCGCTGCTCAACCGCCAGAATATACCCCCATCGTCTTCTTCATCTCTACCAATCTGTTCCAACATCATCGCAGTTCTTGAGTAGTATGAGAGGAAAACAGAAACATGGATACGGATAGTGAGGGGATTGTGGCTGTGGATGTGGGTTTTGAGGAGAGAAGAAAGGGACAGAGAGAGACGGTGGGTTTTCAAATTATTTCAAGAGGATCCTATGCTTTTGGGATTGTGAGATTTGAGGAGTGATTTGAATTTTGAAAAAGGGCCGCCCAAAATGGCCGCTCAAATTTCACGGCTATACAGCATAGCATGTGTTGAAAAGAAGTTTTCAACACTTTGTGCTTAAATGCTTGTACAATGGGCTTCAAATGGTTGTACAATGGCAAATGACCATTCTTGCCCTTCCTATATGCTTATTAAAGTAGTATAGATATATATTACTCAATCAATATAGTTTAAATTACCTTTTTGTTTAAATAAATTAATATAATAATTATTACTTTTGTGTATTGTTATTATTATTTTTTAATAAAATCTTGAATGATAACTAAACATTATTTTCATATTTAAAATGTTTGCATATCTTATAAATAAACAACAATTTGATGTTTAGCTAATGATTATTTTTACAAGTCAAACACAATCAGTATCAAAGGTTTGATTGTACATGACAGTTGTACGTGACACTATTAAGAATAAAAGGAAGACACAAAGTAAAGTTACTAATATTAACCAAAGATGAAAAATATTACGAATAAGACGACAAATCTGGTGTACAAAGAAATATTAGAGATTTATAGATTGCTTATATGTTTGTTATTTACCAATGGGGTTGGTGACCCATTGACAAAGGCAAAACCCTTTAGGTACAATTAGATTTGAAGGTCTTAGATTTAAGACTTCAAGTCCCACATACAACAGAAATAATAAAGAATGAAAAGAACTTTTATATTGTAATTTAACCTTTTCCCGTATTTAATGCATCATTTCGTTTTATTATAAAATGAACTATATTATATATTATATAAAGTAAAATATATTATATAAAACAACCTGTGATTTTTTCGTATTATATAAAACACTATCACACCAAAATAACATTTGGAGTTCCGTATCTACAATATGGGTATCAAATGTATAATTTTCTTTGTTTTTACATCGTGCTTTTAGTTTGTCAACTAACATTTGGGCGTCTCTTTCTCCAATAAAATCTCAAATATCCCTCCCACAATTTTTATATTCCATAACCGTGCCGTGGACGTTATGATTGCCATCTTTTAAGACCACATGGACCTTGTGGGATTTGGTGGGACAAATATTAGCATTATGACATTTTGCTATAAACTCTTGAGTTGAAAAATCAAGTTTCCTTTTCTTTAGCGATAAATCAAGATTTTCTTGAGACGTAAACCCATGATTGTGATGTTCTACCCAGTCATATAATTCAACATCATCTGAATCTTTCAGACGTTTAAATTTCACACAGACTTTACAGTCTGTAACTTTTATGTTTGAGCGACGTTGGGGGAAATAGTATTAACGACAGAAGGTTGACCATCACTACCTTTAGGTTTGTTTGCTCTAGAACACAAGACATATCGCAGATTTGCAATTTTTTTGTCGCCAACCTTTTCTTTCTTAGAAGGAAGCAAATGTGTACAAAACCCTGCTAGTTTTGCATATTCCTCATACATTGCAATTGCGGCTTCTATTGAACTAAATCTCGCATTGATAACGAGTTTGAAATCGGGCGGAACAACTGGTGTCCAATACCTACTCCCGTTGGGTGTTTCGTATACGTTACTAGCAACTGAGTCCGTACATTAAGATAAAAACTACAATTATATAAGTGGTAACATATATGATCTATACATATGTGTACATGTAGTTGTTATCTTAAAAAAATTGTTATACATCAGTGTATCTAAAAAAAACTCATGCTGGCAATACATAACGTTCTAGTATTCTATAAAAAATGACACAAAAATCAGTTTTTAGTCCATGTATGATCAAGATCATATTAATGCTAAATCTGAAAAATGAATTATTCTACACATGAATAATACCTAAAGAACACAAGAATATAAGTGGTAACAAATATGATCTATACATATGTGTACCTGCAGTTGTTATCTTAAAAAAACATTGTTATATATCAGTGTATATAAAAAAACCTGCTGGCAATACATAACGTTCTAGAATTCTATTAAAAACGACACAAAAATCAGTTTTCAGTCCACGCATCATCAAGATCATCATAATGCTTCAATCATAAAAAAATTTATTCTACACATGAATAAAGATTACAACACAATATAATTCAACAAACCGATAGAAATCAACATTGACATGCACTAAAATTGTTCAAAGAAATCATGTAGCTAGCGACACAAACATTTAAAAATAAAAAACCTAGACGATTCATGGTTGTGTAAAAGACGGCATTGAATTCTGGACTACTTCTTGCGTCTTGGCTATTGGAGCTGAGTATTTTAATATGTTCACCACACCACAATACTAACAACTTAACGTTAATTCACCCCAAGTCGTTTTCATCCCAAAGCATTACTTCGTGTGATCTATTCTCCATTCATTTACTATTACTCGCATTTATTTTATTGCCTACAAACCAAACAATGATACTCAATTAAACTTGGTAACAAAAGAAAAGTTGAGTAGTCAAAGTCGTATACTTTGGGTTAGATACTTGGTTCTTACATAAACTTTACACTAGCCAATAAACTTTACACTTGCCAGTTGTGTGTGTTAAGTCTAAGTAAAATCCATTTTTTATAAATTTAAAACATTGATAACCATGCTCAAAAGTTACTAGATAACACACCTAAAACACACCATAAGTGGGTTGGGTCTTATAAAAACTAAATAGTTTCAATTTGAGTCACTTGGGTAAAGACAGGGGCGGATCTACGTGGAGGCGAGGAGTAACCCGGGATACCCCTCAACTTTCTTGGCGAAGTATAAATTTTTTTCAAGTTTTATGTATGGGATACCTATGGGAAGACATTAGGATACTCCTAAATCTTACTAAACTTGAAAGAAGAAAGAAAACACAGAGATTTAAAAATCTCCGGCAGGTGTTAGAAGTTCCAGCCAACTGTTCTTATTTGTGATGTTAGAAGAATACTATGTATATTTTAATATTATTTTTCTTTTCTCAAGAAAAGCTCTTTATAAACTGTTTTAAATTTTATCTTGGTACTAACATATTTGAAAATATGGTATGGACTTGGGCCACTGAGCCACACATTTCTGCCATTCACTTTTTTTTTGAAAATTAAACTTCATTAAAACACACCTCCGACCCAAACGGGCAAAAGGCCAAACAAACAACACCACTCCGCCCAGCTAATATAATTACATGATGATCAATTTTTACCCAAAGCATAACCTCTCGACTTTAACTCTCCTATGATATCTTGCGGGCTACATCTTTTCTGGTTAAAAACCACATCGTTCCTTTCTCTCCATATGCACCAGCAAGCTCTCATACCCAACTCGTAAATGATCTTTTCCGCCTTCTTACCACACCTAATGAACTTGTGGATTTCTAATATGTCTTTGAACTCAAAAAAGAAAAGTGGTGGAATGTTGCACCAAACGCTGAAGGCCGACCACACCCTAATAGCCACCGAGCAAGCGGTAAACAAATGCTCCACCGTTTCCTCGAATTTGTCACAAAAAGGGCACATGACCGATGTTATGTCCACATTTCTTCTTCTTAAATTTATTCTCGTAGGAAGCCTATCTAGATTGCATCTCCAATTCATAATATTACATTTAATGGGCACCCATTTGCACCATACAAAATTTTGAGGGTGACAATTACCTCTATCTATAATCAAAGCCTTTTTGACCGACTTCACCAAGAAACCTTTTTCACTATCATCAATCCAATACCATGCTTCCTTAACGTTGGATAGTCTCAAGAGACTGAGAACCTCACAACATTCCTTCCATTCCTTTAGCTCCTCATCCGACTCAGGCTGTCTAGACCAATGCCAGTTAAAAGCTCCATTTACTTGACTTACTTCCATTCTCTCTACGACCCTATACGTTTTAAACAACTCCAAACCAAATAAATGGGGCCATCTTTCCATGAAGGGAAGATCGCCCACCCACGTGTCAATCCAAAAGCGAATATCATCCCCATTCCCTACCTTACCCATGATTAGCCGATTTAACCCCTTCCCATTTATTTTGATTTTGGATATCAACTTCACAATGTTTTTCCAACATCCCATTATGATTCCGTTAAGAGGAAGGAAGGTCCTTTGATTATTCTTACAATGTCACACTTCCACCACTTTACACCATAGATTATGATTTTCAACCATATATCTCCACCCCCATATAACAAGAAGGGCTTCATTGACCTCTTTAAGCCTGCTAATACCCAACCCGCCTTTTATCTTGGGCTAAGTGTCCCAATCCCAAGCCACCCAGTTCATTTTAGAGTTGTTACCAGAGCCGGCCCATAGGAATTTTCTCATTTTGGCTTCGAGGGACTTTATAACCCCAATCGGGGCCTTATATAAAGATAAATAATAAATAGGCATGCTTTCCAACACCGAATTGATCAAAGTAAACCTCCGCCCTATCGATAAAGTTTTAGCTTTCCACACTGACAATCTTTTATCAAAAACCTCAATAATTGGTGTCCAGTTGTTAATTCTCTTCATATTAGACCCCATCGTAATCCCCAAGTAAGTAAGCGGGACAGAATCCGATTTATACCCAATCACTTTACCCATATCTGTCACTCCCCCACTATCAACACCCAATCTGTATATGTTTGATTTTTAAGCCCTAACATAAATAAAAAATTCTCAAACATCTCGCCACGTTGTTTAAATTATGGCTATCCTAATCCCCCAACACAAGAACATCATCAACATAAAAAATGTGAGAAATTACCGGATCGTTATTGGGAGTTAGGTTTATACCAATGAGCGGTTCCCACAAGGTCTTCAGTCGATTTAGGTTTATATCACCCTGCACACTTTAAAATGATTGTGAGCCTACCGATACATCTTATATAGAGCTGCTTATCATTTTTCATTTTAGATTCAAAGAGGTTTCGACAGACCGATGTACTATCATTTTCTCTTTTTCTCGCCAGGAAAATAATTTTTGTTTTTCTATTGTTTTTGTCTTTTTGAAATTTTTTGATGTTTTTGTATTTTTCGAATTTACTCCCCCTAAAATGCAAAAAGTACGAGAAATTAAGAAAACACAAACAAATATTTACAAAAATGATTTTCCGATGTTGGTTTTTACTCTGGTTTGACCTTAATGCCGTTTAACTTTAGTAAATAGTCAAATCGTGATTTGTTAAAAGCTTTGGTAAGAAGGTCGGCACGTTGGTCATCGGTGTGGATTTTCACAACATCGATAAGTTTCTTTTCATAGCAGTCTCGTATGATATGATACTTTATCTCGATGTGTTTTGTCTTTGAGTGCTGTACAGGATTACGAGTGATCTGTAAAGCAGTTGAATTATTAACTTAAATAGGAGTAGTTAGGAATTCAAAACCGTAGTCGCGCATTTGCTGTTGAATCCATAGAACATGGGAGCAACAACTTGAGGCAGCAATGTACTCAACTTCACAGGTTGAAGTAGCTACACAGGTCTGCTTTTTACATTGCCACGTGACTAGACGATTCCCCAAAAACTGACATCCTGCTGATGTTGACTTTGTATCAATCTTGCAGCCGCCATGATCAGAATCACTGAATGCTATCAAATCAAAGTTATCATCCTTAGGGTACCAAAGACCGGTGTCAGGACAACCTTTCAAATAACGAAAAATCCTCTTAACAGCCATCATATGAGAAACCTTCGGATTGGACTGGTAACGAGCAAGAAGACATGTTGGATATATAATATCGGGCCTTGAAGCGGTAAGATACATGAGAGATCCGATCATAGCACGATAGAGAGAAGGTTCCACATGTTCACCGGTACCGTCAGGAGTAATTCCATGATTCTGAGCCAGAGGAGTTCCCGCAGGCTTCGAGTCTTCCATCTGAAATCGCTTCAACATATCCCCAACGTACATTTTCTGATGAATGAAGATCCCTTTCTCAGACTGATGAAGCTGCAAACCCAAAAATAAATTCATTTCTCCCATAGCGCTCATCTCGAACTTTTCTTGCATCACCCGCTCGAATTCCTTGCACATTTCATCGTTTGTAGACCCAAAAATGATGTCATCCACATACACTTGAACCAGCAACAAATCCTCGTTTCTTTTCTTGATGAAGAGAGTACAGTCGATCAACCCACGCCGAAAACCATTCTGCAACAGATAGGTAGACAACGTTTCATACTAAGCCCTCGGAGCTTGATGTAAACCATACAGTGCCTTGTTAAGAAGCCAAACTCTGTCAGGATGAATTGGATCTTCAAAACCAAGCAGTTGCTCAACATAAACCTCTTCTTTGACCACACCATGAAGAAATGCACTTTTCACATCCATCTGATACACTTTAAACTTCTTGTAGGACGTATAAGCCAAGAAAATCCTTATCGCCTCAAGACGTGCCACCGGTGCATAAACTTCATTATAATCAATGCCTTCTACATGATTAAAGCCCTGGATAACCAATCTTGCTTTGTTTCTCACAACAACACCTCGGTCGTCCTTCTTGCACTCATAAACCCATCGAGTACCAATCTTCTTATACTTCGGGGGCCTGTCAACCAATTTCCACACGCCCAATTTCTGAAACTGCTGAAGTTCTTCCTAGTAGGTGAAAGACCAATCATTCTGTTCCCTGGATTCTCTAACGGCTGAATACAAACTAGCATTCTGGTTGTTTCTCAACTGATTAGGTGTCTGCACACCACTTTGCACATCTCCTATAATATTCTGCCGAGGATGAGTATCATGAATTCGAGTTTCAGGAACATCAAGAACTCGAGTATTGATGCCCAAATTGTTGATATTCAAATCAACAACCAAATCAATGCCTTGAGACGCGGTAGATGTGGATGCATTCCCTTTAGCGTTGTCTTGAACTTGCACCTGAGAAGATGCTTCAGAAACACCTTGATCAGGAGCTTGAACAGGAGCTGGAGTTACTTCACTAGCATCATGAAACTCCTCATCTTCCGACGAAACATTATAATCTGTTGCATCTTCAAATTCCTCATTTTGAACAACATTATTAACCGAACTAGATTCTTGTCGGTTAACAATAATTGGTCATACTAATGATAAATCAACTGCTGCATCACCTTCAAGCAACATTTGTGCTACTGTAGACGCTTCATCAAAAGTTGGCAGATTAAAGGAATCAAACAGTCCATCATAATCAAACATCCATGGAGCACCCGGAGCTCTCACACATTCAGTGTACCTTTGAACCCTAACTTCACCCCATTCCTCAATCTTTTTAGTTTCCAGATTCCACACCCTCAAATTTGGAGTAGCATATCCAAGGAAGAAACCTTCGATAGCCCTTGGACCAAACTTTCCATGTGGGTCAATCATAGTGCATGGAGCGCCAAACGGTTCTAAGTAAGACACATCCGGTTTCCTTTTCTGTAACAATTCAAAACATGCTTTCCCATGCCTTTTAAAAGTAAGAACTCTGTTCAAAGTATAACAAGCACTAGCCACAGCCTCCCCCCAAAACTGAATAGGAAGCTCCGACTCCACTAACATAGTTCTTGCCGTCTCGATAAGCGTTCTGTTTTTCCTATCAGCGACACCATTTTGTTGAGGAGTGTAATGAGAACTGTACTCATGCAGAATTCCCTTAGAAGCACAAAACTCATCCATAACCTGATTCTTGAATTCCGTGCCGTTGTCACTTCTGATTCGCTTTACCCTCAAAGTATACAAATTCTCGAGTAAAGTGAGCAGATTTTTGAGGATTCCTGGAGTCTCACTCTTGTGTGCCATCATCGATACCCATGATAATCTTGAATAGTCATCAGTAACTACCAAACAATAAGCATCTCCAAACGTAGTCTTGTGCTTCATAGGTCCAAAGAGGTCCATATGAAGACGTTTAAGAGGCATGTTGACGGTGTTGACTTTCTTGATTGGATGAGACTTCTTAGTTTGCTTTCCTTTTTGGCACGATACACATATGTCTTGCAAATGAAAACTCTTGACTGGAACACCATTCACCAGATTATTTCTCACCGGATGGTTCATCTTCCTCAAGTGGATGTGACCCATACGTCTGTGCAAAGATATAGACTCCTTTTCAGTGGCCTTTGAGACAAAACATTTAACTTATATAGATGAGGTACTAGCTTGGCTCATGTCAAGAATATACAAGTCATTAATTCTTGGAGCCATCAACAAAATCCATTCTTTGGGAATTTTGAAAACGGGTTTCAGCACATAACAACCGGTATCATCAAAATGTAACATGAACTTCTTGTCACAGATTTGTGAAACACTAAGAAGATTGTGATCAATTTGACGCACATAATTGATCTTGTCAAAACTCACAACACCATTGGAAATCATTCCTTCTCCAGTGATGTATCCGCCTTTATCGCCAGCAAAGGCAACATAACCTCCCCTAATGCTTTTCACATCGTACAGGAGCCTTAAGTCGCCTGTCATGTGTCGGGATGCTCCACTGTCAACAATCCAAAGACTATTCACAGTTCCTCCTGGAACACCCTGCACAACACACTACACAATCAATTTGAGATGGGGACCCAAGCCTTAGTGGTCTTGGGTCTACCCTTGTCATCAAGAAATGTGATTTCTATTTCTTGATGATTCGTAAATGGTGTGCCTCCCCCTGAAACTGTACCGGTTTTAGGTTTCCAAGATTGTTGTCGTTTACCAGGTTGATTATTATTTACAGATTTATACACTTCTGGTTTTGACGAGTTTGATGATCTTGGTTCCTTCTCTACAACATCCGGTTTTAATGCCTTTTCGATTACCTTAACATTTTACGTCGTTGTTTTGCTTCTTGTTCCTTAATGGTACGTTTGTCATGTTTAGGTGACACAGTACGATGATGGTAATCCTTTTCAGGAGGGGCTTTTTCAACAAACTTTGGTTTTGGTGAGTTTGTACAATTTTTGATTATATGACCAAATTCCCCACATTTAAAACATGATCTCCTTTCAACAAATTTAGGAGATTCTGATCGATTTCCCGGTGTGAACTTGCAGGCCTTGAGGTACTAGCTTCATTATCACACCCATTTGTATGTTGAGTGTAATTGTTATCACTATTACGTTTCAAAATTTTGACTTGTTGGACAAAAGCAGTATTAGATTTTTTTTCAAAAGTCTCAATTTTGTCAGTACCGTTAGAGGCCACAAATTTAACATCCCTTCCCCTTTTCTTGTTTCGAGCTTCTTTTGGATCAAACTTAGGCTGTTGAGCTCGTTTTTGCTGTTGTTTACCTTTAGGGGGGATTGGTTGTTTCTCAGTTGGTAACTTTTGATTCCCGTATTGTTTTCTAACTTCAAATTTTGGAATAGGATCACACTGAGTTACTGTAACTCTCGGGATCGCCTTACCCAAAAACTTACTGGTAGAATCCTCCAAAACTCTTTCAATCATTGATGGATTAACATTTTTAATTGGGAAATCCTTGTTTGAGTAAATTTTTGTCATCACCAATCAATATATACAACACATTATCGCCCTTAAATGTAGACACAGATTCATCCACAGATTTGATCGCACCAATCTCTTGTTTTGCAATTGATTGCACAATGGGGGCAACCAGAGTAGGAGGATCACACAAGATGTGATTCTCAATTGGAATTTCTACTCCTTTCTTCTTATCAAGAGATTGATCCTGATAACTCACATCTGATTCATCTGATTCATCATCTGACGAAACATAATCCACAAGTATTGGAGGACTTTGTTCCACAGCACAAGACACATTTTCTTTCTTTTTAGATTCCTTTGATGAATCATCCAGTTTGAACCCTAAACTTGCTGCAAACTCTTCGGGATTAAGAGGTACAGATGGTTCAAACCGTGGCATTTCTTCCTCATCAGGCATTTTGGTATAATTGTGTCTCAACGGAGGTGGACACGATTTATACCCAATGCACTTAACTTCTCCTTTTAGCTTCTGAACCTCGATGATATGATCAAGCACATATCGGGAGTTAGAATAACTCTTCAATTTGAGCTTGATCGCATCATGCTCACATTTGGTAATGGCTAACTCTTTCTTTAATTCTTCAATGATATTAATATAATTATTAATACCTGTTTGCTTGTTCAAAACTATTTTTGTTAATTCAGATACACTTTTCTTAAGCGTTTCAATAACAGATTTGAAATCCTTTTCATTGTGAGTTAAATCTATGTTTGCCTCCTTGCATTTCGAAAGATCAACTACCAACCCCTGATTGTGACTAGTGACTACTTCTAGCTTATGTTTCAATTCTACACAATCATTGCATACACTAGGAGTTTCGGTGCGTACCTGACTGGTCAAACCTGCAACATTTGCCATAAAGGCAGTTTGATAAGAAAAAGATCCATCCTCGGTGAAGAACTTCTCCATTTCTTTTTAGGCAACTTCAGCTTTCTTTATCAGCACCGATTTCTGACTTTTAAGCTCCTCAGCTTCTTTCATATCCTCAGCTTCTTTCAGCAAACTATCAACCTCAGCATCAAGATTTTCCTTTACTTCCTAATCTGAACTATAACCACCCGCATTGGAGCTTTCCTCATCCGAGCTACCACTGTAGCTGTCACACCCCGATATTTTACCACAAACCGGTGGGCCCGGCGGGGAGTATCGTGACGTAGTTGATATCATCATAGTCAAATATACACAGTTTATAGCACAGCGGAAGTCTTGGTAGAAATTACTATTACAAACCGAAAGTGTAAAGTACGAATAAAATAATATACAGATGGTTGTGAAGAAAAGGATCCACAGGCGGATCTAAATATAATACAAAAACATGTTCAACAGACTTAAGGCATTATGAACTTGTAAGATTCTCTATTTAATGCCCAGAAGCTCCCAGCCTAGTACGTGTAGTACCTGTCACTTAGCATTTTGAAAATACGTCAGTTTACACTGGTAAATACAATTAACCGACTCTTTTGAAAATTTTTGTGAAAATTGATTTAGATGCACGAGGCATAAATATTCTTTTATAACTTGGGATAATTATATAAAAATATTCTTGTATACAGATTTACATGTTTGTCGTACGTTCAGGGCCCTGAATAGAAGCCGAGACATGATTAATAGACACACCGCTAATATAAACCCACAAGGAGTTATCCCCAACAAGTGGGTATATCTTTTTACATATGAAACTGTCAGGTGTATGCCTACACCCAGTGCTTAAGTCATGGCCATTTACAAATGAAATGAGCCGAGGATATCTAGGACACGGTCGTATTAACCCCCAAATGTTTATGTTATCAAACAATACAGATTAAAACGGGTTATGTAATTTATTAATCACAATACGAGTAAAGGATTCCATACCCGACCAAGCGGTAGTATAATACCGCACCCCAAGCCCGTATAAGGGAAAATAAGTTAAAAGTATTTACCTGAGCTTTAAAATGCAAGATTTATCTACTCAGGCGTATAATCTAATCAAACTAGTGCAAGTTGCTTTTACCGGGGCTCCTAATCTGGAACGAAGGTTTTATTAACCTAATAGATTACTAACGGGTCTTATTTAAGTTGTAAACTTAGACCGGTTAGTTTAAGGAAGGATTTACGGTACGCAAAACTAGATTAAGCGATGACCGGATTGGAATGTAATTTAGACCCGACAAGTATGGAGATATCTTTTATATAGGTAAACTAAATACATTATGGATTTTGAAATAAAATTGATAAGGTTAAACCCGTTTCGGTTAATTTATGCAAACTAGTCACATAAACCGCACCGAACGCGTATAAGCATAAACGGGTAACCGGATGAGCCATATACAAGTTCCATAAGTTATTATGCTTAAAATATGTTATGATATCAGTAGGATATCAACAAATATGCCCAAAAAGATTTTAAAACCGAATTAAGACTCATAAGGGCATTTTGGTCATTTTATGATTTATAAAAGAGGTTTACATGCAAACTGAGGTTTTGGTCATAAACCTTCTGTAAAAATATTTAATTTATATTATATTATCAGTAGGATATCATATATATGTGTGGTTTATCATTTATGGCCAAACTATGCACCGTAGGGGCATTTTGGTCATTTCACACATAGTTATAAGGACTTATTTGGGATTATGAGTTCATGACTTGTACCTACTGTGAAAATATTATAAAATCTGTAGGTAAAAAGTTTTGGGTGCTAAGTATGGTTTAAAATCATACTATGGACCTTAATGTCGTAAAAATCGATAAATGACGATTATTTCTATGTTTAGGAAATTCTGAGGTTATGACCAGCTTTGGATGGTCAAAATAATTTATTTATTATATCATATTAGTAACAAAAGGTTTTTGCATGATAGTTTTATTTAAATCTCAATTTATGCATGAAAAGGGCATAATCGTCATTTACTAATTTAATACCAAACTCATGTATAAACTCAGAAAGTATTCTGACTTGGAATCCCAATTAGTTCTAATTATGATATCATAACAGTGAGTGATGAGTTTTATGTTAAAATCATGTTTAAACTTCATTTGCATGAAAAAGGGTAATTTAGTCCTTTTAGAAGCATGATTTGCGATTAATCCATAATTTCAGTTTGTGACCAGATTATAATTGTCAAAATATGTTAAATAATATTACTATTCAGATTGTAACTCATTTTCAAGTTTGTTTATGTTAGAAATCTCATTTTTGATTAAAAGGGCATTTTAGTCTACATTAAGCATAATAACGGAATCAAGTAATTAAACTCAGATTACTAAGGGACCATGTAATATAACCTCAGAGGGTTATACTACTATATAACATGGTCACAAAGGAACCTTAATGCATAAAGAAATTAAGCTAATTCGGGTCAGAACTGAAAGTCAAAGCAAAAGTCAAGCTTTTGCGACTTTCGGTTGCGAACCGAGCCTAGACTTAGAATTGTTGGGTTGAACATGTTTAGACATGTTCTAATAATGTTTACCAAGTTATTAAAGTGATAAAATATATTTTATAGCTTCTACATTATCAGATATGAATTTATTTAAAAGCTGACCCGTTTGAATTTTTATGTTAATTACTTTGACCCGACAATTAACTAAGTAAACGTGGTAATTCGGATGTGCCTTTTTAAGGGATTAACACACACACCTAATTAAGATCACGTAGCCATATTCGCCCCGAACAATGGCTGGACCGTTTAGGCCTAAACCGAAAGTCAAAGCGTTATTACGACAACTTTGACTTTCGGTCTTTAAACATATAAAAACCGAACTACAGAGGCTAAGAACACTTACACATGGTCCTAGCTCGATTTTGAACTCAGGTGGGAGTCTCCTTTCAGTTGGGAATCTCCAGAGATGAGAAGGATTGATAAAATGAGAAGGTGCAAGTGAAAATGGGGACTTAGAGGCTCTATTTATAGTGCAAGGGGGTTGTTTGAGATCACTCCAGGTGTTCTCTGATGTATTTAGATGCCTCCAAGTGTCCCTAAATGAGTATAGAGCATAGATGCAGCCCATGGAATCGTTTGGAGTGGTTTTGGCAGCCTTTTGTGGCTGCCACGCATTTTCTGCGCACAGAGACGCCCAGGCGACACGCGCTAGGGTCCCTGTGGCCTTGCGCGACACGCGGGGACAACCCAACCAGCAAACATTTTTAAAAATGGGCACAATCAGCCCCTGAACTTATATATCTCCCTTTTATTTTTTAATCTTGCACTTGTAACCCCTCAAAGTTAGTATTAGGTATATCAAAGAGTATAACCAAGCATTTAAAGTACTTGGTTTGTTAAAGAGTTATTCAGAGGTGTAGTTTTACAAGTTGACGATTTTAACCCTTCTTGTTAAAAACTTGAACATTTAAGGTTTAAGACACGTGTCTTCATGCAATTGGACATGATTTTGCGAGGTGTTACATCCTCACCCCCTTAAAAGAAATCTTGACCTCGAGATTTACTGTAGCAAATGAGGGTACTTCTGTCGCATCGTGGATTCAACTTCCCACATATATTATGGGCCTCTACGGGCATCCCATTTCACCTTCACAATTGGTACGTGCTTTCGTCGAAGCTTTTTAACCTGTCGATCCTCAATCGATATATGTTTTTCAACAAATCTCTGGCTTTCATCTATCTGCACGTCTTTATGAGACATTGCTAGCGACTCATCAGCTAGGCATTTCTTTAAGTTGCGGATGTGGAACACGTTGTGAAGTCCACTAAGCTCTTCCGGTAAGTTTAGTTTGTAGGCCACGCTTCCAACACATTCGATGATCTCGAATGGTCCGATGTATCTTGGGCTTAGCTTGCCCTTTTTACCAAATCTCATTACTCCTTTATGGTGACACCTTAAGTAACACTTTATCTCCTACCTCGAATTTTAGAGGTTTGCGCCTCTTATCTGCATAGCTTTTCTGCCTATCTCTGGCAGCTTTAAGACGATCACGGATCTGAACAATCTTATCCGTCGTCTCAAGGATTATCTCAGGTCCTGATAGCTGGGTTTCCCCAACTTCCGCCCAACAGACAGGCGTTCTGCATTTTCTTCCATATAAGGCCTCGAAAGGCGCAGCTTGTATGCTCGTATGATAACTGTTGTTGTAGGAGAACTCGATCAGAGGAAGATGATCATCCCAACTTCCATCTAAATCAATGACACAAGCCCGTAGCATGTCTTCGAGTGTTTGAATGGTACGCTCACTCTGTCCATCCGTCTGAGGATGATAAGCAATATTGAAATTCAAACGAGTGCCTAAGGATTGTTGGAAGCTTTTCCAAAAATGAGAAGTGTATCTAGTATCTCTATCAGAGATAATAGACACTGGCACTCCATGGAGAGATACGATTTTATCCAAGTATAATTAGGCTAATTTATCAAAGCTATGCGTCTCCTTGATAGGTAAGAAATGAGCTGACTTAGTCAGTCTGTCAACTATAACCCATATCATATCATTTCCATGTCTTGTCTTTGGTAACTTGGTAATGAAATCCATGGTTACCATTTCCCATTTCCAAGTGGGCAGTTCTGGTTGTTGTAGTAATCCTGACGGCTTTTGATGTTCGGCTTTAACCTGCAAGCACGTCAAACATTTAGCTACTTGTGTGGCTATAGATTTCTTCAAACCCATCCACCAATAGTTTGCCTTCAGATCTTGATACATTTTGTCACTTCCTAGGTGAACTGAATACTTGGAATTATGAGCTTCTTGGAGGATTATATCTCTAAGTCCTCCACGAATTGGAACCCAAATCCGACCATTCAATCTAAGGATTCCATCATTCCCAGGTGACAACTGATCAACCGTTGCACCTAATCTTTCTTCCGGAAGGTTATCTTCCATTACGGCTTCTTTCTGTGCTGACAACAACTTCTCATTCCAACTGTTCTTTAGTTCAGTACTCTTAGCATTGATCCTTATAGGTTTGACTCTTTCTTTCCTGCTTAAAGCATCAGCGACCACATTCGCTTTACAAGGATGGTAGCGAATTTCACAATCATAATCGTTCTACCTCATATTTACGATTAATACATAATTTCAGTTTGTGACCAGA
Organism: Helianthus tuberosus; assembly: GCA_030545235.1. NCBI lineage: Eukaryota > Viridiplantae > Streptophyta > Magnoliopsida > Asterales > Asteraceae > Helianthus > Helianthus tuberosus. The sequence goes on along the minus strand of CM060354.1, from coordinate 14,447,833 downwards.
TTATAATTGTCAAAATATGTTAAATAATATTACTAATCAGATTGTAACACATTTACATATTTGTTTATGTTAGAAATCTCATTTTTGATAAAAAGGGCATTTTAGTCTACATTAAGCATAATAACGGAATCAAGTAATTAAACTCAGATTACTAAGGGACCATGTAATATAACCTCAGAGGGTTATACTACTATATAACATGGTCACAAAGGAACCTTAATGCATAAAGAAATTAAGCTAATTCGGGTCAGAACTGAAAGTCAAAGCAAAAGTCAAGCTTTTGCGACTTTCGGTTGTGAACCGAGCCTAGACTTAGAATTGTCGGGTTGAACATGTTTAGACATGTTCTAATAATGTTTACCAAGTTATTAAACTGATAAAATATATTTTATAGCTTCTACATTATCATATATGAATTTATTTAAAATCTGACCCGTTTGACTTTTTATGTTAATTACTTTGACCCGACAATTAACTAAGTAAACGTGGTAATTAGGATGTGCCCTTTTGAGGGATTAACACACATCTAATTACGATCACGTAGCCATATTTTTCCCAAACAATGGCTGGACCGTTTAGGCCTAAACCGAAAGTCAAAGCGTTATTACGACAACTTTGACTTTCGGTCTTTAAATATATAAAAACTGAACTACAGAGGCTAAGAACACTTACACAAGGTCCTAGCTCGATTTTGAACTCAGGTGGGAGTCTCCCTTTAGTTGGGAATCTCCAGAGATGAGAAGGATTGATAAAATGAGAAGGTGCAAGTGAAAATGGGGACTTAGAGGCTCTATTTATAGTGTAAGGGGGTTGTTTGAGATCACTCCAAGTGTTCTCTGATGTTTTTAGATGCCTCCAAGTGTCCCTAAACGAGTATAGAGCATACATGCAGCCCATGGTAACGTTTGGAGTGGTTTTGGCAGCCTTGTGTGGCTGCCACACATTTTCTGCGCACAGAGACGCCCAGGCGACACACGCTAGGGTCCCTGTGGCCTTGCGCGACACGCGGGGACAACCCAACCAGCAAACATTTTAAAAAATGGTCACAATCAGCCTCTGAACTTATATATCTCCCCTTTATCTTTTAATCTTGCACTTGTAGCCCCTCAAAGTTAGTATTAGGTATATCAAATAGTATAACCAAGCATTTAAAGTACTTGGTTCGTTAAAGAGTTATTCAAAGGTGTAGTTTTACAAGTTGACGCTCTTAACCCTTCTTGTTACAAACTTGCATGTTTAAGGTTTAAGACACGTGTCTTCACGCAATTGGACATGATTTTGCGAGGTGTTACATCCTCACCTCCTTAAAAGAAATCTCGACCTCGAGATTTACTGAAACAAATGAGGGTACTTCTGTCGCATCGTGGATTCAACTTCCCACGTATATTCTTGGCCTCTACGGGCATCCCATTTCAACTTCACAATTGGTACGTGCTTTCGTCGAAAACCATACTTAGTATCCTTTTTTTCTCTCCAAGCACTTGACTGCATCCTTATCAAAACCATACTTAGTATCCCTTTTGCTCTCCGAGCTTGTTCTACCTGTTCTTCTCATGTAGTCTTTAGCTCTCCTCACTGCACTTGCAAACGCCCACTTAATATCCATCAGTTCCATTTCCTCCCTGTCTATTTGTTGATGGTCTTTATCTGTCAAATTAATGTTCCTAGTTTGACCTGTGACTAATCCATAATAGGCACTCACCATTGTGTTTAGAAGCTCTATATGTTCCCGAGCACCTTCCACACTTACTTTGGTGAAGTTTGAGGTATCAAATCTAACAGTGTTGGAGTTTGAAGATTGAGTGTTGTTGTTCCCATAAAAGGCTTGTTGAGGAAGTGGTTGACAAGGTAGTTATAGAGGTGGTTGACAAGGTAGTTGTAGAGGTGGTTGACAAGGTAGTTGTAGAGGTGGTTGACAAGGTAGTTGTACAGGTGGTTGACAAGGTAGTTGTAGAGTAGCTTGTGTGAATGGAGAGGGTTGTTGTTGGGTTTGTTGAGGAGGTGGTTGACATGGTAGTTGTAGATGATAGGCGTTCGGATCGAAAGGTCTTCCATAAGGATCTGTACTTGATACAAACGCAGTCTAAAGCTTCGGTTGTTGTTGACTGGTACTAACTCCCATATTAATACCTCCATAGTATATCTCGGGGTTTTGTGGAGCTGGAAGTCGTCTAGCCTTTCGAATTTCCTCTTCATCTTTGTTCTCGAGCTTTTGGACAAACTTATAAATGCTAACTGTATCTAAAGCACCAGTATGCTTTAACAAGTCAATGAACTGACTCCACTTGGGTGGCAAAGCCTCAGCAAATCGCATAACCATTTCTTGCTGTGTAGCCAGAACCTGGTATGAGTGCATCTCACAAACCAAGTGATAATACCGAGTAGCCATCTCGTAGAGTGTTTCATTTTCCATAAACCGCAATCCTTCGAACTCCTTCTTTAACAAATCATGCCGAATCTTTCTTGTTGCAACATTTCCTTCTCCTCTAGCTTCCAACACGTCCCATAAATTCTTTGTACTCATGCAATACGCGAATTGATGATAGATATCCTTATGAAGTTCTTGCATAAGGATACCAAATGCTTTCTTCTCGAGATCGTAAGCCTTCTTATCATTCTCGCTCAATGCCGCCAAAGCTTGTGCGTTGGAACCTGCTTCTTCGAGAGCTATATTGTATGGTGTGATAAAGCATGTCCACAATTCGGTGATTTGACCTAGAACATAAGTATGAAAACGACTTTTCCATGATGGATAATCATTCATGTGATTCAACTTTGGTGGACGATTGTTGTTTCCCGTTTCACTCTCGCTTAAGAGAAGATTTTGAATGCTATTGTTTTGATTCGCGACACATGCCCATTGGTGTTCGGTGATTTCCTTTTTGGGTATCAATCCTTTCACCCATTGAGAAGGATCTTGTGGTGTACTTGGGTTTTCACTCCAACTCCAAGGGTTTGAACTCATTATGAAGTTTTATAAAAGACTATTTTAGTTAATACACAAACTTATAAGTTTTGACAAAGTAAAAAGCTTTCTGTGAAAATCACAAGTCCTTGTCCACGAACAATGGTGTCCATGAAGACTAATGATTCCCACGAACACTATAGGTTTCCCACGAAAACTATATGTTCACTCAAGGACTCACGAAGACTATGTGTTATCAACGAAAACTATGTGACAACGAAGACTTGAGGTCTTCGTTGACTCAGTCAATCCCACAAAGACTATATTGTTCACTACGAAGACTGATAAAAAAAACAGTTTCAACGAAGACTTGTTATTTATGAAAAATACCTTCGAACACTACTCAATCTACGAAGAGTATAATCAACGAAGAGTGTAGTCAACGAAGTGTATAGTCAACGAATTGAAACAGTGACATGGCTTTACAACGAAGACTATAGACTCTTTGGCTTTACAAGTGAAACAGTATATCCACAAAGAGTATAATTGCACGAAGACTAAGACTATGAAGACCTTGGTTTCCCATGAAGACCCTTTGTGCACGAACAATCTAAGTCAACAAACACCTCAATTGTTCGCTGGGAGACCAGAAGCCATGAAGACTTGATCCTTCGTCCAGCTAATTGTTCGTGTACACAGAGTTTTGGTGCAGTGTGGTTGGTAAGATTCCCCTGTTTTTAGAAAGTTACTTTTTTCTGGTTTTACGAAAGACGGTAGCTGGGTATCCCAACTTTGTTAACAAACAAACATTCCAGATCTTCCTTTTTCCAAAAAATCCTTTGAACCTTCTCTCTACCTACCAAAATCCGGTGACTTTTCCGGTTAAACGACTCACCGGAAAATTCGACGAACTCAAATTTTGAAAGAATTTTTTTAAGAAAAACCAAATCCTAACATGTCTCCATGTGTTTTAACTTGGTTTTTTGTAAAAATTATCTTCAAACAACAACTTTTACTAAGATTTAAAACACTTTTTCAGAAAAACTTTACTTTTCTTGATTTGAAACTCTAAAACAACTTCCAGAAACTTCACAACTTGCCCAAAAACAAGGTTTTGCTTGGTTTTAAACAAGGAAGAGAGGCAATGCTTTGATACCACTTGTAGGTCCACATGGAGGATCAAGATTAAACCTACTTCCTTGTTTGTTAACACACTAACAAGTGCGGAATCCACGTAAGTATGCAAACCAAAGCAAAATGGAACAAACACAAAGTAACCAAAGATTCACAACTTTGATTAAGTGACGAGAATCAGTATAGACATACACACAGTGTTTACAAGTTTCACACAGAACTCTCTTAACTCTCTTAGAAACAAGTATCTGTTTATATAGGCCCCAACACCCAGTAACACTACGAAGAGTGTTACTAGGCCACGAACAATGAAGAAGCCCACGAAGACTAGTAGTCTTTGTGAATAGCCTCAATGAACCATTAGATCCCACGAACAATTAAGTGTTCGTTGTGAACAATCATATGACATTCTTCATAGAAGGTGACTCCCACGAAGACTCTTCATTGGCTCCATTTGGCTAACTCTTCGTAGACTTCATGCAAGCACAACACAATTTAGATTCTTTGAAGTTCATTTCATATTCACACTATATTAAAAGATGACATCATCATGACATCATGGTGATGTCATGGTGATGTCAACTCGTGGCTCTTCGTGCTTCGCGTGTCGAACTCTGGGGCGCACGACAGAGGAATGTCGTGACATCGGGCTTGAACCGAACCGAACCGAGTCAATCCGAACCGAGTCGAACCGAACCAAGCTGCATCCATAAAGTGCATCAAAAAATGTTCAGATTTTGTAAATATTCGTGTTAAAACATGTAGAAATCCTTTAGATCTGGACTAAATCTTGACGGGATGACATTACACAGCCGATTGTACCAACAGCCCTGATGACGTCATCTTCAAGGAGCCCAAATCGAGTGATTTTGTGGTGAAGATGTATGATTTTGATGGAAGATATGATAAGAAAGTGTGTAATGATGAAAGTTGTACAAGAATCATGGAGAAAACTTCCAAGAATCGCTTGAAATCGAAAGAAAAGTGCCTTAGAACGAGTTTGAAGCTTCTGGGTCGGAAGAGGCTGTCACATCAGTGATTGTTGATGTGAAAGCAGGTATTTATAGTGTGATAGGAAGGGTAAGGCGGTGCAAGTGTGCAGGCGATCGGATGGCCTTCCGATCGAATGGCCATCCGGTTGGATGGTCATCAGATCGGATGTCCATTCGGACAGCCTACGCTTGTTTCCGTCTTTGGTTCATTTTGCGAGTTAGGTTAAGTGTTGCGTTGCGTATTATTGTGTGATATCATCCCTTAGTACGATTATAACTAACACAAAAGTTTCTGCATTTCAAGTCTACATATAAGCTAGCTAGTAAGTGTCAAGTTTCAAGTTTCTCGTTTAACAAAGTCTCAAAGTTTCTCGTTCAATCAAGTTTCTCGTTCCATAAGCATCCAAAATCTCGTTCAATAAGTGTCAAGAGTCAAGCATCTAGTATCTAGTATCGAGTATCAAGTATCGAGTATCAATTTTCAATTCTCTCGTTAGATAAGTATCAAGTCTCACCAACAATCTAGATTCATGGCGTTTAATAGGTATCAAGCATCAAGAGTCAAGTTTCAAAGTATCGAGAGTCTAGATCCAAAGTACCATAAGATTAAAGTATCATAAGAGTCAAGTATCACAAAGTTTCACATAGTTTAAGGCACTAATAGGCAACACTAAATATTACAGGGGCTAGACTTGCCAAAAGATAAAAGATTCAAACGCTGGGCGTTACAGTCTCCCCTCCTTTAGGAGATTTCATCCCCGAAATCTGAGAGGAAGACTGCGGGAATAGATGTGGAAACTTGGTCTTCATTTCACTCTCGAGTTCCCAAGTGAACTCGGTGCCACGCTTTCCTTCCCATCGAACCTTGACAATGAAAATTTTGCTGCGCCTTAGTCGCTTGACACCTCAGTCCATGATTTCGACCGGATTCTCCACAAAATGAAGTGTTTCATTTATTTGCAAGTCTTCAAGGGGAACCTGAAGTTTCTCGTCAGCTAAGCATTTCCTGAGATTAGATACGTGGAACGTTGGGTGTACGTTGTTAAGTTCCTGTGGCAGGTCGAGTCGGTACGCCACCTTGCCAATCCTTTCGAGTATCGTGAAAGGACCCACATAGCGAGGGGCGAGCTTTCCCTTCTTACCAAAGCGAACTACTCCCTTCCAGGGAGATACCTTGAGAAGAACTCGGTCTCCAACATTGAATTCCAGAGGCTTACGCCTTTTGTCAGCATAACTCTTTTGTCTGCTCCTAGCCTTGATCGTGTTATCACGGATCTGAAGAATCTTATCCGTCGTTTCTTGGATGAGTTCGGGACTAGTAAACTGCTTGTCACCAACCTCATGCTAACTGATCGGAGATCGGCACTTGCGGCCATACAAAGCTTCGAAATGAGCCATCTAAATAATGGAATGATAGCTGTTATTGTACGAGAACTCGATCAATGGTAAATGTACATCCCAATTTCCACCAAAGTCGATGACACAGGAACGAAGCACATCTTTAGGGTTTGAATAGTACGCTCGGTCTGTCCATCCGTTTGAGGATGAAAAGCCGTACTAAGATTCAAGTGTGAACCCATAGCAGACTGAAAAGTTTGCCAAAGACGTGAAGTGAAACGACCATCACGGTCAGAGATAATGTCTAACGGTATGCCATGCTGACATATGATTTCATCGGTATAGATTTGAGCGAGTTTCTCCACTTTGAAATCTTCACGAATCGGAAGAAAGTGGGCTGTTTTGGTTAAACAGTCAATGATTACCCATATACTATCATGACCTGAAGGTGTGCGCGATAGTTTGGCTATGAAATCTATTGCAATGCTATCCCATTTCCAAACTGGAATCTCAGGTTGCTCCAGAAGGCCTGAAGGACGCTGATGTTCAGCCTTGACCTTTGACCAGGTGAGGCATTTTGAAACGTAAGCAGCTATGTCCCTCTTCATGCCAGGCCACCAATAGGACATACGCAAATCATGGTACATCTTATCAGCACCAGGATAAATAGAATATCGGGATTTGTGGGCCTCATTCATAATGAGCTCACAAAGATTGTCACGATCTGGCACCCAGATGCGACCGAGATAGTATTGAAGTCCATTAGGTTTCATTACAAGCTGGTTAATAGAAGCACCTCGTATTTCAACGATTAGACTACCTTCGTTTGCTGATGAGTACTGAGCGTCACGAATACAAGCATGAAGATCACTAGAGATTTGAAAGCAACGGATACTGCTGGCATGAGTCTTACGACTAAGAGCATCGGCCATGACATTCTCTTTGCCAGGATGGTAGTGAATTTCGCAGTCGTAATCGTTAAGCAATTCCACCCATCGTCACTGACACATATTTAGTTCCTTCTGATTAAAGATGTGTTGCAGACTCTTATGGTCAGTAAAAACCACACACTTAGTACCATATAGGTACCATCGCCAGATCTTTAATGCAAAAACAACGGCGCCAAGCTCAAGGTCGTGGGTAGTATAGTTTTTCTCATGTATTTTGAGCTGTTGGGAGGCATAGGCGATAACCTTGTCCCGCTGCATGAGCACACAGCCCAAGTCATGGTTCGAGGCATCACAATATACCACGGAATCGTCATTCGTCAGGGAGGGCGAGTACAGGAGCATCACAGAGAAGATTCTTTAGAGTTTGAAAAGATTCGTCTTGCTCAGGACCCCAAGAAAAAGGTTTCTCTTTCTGAGTCAAAGAAGTAAGAGAAACGGTGATCTTTGAAAAGTTCGAGATGAATCGACGGTAATAACTGACGTGACCGTGTCGTCCCGATCAGTCAAAAACCCAATTAAACCTAGGTAGCTAGGGTAAGTCGGGTATCGAATCCACGAAGTGCATGTGGTCAGTATCGCACGACCTGTTCGACTAGTTAGACTATTTACAAAGAATATACAAAGTGATTATGAAATTTGCTAATTTTATTTGTTTGTTTGATTTTAAAAATAAGTCGGAGTGAATCGACAAGTGGTTATTATCTAAAACAATTGTTTACTAACTAGGATTGCAAATCTAAGTTACGTAATGACTGAAACAAGAAATTTGAAACAAGTTCCACACCGTGTTTGATAATTGTAATCCTAGGGTTCCTACATGTTTTAACTTGACTCAATTGCATATAGTGATTAACGGATTACGATAACAACGCTTAGGTGCCAATTGCTATCAACATCATAGACAACGGACCGCAATGCACTTCATTACCTCGGACATGTAAATCCTAACCTACGATAAGGCATAAGTGCACAAATTCGTTTCGCAAAGTCAAATTTTATAATCATTCGATAATTCTCAAATTCAATTCAAATGCACGACAATTATCAAAGGTTTCAAATACTACACAATTTGTCACAAAAATCAAATCAAAATACAAATGCATAAACCCTAGTAATCTTACAACAATCTACACCGGGGTGAAACCGAAGAGACTAGCTGCTCATGGTTGGATGGACGCGATCACCGACCGACGAACATGAACACGGAGCCATGACCTTGAGTCTTGAGGAGTGGTGGAGGTTAGGGTTTGAAGGTGAAGGTGAAGGTGGAAGAATGAAGATGATGGTGTTGGTGATAGTGGAATTGATTAGGGTTAGGGATGATGGAGAATTGGTTTGGGTTTTTGGTTAGAGGTGAAGGTTAGGGATGGATTAGATGATAGGGAATGTGTTAGATGATGTTTAGATGATCCCTCATGGTGTTTTTATCATTCACAACTCGTAACCCCCGAAAACCTACTCACAGATGGTTTTAATACGTCCCAACAACCACGAAACTCAAATTTCGCGATAGCAGAAACTTGGGGGCGTCCCCAACGCCATTTAGGGCGTCCCCGATGGCCCCTGGATGTTCCAAGTTCGCCTGACGCGCTAATCCACTGCCTACGAACATTTTTTGCCAACGGAGGGTTCTGGAGGGCGTCACCAACACCCCCCCATGCGTCGCTGACGCCTCCTAGTTTTGCTGGTTTCCTGCGAAAACTGTTTTCTTCATAACTTCTTCGTTGTAGCTCTGTTTTACTCATCGTTTTCGCCCACGTACTTGTAATTCAGCCCTCTATCATGCCATATTCCAATATCTTCATTTTCAATCCATTAACATCCCCCCAAAACACATCCAATCTTCGTGGTTAACCTAGTTTTGTTCATTTCACATCCCCGGTTGACCCGATTCGTGTCCCGGTGCTCCGTTTAGCTCCCGATTAGCTCCTTAAACTCTTTTAGACCTGTAAAACACAAATCCCATTAAAAGTAGGCTATTCAAGATTAAAAGCTATGTAAAAGCATCAACTTAAGCATAAATGATCACCGGTTTTCAACCACGTATCACATCCCCACACTTGTCGTTTGCTTGCCTTCAAGCAAATCTGTTTTTCACTTTCACGTGGGTCGAACGAGAAACACACATCCCATTCCCAAGACTAAGGTTAAGGTCTAAAGTCATACCCAGTTCAAACTTTTTAGAATTTACAAAATATCTGACGGTAAAGTGAATAATCACATATAAATGGTTATCCAAGATTAACTCGCCCTTGAAACCAATAAATCATGCACTTCCCTCACAATGTTCTCTCCACTCGGTTTAAAATTGGCTAATAATTGATGCATTAGCGCTTTTGAAATAATCACTCAAACCGATTAGAACATGTACCCGCATAGGCTTGCAACTCAATCAATCTCCACCGCCGAACACGAATACTAAGCACAAGTCAAAAGGTCTTTAAAGGGTTGTAACGGGGCTAGGTGAAGGGTATGGAATAGGATATTTTTAAAGTGGCTAAGGTGATGAAACTAGATTTTTATTACAAAATCACTATGCTAAACATAACTATCTACGACATAGAGCTAGAAGGCAACACTTTTCGCCTTTTATTCAACAAACTAAAACACATATTTTTGTATTTTTCTCAACAACTTTTCTCTTCTTTTTTTCTTTCTGATTTTTTTTTCACAAATTAATAAATAACAACTATACGAACATATACTCCTATAATCGAATTTTCATCACACAGGCTTAAAAAGAAAAGGTTTACGGTTATGGGCTAATTGGGTTGGTCAAACGAAAGGTTTAGGCTCAAAGTGGGCATCTAGGGGATTTATTTGGGTAAGGATAGATAAATGGTTTTAAAGGAAAAGGTTCACCTAATGCCTTAATCATTCTCATGCTTGTATTCGGTCTATGGTCTTAAACGTATCAAAAGTCGCAAGTTCTACAATACGTGACTAATGGTCCACTCAAACAAATAAACATAAATATGTAATTCTATGATGTAAAAGTGGCTCAAAACCTCACATATGTAAAGGGTATGGTATGTGACATGCATGATGTGCTAGTTTCTTAGGCGGATTATTCCTAAATAACCATCCGCTAAATACCCGTCATGCTACTAACTTGAACTTGACCATGACAAAAGACCAAATGGGTTCTGCCATCCCTCGTTAACTTAGTTACTTGTGCTTTTTAGATCGCTTCAAACAAAGACATTTTGAAAAATTTTTAAAAATTTTCCCCCATCCCCACATTTGAAGTAAACATTGTCCTCAATGTGTAGTGTTTAAATGAACGGGTCAAAAATCAAAAAATTTTACTCCCCCCATCCCCAATCTTGAGGTAAACATTGTCCTCATTGTGTAAGAACTAGGGTTTTTAAAACACACAAAGGATGTGACACGGCTAATTTCCCCAAAATTTCACCCCAGAAAATAAAATACAAAATACAATCCACTTATTTGCTAACTAAAAATCAAAGGTAAAAATAAACGTATGCACCTGGTTTTCGCTAGTTCCTCGTGTGCTCTTCATCTTTTCAACAAAGCAGTCGTCTCACGAACATAATGTACCTACAAATCTCAACCCTTGTGTAGAAGCATGCTTCTCACAACCATTAAAATTTGTTAGTTACCTAGTTCTACCACTTTTATGAAAGTATTACCAAACCATACGTTAATTTACCTTGATTTATATGGAAAAAAATTGTACAATAAAACAAACCTAACTCACTTTCGTAGGAATCACGGTTGCATTTAGCTTATGCAACAAGCCCTTTTAAACCTCCTGATAGCTCGGGAGGACAAGTATGTCTCGTGAAGTATTACCAAACCATACGTTAATTTACCTTGATTTATGTGGAAAAAATTGTACAATAACAACAAACCTAACTCACTTTCGTAGGAATCACGGTTGCATTTAGCTTATGTAACAAGCCCTTTTAAACCTCCCGATAGCTCAGGAGGACAAGTATGTCTCGTGAGGGTTATATAGGGAACACACCCACAACGTTCATTTAACTAAGAAAATAAAATAAAACAAATAATAATACAAAATCTACAACAATCATACCTGATTTGCCTCTCATGGTGGTCGAAGTGCACATTTTCCTACCGAGTTTCCAACATACGCTCGATAGTTGGCATGCCGAATCCACTCTCTTTTTCTTCTATTCGGCATGCGTACTGTACAACTTCGGGGTCGCTTCTTACCAAACTGGCTAATGTCTTGCAACGCCACCCTTCGAATCCTTATACCCGAACCCTCATCCCCAACTTTGTTGGTTGGAGTGATAAGTATGGGAGAAGGATATATATGAATTTGGGTTTCTTTTGGTTCTGACCCGTCTCGCGGCGTTGTGTCTTCCGCTCGGTTCAAACATTCATTTTCTTGCTCTGGAAGATCTATAACCTCTTCCACCACATCACCATCAACCATGGTACCATTAGCCAAAACATCCCGCTCGTGTTTAATTTGGGCTATTTCCTCTGCTAATTAACCCACTTTCATCACCAATACTTCTTGGGCTTTATCTCTCACTTCATTCGCTTTCTTCATATCTTTGATATCCTCGTGATATCCTTTCACCATGTTTATGAGAGTATCAAGCTTGGAGTGCATTGAATCTTGAGGTTCTTCGGATGCCGGTTGAGGGTATTCATTATAATAATCATCATACTCCTCCCGGTAACTTGAGAAATGTGGCAATTCGGGTTCATAGTTGTTATAACCCCGCTCTTACTCATAATGGTAATCCATCTCTGAATAGTAATATTCTTGATAATTTGGTGGTGGTGATGATCTATCGTATGGATAATGTGAGGATGGACCATTGAAATCTTCATAATTCACCCTCCCATATCCATACAATCCGCTGAGATAGTCTTCCCGATCCTTGTATGCTTGAACCCGCTCGTAGAAAACAGAGAAATCCTCTAATAGATGCTTTCCACTTCTGCAACACTCACACGGATCATCGTCTACCCAATTCATATTAAAAGATGGTGCCTGCAAAACATGTACCTGCAAAAACAAGCTCGACCTCCCAAAGTAAAATCACAAAAATACAAGAAAGAAAACTAAAATAAAATCAAACAAGCAATGAAATACTAAGCGCACTAGCTCCCCGGAAACGGCGCCATTTTAACGTGATCGTGTCGTCCCGATCGGTCAAAAACCCAATTAAACCTAGGTAGCTAGGGTAAGTCGGGTATCGAATCCACGAAGAGCATGTGGTCAGTATCGCACGACCTGTTCGACTAGTTAGACTATTTACAAAGAATGTACAAAGTGATTATGAAGTTTGCTAATTTTATTTGTTTGTTTGATTGTAAAAATAAGTCTGAGTGAACCGACAAGTGGTTATTATCTAAAACAATTGTTTACTAACTAGGATTGCAAAACTAAGTTACTTAATGATTGAAACAAGAAATTAGAAACAAGTTCCACACCCGGTTCGATAATTGTAATCCTAGGGTTCCTACATGTTTTAACTTGATTCAATTGCATATAGTGATTAACGGATTACGATCACAAAGCTTAGGTGCCAATTGCTATCAACATCATAGACAACGGACCGCAATGCACTTCATTACCTCGGACATGTAAATCATACCCTACGATTAGGCATAAGTGCACAAATTCGTTTCGCAAAGTCAAATTTTATAATCATTCGACAATTCATAAATTCAATTCAAATGCACGACAATTATCAAAGGTTTCAAATACTACACAATTTGTCACAAAAATCAAATCAAAATACAAATGCATAAACCCTAGTAATCTTACAACAATCTACACCGGGGTGAAACCGAAGAGACTAGCCGCTCATGGTTGGATGGACGCGATCACCGACCGACGAACACGAACACGGAGCCATGACCTTGAGTCTTGAGGATTGGTGGAGGTTAGGGTTTGAAGGTGAAGGTGGAAGAATGATGATGATGGTGTTGGTGATGGTGGAATTGATTAGGGTTAGGGATGATGGAGAATTGGTTTGGGTTTTTGGTTAGAGGTGAAGGTTAGGGATGGATTAGATGATAGGGAATGTGTTCGATGATGTTTAGATGATCCCTCATGGTGTTTTTATCATTCACAACTCGTAACCCCCGAAAACTTGGTCAAAGATGTATTTAATTCGTCCCAACAACCAAGAAACTCAAATTTCGCGATAGCAGAAACTTAGGGGCGTCCCCGACGCCATTTAGGGCGTCCCCGATGGCCCCTGGATGTTCCAAGTTCGCCCGATGCGCTAATCCACTGCCTACGAACATTTTTTGCCGACGAAGGGTTCTGGAGGGCGTCGCCAACCCCCCCCCCCCCCCACGTAATCATAATTCAGCCCTCTATCATGCCATCTTCCAATATCTTCATTTTAAATCCATTAACATCCCCCCAAAACACATCCAATCTTCGTGGTTAACCCAGTTTTGTTCATTTCACATCCCCGGTTGATCCGATTCGCGTCCCGATGCTCCGTTTAGCTCCCGATTAGCTCCTTGAACTCTTTTAGACCTGTAAAACACAAATACCATTAAAAGTACGCTATACAAGATTAAAAGCTATGTAAAAACATCAACTTAAGCATAAACGATCACCGGTTTTTAACCACGTATCAATAACCCGCCAATCCTAGGAAGGAACGAATCTCAGATGCAGATTTAGGTGTACTCCAATTCTTCACAGCTTCGATTTTAGAAGGGTCAACATGAATACCTTCTTTGCTAACAACGTGCCCTAGAAATTGTACTTCCTTGATCCAGAATTCGCACTTAGAAAATTTTGTATATAAGCGTTCACCACGTAAAAGTTTTAGTATCAAGCGTAAATGTCGTTCATGATCAACTTGAGTTTTAGAATAAATGAGAATATCATCAATAAAGACAATCACAAAACAATCCAAGTAAGGTTTACAAACACGATTCATAAGATCCATAAACACAACGGGTACGTTGGTCAAACCAAAAGGCATAACCACGAACTCGTAGTGTCCATAGCGAGTGCGAAATGTGGTTTTAGGAATGTCTTCTTCGAGGGCACATAGCTGATGATAACCAGATTAAAGATCGATCTTAGAGAAACAACTTGCGCCTTGTAGTTGGTCGAATAGGTCGTCGATACGAGGAAGAGGATAACGATTTTTGATGGGAAGTTTGTTAAGTACACGGTAGTCGATACACATACGAAATGAGCTATCTTTCTTCTTGACGAATAGTACGGGAGCACCCCAAGGCTAGGTACTTGGACGGATAAAGCCTTTGTCGAGTAGTTCTTTGAGCTGACTAGATAACTCTTGCATCTCCGAGGGTGCAAGTCGGTAAGGAGCCTTGGCAATAGGAGTTGCAACAGGTATGAGATCAATACGAAAGTCGACAGGTCGAGGTGGGGGAAGACCAGGAAGATCTTCAGGAAAGACATAAGGGAAATCACACACAACTAGAACGTCGCTTACGCTCTTTCCCTTGCCCTTCTTTTCCACAATGTGGGCTAAAAAGGCAAAGTACGGTTTACGTAAGTATCTATTCGCTTGAGTGCATGACATCAATTTCAGTCTTCTCGAAGGTCGGACTCCATAGACATGTAAGGTTTCACCAGACGGGAGAGGTAAACGAACAAACTTCTCCTGAAAAGCGATCTCGACATGATTCTTATGCAACCTATCCATGCCGATTATGATATCAAAGCTACCCAGTTGCATGGGTATGAGATCAATAGTAAAAACGTGATCGTTAAGAATCAGGGGACAATCACGTAGAATAGAATCAACTAGAATAGACTTACCATCGGCAATCTCAATAGAGAACGACTTAGGTAGTTTCGAGCGTGCACAGTTCAACAAAGATTCAAATTCTACGGACACAAAGCTTCTGTCGGCACCAGTATCAAATAGTATCAAAGCGTAAAGATTATTAACGAGGAACGTACCATTAACGACGTCATTGTCGTTACGAGCCTGATTTGCATTGATGTTGAATGCTCGTCCTCGAGCGGCTGGTTGTTGCTCCTGGTTTAGCTGAGGACACTGGTTACGGAGATGAGTAGTGTCTCCACACTTGTAGCATGCACGAACATTGTTTGCTGGCCTGGGATTCTGTGGGCTGGTAGAGTGAGTTGAGCTGCCTGAGCTGGTGGTGCTTGTTGAGCCTGGTTGGCTTGACGGCAGTAGGGAGTTGTGTGACCATAGCGATTGCAATTGGTACACAGACGGCAAGCAGAGTTAACTGGATGATGGAAGTTGCAACTGGCACACTTGGGATGAACCCCGGTGTACGACTTCTTGTTTTCCGGAGCCAGAGGGTTAGCAGCAGCAGGTACCATAGCATTACTCGTAGGGTTTGCATTTGCAGCAGGGACAATAGCATTGCAACCAGAACTTTGAGACTTCCGTTTCCTGTTCTTGTTGCCACTTGGCTGCTGAGTGATCTGGTTTGCTGGCTTAGAGGGAGCAGGTGTGCTGAACTGTTTATCTCGAACACGATTGTTGTTTAAACTTGCAGCGAGGCGATAAACTTCCTCAATGTTGGTTAGCTGGGCTGCTTCAATGGAGTCTCACATTAGCTGGGCTGCTTCAATGGAGTCTCGCATAGCAGCAGGTAAGCCATGAATGTACTTCATGATCATTCGCTTAGGCGTAGACACCAGATGAGGCACAATAATGCTCAGCTGTTTGAAACGGGTTGTGTACGCCAGATTGTTGTCATCCACTTGCTTCAAATGCCAGAACTCATCCTCGAGTTTCTGCTGTTCATGAGAAGGGAAAAATTCAAGCATCATCAATTCCCTAACCTCAGGCCACGGCAGGGCATAAGCTTCCTCATTGGATCGAATGTTCCTCTCATTCGTCTACCATTCCAGAGCTCTTCCTTGAAACACGCCGGTCGCACTCCTAGTCTTTAAATGCTCTGGGCATTCGCTGTTGATGAAGGTAACCTCGATGCTATCGAACCATTCCAGCATTGCGGTCACTCCGTCACTGCCCGTGAAAGGTTTAGGATTTCAAGAGACAAAGTGTTTGTAGTTGAAGCTCACTGGCTTTGGCTGGACTGCTTTAGAGTCGGCATAGAAGGGAGGAGTGTTTGAACCCTGGATTTCGGTGACAATCTTGGGCACAATTCCCGTGATCTGATCAGCCATAAAAGACATCATCTTTTTCTGAGAGTTGGCCTTAGACTTCTTGTGGGATTGGAGATGTTGACTATAAGACATCTGAAGACCCAAAACAAGAATCAGATGCAACTTGATCAAAATGTTTAAGTTGACTAGTATCACATAGTATACCATATAGCATATAAACGTTTGAATTTGTTTCACATGATTTAAATAGTCTCGCATGTTTCAAATAGCCTCTATAGTTTAACGTGTTTCAAATAGTTTCCCATAGTATATCATGTTTCACATAGCACCAAAACGTTCAGCATTCTCACCATAGATCCGCAAAACGCCGATTTTCGCATGGCACGTGGTATGAAAGTTTGGTACATGTTGGAAACACTTATATATAGGAAGTACCAGCGGCGTATCCACCATGTTTCGACCATGTTACGTCCGTCTCATCATTCGGTGTCATGTTACGTGTCGTGTTTTGCTACCCACAACAGTACATTCCATGACCTTCACGCGCTTTTACCAGCTACGTACGCATAGATTAAGTAAGTAGTTTCACATAGCATAACGTTAAATCATGTTTCCCATAGTTTAATCAAGACTCCCATGTAGTATAATACAATGATTAAAGCTTCATAAATTTAGTTCGATCCTGAGAGATTATGATTATTGTTTTAGATTGCAGTGATACGTGCGATTTGTGTAAAAGTCTCAAAACATACAAAGAATCAAGTTGAAAACCACATGTAAAAATTGGGATCACATAAAAGATAGGCTCATAAAACATAGGATTGTTCCAGGTAGAGGAACGTTGACTAGCCAAAGTAAATCAAACCCCTCTCGAATTGAGGCAACGCGTCTTGGCTTACTTAGACAAATACGTTATCGATGTTAGGCCTACGATATTTGTACTTTCGGTCATTACACGTCCCTAATTGATTGGAAATTTTGAGACTTTGGCGAGACTGAAAAATCAAAGAGTGGGACTAGTTATCAAGATGTGAGTTTCACCTCTAGCTTGACAACTTCGTACCCTAACAGTGTCGGTTCTTATCAATAGATAAGACCTTCTAGATTATGATATGGAAATTTCCTTCAAGGTTTGGATGTCACTCCTAACTTGAAGGTAAATCTTGTGCGAAAATACAAACACTACTCAGCAGCGTTTTCAAAACGTTCAAATGTGTATTGTGTCAGACTTAGGAGAGGCATATAAGTTTAACAGGAAATGTGTTGCTAGGAAGCAAGTACGGTAGAACGCATAAGTTTTAAATAACAGATAAGAGTCAAGATTCTTAGAACTATAGACTAGGCAAAGCATTCCTACTTTTCCTAATTCCCTATAGTTATGGCTCTGATAGCAATCTGTCACACCCCAACCGATGGCGTAAACATCGGGGTGCGGCACTAAGCGTTCAGATTGTTCAGGAGATTCCATAACACTAAATCGTTTCAATAGTAATTAATTAATTTCATGCAAAATTTTCTAAACACTAATCACCAATCACAACCACGAAAGTATCAAATATATAACATTCAAATACTGTCCAAAATTTCTTTATTTAACTAGATGAGTTTCTAAGCATCATCCTAGCTTGTTTCCTCAAATACAAGGATTAAACGTCATATAGCATTTAAGTCTCAAGTTTCACAAGTATCCTGTTTCCATGTTTACTATGGATAGAGTAAGTTTCCATATAAGTTTCAAGTGTCAAGTTTATAGAATACATGTTGCATCCCAAAAGTGTTTAAAACAAAAACGGGATCGAGTATACTCACAGTGAGTGCTTAAACCAAACACTGCTAATTGGATCGAAGGAAGCGCTGGGTTAGCCTGAGCATAGTATAATAGTGTCAGCGTTGAACAGAGTGTCGAATGAGTCAAGTGTCGAGTGATGAGTCGAACGAACGGGAATAACCCATTCGATCGGATGGTCATTCGGACGGACGGTCATCCGATCGGATGACTGTTCGAACGGATGGCCATTCGATTGAGATGTGTGTGTCTGTAAATTTTTTAAACTTTTGAATTTTTTGTTGTAGTATATAAACAAGTCATCCGGTCGGATGGTCATCCGGACGGATGGCCATTCGATTGGATGGCTATTCGATCAGAAGTTTGAAGTTTGCAAAAGATACTGATCACCTGGTCGAATGGTCGTTCGATCGGATGGTTATCCGATCGGATGGCCATTCGATTGGCAATCTGTTGTTTTGAAAACTTTGTATAATTTGCTAAGTTTCAAGTTGTAACGAAGATGACGTGACGACGTATCCAGACAATGGTAACCCACCAAGGTTCAGCTCGTCTGATCAGATGGGAATCACCCCATTCGATCAGGGTAACTGTTCTTGACGGAGCTTCATGTCTGACCAGTAAGTTGGCCATCTTTCCAGTGAAATTCTGTTTCCAAGCCGACTCCAGACTAAGGAACGAGTCTAGAGTCAATTTAGGTTCGGATTCCCTTGGGTTTAAGTAGAAAAGGTGAATAAAGTATGAAATCAACTGAAAATGTTTAGATTTTGTAAAGATTCGTGTTAAAACATGTAGAAAACCTTTAGATCTGGACTAAATCTTGACGGGATGACATCACACAGCCGATTGTACCAACAGCATTGATGACGTCATCTCCAAGGAGCCCAAATCGAGTGATTTCGTGGTAAAGATGTATGATTTTGATGGAAGATATGATAAGAAAGTGTGTAATGATGAAATTTGTAAAAGAATCATGGAGAAAACTTACAAGAATCGCTTGAAATCGAAAGAAAAGTGCCTTAGAACAAGTTGGAAGCTTCTGGGTCGGATGAGGCTATCACATCAGTGATTGGTGATGTGACAGCAGGTATTTATAGTGTGATAGGAAGGGTAAGGCGGTGCAAGTGTGTAGGCAATCGGATGGCCTTCCGATCGAATGGCCATCCGGTCGGATGGTCATCAGATCGGATGTCCATTCGGACAACCGACGCTTGTTTCTGTCTTTGGTTCGTTTTGCGAGCTAGGTTAAGTGTTGTGTTGCGTATTATTGTGTGATATCATCCCTTAGTAAGATTATAACTAACACAAAAGTTTCTGCGTTTCAAGTCTGCATATAAGCTAGCTAGTAAGTGTCAAGTTTCAAGTTTCTCGTTTAACAAGGTCTCCAAGTTTCTCATTCCATAAGCATCAAGAATCTCGTTCAATAATTGTCAAGAGTCAAGTATCTAGTATCTAGTATCGAGTATCAAGTTTCAATTCTCTCGTTAGATAAGTATCAAGTCTCACCAAGAATCTAGATTCATAGCGTTTAATAGGCATCAAGCATCAAGAGTCAAGTTTCAAAGTATCGAGAGTCTAGATCCAAAGTACCACAAGATTAAAGTATCATAAGAGTCAAGTATCACAAAGTTTCACATAGTTTAAGGCTCAAATACGCAACACTAAATATTATAGGGGCTAGACTTTCCAAAAGATAAAAGTTTCAAACTCTGGGCGTTACAGGTGACCGGGCATCAAAAAGGATATCACTCTGTATGTTTCGAAATGCCTAACTTGCTCGAAAGTTAAGGCCGAACATCAACGACCCTCTGGTTTGCTGGAACAACCCGAGACCCCGATGTGGAAATGGGAGAGTATAGCCATGGATTTTATTATGAAACTCCCTCGAACGCCTTCTGGTCATGATAGAATTTGGGTTATCGTTGATCGCCTTACGAAATCTGCTCATTTCATTCCGATACGAGAAGACTTTAAGGTTGAACGATTAGCATAAATCTATACCGACGAAGTGATTTGTCGACACGGGACGCCTTGTGACATCATCTCTGACCGCGATGGTTGGTTACCTCACGCCTCTGGGAGACATTTCAATCCACTCTCGGTATGACTCTCAACCTCAGTACGGCATTCCATCCCCAGACCGATGGTCAGACTGAGCGCACAATCCGCACCCTCGAATACATGCTTCGTTCGTGCGTTATAGATTTTGGTGGTAATTGAGATTTGCATTTACCTTTAGTAGAATTCTCGTACAATAACAATTATCATGCTAGTATACAAATGGCACCCTTTGAGGCACTATACGGTAGAAAATGTCAATCGCCCATTGTTTGGCACGAGATTGGAGATGCACAGATTACCGGTCCATAGTTAATACAAGAAACGATAGACAAAATTCTCCAAATAAAAGACAATCTCCTGAAAGCTCGGAGTTGTCAAAAGAGCTACGCCGATAAACGCCGCAGGCCCCTAAAGTTCGAAGTTGGAGATCACGTCCTCTTAAAGGTTTCACCTTAGAAATGAGTGATCCGATTCGGAAAGAAAGGGAAACAAGCGCCCCGATACGTGGGTCCCATTAAGATTCTGGAAATAATTGGTAAAGTGGCCTACCGGCTCGATTTATCGGTTGAACTCAGCAACGTACACCCGACTTTCCACGTCTCAAACCTCAAGAAGTGTCTAGCTGAAGAAAATCTTCATGTACCTCTTGAAGACTTGCAGATAAACGAGACTCTACACTTTGTGGAAAAGCCAGTATAAATCATGGATCGAGAGACCAAGAAACTTCGACGTAGTCGCATTCCCATAGTCAAGGTTAGATGGGAAAGAAAACGCGGCGCCGAGTTCACTTGGGAACTCGAAAGTGATATGAAAGCTAAATATCCGCAACTCTTTGTTACGTCTACTACTTAATTCCGGGAGGAAATTCCCTAAAGTAGGGGAGACTGTAACAACCCGAACTTTTGGTTGTTCCCACTTATCATTGTTTCATCTCGTAAGCACTTGTACTCTGAGATCGATTACCGCTAATGGGTTAACTATATTTTAAACGCATGTTATATCACTTATTTAACGCATTTAAACGCTTGGTACTTAAACGCTCATCACAACGCAACGCAACTCAATGCAAACTCGAAAATCGGATTTATTTATGTTATTTGTGTGATTATATGTTAGATGTGTTGTATGTGTTGGTTATTTGCTTAAAACGCTCAGATGCTCGCTCACACAACTCGATTTATCGCACCGAAACACAACGCAACTCGACACTTAATATCTCGCTAAAATACTTAAAGTACTCGCACTAACTAACATAACTAAACGCATCAAACGAGCATCTTACGTGCGAAACTAAGGCTTCATGTACGAAACAGGCAGCTTCGTACGAAGCCACCCGCTTCGTTCGAAGCCACAAGCATCGTACGAAGCTAGTCTGCGCATATCCATCTGTCTATAAATACTCCCTCACTTCTCCATTTCATTCATAGCTGCCATTTCATCAAAAACGCTGCCGAATTGCTATCCAACTGTTTTCAAGTAAGATTTACTCATTTTACGTGATTATACAACGTTTTCCACTACGATTTTCCATAAGATTCATTTCGATTTCATCAAAACTCTTCTATTTTCCCCTAAACTTCATCTTTTTCAACTAAACTTCTTATTTCTATAAAAACCCTAATCTTTTTCATAAAAACCTTCATCTTTTTCATCAAATCTTCTTATTTCACAATGGATCTACACTTAACCGAGTGTATTGGGCCTAGCTACGGCTTCCCAAGTTAGAAATCCGCAGATTTCACACTCACCAAGTGTTATCCAAGTGAAAACCCTTTCAAACCACTTTTAAACTCGATTTTTACACAAAAAACAGACCAAAACCGCATGTATTTCGCTTACTGGATAGTGGGGCGAAGTGGTGTCGAAACCGTCATGAATAGGACTCGAAAATACATCCGATTCAGAAGAAAACACAGCTCCGAACGTAAAAACAACCACATTTGCGAGCTGGTCTGTTTTGTACGAAGGCACACCTTCATACGAAGGCACTGACTTCGCACAACCCAGCCCAAGTTTTCACATGTGACTTGAACCAAGACATCTCCGGCTCTAATTTAATCAGTAGCTTAGGACTGGAGGGATGCACACTCGATTTCCCGAAGAAAGACGCGAAGAACACTCGATTTTGGACAACGGAAGCATCACTTGTACGAAGCCTCCCTTCGTACGAAGCCTCTGTTTACACGTGATTCGATGAATGGCACAGCTAACCGCTCCTGCATGTTATACGTGATTCGATGAATGGTTGTTTGCTATGTTTTCACAGTGATTACTTGTAAGGACCTGCAAAAATGACCCACAACACTCCGTAAGTAAAAACCCGGACCCCTAAAACCCTAACCCTTGTGAAAAACCAAGAAATTCAAATTTCATGGATCGCTCGCGGGCCGCGTAAGCCTTGAGGGAAGCTTACGCGGGGCGCGACAGCACAACGGATGACGCGGATCAGTTTCATGCCACGTGTCTGACACGTGGCAGACCTACGGTGTGACACGGCAGCCCTAGCCGCAGCTAGGGTGGCCCTCGCGGGCCGCGTAAGGTTCTTCTCTGGTTCACGCGGGCCGCGAGAGACTAAAAAATTTTGTATAAATGGGACGTGCATGGGGCTTTCAGCTGTGTTCGGAAAATTTTCAAAACAACAAACTTTCTGTTTAAAAACAAGCGTTTTAGGGTCGATACGCTGGTACGATTACAGGGTAATAACTCGATCACTGCTACGATACAATGTCCAATCGATTGAAACCGATCCGATGGATGTTAGAAATGTTTAGCGGACGAATCACTGGTAGTACCTCTTCAAGATATAGAGGTAAATGAAAAGATAAAATTTGTTGAGAAACCGCTCCGCATAGAAGACAGAAAGATTAAGTTCCTCAAGCACAAAAGATTGGTGCTAGTCAAGGTAAAGTGGGATTCAAAAAGAGGACCCGAGTATACATGGGAACTAGAATCGAAAATGAAGCGGACGTATCCTCACTTATTTCAGTAAATCTAGAGGACGAGATTTTAAATAAGATGGGGAGGATGTAAGGACCTGCAAAATGACCCACAACACTCCGTAAGTAAAAACCCGTACCCCTAAATCCCTAACCCTTATGAAAAACGAAGAAATTCAAATTTCATGGATCGCTCGCGGGCCGCGTAAGCCTTAAGGGAAGCTTACGCGGGGCGCGACATCACAACGGATGACTCGGATCAGTTTCATGCCATGTGTCTGACATGTGGCAGACCTACGGCGTGACACGGCAGCCCTAGCCGTAGCTAGGGTGGCCCTCGCGGGCCGCGTAAGGTTCTTCTCCGGTTTACGCGGGCCGCGAGAGACTCAAAAATTTTGTATAAATGGGACGTGCATGGGGCTTTCAGCTGTGTTCGGAAAATTTTCAAAACAGCAAACTTTCTGTTTAAAAACAAGCGTTTTAGGGTCGATACGCTGCTACGATTACAGGGTAATAACTCGATCACTGCTACGATTCAATGTCCAATCGATTGAAACCGATCGGATGGATGTTTAAGTGCTGCCCGTACTTGGGCTATACTTTGTCATTCGTCGTGAGGGTTTTGATTTTGTGAGTTTATCGTAAAAGTTGCATTAAGTTACTGACCTAGTTTCGTGTGCATTGTTATTTAACTAGGCTATCGAGCTTAATCAGTAGGCTAAACTATGCCCAACTAAACTTGCAATGTGAGTCATTCTCTTTTTACCAAAAGTGTTTTACAATACCTAAATGTTTTCCAGTTATATATTACAGGGATTAAGTCTTTGTTATCTTAAATTACTGGCAGTAAGTGGGGGTATGTGCACATTACTACTAATTATTTATCACTTTTGGGTGAACGGACGCAATAAGTGGTATGTCCACAGTCACAGATCTGGTCAAGTGACAACTGGGTCAGCTAATTAAGATAGGGGCAATTGTAATCGCTCTTAATACTGTAATCTATAACAATGTGTCGTTTTGTACCAAATGAATGACTCACCAGTATTTCCCCGCTGATAAAATCTTTTTAAACATGTTTCAGGTGATTTACTGGGAACAAGGAAAAGTGCCGAGTAGCACTACCAGCTTGGTGAAAGTGGCTCAGTAAATAAATAAACATGTTTTTGTAAACAGAGGAATTCTCAGTAAAATTCCTTTACTGTAAATGATGGGGTTGGTCCCGAAATTTGAAATAAAATAAACGGGTGTTTTCAGTTTTCACGATCCTATTAAAATTTCCGTTGCCAAATTAAACACCAATACCACGGGTTTCTGTCCCGTGGCTTCTGAACCGGGTAAAACCGGGTCGGGGGCCGTGACATTACTTGCCTTCCACCCTTAGCAACGATAGTACTGTAGTTTGGACTCAGCGCCTGTTTATTCAGGGGTTGTTAAGGTTTATTTACTTCACGTGCTCACAGTGGTGAACACGTGACGCACATACCACAACTCGTAGTCATGTTGGTTAGCTTGTATCATTGACGATAACTTACTTGATACACCTCTCTACGTGTTACATGCTGGTTATGCGTAAACGCTTTTATTACTATACTTATGCAAACTTGTGTACTCACCTTTACATTATTGTATTGACTTTATTTTAACGTATGTGACAGGTTGATGGTCTGTTTGCTGCAAATGGATAGGAAGTCTAGAAACCCACAATAAAAATCTAAGTTGTCGGATTGGTTTTGTTTGAGAGATTTGAACTTTGTGATGACTTTTGATGAAATATTTATTTAATAGTATGGGATATTGAACTTGTTAAATATTGTCATTAATATAGTTGTTATGGATTCTCTTGAACAATCTGGTTCGCTTAGTGCCGTGACCCGATGATTCCGCCATCGGTTGGGGTGTGACAACTAAACCCCAAACCACCCCACCCCACCGAAGCTAAATGCTAAAAACTAAACCATAAAGCTAAACGCCACAACTAAATGCTAAAAAAAGTTTTTTTATATTTTTATTAAAAAATCGCTAAATTTCGTCACTAAAAAAATTGAACAACAGTACTGCAGATGCACATGTGCAATGGTATTTTTGTTCAATTTTTTTTTATTAAAAAGGCTAAATTTCGTCAAAAAAAAGAGAATAACAGTACCGAATGCACATGGGCATTCGTTCTGTTTTTCAGTTTTTATTTTTTTTAATGACGAAATGTAGTGTTTTTCACTTTTTCTATAAAAAATATATTTTTGTGTGTTTTTAATTTTTTTGGGTATTTTTTGTTGTTTTCACATTAGTTCTCGAAATAAAGGGGGGTTCCCAACGGATCCTTATCCTATATATATATACACATATACATACATATGGGTGTGTTTTTTTTTTTTTAATTTTGATGAGCTATGTATAAGGATTTGTAGTGGATTAGGTAGTGTTGCAAAAATCGCGACTAGGCGACGACTAGTTGACGATTAATAGCTAGTCGGCCAGTAACTGAGTAATTTTTCGTTAATCAGTCTATTAATCGCTAGTCGTGCCTAGTCGGACAGCCAAAAATCGGCGATTCCGGCAAAAAACCTTTATATTCCAACAATTAATCTTGTATACTTAAAAAATGAGTTGAGTAAGAGTTAAAACCTAGTTACTTAAAATATTTACCTATAAAAATGTGTATATGTATATATAAAACTGAAAATTACATATGAAAAATCCGGTCCGATTAATCTCGATTAATCCCGAGTAATCCCGAGTAGTCGCTAGTCCCCACCTCACCGGCCGACTAGCGACTAACGAGTTCTCCAACCTTGGTTTTTCTATAAAAAAATATATTTTTGTGTGTTTTTAATTTTTTTAGGTATTTTTTGTTGTGTTCACATAGTTCTCGCAATAAAGGGTGGTTCCCAACAGATCCTTATCCTATATATACGCACATATACATCCATATGGGTGTGTTTTTTATTTTTTATTTTGAAGAGCTATGTATAAGGATTTGTAGTGGATTAGGTGAGCATGCTTATTAAACCATATTTGAGATATTATGTGCGGTCAGATGGTGGTCGGAAAGCTTCAATCTATGGTGGTGGCTAAGTTTTCTATATTGTTTTTACTACTAAATTTATCAAATTAGTCCCTATAGTTTATAAATTTTAAAGTTTATGATTAGTAACTTACATAGCTCATTTTAGATGAGTACCGAAGCTCTCTATCAAAGGATATGGTAGAACTTCTCGTTTGCGGAAGTTATTGGTTAAAATCCATCTCAAAGACAACGATTAAAACATTGGCCGTAAGATTAAATTCATTTTTTTTCGTTCATTTCTATATTATATACATTATATACTAACCTTTATACTTTTTAATGTGTAGCAATCTGCAAAAGACGAAGAAAACTTGGATATTGATGTCTTGATTCCCGATAAGTCTTCTCACTAATTAATAATGGAAGGTATTATTTTTTGTGTTTTGAATTAACGTGATTATTTGTTTCTAAAGCTGAACCGGACGAATAGATTTTAACCTGCTTCTTTCATGTGTAGTCACACATCTGATGTGTTTGTTATGAGGTAGGAACAAGTGAACAAGTTTCATGATGCTTCTTTTTAAATTATTAATAATTAAGATGCCAAATGTGCTGTTGTGATGTGTTTTGTTGATGATCTATATATTTGTTAAATTGACAGCTTCATATGGAGTATTATTTATTGTTTATCTATACACGTTTAACTTCAAAGTTTGATTTATTTATACAATAATATACAGCCTATATAGAAAATTATTTTTCTAATTTCTAAATATTTTGACTCCTGGTTACAGGTAGATCAAGATTACATGATAGATCAAGATATGTGGACAGATTTTTGCACCTAAAAGAGCCGAAAGAGGGGTGTTTTATGGGTTTGAATTGATGTTACTGTATCAAATTTTATGTTTTGAAATCAGTTTTTGATTGAAGATTTCTAGGATGACTTCAACGCGTGTTTTGGAAGTTATTTTGCATTTTGGATGTTCTTAAACATTAAACATTTGGATGACATTTTGTGTTTATTTTTATGTGACTTTTTATGTTTGTGTTTTGGCTAAATAAAACTGAGCAAAAGCGAACCGAACCGAGCACGAGCGTAAGATTTCCGCTCGATTACCTAAATCCGAACCGAACTGAGCGGCTCGGTTTCAAACCGAACCGAGCACGAGCAGACCTCCGTTCGGTTCGGCTCATGAACACCCCTATTAGTAAGGGCATTTTGTCATTTTATCATTTTATCTAGACTTAACAAATTACTTAACAGAAGTTCATTTTAATAGCCAAACTTTTTTTTTTTTAACGGTGACTTTCTTTTTTTAGTGACCCAATGTCACACCGCCTAAACGACGGCCCTATCCAAGATCTGCTCAGACTACGTTGTCTTAACCTGGCCCACGTTGGGTTGGTCAGACTTGGTTACGCCGTTCCCCCGGAAACCGTATTGCCTCCACACGAGATGTCTCGCTGAAGTAACAGCCGGATGAAAACCGGGGTGTGGATCAGGATCGAACCCTCCTCGGTGGGTTTGTCACCATCATTGCCTAATCCATCCCAATATGACCACTAGGCTACAAGTGAGGGGATAATAGCCAAACTTGTACGAAGTCAAAACTACATATACATATATTGTTACTTTTAACCTTTGTATAGAAATGTGTTATTTAGGCTAAACCATAAGGAATATTCATGTTAATACGTTAAAAATCTTTTTGAAGGTCACCGACATCATACAATAATGAAACTACATTATCACATGTATACAAGCCACATATGCCCTACGAATGACATCCAATTTCATAATTCATTAAAATATAATATTTCAAAATATACAACATATATAAATAAACTAATGTTCATCAAAAAGTTTTGTAGAAAATTTAAAACAAATAAACGTGTAGTTTTAACAACTTATATAATATATGGTTTCTTAAAAGCATTTGTAAGATATGGCTGCTCATTATCCATCACAAGATGTAAAATATGGTATTAATAACCTGGACCGAACCGACCGGAAATAACAGGAGGACTTGGACCTTCAACCGGTTTTGGGAAGGTTTGACAGCTAACGAGTCACACCGAGTGTTGTAAGAATCGGTAGGCGCTAGTCGGTCGGTAAGGTAACGACTATCGTTTAATCGGGATTAATAGGGATTAATCGGATTGGTATTTTTATGTTGGGGAATTTTCTGAATGCCGGATGATCAGAGAGGCGTGATGTCACTCTCAGATCAATTATTTCGGTGGTTCACCCGAATAATTTAATCGGATACAACTCTGATTTTTTGAGAATAGAACATGTGTATGTTCTGTGCGTGAATTCTTTGAACCCGGAAGAACAATAACCAAAAACAGTATGCAAATTTTGGGGTGTTTGTGCAGGCAACTGCCTCTGGCAGTTGTAATTCGAATTTTAACCAAATTGCCTTACAACTGCCTTAGTTTTTGTCTGAAAAATTAGGGTGAATTTTAATAAAATTTTATTTTCTAAAGCATTTTCCATAAAGCAATTTAATTAAAATAAAAAATTTTCCAAGCTCGACACCAGCCAGGGGCTCTGCCCCTTGGACCCTGCTCCCAGGGGCTCTGCCCCCAGGCCCCCACCAAGGGGGCGCTGCCCCCTTGGAACCCCCGTAGAGTACGGGCTCCGCTCGTACACTTCGAATTATAATAACTTAAACAAGCGTGCACTCCCCGCGCCTCCTAACTTGCTTGATGTGTATTATTATTCGCTTTGATCATAAAGTCAATCCCCGATTACACTAAAATATCTAACATTCCTCCCCCATTTTAGCGTAATCCTTGATTAACTTAAACAAATTCACAGCAATCAACCTTATGTATAAATGAAATATCGCGACGATTGAATTTCACATTAGTATATTACACATTCCAAATATTCGAATATAGTGGTGTCGCTAAGGATTGAACCCTTTCTATTCAGTGAATACATGAAGATAATATACACACAAGTTTACGTACTCTAATGTTCTTTCTTGACACTATTTTTACTAGCATGTGTCCCGTCCTTCAATGAACATATCAAAACCAAGTCCTAGCTTCTTGAAGCGGCTAAACTTCATGCTCATATAAGTAGTTCTTTATTCTTGCACCTACATATGCAATTTTTCAAAGAACTATTAAGAAGAAAACCTTCAACCTCCTTTAACTTGGAGGTCTGAACACATACCTTGGTATGATGCTACTAATGTGTTCTAATTTCTAGATGTTAAGCTTTCCACATTGAATTCATCACCTAACGTCATATTAGGTGGGAATTGGGTATCTTAACATTAGAAATATCATGTGGACTTTAATCCCATCCCTACAGCCGCCTTGTGCACAAGATCTCTACATAACTCTTTAGTTAAGTGGTCGGCTAAATTCTGTTGAGTTCTCACAAACTCCACCAATATCATCCCATGCATGATGAGCTCACGAATCATGCTGTGTCTAACGCCTAAGTGTCTAGACTTCCCATTATACACTTGGCTCTGCCCCTTGGACCCTGCCAGGGGCTGCCGCCCCTTGAACCCTGCTCCCAGGGGCTCTGCCCTCAGGCCCCCGCCAAGGGGGCGCTGCCCCCTTGGACCCCCCGTAGAGTACGGGCTCCGCCCGTACACTTCGAATTATAATAACTCAAACAAGCGTGCACTCCCGCACCTCCTAACTTGCTTGATGTGTATTATTATTCGTTTTGATCATCAAGTCAATCCCCCATTACACTAAAATATCTAACATTTTATATGTAATTTTTAGGTTTATATATACACACACATTTTTATATGTAATTTTTTTAAGTATACATTTTTTAACTAAGCGTTAACCCATTTTTTAATACTTGAGATAATTTATAAGGTTTGGTCGAAATTTTGCCGGTATCTAGCAAAAAATTGGTCGGAATAGGACCACCGTTGACCACCTAGCGTTTAATCAGCCATTACTCTGTGAACCTCCGATTAGTAATTATTCAACGACTAATCAAAGTGTAGGCGAGATTTTTACAACCATGATTACACCCAACTTCAAGAAATTTCTTAAGTTCTAAGTTTACGGAGTTGGAGATGGAAAAAGCTTAGAACGTATGCTAGCTACAACATGTAAATATCTATATTTATTTATATTTGACATGACGTATTCTTATAATTCATTTGCCTTTAAAATAGTAAAGCTTAAAATCTATATATTTATACATTTAAGTAAAGGTAAAGTTATTCAACAAAAACTCCTAAAAAACAAGAAATAAATATAACACAAGGTCGAGCAAAATATAACACACTGTCGAATAAAAAAGACACAATGAGTCACAAAAAAAAAATGATGCAAATATAGAAAAGACACAGTGATGTAAACAAAAAAGTGTAAAATCTACAAGCTAAACATCTATAAACAAAAACATAAAATCTCATATCGTAAAATTCGATGAGACGGCTCCAATGCTGTTTGAGTGAGGTCAATTGGAATCCGTTTGTTACCCTTCCTATGACTTCTTATTTTTAGGATTCTTTGTGTTTGATCCTAACCCTTTATGTAAAATATCTCTTGGAATACATAAGCATACACAAAATATCTTCTAACACGAGCATCACACCTAATCGTATGTGGCTAGAAACTTGAAAACACTGTAGGCTTATGGTAAATAAGGAAAGGTCAAAGTTAGTTGATATCACTGAATATCAGAAATTGGTTGGAAGATTAATACACTTATCTCACACTCGCCCTGATATCTCGTATGCTGTTCATTACTTATCACAATATATGCATAGTCCTACTGAGGCTCATACTCAAATTGCGATGAAATTGTTAAGATATTTGAAAGGAGCACCTGGTGCCGGCATTATGTTCAGGAAAAGTGACAGCTTTCAGTTGTTCGCTTTCGCGGACTCAGATTGGGCTAAATGCATTGATAGTAGGAGGTCTGTTACTGGCTTTTGCATTTCCCTTGGGAATTCATTAATTTCTTGGAAAAGCAAAAAACAAAGTGTCGTTTCGAGGTCATCTGCTGAGGCAGAATACAGAGCCATGTGTAGTGCTTCTTGTGAAGTTTTGTGGCTGGTAAATTTGTTAAGGGAGTTACATGTTAATACTCAACTTCCTATTGTTTTGAAATGCGACAATAGTGCAGCCATTTCAATAGCTGCAAACCCTTCTTCCATGACAGGACGAAACACTTTGAGATTGATCTCTTCTTTCTAAGAGAAAAGATATCTTCTGGTGTTCTCAAAACCATTGGTGTTAAATCTGAAGATCAACTTGCGGATATGTTTACAAAAGGTCTTCTTCCTAAAACGCATGATGATATGTGTAAGTGTTTGAATATAGTCAATCTTTTTGCGCATATAAACTGAGGGGGGGGGGGGGGGTGTAAAATTATATAGTGTATATTGAGTTTCTATGCTTTTTTATCTTTTGTCCTATATATCTTTTTTCTAATTCTGTTTCCTTCTTTAGGTTCTTGGGCTCCTTTTATGTCGGTGTTGGGCTCGTTCTTGGGTTGTTGGATAGGAGTTGCTGCTGGGCTCCCTAGGGTTAAAGTAGGTGCTGCTTATATCTTGGCTGGGTAGCTGTGCAGACAAGACAAGCATCACACTCTCTCACCTGTTCCTTCTTCCAGAATCGTCCATCACCATCAGCTCTGTTCACATATTTTAGAGCTTGATTTCTTTCATAGTTTTATATATTTTGATCATATAATTGTCGATCTTTTACCTATTATCAAACAGTCAAGCAGTGTCGACTGATTTGCTATTGTTCTTATCATAATCGAAGCTCTTTTTCAAACTTGTTTATATCAATCTTGAGTTTTGACAATTCATTAGTTAGTATTCGCAAATTAGTGTTCACTAATTTACGAATAGTTAATTACTAATAGTTATTTGTGATTAGTCAAACTGGGAATAGTGGATAACGAATACTTAGTATTCGCAAAGCTTGGAAAGTTTTTGGTTTTGGATGTGAAACGTGTATTCACATGTGAACTCTAGATTGGATTTGAATGTAGTGTCTAGACGTTCTACAAAGGATATAACATCAAGGTCATTATATACTTACCTACTTACTCAGGTGATTTAAAGATGCCCTTCTTAGTTGTTTTTGGGCTGGTATGGATGCTTAGAAATTAAAATTCTTACAGTGATTGTGAATTAACGATAGGCATAATACGAATAAATCTTATGATCTGTTTTAAATTTTTATGCCTATGAAAGTGTTAATTTAATGATATGCTAATGTTTAATGTTTTGAAATGAAAGGATGCTTTTATTGATGAATGCTTTTCTTGAAATGTGAATGGTAATGAATAATGAAACTGGAATGTAAGGAATAAGTATGGAATCAATGAGATGTACAAAATGCCGGGAATGGTAAAGGGAACGAAAAGTCCTGCATTACTTTGCATAAATCTGGCATTAATTATAGGCAGGGACGGTTAGTCCTACGTGTGATGTAGGAAATAATTGTAAATTCTGCAATAGTTGCAGGCAAGAACGGAAAGCAAGATATGGTAACTAGGTAAGGTTATAGTACAGTTATTCGAGTTACTGTTATGGGAGGTTTTCTGAACCATATCCTGAATTATATCCTGACTTTATTACTTTTGTCATTGGCCAGGATACCGGATCAAGATATATTGGTAACATCCTGATGCAGTATCCTGGTAGTTACTAATAATTCACGTGCAAATTTGGATGACAAGCTTATAACGTTCTAGTGGACCTGTTCTCCTGAAGACTCGGACTAATCAGTTGAAAAGAGAACGTTGAATCCGGAAGAAGGGGTCTCCAACGTTCAAGAGGGAATATTCGCAGCATCCCGGCTTTATAGGATAGTTTGTTGTTTCTATTTTACTATAAAAGGGAATGTACGGATCGATATATACACACAATTCTTTCACTCACTCTTCTGCTCTCTACAAGCTGCAATCATTTACAATCACATTCACAAACACTCACACTCAAAATTCATTGTAACACTTAGTGGATCCGTACATTATCCTGCACTGTATCCTGAAGTTTGAAGTAATAAGAAGAACAAGGCAGCTGCGATTGTCAGCTCCCGAGGTTTTATTCCGGCGATCTAGATTGATCAAGGGCTTTCCTCATACATCCCGTGTCAACCTTTACATTTCTGCTCATTGTTTGATTGTTTGTATAGCTTGGTATCCTGAGCTATATCCTTAAAACTTTTTTTGCAAACAACTAAACCAGAACATTTTTCATACACATTATTAGCACACTACCTCACAAAACTAATTTGATCACTAAATTGCTTAGGTAATTTTTGACCAAAACAATTTGGCGCCCACCGTGGGGCAAGTGGTGCTATTCATATTAAAAACCTTGTTAAAATCTTTACTGGGTTTTCTTTTTTCGAAACTTTTTGCACAACTATTTTCAATGGCCTCAAAATCAAACATGAGCTCTTCTACCATGTCTGCTACAACCTCTGCCACGACCGGCCCGGTGCTTCCACCACCTCCGAGGACGCAAGCTTCTTCACAGCCTCAAGCTACTCCAAGAAGGACTGAAACTCACATATCTCGTGATGTTATTCCTGCTCAAAATGTCCAAGGATCTGCTGCTTCAGGAAGGATTCCTATTATGGCTTCTAATGATGAAATTCTAACTCTGATTGGTATTATACAGGACAAGATGAAGCAGCAGCAGGAGACTAATCAAATGTTGATAAGAGAAATACAACTTCTAAAGTCTGGCTCTAGGAGACCTGCTGAGGATACTGTCACTCCCTTGTAGCCCCGGACCCTGAACTTTAGTTCAGTGGTGTATACAGAGGATAGTCAAGGCAATGTTGTGCCTAGTCATTCCTAGGGCAATAATCCTGAAATACCCTCTACAGCCTGGATATCCACTGTTAGGAGATCAGGATACGCTCTAGGATATGGCCAAAATCCTCAAACTGGTAACGTGTCTAATAATATCAATACTCCTATTACTAACAGTTTTGGATCCTTGCAGGGTACAGGTGTGACATCGGCACTCTCTAGGGAGCTTTAGAAGCTGAAGGATATGATATCCAGCGTACCTGGGGTTGTTCAACCTATTCCTGAAGTATCCCAGCATAGCCACAGGATATCCCGGTTTACATATCCTATATGTGATGTTGAAATCCCGAAGAGATTTCAAACCCCCCATCATGAAGCTTTATGACGGGACCACGGATCCTGAAGAGGATATTGCTCAGTATAGGGAAATGATGGAGATCAACCCTATCCCTCTAGAACTCAAGGAAGCATGCCTCTGCTAGGGCTTCGGCTCTACTCTAACAGGACCAGCCTTAAAATGGCTCTTAAATGTTCCGGCTCATTCAATTACATCGTTTGCTTATTTGGTTAATTTATTTAATAGTCAATTTTCTGGTAGTAGGAGTTTTGAAAAGCTGACAAGTGACCTCTACAGGATAACTCAAGGTTCTCAGGAATCCTTAAGGGATTACGTCAACAAGTTCAGCAGGGAATCCTTGGACATCCCACATCTTGACGTTGCCACGGCCGTGCAGGGTTTCAAGATGGGACTGCAAAAGGATTCCCAAATTTATCAGGATCTTGTAATGAACCCTTGCAGGAACCTGGACGAGGCTCTGAACAGAGCTCTGAGATATATCAGACTTGAAGATGATAAGAAGATGCAAGAGAGGATAAATTCATCCTCAACATATGAATCAACTAACAGGAAGTCGGAATCCTCGTACAAGCCATATCGCTCTAAGCCATATGGCAGGAATGACAGCAAGAAAGTGAATGCTGTTGAAGAAGAGGATCCTGACGAATATCCTGAATTGTCAGAATATTGTTTTTCTGTTAATATACCCGAACTAATGTATGCTATGCAGGGTTTGGGAGATAAAGCTAGGTGGCCCCGGAAGAACCAGCAAAAGGCTGACTGGTAAGATAAATCCAAGTGGTGTGCTTTCCATAAAGATTTTGGTCATGTGACGGAAGATTGCATAGCCCTGAGGAAGGAAATAAGCTATCTACTGAGCAAGGGGTACTTGAAGGATCTTCTGGGTAGAAAAAAGAATAAGGGCCAGGATACTGAGAAGGATCCTGAACGAGCAGCATCACCTCCTGCAGATGCCACGATAATTAACTTTATTTTAGGAGGATCTGACATTTGTGGAACCTCTTACTCTGCAGCAAAAAGACATGCAAAAGAGGCTAAGGCAGAACGGGGGGACAAGCCGACCAGGATGACAACTCTTACAACCGATAAAGTGATCACATTTGATAGCGATGACCGGGATAGCGTTCAGGATCCTCACCACGATGGTTTAGTAATCACTTTGTATGTTGCTAATCATTTTGTACGCAGGATACTGGTGGATAACGAATGCTCGGTCAACATCATCCAGTTGGAAACCCTGAAGAGAATGAACATCCTTCAGATGGGGATCACATCAAAATCAACTGCGCTCGTAGGGTTCAGTGGAGAAGCCAAGAATACCGTTGGAGAAATAAAACTGCCAGTGTATATCGAAGGAGTAAATTCAATGCAACGATTCTGTGTTATGGATTCCTTGTCCTGTTACAATATTATATTGGGCAGGCCATGAATCCATGATATGAAGGCTGTCCCGTCAACCTACCATCAGTGCATCAAAATCCCTACCCCTTGGGGAGTTGTCAAGGTGGAAAGCGATCAACAGGAGGCAAAAGAATGTTATTCCTCCTCAATGAAAGCCTCAACGAAGCCTAACACAGGATAGCAATCAAAATCCCTACCCCTTGGGGAGTTCTCAAGATGGTGGAGGTAGTAATAATAATAATAATAATAATAATAATAATATAATATATAATATGTGTGTCATGTGATTGATTGTCTTAAATACTATTTTGTGATATTAATACGTGGTGAATGTTTAAAAAATTCAGATGGCTGATCCAGTGAATCAGGAGAATCTGGATAATAACCCGGAAAACCAGAATGACGATAATCTGAATAATGATAATCCAAATAACAATAACAATGGATACCAAGTGGATAACAGTGCAATTCAACACATAGTAGCACAAGGAATTATAGATGCAATGCCATTCATTATCCAAAATGTTAGGGAAGCTGATAATAAAAGTAACCGTGACAGTAAACGACCAACTGAACCTGAACACAGCGTGAACAATGGACCTATACTTCAAGTGCCCATTTCCAAAAGAAGAAGGACCATGTCTTATGGTTGTTCTTATAAAGAATTCTGGTCTTGTAAACCAATAGAATTCTCGGGCAATGAAGGTGCCATTGCAGCCTTACACTGGATAGAAAAGACTGAAGCAGTCTTAAAGATAAGCAAGTGTGCAGAAGAGGATAAGATAATGTTTGCTTCCAATCTGTTTAAGAACTCAGCCTTAGAATGGTGGAACACTATTCTCCAGTCTAGGGGAAGTGACAAGATTTACAATATGGAATTGGAAGAATTTAAGAACATGGTAGAAAGGAAATTCTGCTCTCCCAATGAAAAAGAACAGATAGCAAATAAGTTCTTAAATCTTAGAATGACAGGAGTAGATAGTAAGGGTTATACTACGTTATTCTTTTAATATGCTAGAATAGTACCAACCCTTGCATCACCTGAACCGGTCTTAATCTCCAGTTACATATGGGGATTAATTGGTGAGATTAGGCATGTAGTTAAGGCAGCTAGATCTCAAACCATAGAAGAAGCGGTAGAACTAGCTAATACCTTGACAGATGAGTTAGTGCGTACACGAGAATAAGACCAGAATAGGAACTTAACTCAAAGGCTTACCCAAGAATTTCGCTACAACCGTGGGAAAAATGTAGGTTCTACCTCTGCACCTTATTGCAAGTATTGCAAAAGAAAGCATTCTGGGAGATGTTCCATATATTGCAACTTTTGCAAAATATCTGGGCACAAGGAAGAATACTGCAGGAAGAAACTCACCAATAAGGTATGTTACAATTGCGGAGAACAAGGTCACATCAAGCTAAATTGTCCAAAACTAGCTCCAGCAACAAACAACAAGAACACTAAAAATGCTAGAGCATTTGTTCTGACTGCAGATGAAGCCAAGATGATTCCGGACGTGATTGCCGGTACGTTTTTAGTTAATGATATTTTTGCTAAAGTATTATTTGACTCTGGTGTGAACCAAAGTTTTATTAATACTTCATTTTGCAAACTTCTGAATCAATCATTAACTAAACTCCCACAAGAATATCTAGTAGAGACAACAAACGGGGAAACCATTAAGATTTCTGAAGTCTTGCAGGGAGTAAGAATAGAAATTTCAAACCATAAGTTTATTGCAAACCTTTACCCAATGAATCTGGGAGGATTTGATATTGTATTAGGAATGGATTGGTTAATAACCAATAAAGCCAGTATTTTATGTGATCAAAAGTCACTCCAAGTAAATTCACCAAAAGGTGAAAAGATCACAATTAAAGGAGATAAACCATCTTGATCCACAAAATTCATCTCTATGATGAAAACAACAAGTTATATAAGAAAAGGATCATTAGTGTATTTGATTTTTATAATCACTAACACTAAAGGAAAAGAACTAAAGGATATTCCAGTAGTATCTCAGTTTTCAGATGTATTTTCGGAAGAGTTACCAGGACTACCGCCCGACAGGGAAGTTAAGTTCAGAATTCACTTGCTGCCAGGAACAGCACCGATTGCCAAATCACCTTACCGTTTGGCACCCGCAGAAATGCAGGAACTAAAGAAACAGTTAGACGAATTATTGGAAAAA
The DNA here is from genome assembly GCA_030545235.1 of Helianthus tuberosus. Lineage (NCBI taxonomy): Eukaryota > Viridiplantae > Streptophyta > Magnoliopsida > Asterales > Asteraceae > Helianthus > Helianthus tuberosus. The sequence continues at coordinate 14,409,932 of CM060354.1, read as the reverse complement.
AGGTTCATACATCCAAGTTCATCGCCATGGGGAGCACCGATTTTATTTGTTAAGAAGAAGGACGGATCGATGCGTATGTGCATTGACTACCGTGAATTGAACAAAGTCACGATTAAGAATCGGTACCCATCTGTTCAATCAGTTGCAAGGAGCTCGATTTTTCTCTAAAATCGATTTACGCTGAGGATATCATCAATTAAAGGTACAGGAAGAGGACATTCCTAAGACCGCTTTTAGAACAAGGTATGGCCATTATGAATTTACTATCATGCCATTTGGTTTAACCAATGCCCCAGCCGCATTTATGGACATGATGAACCGAATATGTAAGCCATATTTCGATAAATTCATAATTGTCTTTATAGATGATATTCTCATTTACTCTAAGAGTAAAGAGGAACACGTAGAGCATTTGCATGCACTTCTAAATTTATTAAGGAAAGAAAAGCTTAATGCTAAGTTTTCAAAGTGCGAGTTTTGGTTAGAACAAGTTCAGTTTCTTGGACATTTAGTTAATCATGAGGGAATCCATGTAGATCCCACCAAGATCAAGGCAATTACCAAATGGAAAACCCTTGAGTCACCAACCGAGGTTAGAAGTTTCTTAGGACTGGCTGGTTATTATAGAAGATTCATTCGAGATTTTTCTAAAATAGTCATTCCCTTAACGAAGTTAACCTGTAAATCCTTTAAGTTTGAATGGGGACCAAAACAGGAAGAAGCATTTAGAATCCTTAAGCAAAGACTAACCAATGCACCCATACTAGCATTACCAGAAGGAACCGAAGACTTTACAGTCTATTGTGATGCTTCTAAATTAGGTTATGGATGTGTGTTGATGCAACGTCAAAAGGTTATAGCATATACATCTAGACAACTTAAGAATCATGAAGAGAACTATTCAACCCATGATTTGGAATTAGGAGCTATAATTTTTGCCCTGAAAATTTGGAGACATTACCTTTACGGTAGTAAGTTTACCATTTTCACAGATCATAAGAGTTTAAGATATGTTTTCGGGCAAAAGGAATTGAATATGAGGCAAAGACGCTGGATGGAATTACTTAGTGATTATGATTGTAATATCCAGTATCATGCAGGAAAGGCTAACATAGTAGCTGATGCTTTAAGTCAAAAATATCACGAAAAGCCAATAAGAGTACGTTCTCTTAAATTAAATCTACAAGTAGATTTAAACGAGCAGATTAGAAAAGCACAAGAATCAGTAATCAAGAATGATACTGAAAAGTTAAAAGGAATGATTAAAGAATTAGAACAGGGAACAGATGGAATTTGGAGATTCCATAAGAAGAGAATATGGATACCTAAATTAGGAAACCTACGTCACCATATATTAGAAGAAGCCCATAAGTCTAAATATACAATGCATCCCGGAAATGATAAGATGTACAGGATTTAAGAAAGAATTTTTGGTGGATAGGAATGAAAAAGGATATAGCAACTTATGTTTCTAAATGTTTAACTTGTTCACAAGTTAAAGCTGAACATCAGAAACCCTCAGGTTTATTGCAGCAATTAGAGATGCCAGTATGGAAATGGGAATTGATAACAATGGATTTTGTTACCAAATTACCCAAAACAAGGAAAGGTAATGATACAATCTGGGTGATTATAGACAGGCTAACCAAGTCAGCTCATTTCCTACCAATGAAAGAAACTTTCAGTATGGAACAGTTAGCTAAATTGTATGTAAATGAAATAGTTTCATTGCATGGAATTCCTTTATCAATTGTTTTTGACAGAGATAACCGTTTTACCTCTCATTTTTGGACAAGTTTCCAAAAAGCAATGGGAACCAAGTTGAATCTAAGTATAGCTTATCATCCTCAAACGGATGGACAAAGCGAAAGGATAATTCAGACAATGGAAGATATGCTTAGAGCTTGTGTAATTGATTTCGGAGGTAATTGGGACGATCACTTACCATCAAATTCAAAAAGTGGGCTCCGACCTAGGCATGAATATCCATCATTGCCCACTTCACTGCTTTCAAGATGCAACACCCTCTTTAACCATTGCTTCATCAGCGCCCGCACCAGCATCACCACCAGCATTCTTCCCAGTATCACCACCAGCTTCGACCGCCTTTTCAGCCGCTTGAGAAGGTACCTCAACCACAGGCTTTGCAGGAAGCTCCACAGGATTGCCCCCAAGATCCTTTAATCTCGCCTCCCAAGCGTTGACATTCCATGAAGGGCATTCAAAGCCCAGGCCTCTAGCTTCATAGGCCATCTTTAGCCTAGCTTGGAGGAGAGATACCACAACGGATCCTTTGAGGCCCTCCCTGTAGGAGTTCATATCTTGCTGGTGTTGAAGTTGAGCAGCGTCCAGCTTGAGTTGAGCATCCTGGTTGACCTTGTTGATTGCGATTTGGGCTTCCTGGGTCACAGCCTTGTATTTATCCTCGTAGTGCTGCGACTTGGCGGTGGCGATTGCTGCTTGATCTGAAATGGTGGTCTTAGCCTCCTTCAGTTTGGCTTCCAACATCTTGTTCAGTCCACATGAATCCTCGTGCAAGTGCACTAACCGTTTGAGACCCTACAATCAAATGAACAGGTGTAACACCCCGAAATCGGGATTGGTAATTAAACCATGTTAATACTAAAGAGCGGATAAAATACCGTTAGTGGTAAAGATTAACGCGGTAAATATTAGGATTTAAATAAATAAACCTAATATTAGATAAAAGAGAATAAAAGCTTTGAGGAAATAAAGTTCATAAAAGGCCCGAGTTAACGGAACATAAAATGAAACGGGTCATGATTTCCCCAAACCCACTAAGTTAACTAGGAGTGATTAACCTAGTTAGTAAAGTGAATATAAGTAATAAAACATGGAGTTGTAGCTCCAAATAATTAGAGTTAAATTTGAGGGACCAAAACCGTAAAAAGGAAACAAATATTTTAATTAATAAAATTATTAACACAACACACACTAAGTGTGTGTGTGTGCATCGATCTCCAGGAGACAAAAGAGGGTGAAACCCTAGTTCCTCCAAATCTTCAAATTAAAGGATCAATCGAAGGCCAAATTCAGATTTGAAAGTATATAAACGATCACCAAGTCAAAGGGATCGTAAGGTATGTCGAAATTTATGATTTGGTAACATTTTGAGATTTTGATAATCATGCATGAATGAGATTCTTGCAAGAAAATTTAATGTTTTAGTAAAATTGATGTGAGTATAAGACTAGAAACAAAACCCTAGGTGCAAGCTTGTTGAATTTGTGCCATAAACTAGTGATTAGTCAACTAATCAAGCATGAGCTAAGTGGGTTTTGTAATATGATGATATTAATGCCTAACTAGTGATTAGAATCATCATATTTGATAGTAAAGGCAAGGTACTTATACAAATTTTAAGTTTGAGAACTCAACCATACATGATTCGAAATGGGTCTTGAATGTAATGATTAAATTGGTAATTTTGTTCATATAAATAGATGAATGAAATTGTGTTATATACTTGATCATATGAAGAAACTTGATTTTATTAAGGGTTCGGATGGATGCTAAATAGTATGATGAAATGGGTCTCACTTATAAAGGAGAACCCTTAGTTCTTGCAAAAATGAATGAATAAACTAGTCATGATAATCGCTTGAACTAGTTAGAGTGTTGAAAATATAACAAATTTGGTTAGAACATTGGTTAAAACGGTGGCCAAGAGATAACGCCTACCAGATAATTAAGGAATGCCTAAACTAGTTGATGGATTTGATTATGCATTTCATACACTAATGGGCGTTTGACTCTTAAAAAGTCAAAATGACCTAGAAAACGATGAATGATAATTTTGGATATAAAATGCGTAAGGTGGAATAATCGTATTAAATTATGATTTAACTAACCACCTTGAAAACGATGATGATAGTTTGACGCGTAATAAGCTAGGTGGAAGCTTGGGGAAGGAAGCGGGTCAAACGAATTTAAGAAGGGAAAGAAAAGCGTAATTTGGATGCGAGGTAAGTAAAGTTTATGCCCCTTTACATTATTAACAAATTACTTAATTGCAAGTATTGTATATGAATGCTACTAAGTGGTTGGTAAATAATGTTTCGACACGATTCAATGAGAGTCGGAACAAGGGAAAATGGTAAGAAATCATGAATTATGGAAGAAGGGGTAAAATGGTAAATTAGTCACGTAATGATGACAAAAAAAAAACGGTTTTAAGTAAAACGAGTTCAAGGGAAAATTGGGATAGGTTTAAAGGGATGAAATGGTAATTAAATACCATCTAATACGGACAAATGGTCAATTAGACTAAATGGGTTAAATGGTGTTGTTAACACCATTTGACAATAACATTTGACAATCTCTTGTTGATTTTGTGTTCACAGGAATTAACCTAAGGCTTGCGTTACTACTAACTAGTGATTAATAGTGAAAGGTTTGAAATGGGTCGATACTATGACCCGGGCCAGGTATGCATAAATAAGTCTATAGCTTAAAGCGCGATTTTTTGGTCAAACAATTGGTGAAAGTCCTTCGTCGTAAATGAGGGACTAAAGTTGACCAAAAAGTCCTTGATGGGTAAATCGGGCAAATGACCCTTAGAGGTTGTTTAGGAACTTGTATTATGATTATGAAGTCCTTATATACGTGTAGAAATTATAGGTAATGACATTCGTAGGTCGAATGTCTAAAAACGGATCTTATGCGTAAAATGACTAACCGAAGGGTAAAAAAATTGGGATTATGATTCCTTATGCTAAATCCATCACAAAAATTGTTGTGGTGGAATAAACTTAGTTGTTTAGTATGAGAATAAAAGGTGCGAAGTGAAAAGAGTGAGTTTTAGACTAAATTGCTTAAAATCCCTTAAATGGGTCCAAAATGGATTTATGCGCATAGCGTGCGTACTAGTCGCGTATTTCATAAGAAAGTATGAACCCGAGCTAGAGATCTCGAGTCAAATAGATTAATGTATGTATTTTATAGTTTAAGAAACAAGTGGGTGGTTTTAAATACAAACGGGTCAAAATGTTGATTTTGGATAGTAAGCCGAATGCTTAAAAATTTAGAATTTTATTAGTTTGAATGTTGAATTTTAACTCTATATGATGGAGAATCAAATTACGGTCGCGTAGAAAAAAGAATCGTGTAAAACGGATCAATAACGAATAAGTTATGGTCGTTTCCGTAATAACTAGTGTAGCTCGCAAAGTGCAGGTCTCAGAAACGGACTTGCTGAAAAAGGGTCTCCCTCACGCCACGCGAGGGAGCAAGGTGGTTCTGGTGCGTGGCATGACGGAGCCAGTTTCAAAAAAATTATTTTTTTAATTATTTTTCCTCGCGAACTCGTTTAAACACGTTTTAAACTACGTATAACTAATTCAATTCATGTTTTATGAATTGTAGGTATAATTTATGGTACCAAACAACGATCAAGCTCAACGAAGAACCGAACACGATCAAGTTACAAGCTTCCCCAAATTGTTAATTGTTATTTTTAATTGTTATTTTAAACGATCAAGTTAAAAGCTTCCGTAAATTGCCCGGACACCTCGGGGCCGTGTTTAGTGAACACGCCGCGTGTCCAGTTACCTGAACTGGGCATTTTCCTGCAGATCATGAGCACGGGGCGTGTTGGCTGGACACGGCCCCGTGTCAAACTTGCTGTAATGAAGAAAAATTGTCGGGAGGCTCTGTTTTTGTGCATGGGGCGTTGGTTTATGCTTCCCTTAGTATCCTTCACCATCCCGAGTGTGTTTTATTCCTGAAAATTAAAACTAAACTAGAAAGCATAAAAAGTTAATCTAAACTAAGGATAGTTCCGCGGAATGACTCCGTGGTGCGCCACGTTTATAAGGGTCCTTGGCTAGACCCAAAGCTTAGTCATATGTTACCCAAGTGGGATGTTTTACATCCCATGTTGCACCGTCGGAGAGCATCATCCAAACTTGAGTCTATGACTTTCAAGTAATTGACCGGGTCATCGTCTTCTACTCTCTTACCAACTCCGAACTTCATTTCCTTGTCCCCAACCCTCAATGTTAGTGTCCCACCATTCATGTCTACCACTGCGTGGGCCGTAGCTAGGAATGGCCTCCCCAAGATGAGTGGTACTTCGGTGTCTTCCTCCATATCTAGTATGACAAAGTCGGCCGGGAAGACAAAGTCTCCGACTTTGACTAATAGATTTTCGGCGACCCCTTGTAGGTATTTAACGGACCTATCGGCGAGTTGTATGCTCATTTTTGTAGGGCTTGTTTTTCCTAGACCGAGTCGGTCGAACATTGATGCGGGCATGAGGTTGATGCTAGCCCCAAGATCGGCTAGTGCATTGCGTATGGGAGATTCCCCAATTGAACAAGGAATGGTGAAGCTTCCTGGATCGATCTTCTTTTGTGGGAGCTTGTTGAGTAGTAAGGCAGAGCATTCTTCGCTTAAATTAACTAATTGCAATGATTCGATTTTCCTTTTGTGAGTGAGGAAGTCCCTCATAAATTTCGAATATTTAGGCATTTGAGTTAGGACTTCGAAAAATGGAATATTGACATGCAATTGTTTTAGTAAATTTACGAATTTTGAGAATTGCTCATCGGTCTTTTGGCGAAGTAACCGACCGGGGTATGGCACCGGAGGATTCTTGGTGGGCTCTTGATTTGGTGGAGGAGCCGTCTCTTGTTGGGGTGTCGGTGGATTTGTGGTTTGGCTAGACCGACTCTTTTCAGTGGGAGGTAACGGAGCCTCCTCGGGACCCACGGTACGGTTTCTCAACGTGATGACATGCACTTGCGCCTTTGGGTTGGTTTCGGTATTGCTTGGTAACGCGCCTTGTGGTCTCTCGGAAAAATTTTGAGCTAGCTGATTTATTTGTTTTTCAATGTTTTGAATACTAGCTTGTTGATTTTTAAAGTTCGATTCCAGTTGTTGAAATCGGTCCGAGTTTTTCTTTTCGGTATCGGAGATGAGGCGAGATACGGTATCTTCAAGCCTCTCACGTCCCCCTTGTTGTTGTTGAGAGAAATTTTGTGGCTCGTTTCTTGGTTGTTGAAAGTTTGTTCGTAGGTTACTACTATTGACGGGATCTCTCCAACCAAGGTTAGGGTGATTACGCCATCCCTGGTTGTAGGTACCCGTTGGAGGACCTGACGGCCTAGGTCTGTTATCAATGTAGTTTACCGTTTCCATTTAATTATCCATTTCTTTCATACAGCTCCAATTTTCATGTGGCCCACCACACCCTTCACAAGCCATAACCGAGGCCGTTTTTGCCATTTCTAACTTTTAGATTTTTGAAGAAAGGGCCTCGATTTGGGCTTGCAAGGAGGTGCTTTCATCTTATGGGCGCCCGGGGCAATAGATTTTGTGCCTCGGGAAGTGTGCCACTGAAAATTAGTTTGAGCAATTTCCTCAATTTGATTATAGATTTCATTCGGGCGACGATTACCTAAAAGTCCCCCGGAGCTAGAATCAAGTGTCTGTCTTGTGTGTGGCAACAACCCATTATAGAAAGTGGAGACTTGTTGCCATATCGCAAGACCATGATGAGGACACTTTCTTAGTAGCTCCTTGAACCTTTCCCAAGTCTCATATAAGAATTCCCCGTCCTCTTGTGAGTATGTATTAATTTCAGTCATTAATTTAGCCGTTTTAGCAGGAGGGAAATACTTATATAAAAACTTTTGGGCTAGCTCATCCCAGGTGTTAACCGAACCAACTGGGAGGGCATTAAGCCAAGCATTAGCTCGGTCATTTAGCTAAAATGGAAACATTCAAAGGCGGATGGCGTCGTTTGATGCTCCGTTGATCCGAAAAGTATCACATATTTCCAAAAAGTTGGTAATATGTAAATGGGGGTCTTCGTCCGCAAGTCCATGGAAAGTTGCGGAATTTTGGAGCATCTGGATCAAGTGCGGCCGAAGTTCGAAGTTGTTGGCATCGACATTCGGTGCATTGATAGCGGCGCCAAGATTACCTACAGTGGGTCGTAGGTAATCCATGAGGGTACGTTGATCCACCATTGGAAGCAGGTCCCCCGAAACTTTCTCTTGGTTTTTAAGCTTTAAGTCTTTTTCTTAGAAAGCGTTCGGGTTCGTCTAGAGGTTCTTTTATGTCTCTACTGGAATTGGAGCTCATACACCACGTAGAGAGTTCAGGTGCGGCGTCTGGGTTCCAAGTCCTGCAATAAAAAACAAAAAAGAAAGTTGGTCAGAAGTTTCACCACGGCCCCGTGTTCAGGTGAACACGGCCCGTGGTCGGAGATACAGTGATTGTTTTCCAGATCCCTGTTACTGGGGAACTCCACACGGCCCCGTGCTGCACCAACACGGCCCCGTGCTCTGCCCTCTGTAACTCGGAAAATAAAAATTGTCAGTAACAATGCTGGGCACGGCCCGTGTCCGACCAGGCACGGCCCCGAGCTGAGCTTCTTCAGAAACTGAAAAATCTAGAAAAATCCTAAAAAAAGAAAAAAAAAACGATTAGGCCGTTGATTCCTAACTTTCTTAAAATCCTTGTGTCCCTGGCAACGGTGCCAAAAACTTGATGTGCGTGCGGTGTAATATATTGTTAGGATCGGAGGCTCTCATGATTGTGTTTGTTTGTATGTTTGGAACGATTTGTAAATATGAAAACATGTAAAGTGCAGCGGAAATGAAAACAAACTTTGTAAACACAATCAAATGGAGAAAATAGTTTGATAAACAATTGCTTCTTATAGAGTCAAAAGACTTACAAATCAAAGCAAAAGATTACAGATATGCTTACAAACTATACTCCCCCTCAGCCTGATGCCCCAAGGTTGGTTGCACACAAGATGAAAGGATTAGACATGAGGAGAAGAACCCACTCAGTCAATCAAATGTAACAGTACAGGGTACTGTTACATTTATAGGCAAACCAAACCACTGAGGATCTCGGCTGACGTCACCATGAAAGCGACGTCTAACAACCTAACAACCTTTAACAACTGATCAATGACTACTGACCATACAGACACTGATTACATTCTAACTACTGATGTATAAACACTGATTCTTCATTCCACTGATGTAGTCAACCACTGATGTCTAGTATCAGTGCTTTATTCAAAGGGTGATCAAACCTTGAATGGGCAGTGCTTTAATCCTTCAGCAGTGCTAGAGTTCTGTCAGTAGATTGAGCTTCAGCCCTTAAACTTCATCAATACTTTAGAGTGGTCAGCAGTTGCAAGGCAGCAGTTGTATATGGACAGTGGATAGGGACTATCAGTTGTTATAAATCACTTTCAAGGGGAAAGCAAAGTGTAAACTGCTGCTTATTGTGAATCCTCTGTTGTGACCTGGTTTTGGCTTTACATTATCTGTTCCTCTGGTAGGGTTCAATCCCAACAATCTCCCCCTGGAATAGATAATGCCAAAACCTTTCATTATTCAGAACCTTTATTACTCATCAAGAGTGCCTTAGCTTGTTCTTTGAATTCAGCTTCAAATTCCTTTGCACTCTGGTCATCCTCATCCCTACACAGTGAAAGTTCAAGGAGATCCTGCAAATCTTGAACACTAAGGCCTAGTGCTTCTTTCCTTGATATGTACTTCACATCGCCATTGGCTCTGACCAGGGTCAATACGTGAGTCTTTTGATCAGACATCCACTTTAGTATTTTTAAGCCAAGTGGGTTTCTTGGGAGAGACTTATTTGCAGATGAGTTGAGGAAAAATGGCCTTGAAAACACCTGCAGACTTTCAGACATTCTTTTGAAAGCTTCTTCAATGACTTTGTCTGCTGCAGCTATATCTTCTGCAGTTTCTTGTTCAATAAGTTCTTGTCTTTCAGCTTATGTCTTGTCTTTAGCAGTGTTTGGAGACGCAGGTTTGTTTAATGCCTTAAAAAGGCTTTGAAGCTTTGTTGAAGTTTCTTCTTTTAAACCCATTTTCGTGATGGTATCTTTGAAGTACTCTGCTTCCTTTTCTATTACCTCTTCTTCAGTCAGCTGTTCTCCCTCTTCTTGATTTGTTACAAAAGTAGACCGGAACAGTGTGTCGAGGTTTCCTATCTTCTGTTCAAGCTTCATCATTTGTTCTAGCTTTTTAGAAGTGCCTGAAACAGTTATCTTTCTTTTCTTCAGCCTTTCATAGGCTTCATCAGTCTGCTGTTTTGACCATTTTGATATGGCTTCAGCAGTATCCATTTTTGCATCCACCAGCTCCCTTTTCTTTCTCTTATATTCAGCAGTTAAGTCAGCAATGAGCTTTTCATATTTTCTCCAGTTAGGAGCATTCTTCTTCTTCGTAGGATCATTCTTAATCTTTTCAATCCTTTCTGCCTCACGCTTAAGAGCTACTACTGGCCATTCTCTGAACTGTTGTTCTTCAGCAGGATAGAATTTTTCTTTCATGATGTAGGCTAGATATTGTTTTCTTAACTCTTTCTTTTGATCAGCCTTTTCTTTGTTTAGGTCTTGTGCAAACCCTTCTATCTGCTTTACTTTTGTGAGGTAGAACTCCAGTCTTTTAGCAATGCCATCTTCGCTTAACTTTTCTTTTTCACTGTCAACCTTGGCTTTTACTTTAGCCTGCCTTACCTTGAGTTTGAGGTAATCATCCATATCCTCTGGTGGCATGTAGCCTATGAGTGAGGAGAATCTTCTTTTTGAAGGATCTTCTTCTGTATAGAATTGCCTCATCTCATTTTTGATAGCTTCAAGTTCCAGTGGATGTTGTGCAGCATTAGGATCATGTATACCCTCTTCGGCAGAAATTGGCCTTCTTTTTCTATTGAAGAGCTTTGGTTGTGATGTAGAAAGAGTGAGAGCAGTGGTGGATGACTGACTAACAGCTGTTGAGACAACTGGTGTCACAACATCTGCTGGCATTACAACTGCTGATATGTCAGCAGTTGTCTTCTGCTTCTGAGCAGGGGATGGAAGTGGTGAAGTAGTTTTTGATGGTGGTGATGGTGGTGGTGAATCATCATCTGATATGAGATTCCTTCTCCTTTTTAACGAAGAAGGAGCAGATGATGTTTTGGGTGGATCAGTGGTGGTAGATTGGATAGCAGTGGTTTGTGACAGTGATTGACTGACAGTGGTTGAAACAATTGGTGTTTCAATCACTGTTGTCATTACAACAGATGTTGTAACATCTGTTGTCTTCTGTTTTATGACAGGAGGCAGTGGTGATGGTATGATTGTAGATGATGATGGTGAAGCAGTAGTTGTAGTGGTGTGTGGTAGAGTGGTGTGTGTTGATGACATGGCAGCTGTTTGACTACTGACAGCAGTTTTTGTAACTACTTCTGTATCAGCTGTTTGGCTAACAGGTTTTGAGACCTGCTTTTCTTTTTCTTTTTCTTTATCAGACTCAACATGAAGGCCATGTTCTATTCCCATCCTATTCATTTTTCCCAACAGCTTGTTATTCTCCCCCTTTTTGGCATTATCTGAAGGGGGGTTTACAAGAAATGGTATGGAAGAAGGAACTTTGCCAGAGGCACTTTGAATGCTAGCCTTTATAGCCTTGATATCTGCTTGAGTGTCTTTAAATCTTGATTCAACCATGTTGGTCAGCATTTGTACTTGAATAGCATGCTTTTTGTCAGCCATAAGTTGCTGTGCTTCAAGCATGGGTTGAAAAGTATTCCAAAGCTCATTTGCAGCAAATGCATGTTTTGCAGGTGCTAGAGCAGGAACAGCAGTGGCTTGTGCTTTCTGAGCTTTTAAAATCTCTTGCACCATCTCCTTTATTTCAGAAACTGATTCTTCAAGTTTGTCAACTCTGCCCGTCAATTCCTGATATCTTGAATCATCACCCATTTTACTGGGATCATCTGAATCCCCACCAGCAGTGGTTATATCAATGTGTGACTTAGGAACAGAATCCCAAAAATCACCCATTGATGCCCCTTGTTCTCGGTACTGGGGACTTCTTTCTTTAGCATTCGATAAACCTTTGATGGTACCAGTGGTTAGATCCAACTCACTGGTGGTTACCGAAGTTTCCATGGAAGAAATTGCCTTCAAGGGAGTCTTACTTATGAAACAACTGTCCAACTGAGGATCTGTTGATCCACCAGTTGTAGTTGCTGCTCCACTTGAACTACCACCAAGAGTTACTTGTAACTCAGGGGGTGTAACCTCCTCAATTGTTGCTGGGATAGCAGGAGTAGTAGCATCAGACCCAGTCACTTGTGGAGGTATACTCTCAGTGATAAGTGATAGAGAGGAACTGGTTTGTGTCTGAGCTATAGCAGCTGCATGCAACAAGGGTAGCATGGATTGTGGCATTATTATTGGTGAGGGGATGGGAGTTGAAAGAGACATGTCCTTGGGATCAGGACTGAGGAAGATGGATCCAAGTGGATTCAGAGCTTCATATTGTGGTGTCCCTGTGCTTACAACCTGATCATTTTGTGAGGACGCAGGAGGAGTTTTAGGCTTGGGTTGAGATCTTTCTTCCAACTGCTGTGAGGAAGTAGCAGCAGTGGTTTGTGGTGACTTTTGTGTTGTCACAGGCATTTCCTCTGGGATCTCATCTTCCAGAGATGCCTTTGTTTTGGGTTTGGTGGGTTTTCTGGATGTTTTCTTTTTGGTCTTTTTAGTGGTGGCAGGTGTGGGTTTCAAAGCAGTGGGAGTGCTGCTATGATCACCTGGAGCAGTGGGCTCAGCAGCTGATACCTGAGGAGCAGTTGTAACCGCTAAAATCTGCTCAGGTACCCCTGCTTTTGTTTTTATTGGTGCCATCATCCTTGAAAATGTTTCTTTTGTTAAGCTTTTTATTTGACAATGAACACCTTGTTTTGGCAAATTTTCATTTTCCTTTACAAATTTTTGTTTAAAGTAATAACTCAAAAATCTTGGAAAAAGTAAAAATGCTTTGTTGTCAACATTTTTCACTAAGTCATTGAAGATTTCCTGGGAATAGTTGTAATCTTTGTTATTCAAAATGGCATACCCCAGGCATTGAATCTTCAATGGTATTTCATTAAATGATGTTGTTTTATTTGAAACACACATCAAAAGTGTGTGAAATAAAAATCTTGGAGCAGAAGGAAAATAATCTTTTTGTAAGGTATCAACCTTCGATTGTTCTGCATACCCCCTTTTTACGAAATCGTTTTTCATCTCAGCTTTCTCAAAAGAGAGTTTACCTTCCTGATCGTTGAGATTAAAGACTTCGGAGATCGACTGTGGGGTTATTTGAACTGCTTTACCCTGTATTGAGGAGTTAATGGCTATGACTTTTCCGTCTTGTTTTTCAAGCGACGCCTTTTTCCAAAACTCTCTCTGAGTTTGCAAGTAAATGGGAGCATCTGCCGTCAACAAAGTTTTGTACTTTGATGCAGATAATGTATCAATGATGGTGTCAAAGGTGTGATTATCAGTAGGTTTTGTGAGTAAACCCAGATAGTTGTGAGATTGTTTGAATGGTATTTCGATGGGTTCTTCGGCCGTTTGAACGACCTCTTTGGAAGGTGATGGTGATTTAGGTTTTGGTTTTGATTTTGACTTTGATTTTGTCATTTTTGCGGAGAAGAATGAAGAATGATTTTGAAGTTTTTGAGAGGAAGGGTTGGAAACTGCTATGTGAAGAGAATTTTTGGAATTCAATTCGACAGTGTAAAACCCTGTTTGGGGTTTAGGGCAGGGTTTTATTTGAAAAAATGATCGATGATGTGGCAGCGGTTATTAAGATCTGAGGGCTAAAAACTGACCACGTGTCAAACACTGATGAAGTGGACGAAGTATGGAGAACAGTTGTTTTAAGGGCCACTGACGTATCAAGCATCAGTGGTTACAACGGTACAAATTATGGCAGTGGATGATTTTTACTATCAGTGGATAGCATATCAGTGGATAAGACACTGATTTTGAGTATCAGTGCTTTTCAAGAAAATGAGGGATCAGTGGTTAACTTTCAGCAGTGGACAATGTTTAGAGATCAGACGTTTGAACAAAACAGTGGTTAGGGTAAATGGTACAATTCTGAAGGACAGGTGTTTCAGCAACAGTTTTGAGGATTTTCATTCAAGGTTTTGCCACATGTCAATTTTGATAGACAGTGGTTTAGTACCCCAGATGATGAAAACTTTTTGCTAAAGCAACTCATTTTTGTTTAATATTCAATTAAAACATGAGTACCCTAGTAATTCAAGCACAATTTGCAATCATTTTTTGATGAAAATTTAGGAGCAAACCTGAGTATGACATGATCATGACATATGTACCATTTCCTTTTGACCCATTTATGAGGACACAAATACCATCAAAAATAAGGTATTACATCCTGATAGGTAATTGAAACTATTGCCAACAAAAACAAGCAAAAGTTCAAAATATATTATAAAAAAATGAACAATATATCCTGATTATTCGAGAAAATCCTTTGTAAAAAAAATTAAAGGATTTTCTGAAAACAGCATCAAAAGAATCTGGTAGGATTTCAACAAAATACGTGATCATATCATGCTCTGGTTTATGAAAAATGATCAGTGGTTTGACAACAGTTGATAAAACATTCTGAATACATTTTGACCACTGTTTGGTATCATTTTCTTTGTCAGTTGATTGCAAACATGAGGATCCATGGATAAATTTCTTTTGAACATTTGTCTCATCCTCTTTGGAGTTCATTCATGGGAGACAAAACCTTTTCATGAACAAATAAATGCACATAGTTGCTTGATAACCATTATTACCCTAAACTTAATCTCATAAGTGTTTTATGTTTATACTCTTTTCTTTTGACATCAAAAGTTTTGAGACAAACACACTTCGGAGTTTTTATGAATTATCTTAATGTATTTTAACATAGTTGATTTTGTCCTTTTGAAGAACTCAACCTGTTTTCAACACATAAGATCTGAATGACTAAAGTTTTAATATCTCTCTTTTAAAATTACCAAAAACACTAACGTTTTGTGAACATAGGTTTTTGTTAATCAGAGATTCATACTTTAGCATTTTAATAAGGTGACAACACAATTTTCATAACAGCAATTGAAATCAATTTTGACAATATTAAATAATCCCACAGTTTAACAGATATATTTTCAGATCTGAAAAACTAAGAGTGACTTATGCATGAAATCACTTGTTGTGTGAGATTTGTGTGTCATATGACATCTTGGTTGATGTACAGAGTTTTTGAATAACCATTTTGATCATGATTTACTCGTTACTCTGTTTTTCAACTGAATACAACCAACCTTAGTATCAATGAATTTTGAGCCGAACTGTTATGTCAAATTGATTGTTAGATCGAATTTGACTGTCCAGGCTCTGATACCAATTGTTAGGATCGGAGGCTCTCATGATTGTGTTTGTTTGTATGTTTGGAACGATTTGTAAATATGAAAACATGTAAAGTGCAGCGGAAATGAAAACAAACTTTGTAAACACAATCAAATGGAGAAAATAGTTTGATAAACAATTGCTTCTCATAGAGTCAAAAGATTACAGATATGCTTACAAACTATACTCCCCCTCAGCCTGATGCCCCAAGGTTGGTTGCACACAAGATGAAAGGATTAGACATGAGGAGAAGAACCCACTCAGTCAATCAAATGTAACAGTACAGGGTACTGTTACATTTATAGGCAAACCAAACCACTGAGGATCTCGGCTGACGTCACCATGAAAGCGACGTCTAACAACCTAACAACCTTTAACAACTGATCAATGACTACTGACCATACAGACACTGATTACATTCTAACTACTGATGTATAAACACTGATTCTTCATTCCACTGATGTAGTCAACCACTGATGTCTAGTATCAGTGCTTTATTCAAAGGGTGATCAAACCTTGAATGGGCAGTGCTTTAATCCTTCAGCAGTGCTAGAGTTCTGTCAGTAGATTGAGCTTCAGCCTTTAAACTTCATCAATACTTTAGAGTGGTCAGCAGTTGCAAGGCAGCAGTTGTATATGGACAGTGGATAGGGACTATCAGTTGTTATAAATCACTTTCAAGGGGAAAGCAAAGTGTAAACTGCTGCTTATTGTGAATCCTCTGTTGTGACCTGGTTTTGGCTTTACATTATTTGTTCCTCTGGTAGGGTTCAATCCCAACATATATTTTTATGTATATTTTTAGCCCTTTTAACACTTTAGTCAAGTTTTAAATTTATAAAACACGATATTTTACTAACACCAAACACACATATGGGCAAGTGCACCCATCGTGAGCGCAGTATAGCGTTGGTAAGATACCGAGGTCGTCCAAGGATACAAGAGCTTTTAATACCGGTTTATCCTCAATGTCTAATCAAATCAAAAGTTTAGAAAAAGGTTTTTAAATTAGAAAATAAAAACTAAAAATGCTGAAAAAAAACAAAAAAAAAAAAAACAGATAGACAAGATGAATCACTTGGATCCGACTCGCCTTTAGTGTAACCTTTGATTATTTCCGCACTTTTGCACTTTTTAAGAGATTATCTTAGTTATAGTAGTAGGCCCCTCTTTTGAAGGTGACGTTACCCTCAACCCAGTAGTTTGAGTCAGCAAGGATACAATCCTAAAGGGTTGGATTATTGAAAGATAATTAATTAAGTTATTAATGCGTAATGTGGTAGGCCCCTCTTTTGAAGGTGACATTACCCTCGGCTAAGTAGTTTGAGTCAGCAGGGATACAATCCTAAATAGCCGGGTTAATATTTTAATAATAGTTTACATATGAGGGGGTCAAGAAATTCGAACCCCCGCCATCCAATACCAGTGGGTATTGAAGGAGGTCCTACTAGGCTTGACCCAGGTCCTTGCAGGATCTATACACTGAACAAGGCAAGACGCTTACCAAACCATTCCCTTAACCCCCGACCAGGTAGCCAACATATATCCATATAGACCGTGGAGATATGAACGGTGTAAATCTTTTATTTTATATAGACAGTAAAATAACGCCAAGACACCATGGACAAATGATAAGGAAGATTCAACTTCAACATAAGAAACTAGTTATTAAAGTCATTAATACATAACCAAATAAAAAGTGCGAAAAGATAAAAAATAAAAAGTATTACACTAAATGCTTGTCTTCACCAAGTGATGTAAGAGACTTAGGCAAACATGGCCTTTGATTGTCAAGAACTCTTACTATCAATCTTGGATCCCGAGACTACTACACACACTCTATGATGGATGATGGATGATGGTGGTGGATGTGGGTTGTGATGGTGGTGGAGGGTGGGTGAAGTGTGAGAGAGGTGGTTTGTCAAGGGATGATTTGCAAGTGAGCCAAGCACCCCTATTTATAGCCTACACAGAAGCCCGGACACGGCCCCGTCTCCACCCATTTATCTTTCTTCATTAATTGCAGTTTGTCTGCATTAGTTGACCACGCCCCCGTGTCCGCTGGGCACGACCCTGTGTGCAGAAGCGTATCTGTACTATCAAGATTTGCTCAGATTCTGTGAATCTTTGCGTTGACCACGACCCCGTGTCCGCTGGGCACGCCCCCGTGTTGGGAAATAGAAGCTTCTACACTTTGTCTTTTCTGCAGACACTTGGGCACGCCCCCATGCTCACTGAGCACGGGCGTGCTCAGTCTTCTGTTGTCTTGTTTTTGCTTGGGAAGATGCTGTCGAGGGGTCGGGCATGCCACATTTATTCCTTTTCTTGTATTTATGTTAGATTTAGCTGCCTTTTTTGCTTCTTTTGTTTATTTGAGCTCATTTAATCCTGAAAATACAAAAGGAAGACAAAAGCACACTTTTTGCAACATTAGTACTAAAAAGGGTTAGTTTTATGCCTTATTTGATGTAATTTATATGTTGCATTTTACACACATCAGTGACTATTAGAAGTGTTATTAGTCTATCCATCCAAAATAATTGGCCCTTATATCAACTTGATGTCAATAACACCTTTTTATATGGCAATTTGAAAGAAGAGGTTTATATGAGTTTACCTGATGGATTAGATATTAATAATAGTAATAATGTTTATAGGTTAAATAAATCTTTGTATGGCCTGAAACAGGCACCTAGGATGTGGAATGAAAAGCTTGTGCATGTTTTGTTAAATATTGGGTTTGTTCAATCTAAATGCGATCATTCTATGTTTATTAAGTCGTCTAAATCTGGTTTTGTGGTATTGTTAGTCTATGTGGATGATATAATTTTGACTGGTAGTAGTAAACTTGAAATTGATAACATAAAAACTAGGTTACAGTCTGAGTTTTTAATTTAGGATCTTGGTCTTTTGAGATTTTTCCTTGGTATCGAGGTTATTAAAAATAGTGAAGGGATATGTCTTTCTCAGAGGAAATATTGCATGGATTTGCTAAATGATTATGGCATGAGTGGTTGTAAACCCATAACTTATCCGATTGATCAAAACAATGTGTTAACTAATATGGTAAAAAAGGAAAGGTCAAAGTTAGTTGATATCACTGAATATCAGAAATTGGTTGGAAGATTAATATACTTATCTCACACTCGCCCTGATATCTCGTATGCTGTTCATTACTTATCACAATATATGCATAGTCCTACTGAGGCTCATACTCAAATTGCGATGAAATTGTTAAGATATTTGAAAGGAGCACCTGGTGCCGGCATTATGTTCAGGAAAAGTGACATCTTTCAGTTGTTTGCTTTCGCGGACTCAGATTGGGCTAAATGCATTGATAGTAGGAGGTCTGTTACTGGCTTTTGCATTTTCCTTGGGAATTCATTAATTTCTTGGAAAAGCAAAAAACAAAGTGTCGTTTCGAGGTCATCTGCTGAGGCAGAATACAGAGCCATGTATAGTGCTTCTTGTGAAGTTTTGTGGCTGGTAAATTTGTTAAGGGAGTTACATGTTAATACTGAACTTCCTGTTGTTTTGAAATGCGACAATAGTTCAGCTCTTTCAATAGCTGCAAACCTTTCTTCTATGACAGGACGAAACACTTTGAGATTGATCTCTTCTTTCTAAGAGGAAAGATATATTCTGGTGTTCTCAAAACCATTGGTGTTAAATCTGAAGATCAAGTTGCGGATATGTTTACAAAAGGTCTTCTTCCTAAAACGCATGATGATATGTGTAAGTGTTTGAATATAGTCAATCTTTTTGCGCATATAAACTGAGGGGGGGGGGGTGTAAAATTATATAGTGTATATTGAGTTTCTATGCTTTTTTATCTTTTGTCCTATATATCTTTTTTCTAATTATGTTTCTTTCTTTAGGTTCTTGGGCTCCTTTTATGTCGGTGTTGGGCTCGTTCTTGGGCTGCTGGAGAGGAGTTGTTGCTGGGCTCCCTAGGGTTAAAGTAGGTGCTGCTTATATCTTGGCTGGGTAGCTGTGCAGACAAGACAAGCATCACACTCTCTCAACTGTTCCTTCTTCCATCATCGTCCATCATCATCAGCTCTGTTCACATATTTTAGAGCTTGATTTCTTTCATAGTTTTATATATTTTGATCATATAATTGTCGATCTTTTACCTATTATCAAACAGTCAAGCAGTGTCGACTGATTTGCTATTGTTCTTGTCAAAATTGAAGCTCTTTTTCAAACTTGTTTATATCAATCTTGAGTTTTGACAATTCATTAGTTAGTATTCGCAAATTAGTGTTCACTAATTTACGAATAGTTAATTACTAATAGTTATTTGTGATTAGTCAAACTGGGAATAGTGGATAACGAATACTTAGTATTCGCAAATCTTGGAAAGTTTTTGGTTTTGGATGTGAAACGTGTATTCACATGTGAACTCTAGACTGGATTTGAATGTAGTGTCTAGACATTCTACAAAGGATATAACATCAAGGTCATTATATACTTACCTACTTACTCAGGTGATTTAAAGATGCCCTTCTTAGTTGTTTTTGGGCTGGTATGGATGCTTAGAAATTAAAATTCTTACAGTGATTGTGAATTAACGATAGGCATAATACGAATAAATCTTATGATCGGTTTTAAAGTTTTATGCCTATGAAAGTGTTAATTTAATGATATGCTAATGTTTAATGTTTTGAAATGAAAGGATGCTTTTATTGATGAATGCTTTTCTAGAAATGTGAATGGTAATGAATAATGAAACTGGAATGTAAGGAATGAGTATGGAATCAATGAGATGTACAAAATACTGGGAATGGTAAAGGGAACGAAAAGTCCTGCATTACTTTGCATAAATCTGGCATTAATTGTAGGCAGGGACGGTTAGTCCTACGTGTGATGTAGGAAATAATTGTAAAGTTCTGCAATAGTTGCAGGAAAGAACGGAAAGCAAGATATGGTAACTAGGTAAGGTTATAGTACAGTTATTCGAGTTACTGTTATGGGTGGTTTTCTGAACCGTATCCTGAATTATATCCTGACTTTATTACTTTTGTCTGTGGCCAGGATACCGAATCAAGATATTGGTAACATCCTGATACAGTATCCTGGTAGTTACTAATAATTCACGTGCAAATTTGGATGACAAGCTTATAACATTCGAGTGGACCTGTTCTCCTGAAGACTCGGACTAATCAGTTGAAAAGAGAACGTTGAAGCCGGAAGAAGGGGTCTCCAACGTTCAAGAGGGAATATTCGCAGTATCCCGGCTTTATAGGATAGTTTGTTGTTTCTATTTTACTATAAAAGGGAATGTACGGATCGATATATACACACAATTCTTTCACTCACTCTTATGCTCTCTACAAGCTGCAATCATTTACAATCACATTCACAAACACTCACACTCAAAATTCATTGTAACATTTAGTGGATCCGTACATTATCCTGCACTGTATCCTGAAGGTTGAAGTAATAAGAAGAACAAGGCAGCTGCGATTGTCAGCTCCCGAGGTTTTATTCCGGCGATCTAGATTGATCAAGGGCTTTCCTCATACATCCCGTGTCAACCTTTACATTTCTGCTCATTGTTTGATTGTTTGTATAGCTTGGTATCCTGAGCTATATCCTTAAAACTGTTTTTGAAAACAACTAACCCAGAACATTTTTCATACACATTATTAGCACACTACCTCACAAAACCAATTTGATCACTAAATTGCTTATGTAATTTTTGACAAAAACAATTTGGCGCCCACAATGGGGCAAGTGGTGCTATTCATAT
Organism: Helianthus tuberosus; assembly: GCA_030545235.1. Taxonomy (NCBI): domain Eukaryota; kingdom Viridiplantae; phylum Streptophyta; class Magnoliopsida; order Asterales; family Asteraceae; genus Helianthus; species Helianthus tuberosus. The sequence goes on along the minus strand of CM060354.1, from coordinate 14,388,936 downwards.
TAAAAACCATGTTAAAATCTTTACTTGGTTTTCTTTTTTCAAAACTTTTTGCACAACTATTTTCAATGGCCTCAAAATCAAACATGAGCTCTTCTACCATGTCTGCTACAACCTCTGCCACAACCGGCCCGGTGCTTCCACCACCTCCAAGGACGCAAGCTTCTTCACAGCCTCAAGCTACTCCAAGAAGGACTAAAACTCACATATCTCGTGATGTTATTCCTGCTCAAAATGTCCAAGGATCTGCTGCTTCAGGAAGGATTCATATTATGGCTTCTAATGATGAAATTTTAACTCTGTTTGGTATTATACAGGACAAGATGAAGCAGCAGCAGGAGACTAATCAAATGCTGATAAGAGAAATACAACTTCTGAAGTCTAGCTCTAGGAGACCTGCTGAGGATACTGTCACTCCCTTGTAGCCCCGGACCCTGAACTTTAGTTCAGCGGTGTATACGGAGGATAGTCAGGGCAATGTTGTGCCCAGTCATTCCCAGGGCAATAATCCTGAAATACCCTCTACAGCCAGGATATCCACTGTTAGGAGATCAGGATACGCTCTAGGATATGGCCAAAATCCTCAAACTGGTAACGTGTCTAATAATATCAATACTCCTGTTACTAACAGTTTTGGATCCTTGCAGGATACAGGTGTGACATCGGCACTCTCTAGGGAGCTTTAGAAGCTGAAGGATATGATATCCAGCGTACCTGGGGTTGTTCAGCCTATTCCTGAAGTATCCCAGGATAGCCACAGGATATCCCGGTTTGCATATCCTATATGTGATGTGGAAATCCCGAAGAGATTTCAAACCCCCAACATGAAGCTTTATGACGGGACCACGGATCCTGAAGAGCATATTGCTCAGTATAGGGAAAGGATGGAGATCAACCCTATCCCTCTAGAACTCAAGGAAGCATGCCTCTGCAAGGGCTTCGGCTCTACTCTAACAGGACCAGCCTTAAAATGGCTCTTAAACGTTCCGGCTCATTCAATTACATCGTTTGCTTATTTGGTTAATTTATTTAATAGTCAATTTTCTTGTAGTAGGAGTTTTGAAAAGCTGACAAGTGACCTCTACAGGATAACTCAAGGTTCTCAGGAATCCTTAAGGGATTACGTCAACAAGTTCAGCAGGGAATCCTTGGACATCCCACACCTTGACGTTGCCACGGCCGTGTAGGGTTTCAAGATGGGACTGCAAAAGGATTCCCAAATTTATCAGGATCTTGTAATGAACCCTTGCAGGAACCTGGACGAGGCTCGGAACAGAGCTCTGAGATATATCAGACTTGAAGACGATAAGAAGATGCAAGAGAGGATGAATTCATCCTCAACATATGAATCAACTAACAGGAAGTCGGAATCCTCGTACAAGCCATATCGCTCTAAGCCATATGGCAGGAATGACAGCAAGAAAGTGAATGCTGTTGAAGACGAGGATCCTGTCGAATATCCTGAATTGTCAGAATATTGTTTTTCTGTTAATATACCCAAACTAATGTATGCTATGCAGGGTTTGGGAGATAAAGCTAGGTGGCCCCGGAAGAACCAGCAAAAGGCTGACTGGAAAGATAAATCCAAGTGGTGTGCTTTCCATAAAGATTTTGGTCATGTGACGGAAGATTGCATAGCCCTGAGGAAGGAAATAAGCTATCTACTGAGCTAGGGGTACTTGAAGGATCTTCTGGGCAGAAAAAAGAATAAGGGTCAGGATACTAAGAAGGATCCTGAACGAGCAACATCACCTCCTGCAGATGCCACGATAATTAACTTTATTTTAGGAGGATCTGACATTTGTGGAACCTCTTACTCTGCAGCAAAAAGACATGCAAAATAGGCTAAGGCAGAACGGGGGGACAAGCCGACCAGGATGAAAACTCTTACAACCGATAAAGTGATCACCTTTGATAGCGATGACCGGGATAGCGTTCAGGATCCTCACCACGATGGTTTAGTAATCACTTTGTATGTTGCTAATCATTTTGTACGCAGGATACTGGTGGATAACGAAAGCTCGGTCAACATCATCCAGTTGGAAACCCTGAAGAGAATGAACATCCCTCAGATGGAGATCACATCAAAATCAACTGTGCTCGTAGGGTTCAGTGGAGAAGCCAAGAATACCGTTGGAGAAATAAAACTTCCAGTGTATATCGAAGGAGTAAATTCAATGCAACGATTCTGTGTTATGAATTCCTTGTCCTGTTACAATATTATATTGGGCAGGCCATGGAACCATGATATGATGGCTGTCCCGTCAACCTACCCCTTGGGGAGTTGTCAAGGTGGAAAGCGATCAACAGGAGGCAAAAGAATGTTATTCCTCCTCAATGAAAGCCTCAACGAAGCCTAAAACAGGATAGCAATTAAAGAAACGAGCCCAGGATATCATGGAGGCCTCAGAGCAAGATTTTAAGAAAATTATCCTGGATCAGAATAATCCAGATATCTTGGTGCTCGTAGGAACCAATATCCCCCAGGATATTGAAAATCAGCTAACTAATTTTTTGAAATGCAGGATGTCCACATTTGCATGGAAACACGAGGATATGATAGGAATTTCTAGAGATATTATAACTCATAATCTTGGGATTGACAGGTCTTTCAAGCCCGTTCAGCAAAAGAGAAGGAAGTTTGCTCCTGAAAGAAACGTAATTATACAGGAAGAGGTTGAAAGATTGCTGAAATCCAAGATGATTAGAGAAGTCAAATTTCCCAAATGGCTAGAAAATGTGGTCGTAGTTCAAAAGAAGAATGGGAAATGGAGAGTCTGTGTAGATTACACAGACTTGAACAAAGCGTGTCCTAAAGACCCATTTCCTTTGCCCTCATATAGACTCGATGGTGGATGCAACTGCTGGTCATGAAATACTGACCTTCATGGATGCATCCTCAGGATTCCAGCAGATCCAAATGGAACCTTTCGATCAGGAGGATACTGCTTTCATGACACCAACATGTATATATTGTTATACTGCCATGCCTTTCGGTTTGAAAAATGCAGGTGCAACGTACCAGAGATTGGTGAATATGATGTTTAAAGACAAACTGGGGGACACCATGGAGGTGTATATTGATGATATGGTGGTAAAATCCAAGAAGGCTAAGGATCATCTCCGGGATATTGAAGGTGCATTTGATATCCTGGACCAGTACAATATGAAACTGAATCCTGCCAAGTGCCATTTCGGAGTAGGGGCAGGAAAGTTTTTAGGATATATGGTAACTAAAAGGGGTATAGAAGCGAGCCCGAAACAGATCAATGTTATCCTGGATATCAAGTCACCATCCAACATGAAAGACGTGCAAAGACTAATAGGACGAGTAGCGGCATTAAACAGATTTATATCAAGATCGTCAGAGAAATGCAAGGAATTCTACGATATCCTAAAGAAAAACAAGAAATTCGAATGGAGAGAAAAGCATGAAGCAGCCCTACAGGAATTAAAGGAATATCTTTCAACTGCACCTTTATTGATGAAGCCCGAGGATGGTGAACCCTTATCCCTGTATCTGGCAGTATCAAGGAACGCAGTAAGTGCTGTTTTGGTAAAGGATCATGAAGATCAGCTATATCCTGTTTATTATGTTAGTAAAAGTTTATTAGATGCTGAAACTAGATATTCACACTTAGAAAAATTGATATTAGCTCTAGTCATGGCATCAACTAAGCTTAGACATTATTTTGAGACACATAGAATTCATGTTAAAACTAATTATCCTGTTAAAAATGTGCTTAGGAAACCTGAGATGTCGGGTAGAATGGCTAAATGGTCAGTAAAGTTAAGTGCCTATGATCTAGTATATGAACCTAGAAATGCTATAAAGTCTCAGGCTCTAGCAGACTTTGTGGCTGATTTCAGTAGTGATATTCAAAATGAAGTAGACCTAGAAGTACAACAACTAGGAGAAACCTTAGAATCCTGGACATTATATACTGATGGTGCATCTAATGTGAGAGGTGTAGGATTAGGTATACTACTAAAATTGCCACAGGGGGACATATTACCCCAGGCTATTAGTTGTGAATTCCCTGCCACTAATAATGAAGCAGAATACGAAGCTTTGATTGCAGGATTAGAGTTGGCCAGGAATATGAATATTAAAAGTTTGCAAGTATATGTTGATTCTTTGTTAATTACTAACCATTTCAATAGGTCCTATGCAGTCAAAGGTGAAAGGTTAATCGAGTCTCTTGAAATTCTCAAAAAATTACCAGGGTATTTCGATGTTTTTACACTTGAACATGTACCAAGGGAGGATAATGCCGAGGCAGATGCTTTGGCAAATATGGGATCATCAGTCAGGATAACGGAAGGAACCCAAATACCAATACTACATATCCTGTATCCTGTGATGGAACTCTTCAAATCTCAGGATAAGGAAATAACCAGTATCTAGGATCCTGATGATGAGCATCCTGAGGAGGATCCTAAATTCTGGACGACCCCGATCATGAAATATCTCAAAGAAGGACACATCCCAAAGGATGAGAATCCTAAGGCTTTCAGGATGAAGGTATCTCGTTTTACTATTATAAATAATGTTTTATATAAGAAATCTCTTGCAAGCCCATATCTAAGGTGTTTGGAGGATCCTGAGACCAAGGAGGTACTTCAAGATATTCATGAAGGGGATGGCAACCATACTGGGGGCAGATCATTGTTCTCAAAGGTACTATGAACGGGATACTATTGGCCGACTATGAGGAAAGATGCAGCAGAATAAGCTCGAAGATGTGATGCATGCCAGAGGCACAACAATATACTACATCAGCCTGCTGAGCCATTATATCCTATTGCTTCCCCTTGGCCATTCATGAAATGGGGTATGGACATAGTGGGGAAGTTGCCGAAAGCTGCAGGAGGAAAAGTTTTTATGCTGGCAATGACGGATTATTTCTCCAAATGGGTTGAAGCTGAGGCCGTTGTTCAAGTCAGAGATCAAGAAGTAGTGTCTTTCATAAAAATGAATATCCTGACTAGGTTTAGAGAACCAGCTGAGATAATTTTTGATAATGGCTCTCAGTTTATCAGTAAGAGGACTACCGATTTTTGCAAAAATTGGGGAATCAAGATGATTACGTCAACTCCGGTACATCCTCAAGCAAACGGACAGGCAGAATCCTCAAACAAGATAATTGTCAACAATTTGAAGAAAAGACTGGGTGCTAAGAAAGGAAGATGTGCAGAAGAATTACCCTTTGTCTTTTGGGCCGATAGAACAACGGTAAAAAGTGCGACTGGGCAAACCCCATTTTCCGTGGTGTTTGGGGCAGAAGAAGTAATCCCAACAGAGATGGTGATACCTACAGCAAGACCGAACCTCCGGGATCATGAGAAGAATCCTGAGGCTTTATGCCAAGAATTGGATACCGTCGATGAGACAAGGGATGCGGCAAAGCTAAGGATGGCAGCATATCAAAAGAGCATATCCAGAGCATATAACAAAAACCTGAGGACTAGAAGGTTTCATATAACAACCCTCCAATATATTTTCAACACCCTAATATATTTTAAAGTGTCCCAATATGTCCTAAAATATACCCCATATACGAAAACTGGCCCTAAATACCTTTATTTTTATAAAAATTAATTAAAAACAAGATTTTTATGTCGCTCGCGGGCCGCGTAGCCTATGGCCACGTCTTACGCGGGACGCGACAACAAGGAGTCAGGGCGAAACCCTAACGTGCCACGTGTCAACATCGTGTCAAAGCTACGTGTCAACGCAGCAATGCTACGGCCTAGTCTACAGATCCTCACGGGCCGCGTAGCCCCTTGCCACGTCTTACGCGGGCCGCGTAAAACTCAAAATCAGGCCCTATATAAAGAGGGCATCGGGCCTTCAGTCAAATCGTTCATCTCTCGACTTTCTCTCTCGGATTTCTTTATAATAGGCATAATTCTCGAGTATAATACCGCCTAAGTAACGAAGTTCAGCTCCGTTGTAAGTATCATAACCCCGGTTACGTATTAGATACGCTGCCCGATTGATCTATGGTTCCGTAACGGCTGTCGTGGTTCTGCCCGACGTAGTCGTTGGAATACCATCTCGGGGAGGGTATTACTAATGTAAATATTGGGTTATTGTATTAACGCACGTGCATTTGTGTAATTTATAGATAATCACCAGGAAACCCTTAAAGAAAACCTAAGACAACAATGTGAGTAATCTCCTTTTTACCAACTGTTTTACAAAACCTTAAATATTTTACAATGTTATTAGCAGTGATTGAGTCTTTGTAATTCTTCAATTACTGCCGGTATTATGGGGTTTTGTATACATTACTTGATAATCTTCACAATTGGACAATGGGTTAGCCAATGTGTGATATGACCATAGCCACAGATTCGGTCGAGTGGCAAGTACTGAATGGGTAATTGTGTAGATATAAACAATGTGATCGCTCTCAATACTGTTTAATGATGAAATATGTTTTGATTAAACTGGGATTCACTCACCAGTATTTCCCACTGACAAATGTTTTTAAAACGCGTTTCAGGTAACAAAATGTAAAAGCCAATTAGAAGAAAGCCAGCTGGAGAGCACTGAAGGCTTGAAAAAATGTGGCTATAAAAGTTACCTAAAAGACGATGTTTTAAATTCAATAAATAGGGTTTATCCCTATAAACATGTTGAAATAAGAAACTTGGGTTTACCCATGTGTTTAATATTATAAAATATGTTGGTTTTACTCTGATAAAATATTTCCTAACTACGGTCCTGATGAAATTTCCGCTGCCAAAATGATTAAACATACGGATACCACCAACACTGGTTCACGGCCGCCCGTTCACGGGAAATAGGGATCGGGAGTTGCGACAGAAGGTGGTATCAGAGCTAAGCCACTGATTCAGCCACAGAAGTGTTCTGCTGACACCAAAATATGATATGTTAGGAAATAAATTACATAAATACGTGCATATCGGTATTTTATTGTTATGTGTTATTTGACTATTTGTTAGTTTACAGTATGAGTGACCAAGGACCTTCCAATGCCTACCGTCAGTTGTCCAGCTCACCTAGGAGCGAAGGCACCTCTTCACAGCCTGCCCTCTCAAGGTATTCAGCTGATAATGAAGACGGAATATTCGTGTTTAAGGCTCAGTCTGAAGAGTCATTCCCTCCTAAAAAGAGTGGATGGTTCAGTAGGGGAGCACATGAACGTAGAAAACGAATGAAAAAGTTGCAAGAACAGCGAGCCCTAGCAGCCGTTAAAAGAGAGACAGATGCCCATACCCAGGATATGCTTAATAGGGGTTTAGCAAATTTTCATATCCTAGCAACCACAGCTGCCGATCCTAATCTGGAGCAACTTGTAGCACCCCAGCCTTTACCACTGTTTCCCACCCAGCCAATGGAAATTGAAAACAACCCTGAAAATCAAGTTCAAATGCATGACTTCGACCCAATGGAAATACCTAGGGTACCAGCACCAAATCCCTTAGATCCAAACTATGACCCGTGGTTAGGTGATAATAGGGAGTATGTGCAGCATTACCCGATACCCGAAGACAAGCCCATGCCAAATCTAGCAGCTTACCCAGGTTTGGACCCTCTAGATCCTTATTACGATAGTGATCAATACATTAGCAAAATTCTAGAGAATCCATACCCGTACCAAGTACCCACACCCCCGTACCCAGACCCAGTACCAGCACCTACACCCCCAATGAGTGCAGAAAATGTGCAAGAACTCTGAATTTTCAGAGAAGAGATTTTAGAAAGTAGTGAGAGAATGAGGAAGGTAGGAGAGCGACTCGTCTGGAAGTATGACGATCGTAATATGGATTTCTGGATGAATCCATATCCGCGAAGGTGATGGTGGAGGTAGTAATAATAATAATAATAATATAATAATATATAATGTGTGTGTCATGTGATTGATTGTCTTAAATACTATTTTGTGATATTAATACGTGGTGAATGTTTAAAAAATTCAGATGGCTGATCCAGTGAATCAGGAGAATCTGGATAATAACCCGGAAAACCAGAATGACGATAATCTGAATAATGATAATCCAAATAACAATAACAATGGAAACCAAGTGGATAACAGTGCAATTCAACACATAGTAGCACAAGGAATTATAGATGCAATGCCATTCATTATCCAAAATGTTAGGGAAGCTGATAATAAAAGTAACCGTGACAGTAAACGACCAACTGAACCTGAACACAGCGTGAACAATGGACCTATACTTCAAGTGCCCATTCCCAAAAGAAGAAGGACCATGTCTTATGGTTGTTCTTATAAAGAATTCTGGTCTTGTAAACCAATAGAATTCTCGGGCAATAAAGGGGCCATTGCTGCCTTACACTGGATAGAAAAGACTAAAGAAGTCTTAAAGATAAGCAAGTGTGCAGAAGAGGATAAGATAATGTTTGCTTCCAATCTGTTTAAGAACTCAGCCTTAGAATGGTAGAACACTATTCTCCAGTCTAGGGGAAGTGACAAGATTTACAATATGGAATGGGAAGAATTTAAGAACATGGTAGAAAGGAAATTCTGCCCTCCCAATGAAAAAGAACAGATAGCAAATAAGTTCTTAAATCTTAGAATGACAGGAGTAGATAGTAAGGGTTATACTACGTTATTCTTTGAATATGCTAGAATAGTACCAACCCTTGCATCACCTGAACTGGTCTTAATCTCCCGTTACATATGGGGATTAATTGGTGAGATTAGTCATGTAGTCAAGGCAGCTAGATCTCAAACCATAGAAGAAGCGGTAGAACTAGCTAATACGTTGACAGATGAGTTAGTGCGTACACGAGAAGAAGACCAGAGGAGGAACTTAACTCAAAGGCTTACCCAAGAATTTTGCTACAACCGTGGGAAAAATATAGGTTCTACCTCTGCACCTTATTGCAAGTATTGCAAAAGAAAGCATTCTGGGAGATGTTCCATATATTTTAACTTTTGAAAAATATCTGGGCACAACGATGAATACTGCAGGAAGAAACTCACCGATAAGGTATGTTACAATTGCGGAGAACAAGGTCACATCAAGCTAAATTATCCAAAACTAGCTCCAGTAACAAACAAGAACACTAAAAATGCTAGAGTATTTGTTCTGACTGCAGATAAAGCCAAGATGATTCCGGACGTGATTGCCGGTACGTTTTTAGTTAATGATATTTTTGCTAATGTATTATTTGACTCTGGTGCGAACCAAAGTTTTATTAATACTTCATTTTGCAAACTTCTGAATCAATCATTAACTAAACTCCCACAAGAATATCTAGTAGAGACAACAAACGGGGAAACCATTAAGATTTCTAAAGTCTTGCAGGGAGTAAGAATAGAAATTTCAAACCATAAGTTTATTGCAAACCTTTACCCAATGAGTCTGGCAGGATTTGATATTGTATTAGGAATGGATTGGTTAATAACCAATAAAGCCAGTATTTTATGTGATCAAAAGTCAATCCAAGTAAATTCACCAAAAGGTGAAAAGATCATAATTAAAGGAGATAAACCATCTAGATCCACAAAATTCATCTCTATGATGAAAACAACAAGTTATATAAGAAAAGGATCATTAGTGTATTTGATTTTTATAATCACTAACACTATAGGAAAAGAACTAAAGGATATTCCAGTAGTATCTCAGTTTTCAGATGTATTTCCGGAAGAGTTACCAGGACTACCGCCCGGCAGGGAAGTTAAATTCAGAATTCACTTGCTGCCAGGAACAGCACCGATTTCCAAAGCACCTTACCGTTTGGCACCCGCAGAAATGCAGGAACTAAAGAAACAGTTAGACGAATTATTGGAAAAAAGGTTCATACAGCCAAGTTCATCGCCATGGGGGGCACCGATTTTATTTGTTAAGAAGAAGGACGGATCGATGCGTATGTGCATTGACTACCGTGAATTGAACAAAGTCACGATTAAGAATCGGTACCCATCTGTTCGATCAGTTGCAAGGAGCTCGATTTTTCTCTAAAATCGATTTACGCTCAGGATATCATCAATTAAAGGTACAGGAAGAGGACATTCCTAAGACCGCTTTTAGAACAAGGTATGGCCATTATGAATTTACTGTCATGCCATTTGGTTTAACCAATGCCCCAGCCGTATTTATGGACATGATGAACCGAATATGTAAGCCATATTTCGATAAGTTCATAATTGTCTTTATAGATGATATTCTCATTTACTCTAAGAGTAAAGAGGAACACGTAGAGCATTTGCATGCACTTCTAAATTTATTAAGGAAAGAAAAGCTTTATGCTAAGTTTTCGAAGTGCGAGTTTTGGTTAGAACAAGTTCAGTTTCTTGGACATTTAGTTAATCATGAAGGAATCCATGTAGATCCCACCAAGATCAAGGCAATTACCAAATGGAAAACCCCTGAGTCACCAACTGAGGTTAGAAGTTTCTTAGGACTGGCTGGTTATTATAGAAGATTCATTCGAGATTTTTCTAAAATAGCCATTCCCTTAACGAAGTTAACCTGTAAATCCATTAAGTTTGAATGGGGACCAAAGCAGGAAGAAGCATTTAGAATCCTTAAGCAAAGACTAACCAATGCACCCATACAAGCATTACCAGAAGGAACTGAAGACTTTACAGTCTATTGTGATGCTTCTAAATTAGGCTATGGATGTGTGTTGATGCAACGTCAAAAGGTTATAGCATATGCATCTAGACAACTTAAGAATCATGAAGAGAACTATTCAACCCATGATTTGGAATTAGGAGCTATAATTTTTTCCCTGAAAATTTGGAGACATTACCTTTACGGTAGTAAGTTTACCATTTTCACAGATCATAAGAGTTTAAGATATGTTTTCGGGCAAAAGGAATTGAATATGAGGCAAAGACGCTGGATGGAATTACTTAGTGATTATGATTGTAATATCCAGTATCATGCAGGAAAGGCTAACATAGTAGCTGATGCTTTAAGTCGAAAATATCACGAAAAGCCAATAAGAGTACGTTCTCTTAAATTAAATCTACAAGTAGATTTAAACGAGCAGATTAGAAAAGCACAAGAATCAGTAATCAATGATGATACTGAAAAGTTAAAAGGAATGATTAAAGAATTAGAACAGGGAACAGATGGAATTTGGAGATTCCATAAAAAGAGAATATGGATACCTAAATTAGGAAACCTACGTCACAATATATTAGAAGAATCCCATAAGTCTAAATATACGATGCATCCCGGAAGTGATAAGATGTACCAGGATTTGAGAAAGAATTTTTAGTGGATAGGAATGAAAAAGGATATAGCAACTTATGTTTCTAAATGTTTAACTTATTCACAAGTTAAAGCTGAACATCAGAAACCCTCAGGTTTATTGCAGCAATTTGAGATGCCAGTATGGAAATGGGAATTGATAGCAATGGATTTTGTTACCAAATTACCCAAAACAAGGAAAGGTAATGATACAATCTGGGTGATTATAGACAGGCTAACCAAGTCAGCTCATTTCCTACCAATGAAAGAAACTTTCAGTATGGAACAGTTAGCTAAATTGTATGTAAATGAAATAGTTTCATTGCATGGAATTCCTTTATCAATTGTTTTTTACAGAGATAACCGTTTTACCTCTCATTTTTGGACAAGTTTCCAAAAACCAATGGGAACCAAGTTGAATCTAAGCACAGCTTATCATCCTCAAACGGACGGACAAAGCGAAAGGATAATTCAGACAATGGAAGATATGCTTAGAGCTTGTGTAATTGATTTCGGAGGTAATTGGGACGATCACTTACCATCAAATTTAAAAAGTGGGCTCCGACCTAGGCATGAATATCCATCATTACCCACTTCGCTGCTTTCAAGATGCAACACCCTCTTTAACCATTACTTCATCAGCGCCCGCACCAGCATCACCACCAGCATTCTTCCCAGTATCACCACTAGCTTCGACCGCCTTTTCAGCCGCTTGAGAAGGTACCTCAACCACAGGCTTTGCAGGAAGCTCCACAGGATTGCCCCCAAGATCCTTTAATCTCGCCTCCCAAGCGTTGACATTCCATGAAGGGCATTCAAAGCCCAGGGCTCTAGCTTCATAGGCCATCTTTAGCCAAGCTTGGAGGAGAGATACCACAACGGATCCTTTGAGGCCCTCCCTGTAGGAGTTCATATCCTGCTCGTGTTGAAGTTGAGCAGCGTCCAGCTTGAGTTGAGCATCCTGGTTGACCTTGTTGATTGCGATTTCGGCTTCCTGGGTCACAGCCTTGTATTTATCCTCGTAGTGCTGCGACTTGGCGGTGGCGATTGCTGCTTGATCTGAAATGGTGGTCTTAGCCTCCTTCAGTTTGGCTTCCAACATCTTGTTCAGTCCACATGAATCCTCGTGCAAGTGCACTAACCGTTTGAGACCCTACAATCAAATGAATAGGTGTAACACCCCGAAATTGGGATTGGTAATTAAACCATGTTAATACTAAAGAGCGGGTAAAATACCGTTCGTGGTAAAGATTAACCCGGTAAATATTAGGATTTAAATAAATAAACCTAATATTAGATAAAAGAGAATAAAAGCTTTGAGGAAATAAAGTTCATAAAAGGCCCGAGTTAACGGAACATAAAATGAAACGGGTCATGATTTCCCCAAACCCACTAAGTTAACTAGGAGTGATTAACCTAGTTAGTAAAGTGTAAATAAGTAATAAAACATGGAGTTGTAGCTCCAAATAATTAGAGTTAAATTTGAGGGACGAAAACCGTAAAAAGGAAACAAATATTTAAATTAATAAAATTATTAACACAACACACACTAAGTGTGTGTGTGTGCATCGATCTCCAGGAGACAAAAGAGGGTGAAACCCTAGTTCCTCCAAATCTTCAAATTAAAGGATCAATCGAAGGCCAAATTCAGATTTGAAAGTATATAAACGATCACCAAGTCAAAGGGATCATAAGGTATGTCGAAATTTATGATTTGGTAACATTTTGAGATTTTGATAATCATGCATGAATGAGATTCTTGCATGAAAATTTAATGTTTTAGTAAAATTGATGTGAGTATAAGACTAGAAACAAAACCCTAGGTGCAAGCTTGTTGAATTTGTGCCATAAACTAGTGATTAGTCAACTAATCCAGCATGAGCTAAGTGGGTTTTGTAATATGATGATGTTAGTACCTAACTAGTGATTAGAATCATCATATTTGATAGTAAAGGCAAGGTACTTATACAAATTTTAAGTTTGAGAACTTAACCATACATGATTCGAAATGGGTCTTGAATGTAATGATTAAATTGGTAATTTTGTTCATATAAATAAATGAATGAAACTGTGTTATATACTTGATCATATGAAGAAACTTGATTTTATTAAGGGTTCGGATGGATGCTAAATAGTATGATGAAATGGGTCTCACTTATAAAGGAGAACCCTTAGTTCTTGCAAAAATGAATGAATAAACTAGCCATGATAATCGCTTGAACTAGTTAGAGTGTTGAAAATATAACAAATTTGGTTAGAACATTGGTTAAAACGGTGGCCAAGAAATAACGCCTACCAGATAATTAAGGAATGCCTAAACTAGTTGATGGATTTGATTATGCATTTCATACACTAATGGGCGTTTGACTCTTAAAAAGTCAAACTGACCTAGAAAACGATGAATGATAATTTTGGATATAAAATGCGTAAGGTGGAATAATCGTATTAAATTATGATTTAACTAACCACCTTGAAAACGATGATGATAGTTTGACGCATAACAAGCTAGGTGGAAGCTTGGGGAAGGAAGCGGGTCAAACGAATTTAAGAAGGGAAAGAAACGCGTAATTTGGATGCGAGGTAAGTAAAGCTTACGCCCCTTTACATTATTTACAAATTACTTAATTGCAAGTATTGTATATGAATGCTACTAAGTGGTTGGTAAATGATGTTCCGACACGATTCAATGAGAGTCGGAACAAGGGAAAATGGTAAGAAATCATGAATTATGGTAGAAGGGGTAAAATGGTAAATTAGTCACGTAATGACGACAAAAAAAACCGGTTTTAAGTAAAACGAGTTCAAGGGAAAACTGGGATAGGTTTAAAGGGATGAAATGGTAATTAAATACCATCTAATACGGACAAATGATCAATTAGACTAAATGGGTTAAATGGTGTTGTTAACACCATTTGACAATAACATTTGACAATCTCTTGTTGAGTTTTGTGTTCACAGGAATTAACATAAGGCTCGCGTTACTACTAACTAGTGATTAATAGTGAAAGGTTTGAAATGGGTCGATACTATGACCCGGGCCAGGTACGCATAAATAAGCCTATAGCTTAAAGCGCGATTTTTTTGGTTAAACAATTGGTGAAAGTCCTTGGTCGTAAATGAGGGACTAAAGTTGACCAAAAAGCCCTTGATGGGTAAATCGGGCAAACGACCCTTAGAGGTTGTTTAGGAACTTGTATTATGATTATGAAGTCCTTATATACGTGTAGAAATTATAGGTAATGACATTCATGGGTCGAATGTCTAAAAACGGATCTTATGCGTAAAATGACTAACCGAAGGGGAAAAAATTGGGATTATGATTCCTTATGCTAAATCCACCACAAAAATTGTTGTGGTGGAATAAACTTAGTTGTTTAGTATGAGAATAAAAGTTGCGAAGTGAAAAGAGTGAGTTTTAGACTAAATTGCTTAAAATCCCTTAAATGGGTCAAAAATGGATTTATGCGCATAGCGTACGTACTAGTCGCATATTTCATAAGAAAGTATGAACCCGAGCTAGAGATCTCGAGTCAAATACATTAATGTATGTATTTTATAGTTTAAGAAACAAGTGGGTGGTTTTAAATACAAACGGGTCAAAATGTTGATTTTGGATAGTAAGCCGAATGCTTAAAAATTTAGAATTTTATTAGTTTGAATGTTGAATTTTAACTCTATATAATGGAGAATCAAATTACGGCCGCGTAGAAAAAAGAATCGCGTAAAACGGATCAATAACGAATAAGTTATGGTTGTTCTGTAATAACTAGTGTAGCTGGCAAAGTGCATGTCCCAGAAACGGACTTGCTGAAAAAGGGTCTCCCTCGCGCCATGCGAGGGAGCAAGGTGGTTCTGGCTCGAGGCATGACGGAGCCAGTTTCAAAAAAATTGTTTTTTTTAATTATTTTTCCACGCGAACTCGTTTAAACACGTTTTAAACTACGTATAACTAATTCAATTCATGTTTTATGAATTGTAGGTATAATTTATGGTACCAAACAACGATCAAGCTCAACGAAGAAACGAACACGATCAAGTTACAAGCTTCCGCAAATTGTTAATTGTTATTTTTAAACGACGAATTTAGTCACATTATGTGGTATACTTGAAAGTTGTAAAAGTTTTAGTTAATCCGTATTTTCCAATGTACCTGTAATTATAATTACATGATTATGTTCGTGATTTAAAACAAAAATCCGCTTAAAACTAGTAAGGGTGTTACAAGTTGGTAATCAGAGCTCATGGTTAAAAAGTAAAGTGTGTTCGGTTCGAGGCTTGATTGCAAATCCGGTAAGTACAAGTATGCTAATGGTTTAGTATGATTAAAGTGTTGTGAACAACACATAGGGTTATCATGTAATACACGTAACCCCAATGAAAATGATTGGTATAGTTAACGAAATCACGTGCGTTGACACGTACAGTAAAAAGCCTTGTATTATAATACGGTCGTTCATTAAAGTCGAAATTACTAACTTTTATAAATGTTTTTGTTGAAGGACACTTGCATCTGAAGATAGCGGGAGTGTAACAAATCTCGGATATGACGGAGGAACGGTCCAAAGTATGACGAGCAGAGCATACTCGCCAAGGACCTAAATCGCGTAACGGTCGCGAGTAAGGTTAATAGCAAGGAAAGCCCGTTAGGGCAAGCATTACAGGTGCACGTTTTAAATTTATTGCACGAATAGTAATATGCAACAAATACGTAGAGATTGACCGTTGCATATGTAAATTAAAAATCCTGGAAAAACCTGAATAGAATACCTATCCTGGATATTATTTCCAAGAAAACTAAATAGAGGCGTTACTTACATGGGGTGTAATGTGAAAATTATAAAAGGTCATGTATATCAGGTGTTGATCGTTTACTCTGGCCAAGTAAGTAGTGAACACGTGGTACCATGAACTTCTTATGATGGACATACTTACATCCGATGTAGTAAGGGGTGAATGGGACGAGTTAAAAAAAAGAGGTACCAAAATGAATCAAACAAGTAAGACGTTTGATAGTAAACGTAGACGCAAGTCGGACGACGGAAGCGTATTACGTTAGAATAACGAGCCTGAGAGAAGGGACAAGGATCAAAGTAAATGAAAATACAAACCAACTAATAGGAATGCTAAGACATAGGGATAAGAGTTCGACTGTCACAAGTGAAGAAATTCACATGAACAAGTCCAATGAATTAAATAAAGAATAAAGGACGTGATTGAATAAAAGCGATGGATTTCGTTAAGACGACCAGATAAACTAAAACGAAGTCTTAATACATAGCGGGACTGTTGCTTTGATAATGACTTCGGTAAAATACCCGATAGGTGGGTAGGATTTTGAAAGTATGCGTAAACCAAGAGACGGGAACGCGAAACAGAAAGTCAAAAGACTCGGATTGTGAGTTATAACTAAAAGACGATGAAATTTTGCAAACATAAATTTTAATGATCACATTCAACTATTTCAAAGTTGGACGGGTTGAATAAGGAACGAAGTTTGACGTTCACAAGTAATGAAATTTCACACGAACAAGTCAAACGAGTTAAATTAAGAATAACATTTGATAATGTAAGTAAGCACGAACCGAATAAATAAAAGCGCGAGATGTTAACAAATCTATATAAGGGGTTAAGGGTAAGCATAGAAAGGAATAACGTAAACCAGGGAAACTAGAGTGTTAAAAACATTAAGATAGAAGACCCGAGTGACGGACTGTAAAGAAATATAAGTATGAATCGGATAACGGCAAGCGAAGAACAAACCGACGTGTAAATGACGGAAGAAGTCATAGAGTCGAAAGAATAATTCGAAAGAAAAACAAATGTAGCCTTAGACTACGGTCTAGGTAAAATGAAATACAAAAGCGGAAATAAATGATTCTAAACAAAAAAAAAGGTACCTTGACACCATAAATATATATATACAGTTAAATAAAGACTCGAATAAAAGATGGTCTACGGGATCATCATAACCTACGGGATTATAAGTAGTGTTAAAGTCTAACGGGACCAAAAAGACCTTCGGGTCACAAATAGAAAGAAACGAATTGTAGGGGTCTCGCCTTAAAAGGGGTAAAAAGGTGAAGATCTAAATAAATAGCTTACGAGGCTAAGTGAAAAAACCTACCGGTCATATGGGTTAAGCGTGGGAATTAGTTATAATTCCCCGCATTAAATAATAACTGAAAGGAATGGATCCTCAGAAGTAACATTCCTATAAATGAGAGAAAAATGTACGACAAAGAGGAAACGTAAACTAAAAATTTAGTTTTTAGTCAAAAGCAACATTTTAACAAAACATAAGTGGTATAAGGTGATTTAGAAAATCTTAAACACACATAAAGCCGATGATGGCAAAATAGTATACCCGGGTGACGAGGTATGAAGTGAAGGTGACTAATTAGTCTAGCCGGTAAAACCATTCGGAGTCAAAATAAGGTTAGGAACTATGTAAAGCGCTCATCAATATAAGATTAGCGTGAAGTAAGCATATTGAAAGATTTAGTGACCGGGTGATCAAATGATGACTCGGTCAAATGGACGACAAAGATAAGAAAGAAATGATAAAAGTTACGGCCCATGAGGCCATACACATGAAAGACGCACACGTCAATACAAATGATAACTATAGACCGAAAAGAAGGAAAACCTTGAAAACTAAGTTAAGTCCGTTTAGTTTAGTCAACGAACCACATAAAGAAGGTTTCGGGGACGAAACCTCTTTAAGGGGGATAGACTTGTAACACCCCGAAATCGGGATTGGTAATTAAACCATGTTAATACTAAAGAGCGGGTAAAATACCGTTAGTGGTAAAGATTAACCCGGTAAATATTAGGATTTAAATAAATAAACCTAATATTAGATAAAAGTGAATAAAAGCTTTGAGGAAATAAAGTTCATAAAAGGCCCGAGTTAACGGAACTTAAAATGAAACGGGTCATGATTTCCCAAAACCCACTAAGTTAACTAGGAGTGATTAACCTAGTTAGTAAAGTGTAAATAAGTAATAAAACATGGAGTTGTAGCTCCAAATAATTAGAGTTAAACTTGAGGGACCAAAACCGTAAAAAGGAAACAAGAATTTTAATTAATAAAATTATTAACACAACACACACTTAGTGTGTGTGTGTGTGCGCATCGATCTCCATGAGACAAAAGAGGGTGAAACACTAGTTCCTCCAAATCTTCAAATTAAAGGATCAAGCGAAGGCCAAATTCGGATTTGAAAGTATATAAACGATCACCAAGTCAAGGGGATCGTAAGGTATGTCGAAATTTATGATATGGTAACATTTTCAGATTTTGATAATCATGCTTGAATGAGATTCTTGCATGAAAATTTAATGTTTTAGTAAAATTGATGTGAGTATAAGACTAGAAACAAAACCCTAGGTGCAAGCTTGTTGAATTTGTGCCATAAACTAGTGATTAGTCAACTAATTAAGCATGAACTAAGTGGGTTTTGTAATATGATGATGTTAGTGCCTAACTAGTGATTAGAATCATCATATTTGATAGTAAAGGCAAGGTACTTATACAAATTTTAAGTTTGAGAACTTAACCATACATGATTCGAAACGGGTCTTGAATGTAGTGATTAAATTGGTAATTTTGTTCATATAAATAGATGAATGAAATTGTGTTATATACTTGATCATAAGAAGAAACTTGATTTTATTAAGGGTTCAGATGGATGCTAAATAGTATGATGAAACGGGTTTCACTTATAAAGGAGAACCCTTAGTTCTTGCAAAAATGAATGAATAAACTAGTCATGATAATCGCTTGAACTAGTTAGAGTGTTGAAAATATAACAAATTTGGTTAGAACATTGGTTAAAACGGTGGCCAATATATAACGCCTACCGGATAATTAAGGAATGCCTAAACTAGTTGATGGATTTGATTATGCATTTCATACACTAACGGGCGTTTGACTCTTAAAAAGTCAAACTGACCTAGAAAACGATGAATGATAATTTTGGATATAAAATGCGTAAGGTGGAATAATCGTATTAAATTATGATTTAACTAACCACCTTGAAAACGATGATGATAGTTTGACGCGTAACAAGCTAGGTGGAAGCTTGGGGAAGGAAGCGGGTCAAACAAATTTAAGAAGGAAAAGAAAAGCATAATTTGGATGCGAGGTAAGTAAAGCTTACGCCCCTTTACATTATTTACAAATTACTTAATTGCAAGTATTGTATATGAATGCTACTAAGTGGTTGGTAAATGATGTTCCGACACGATTCAATGAGAGTCGGAACAAGGGAAAATGGTAAGAAATCATGAATTTTGGTAGAAGGGGTAAAATGGTAAATTAGTCACGTAATGACGACAAAAAAACGGTTTTAAGTAAACGAGTTCAAGGGAAAACCGGGATAGGTTTAAAAGGATGAAATGGTAATTAAGTACCATCTCATACGGACAAATTGTCAATTAGACTAAATGGGTTAAATGGTGTTGTTAACACCATTTGACAATAACATTTGACAATCGCCTTTTGAGTTTTGTGTTCACAGGAATTAACATAAGGCTCGCATTACTACTAACTAGTGATTAATAGTGAAATGTTTGAAATGGGTAGATACTATGACCCGGGCCAGGTACGCATAAATAAGTCTATAGCTTAAAGCGCGATTTTTTGGTCAAACAATTGGTGAAATTCCTTCGTCGTAAATGAGGGACTAAAGTTGACCAAAAAGCCCTTGATGGGTAAATCGGGCAAACGACCCTTAGAGGTTGTTTAGGAACTTGTATTATGATTATGAAGTCCTTAGATACGTGTAGAAATTATACGTAATGACATTCGTGGGTCGAATGTCTAATAAAAACGGATCTTATGCGTAAAATGACTAACCGAAGGGTAAAAAAATTGGGATTATGATTCCTTATGCTAAATCCACCACAAAAATTGTTGTGGTGGAATAAACTTAGTTGTTTAGTATGAGAATAAAAGGTGCGAAGTGAAAAGAGTGAGTTTTAGACTAAATTGCTTAAAATCCCTTAAATGGGTTAAAAATGGATTTATGCGCATAGTGTGCGTACTAGTCGCGTATTTCATAAGAAAGTATGAACCCGAGCTAGAGATCTCGAGTCAAATACATTAATTATTCATTTTATAGTTTAAGAAACAAGTGGGTGGTTTTAAATACAAACAGGTCAAAATGTTGATTTTGGATAGTAAGCCGAATGCTTAAAAATTTAGAATTTTATTAGTTTGAATGTTGAATTTTAACTCCATATGATGGAGAATCAAATTACGGTCGCGTAGGAAAAAGAATCGCGTAAAACGGATCAATAACGAATAAGTTATGGTCGTTTCCGTAAAAACTAGTGTAGCTGGCAAAGTGCAGGTCACTGAAACGGACTTGCTGAAAAAGGGTCTCCCTCGCGCCACGCGAGGGAGCAAGGTGGTTCTGGCTCGTGGCATGACGGAGCCAGTTTCAAATTTTTTTATTTTTTTAGTTATTTTGCCTCGCGAACTCTTTTAAACACGTTTTAAACTACGTATAACTAATTCAATTCATGTTTTATGATTTGTACGTATAATTTATGTTACCAAACAACGATCAAGCTCAACGAAGAACCGAACACGATCAAGTTACAAGCTTCCGCAAATTGTTAATTGTTATTTTTAAACGACGAATTTAGTCATATTATGTAGTATACTTGAAAGTTGTAAAAGTTTTAGTTAATCCGTATTTTCCAATGTACCTGTAATTATAATTACATGATTATGTTCGTGATTTAAAACAAAAATCCGCTTAAAAACAGTAAGGGTGTTACAACAGGTATCAACGTATATACTTAAAATGTATAGTCAGCATATATGTGCAGGATGTAAGTTAAGGATACTTACCTGATTGAGGAAGCCGGTCATAAACTTGCTGGACTCCAAAAATCCGTGATCTTCGTATGGAAAGACATCGGAGGCAGTAGGGGAATCAGGTTCCTTTCTTTTGCAGGAACTTGAGCCACGTGGCTTGGATGCGGTGGAAGGCTTGGGAACAGTAGCAGTCTTGGAGCTGGTGGGTTTCGACGCGATGACAGCTGGTTTGGGATTTGCTTCTTTATCCTGAAAAGGACCAGAATAACTGTCAAGCTCTTCCAGATCAAAAACTTCCGGGGTTTTAACTGGTGCTGCATAAAGGGAGAAACTCTAAATTCCTTTTCCTCTTACATTATATTAAACTAATTAAGCGTATGCAGGATTAAATGATCCATACCAGACATGTCAGATGAAGAATATTGGCTTGAACCTGGAAGGTGTAATGAAAAGGTTCTATCAGTATCAGGCAACTAGTAGACCCTGTTGATTCTCGTTGGCTTCTTCAGTGGGAGGAGCCAACTCTTTAAAGTTTTCTACACAAAAACATAAGGGTGTTAGTACAGGATACACCATTAGGACATGTTTGGGAATAATTTGAAACCCTAAATCCTACCGGAGGTCAACCATTTCACCGGAAGGCTATCACCTTCGGCAATGGAGTCCCGCCTAACAAAGAAAAATTTACGTTGCCACCCATCCTCATTCCTTGTTACTTTGAGGATAAGGGGATTGCTGGAGGTTGAAAAAAGCAAGAAATGGTTGTTGCCGTGTGAACGGAGACGGTAAGCAATAGGGATATCCTCAATGCAAAGGTCAGGGACGTGAAGGGCCTTGATCTGGTTAAGCACGATTAGTACTCTCCAAACCATGGGCATTGTTTGGGCAAAGCTAAGACCGGTGGTACGGAAGAATTGCATGATGAATTCAGGAAAAGGATAGAGAAGGCCAAGAGAGAAAGGGTATGCTGAAAAGCAGATCCATTCTTCGGACGATACGTCTGACCAAAGACTCCGGTCAAAGGGACGAATCACCGCCCGGTCGGAGAAAGCGCCGGAGGATCTCAGTGCGGCGATGTCGGCGTTATCAAAAAGAGCACACCTCCTTCTCAGGACGTTTGAGCAGATTCTGGTTAGCAAACGATGAGGTTAATTCGCCAGAGTGAGATCGAGTTCATGTGGCCATCAAGGAAGTTAAGCAGAGAGAATCTTGAGAGAAAGGAGAAGAGAAAATACCTAAGAATTCTGAGGAAGGTGGCTGATTATCAACAAGAAAGTGAGAAGATATAGAGGCGAAATAGATAGGCATTGAGTATAAACCGCGTGGGGAGTTGCACGCTGTCACTTCAAGCGTCTTTTCACCTTTATTACCTCGATATAAGCGATAAGTTTTTAAAATATATCCGTTTGAATTTAGAATTCCAACATATATATTTTGGGGACAATTGTTATGGGAGGTTTTCTGAACCATATCCTGAATTATATCCTGACTTTATTACTTTTGTCTGTGGCCAGGATACCGGATCAAGGTATTGGTAACATCTTGATGCAGTATCTTGGTAGTTACTAATAATTCACGTGCATAAATATGTTCAATCTAATACATTACAAACCAAAATCATATTAAACAACACAAAATAAGTTTTAAATTTCCATGAAATACAATATGAGTTCTTCAATATGAAAATCAACCTTCAAATATGTCAGAAATATCAAATTACACTCCAAAATACATGCAAATAATAATCAGTTTTTTGTAATATATTATAATGTATACAGAAATAAAATATATTATAAATAAAGTAATTCGAGCTAAGCCGAGCCGAGCTACCAAGCGAGCCAAACCGAGCCATTCCGGCTCGTTACGAGCCGAGCCGAGCCGAGCTAGGCTCACTTTCTAACCGAGCCGAGCCAGTTTCAAACCAAGCCATTTCGAGCGAGCTTTTTCCAAGCTAAATCCGACCGAGCTCCGAGCTTTTTGAAGAGCCCTAACCATTGGGGACCAAACATTTTATATTTTAAACTATAAGACCAAACTTGCAAGGTGGACATATCACAGATACCATATGTGTAATTAACTTCAAATTATTTAGTAAATGTCGGTTTACAAGTATCTTCAACAGGTGAAATTATAGCAATTGGAATACGCAAACATGTATATATAAAACATCTTCAACACCAACATGACACCTAATCGTATGATTTCTCAGCTTGGTTTTCATCTTTGGTTTACATGAATACCAGGGCCGGCCCTGAGGGTGGGTGCGGAGGACCACCGGCCAGGGCACGTTTTATCCCGGGGCACATTTGTAAAAAATAATCCTACATAAATATGTATATAAACAGTGGCGGAGCCACATACTCGGCAACGATGTCGGCTGACACCATTCAAATTTGCGCTTTATATGTATCGTATAATAGAAAAAATATGAGTGACACTATTGTTTTTTACGAGCGACACGATTGCTTTTTTTACGAGCGACACCATTGCTTTTCTTGCGAGATACTTCATTTTTTTTTCTAAACGTTCTACATAATAAACATATTTATAGTTTAAAAATTAAGCCCAGTTAGGTAGTTTTTATATAGTAAGCTTTAAATCACCAAAAGGCCCAATTAGGTATATTTTATATATGTTGAGGTATGTTGATAAATTGGGAGTTGTTAAAGAGCGATTTGTTGATAATTTGGACTCCTGGTTATACAAACCCGGATATCGATAAAAAACGTCACCATAGAAAAAGTTTCCTGGCACCGCCACCGTATATAAATAACTATCGAACCCAAAATACACCAAAATATTCATGTGGCTCAGCTAGTTTGAGCGTTTAGCGCGTATGTTTGGAGCACATGTTTGACTCCATTAGTCCGCTTTTTTTCTTTCTGTTATAAATACCAACTTACCATATACGCTTGTTTTGGATATATAAAATAAAAGGAAATGGATCAATCTGTCATTAAAAATTGAGAACCATACTCCCTTAACTTTTAAAGGTAAACCAAAATACTCCATGGCAAGACTTTAGCACACAAAAGGAAAAAAAAAATTCACAGTTTATCATTTTATTATGTAATTACAAAAATGAGTACTGCTTAGGGTTCCAGATCACTAGTTTATGTGAAGTAAATTGATTTTTTAAAAGAGAGCTTTTACCGGTTAGCTATTAGCCTATTACGACATATTATTCACTTATTCGAATACTATGATTTTTATCATTTTGGTAATTGCCATGTATATTGCTGTAACTTTAATCGTTGTTTAAAGAAAATACTTTACATTATCTATCGTTAAGGCCTTAGAGGCACGTTTTTCTTAGCTTGAACAGGTCACCTGAATTTTTAGGGTCGGCCCTTGATGAATACAAATCACTTGCAATGTTAAGTGAATACACAAAAGGTTAGCAGTGTGCAAAAGGGTTTGCAAAACCATATGTCTGTACAGGTTTGGTTTGTTGATGAGCAGTCTACATTTTCTTGATCGGTATATCTAAGTAATATATTAATTAAGATAATAAAATACATACTATATTTTTAAAACGTTACAGCACCGTGGGGCATTGTATGGCCAAGTATCATGTGCAACCATTATGGTTGATAGGCCACACTTACAGTTCATTAATTATTGCGACCAATAATCCATATGTACTAGATATTTTCCAATAAATTACATTGTCTCTCAAGGCTTTGTATGAATATTTTGGTATAATGACTCAAAGAAGCTAAGGCCACTTGGTATACTCTAACAGTAATAGGTGTTAATCCTAGTTGGCATCTGTTAACACTTGTTATACCGCTCCTGAAGGGTATTAAGAGGCATTAAAAGCTTCATATGTTAAGAAGTTAACTAGGAGAGAGAGGGAGAGAATCAAGCATTGCAAAATTTACACACACACATGCACAAGTAGACAACATGCTATATACATGTATTAAATTAATTTAAGTGACGTTAATGGGGGTTTGTGACAACCGGTAATTTACGGCTCTTAATTTCGCGATTAACAGGAGATTAACGCAATAATAATTAGTGATTACAGCATAAATCAACTTAATTAGGCCTTTGGAGTGCCTAGGAATGCTTATCCGACTCTACAGTACGCGTATGAAGATTCGAGTGGAATCTGCGGAACGACAAATGACAACGGACTGATACCGTACGAAATACTGACAACACCGACAAATATGGATGTTACACGGATATTTTACGCTCGTGGAGTTTGGGTCGCGATATCGGGTCTCGTAGAAATTACGGGCCACTTATACACGAAATGGGCTTGTGGGCCCTGGGCCCAAGCCCAACACCCACAAGCCTAAGCCTGCACATGTATATTAGATCTCCTCAAGATCTACACAAAATCTGTATAAAATCTACAAGATTTACAAATCCATACTAAATCTTACCAAGAGATTTTAACCCTTAAAATAAAGGGTATGACCTGAATGTTATTTATTTGTACAATAGACATAAGAAACCTTGTGATCTATAAATGAGACCCCTCCATCTCACCTCACACCCACAAGAATTAACACAGAGAATTCATCTCCTACCCTCACCCTCTCTCTCGATATACAAACACAGAGGAAACACTTTCCTCACAAACAAACCCACAAAATCAGTTCAATCAGCAACCTCGGTTCCCCTCTTTCTGGCCGACACCCCACCTGCAACACCCACTCACCTTCTCCTCCACCCTCACACAAAACGGATCGGAGAAGCAGGAGCCGGCCACCACCCGGTAGTGGTGTACGGCGGCATATCAGAGATCGGAGAAGAGGGAGAGAGCTGCGGAGAAGAGAGAGAGATGACCGGAGGTGGTGGTGGTGAGCGGCGGACCGACGGTCGACGCCATTGACCGGTGGTCCTTGCCTTGGTCCGACGGGTTTCATCGGTGAAGTTCCTGTTCGAGTAAGGTCTGAATGGTTTCGGCCCAGGTAACCTTTAAGAGATTCGAGTTTTTATTTTCGGTACTCCGCTCGGTTACCGGTTCTATTATCCGGCGGTCATTGCTCTTGACCGCCGATTTTACGATGATGATGATGTTGCTGTTGCTAATGATGATAATGAACGGGTGTTCGGGTTTCACTCGGTTCAGGTTTTCGGTTCAAGTCAACTCAGTCAACAAATCGGTTCAGATTCGGTTAAACTCAGTCAATCAGCAGCTCCGTGACGGGTTCGGGTCTCGACTCAGTCCAACTCGGTCCGACTCAGCTTGACTCGGTCCAACTCGGCTCGACCCGGTTCATCTCGCCTCAACTCAGTCAACAAGAGCTGACTCGGTCAACTCAGTTGACCGGTCAACTCAGTCAGGCGGTTCAACGACTCGACGCGAAAGACTCGGTAAAAGTTTAGAACGAATATTATTTGCACTAATTTTAAGATTTTTATTAGTGTCGTGAACGAGCTCGAACTGATTCGTATTGATTATGGTTTACATTTTATACATACGATGAATATTAACATATTGATATTGATGTCGAGTATATTGTTGATTGAATCTTGATAAAATTACGACAACTTGGTTGTCCGGGGCGTCCAAAAACAGAGGAAACTCTGCCCGTTTTTCGAGAAAATCCGTAAAACGAAACACGTTTTTAATATAAAGACACTTTATATACAAGTGTATAATATTTTCGACGACACTTTACAAACATACGAAAACGGCAATTCTTTATAAAATAAATATATTTTAAACTTCGAACAAAAACAACGATTCTTTTATAAAATAGATATAACTTATCTATTTATTTCAAACATCGTACAACGTTGATTGTTTTTAAAAATAAATATAATTTTATATTTATTTCAAATTTCAAACAACTCGATTCCTTTTATAAATAAATATAGTTATATATTTATTTTCCAATACAAGTCGACAATTCTTTTACAAAATAGATACAGTCTATCTATTCAACGACTCGATGAAGTTCCGATAAAATAAATATAACTTTTTATATTTAAAAACGCCGAAACGGCATATACGTATATTTTTGGCAAATATACACAAGACGAAATATATATAATACGAATTTATTATATATTACATTCATACGAATATTCCTTTACATCAACATACGACTTCTTAAAACGAGCTAACAAGTACAACTTCTTCGCTTCTTTTAAGTTGACAATTTACCGTCATATCGTTCGATTAACGATTCGGTAGAGCTCGATTACACGTAGTTAGTTACTGCGTTATTCAGAAACTTATTAGATATTCCGTGTTAGGAATATTGTAGAATGCACGACAGCGAGTCACGTCTTGGGAACGACATCGCAAGGTCGTAATTAGCTAGCTTTGCACAGGAATATTCAGGTGAGTTCATAACCCCACCTTTTATGGTTTTACATTTTTCTAAATGTTTTCGGGGTGGAAAGACATGCACTTTTTGCAAAGCATACAAGAATTACATATTTATAAACCATTGATCTAGACAAGATTTATCTGACACAAATGGTTTACGAAAAGCTTATGTTTTTACCGGTTTTCAAACAAGCTTTTACACACGAATTTTGGTTTTCCGAACTACGGGAAAATACAAATACAAGAGTTTACAAAATACAAATGTTAAAACGTATACAAATGGTATGATAAAAACACGAGAAGCACACTGGGTGAGAACGAGAACCAAGTGTGACGAGATATAAGGATATGAGAAGCGCACTTGGTGAGAACAAGAACCAAGTAAGAGGCGCTATGAGAAATGATAACAAGAAACGCGCTTGGTGAGAACGAGAACCAAGTAGGATGCGTTATGAGAAATAGTGTCACGAATAGGGTACAGAAGCACCATTAATCGTGTACATACTTAGACCGCAGAACAAAAGGTTAGATCTAACGGGTACTCGGGCAGCCCCACTCTTGGTGACCACTAGTACCGAGGAGTGTTTTTGTGTCTCCGTCGTGAATCGACAACTAGAAAAATGCCTATGGTTTGGTGACTTCCTATGTCGTGTCACATGTTAATGGCCTTGCAACCCATTAACTACACAAGAATACTTTATTTGTACGAAGTTCGTACACAAGAATACTTTATTCGGTTCATACCACAAGAATACTTTATTTACACAAGAATACTTTATTTTACAAGAATACGTTATTTCACGAGAATACTTGATTTATACAAGAAAACAAGATACATACAGAATACTTGATTTATACAAGAAAACATGATACATACAAGAATACGTGATTTATACAAGAATACATGATACATACAGAAATACTCGAATTATACAAGATACATACCATGTTTTCATACAAAGTTTCTGTATAACATGATATGAAAATGATTTCAAATTCGTTTTCACAACAATACTTCAAAAACCGGTTATTCAAAAAGATTTATTTCAAATCTTTTACAAGCAAACTATGAACTCGCTCAACTTTATGTTGATTTTTCGCATGTTTCTTTCTCAGGTTATATCTAAGACAAGGCACGGTTGGAATAGGAGAACCATGAAGAGTCGAGTACTTAGTGGGCGTTCACATACTAAAAGACTTAGCTTATTTACTTCCGCTGTGCAATGAAGATACCAGTCCAGTCACGCCAATGCTCTGATATTTCGGGGTGTGACAGATTGGTATCAGAGCTATAGGTTACAGCGAATTAGGTTCCTGTTGTGATACCTAGGCTCTAACCTCACCTTCCTCTGGGAACTTAGACTATTAAGACGTTGAATACATACTGAACGCCTAGTACTCGAATATGGTCTCCAACCGTTGCTGAAAAACAAACAGTCAGAAATTTTGTTTTCAAACATACGCTATTGTGGTGTTTTATAAACGGTACACAAAACAGTCGCATACAGTACACAAAACCCTGAGAGCTTAGGAAACATGCATTTAAGACCTTCGGAAACTTATGCTAAAGTTCATTAAAGGTCATCACGTAGGAACTGCAAATATTAATTCGGGCACACACAATTATACATATTGTCTATGATGTTTTAACTTCCCGAGCAGGCAGCCTACGCATAACGAAACGCTAGTGCACGAGAATACATAGAACTCAAATTTTACGTCAACAGATGTCGGAGTGCATCACATTCTACGCAAAACAAAACGCTAGCGCACAGGCATACGTGAGACTTAAGCTATACATCAACGGGGGTTGAAGTACGTCACATGCGACTATCGATCAGGAAGCGGCAGTGGGCACGCGGTCCTGCAAACGACACGAGTCATGCTAAGGAAAAGACGCAAGTCACCATATTTCCCCCTATTTCAGTTAACGACGAGTACGCTATATTCGACATTCTATGGTAATGTCACCTAACAAACGGTTATCACATGCAACCCCAGGTAAAGTCCTTAAATTTCTTTTATTGAAATTTCGACTTTCACATTTACTGAGTAAATTTGCATATCTCTACTCCTCTTGATGGTCATTGTATCACGATCATTTCCTTCAGTATAGCGAATATTCAATTGCTTCATTCCTTGAGGAATTCATATGTTACACATGCATCGTTTGTTACGCATGTGGTTTCGTTTCAAATAAGCGTTTCATCAAAGTTCAAATATTATTTCGCTAAATCTCATTATTGATTTGTGATTCGAATGACCCGCATTATTGAAATTGTTGGCTTCTTTGTTATCAAGTCAGCACATTTTCTTGAAAATTCTTTTCTTTTCAAGTTACATACATGGTTTTTCCGTTGTGACCATGCCAAAAGTTTTCTTGGCGATACATGCATTTACTGTCGGCTTGCGCCGAAATCAAATTCAATTGTTTGAACTTGTTCATTACACATATTCAATTCAAGACACCATATGATGTATTGAAAGCATCATATTCGAATTCGTTTTAACAAGCGTTTCATTGTTCTGAGTCGTAGTAGATTTGTTTGGCCTACGACTCCATTAGGTCGTTTGTTGATTTCGACACCTCGTGGTGTCAGAACAGACTTGTAGCTTGGGCTAATCATGATTGAGCGTTTTATGCAAAACACAGGTGATACTTGTTCGATCACCGCTATATTTGAAATTGTTTCATTCACTACGACACCTTGTGGCGTCGGTAGAACTTGCAGCTTGCGCTGATCATGATCGAGCGTTTCATGCAAACTATTACAATTGAGCTTGTTGAAATCTAAATACATTGATTGGGTGCAATCATTTCTAGAATTCGTTTGTATCTTGTGATACGTCCTTGAATTCACATCATTCGAATAAGTCTTGATTCGATTTCATGATCGTTCACTTTGGTACTATTCATAATTTCTACGCATAACGTAACTCTAAGGAGTTAACGTAGTCTAAATTTCGAGGACGAAATTTTATTAACAGGGGGAGACTGTGACAACCGGTAATTTACGGCTCTTAATTTCGCGATTAACAGGAGATTAACGCAATAATAATTAGTGATTACAGCATAAATCAACTTAATTAGGCCTTTGGAGTGCCTAGGAATGCTTATCCGACTCTACAGTACGCGTATGAAGATTCGAGTGGAATCTGCGGAACGACAAATGACAACGGACTGATACCGTACGAAATACTGACAACACCGACAAATATGGATGTTACACGGATATTTTACGCTCGTGGAGTTTGGGTCGCGATATCGGGTCTCGTAGAAATTACGGGCCACTTATACACGAAATGGGCTTGTGGGCCCTGGGCCCAAGCCCAACACCCACAAGCCTAAGCCTGCACATGTATATTAGATCTCCTCAAGATCTACACAAAATCTGTATAAAATCTACAAGATTTACAAATCCATACTAAATCTTACCAAGAGATTTTAACCCTTAAAATAAAGGGTATGACCTGAATGTTATTTATTTGTACAATAGACATAAGAAACCTTGTGATCTATAAATGAGACCCCTCCATCTCACCTCACACCCACAAGAATTAACACAGAGAATTCATCTCCTACCCTCACCCTCTCTCTCGATATACAAACACAGAGGAAACACTTTCCTCACAAACAAACCCACAAAATCAGTTCAATCAGCAACCTCGGTTCCCCTCTTTCTGGCCGACACCCCACCTGCAACACCCACTCACCTTCTCCTCCACCCTCACACAAAACGGATCGGAGAAGCAGGAGCCGGCCACCACCCGGTAGTGGTGTACGGCGGCATATCAGAGATCGGAGAAGAGAGAGAGAGCTGCGGAGAAGAGAGAGAGATGACCGGAGGTGGTGGTGGTGAGCGGCGGACCGACGGTCGACGCCATTGACCGGTGGTCCTTGCCTTGGTCCGACGGGTTTCATCGGTGAAGTTCCTGTTCGAGTAAGGTCTGAATGGTTTCGGCCCAGGTAACCTTTAAGAGATTCGAGTTTTTATTTTCGGTACTCCGCTCGGTTACCGGTTCTATTATCCGGCGGTCATTGCTCTTGACCGCCGATTTTACGATGATGATGATGTTGCTGTTGCTAATGATGATAATGAACGGGTGTTCGGGTTTCACTCGGTTCAGGTTTTCGGTTCAAGTCAACTCAGTCAACAAATCGGTTCAGATTCGGTTAAACTCAGTCAATCAGCAGCTCCGTGACGGGTTCGGGTCTCGACTCAGTCCAACTCGGTCCGACTCAGCTTGACTCGGTCCAACTCGGCTCGACCCGGTTCATCTCGCCTCAACTCAGTCAACAAGAGCTGACTCGGTCAACTCAGTTGACCGGTCAACTCAGTCAGGCGGTTCAACGACTCGACGCGAAAGACTCGGTAAAAGTTTAGAACGAATATTATTTGCACTAATTTTAAGATTTTTATTAGTGTCGTGAACGAGCTCGAACTGATTCGTATTGATTATGGTTTACATTTTATACATACGATGAATATTAACATATTGATATTGATGTCGAGTATATTGTTGATTGAATCTTGATAAAATTACGACAACTTGGTTGTCCGGGGCGTCCAAAAACAGAGGAAACTCTGCCCGTTTTTCGAGAAAATCCGTAAAACGAAACACGTTTTTAATATAAAGACACTTTATATACAAGTGTATAATATTTTCGACGACACTTTACAAACATACGAAAACGGCAATTCTTTATAAAATAAATATATTTTAAACTTCGAACAAAAACAACGATTCTTTTATAAAATAGATATAACTTATCTATTTATTTCAAACATCGTACAACGTTGATTGTTTTTAAAAATAAATATAATTTTATATTTATTTCAAATTTCAAACAACTCGATTCCTTTTATAAATAAATATAGTTATATATTTATTTTCCAATACAAGTCGACAATTCTTTTACAAAATAGATACAGTCTATCTATTCAACGACTCGATGAAGTTCCGATAAAATAAATATAACTTTTTATATTTAAAAACGCCGAAACGGCATATACGTATATTTTTGGCAAATATACACAAGACGAAATATATATAATACGAATTTATTATATATTACATTCATACGAATATTCCTTTACATCAACATACGACTTCTTAAAACGAGCTAACAAGTACAACTTCTTCGCTTCTTTTAAGTTGACAATTTACCGTCATATCGTTCGATTAACGATTCGGTAGAGCTCGATTACACGTAGTTAGTTACTGCGTTATTCAGAAACTTATTAGATATTCCGTGTTAGGAATATTGTAGAATGCACGACAGCGAGTCACGTCTTGGGAACGACATCGCAAGGTCGTAATTAGCTAGCTTTGCACAGGAATATTCAGGTGAGTTCATAACCCCACCTTTTATGGTTTTACATTTTTCTAAATGTTTTCGGGGTGGAAAGACATGCACTTTTTGCAAAGCATACAAGAATTACATATTTATAAACCATTGATCTAGACAAGATTTATCTGACACAAATGGTTTACGAAAAGCTTATGTTTTTACCGGTTTTCAAACAAGCTTTTACACACGAATTTTGGTTTTCCGAACTACGGGAAAATACAAATACAAGAGTTTACAAAATACAAATGTTAAAACGTATACAAATGGTATGATAAAAACACGAGAAGCACACTGGGTGAGAACGAGAACCAAGTGTGACGAGATATAAGGATATGAGAAGCGCACTTGGTGAGAACAAGAACCAAGTAAGAGGCGCTATGAGAAATGATAACAAGAAACGCGCTTGGTGAGAACGAGAACCAAGTAGGATGCGTTATGAGAAATAGTGTCACGAATAGGGTACAGAAGCACCATTAATCGTGTACATACTTAGACCGCAGAACAAAAGGTTAGATCTAACGGGTACTCGGGCAGCCCCACTCTTGGTGACCACTAGTACCGAGGAGTGTTTTTGTGTCTCCGTCGTGAATCGACAACTAGAAAAATGCCTATGGTTTGGTGACTTCCTATGTCGTGTCACATGTTAATGGCCTTGCAACCCATTAACTACACAAGAATACTTTATTTGTACGAAGTTCGTACACAAGAATACTTTATTCGGTTCATACCACAAGAATACTTTATTTACACAAGAATACTTTATTTTACAAGAATACGTTATTTCACGAGAATACTTGATTTATACAAGAAAACAAGATACATACAGAATACTTGATTTATACAAGAAAACATGATACATACATGAATACGTGATTTATACAAGAATACATGATACATACAGAAATACTCGAATTATACAAGATACATACCATGTTTTCATACAAAGTTTCTGTATAACATGATATGAAAATGATTTCAAATTCGTTTTCACAACAATACTTCAAAAACCGGTTATTCAAAAAGATTTATTTCAAATCTTTTACAAGCAAACTATGAACTCGCTCAACTTTATGTTGATTTTTCGCATGTTTCTTTCTCAGGTTATATCTAAGACAAGGCACGGTTGGAATAGGAGAACCATGAAGAGTCGAGTACTTAGTGGGCGTTCACATACTAAAAGACTTAGCTTATTTACTTCCGCTGTGCAATGAAGATACCAGTCCAGTGACGCCAATGCTCTGATATTTCGGGGTGTGACAGGGTTAAACCATTTCCTTGTGAGGTGAAGTAAAAGAGGGTCAAATAGGTGATGTGACGTCTGTGTGTAGTTAAGGGGCGTGAAAGTATACCCCATAGCCTAAAATACACCAAAATCACTATTATGTTAAAAATTCCAGAGATTTTATTCATGCCTGATTGCCTGAACTCATAAAAGTGATTTTAATTTGGAAGTTCTAACCGGGATAGTTTTTCTAATACACCTCTGGGGTATCTCATATTTCACCTATATAGTACTTATTTTTCTTAAATTACATGTTTTTGCTTCTTAAAGTGGATTGGTGTTAGGTTTTCTGATTAAGTTCATGTAAAATAATCAAAATGGCCTTTTTTTGCAGTTTCTCTTTTAAATTTGACACAAAAAGGTGTAACAATTGGATTTGTGACACTAAAATCTTTCTATAAAACTATATAACATATTTTTTTTACATGCACTACAAATTAAAAAGAAAACTCATAAATTCTAAGTTCTAAAATGTTACACTTCATAAATTTAAACAGATTGTTAAAAGCCCAGAAAATGTGTAATAGATGAAATTACAAATAATGTAAACTTGTGAAAATATGTAACATATTTTCTCTCTTGTCACACAAAAATTACAATTGTCAGATTTGAAAAAGTGTGTAACACGTGGCAAGTGGTGATTCATCCATTTGAGTTTGTTTGGTTTTCTTCAACGTTACAGACCTGGATTGGACCGATTCACTATGTCAACCCGTTTCTGCATCATGCCGGGGCTCTGGCCGGAGACCGGCGAACCGTTAGGAGAGGTTGGGGCGGTGCTTCCATCTTCTGTTTTGTTACTTTTGTACACTTGTTCACACTGACAGCCTTAATCGATCATCTTCATCTGTTCATCGATTGTTATTCACTTATTCTTTTTTAAGACATGACTAGCATTATCCATGTATCAGATAAAGACAAACACAAATAGGAAAAAGAAAGATGAAGGAGACAACAACTGTTAACAAAAGCAACTTTCAAACCCTAATAATTTAATAAGACGGTTGAGATGGGTAATTATTACATTTTAGCTTCTTTCTCTAAATTAAAATGAAAATTATATTTGAGTAATAATGATATATTGGAGTAATAATTATATTTACATAATATAATAATTGAAAATAAAATAACATTCATCATCATCATCATACTCAGTATTTCTCACAAATAGTAAAGGTAAGGTAGGGTCTGAGTAGGGTGAGATGTAGACAGCCTTACCTCTACCCCGTAGGAATAGAGATGCTGCTTCCAATGAGACCCCCGGCTCGATTGTAGTTTTGCATCAAGCCTTGGACATAAGGGTGTCCGGTGTGGGTGCGGCAAAGGGTGCGGCAAAAGGAACCGATTATGCCCATCTCTAATCACAGATACCATATGTGTAATTAACTTCAAACTATTTAGTAAATGTTGGTTTACAAGTATCTTCAACAAGTGAAATACTGAAATAGCAATTGGAATACGTAAACATGTATATATAAAACATCTTCAACACCAACATGACACCTAATCGTATGATTTCTCAGCTTGGTTTTCATTTTCGGTTTACATGAATACCAGGGCCGGCCCTGAGGGTGGGCGCGGAGGACCACCGGCCAGGGAACGTTTTATCCTACATAAATATGTATGTAAATAACTATTGAACCCAAAATACATCAAAATATTCATGTGGCTCAGCTAGTTTCAGCGTTTAGCGCGTATGTTTGGAGCACATGTTCGACTACATTAGTCCGCTTTTTTTCTTTCTATTATAAATACCAACTTACCATATATGCTTGTTTTGGATATATAAAATAAAAGGAAATGGATCTTTGCTAATATGATCGATCTGTTATTAAAAATTGAGAACCATACTCCCTTAACTTTTAAAGATAAACCAAAATACTCCATGGCAAGACTTTCGCACACAAAAGGGAAAAAAAAATAAAAAATTCACAGTTTATCATTTTATTATGTAATTACAAAAATGAGTACTGCTTAGGGTTCCAGATCACTAGTTTATGTGAAGTAAATTAATTTTTTAGAAGAGAGCTTTTATCGGTTAGCTATTAGCCTATTACGACATATTATTCACTTATTCGAATACTATGATTTTTATCATTTTGGTAATTGCAATGTATATTGCTATAACTTTAATCGTTGTTTAAAGAAAATACTTTACATTATCTATTTCGTTAAGGCCTTAGAGGCACGTTTTTCTTAGCTTGAAAGGTCACCTGAATTTTTAGAGCCGGCCCTTGATGAATACAAATCACTTGCAATGTTAAGTGAATACACAAAAGGTTTAGAAACCAGAAACCATTAAAGCAGTTTGCAAAAGGGTTTGCAAAACCATGTCTGTACAGGTTTGGTTTGTTGATGAGCAGTCTACATTTTCTTGATGGGTATATCTAAGTAATTTATTGAGTTTCCTCCTGAATTGGTGTATAGGCATTATGCCTAGTGGAGATTGAAATGATCGGGTGGTTCTGCTGGTGGCACGATAATACTCCAGTGGTCTGTCAGTGATTCAAATTTGCCGTTAAAAAAAAAAAATTTAAAACGCTACAGCACCGTGGTGCATTGTATGGCCAAGTATCATGTGCAACCATTATGGTTGATAGGCCACACTTACAGTTCATTAATTATTGTGACCAATAATCGATATGTACTAGATATTTTCCAATAAATTACATTGTCTCTCAAGGCCTTGTATGAATATTTTGGTATAATGACTAATCACTATCATGTTAAAAATTCCACAGTTTTTATTCATGCCTGATTGCCTGAACTCATAAATGTGATTTTAATTTGGAAGTTCTAACCGGGATAGTTTTTCTAATACACCTCTGGGGGTATCTCATATTTCACCTATATAGTACTTATTTTTCTTAAATTACATGTTTTTGCTTCTTAACGTGGATTGGTGTTAGGTTTTCTGATTAAGTTCATGTAAAATAACCAAAATGGCCTTTTTTTTTTTTTTTTTTTTTTTTTTTTGCAAATTCTCTTTTAAATTTGACACAAAAAGGTGTAACAATTGGATTTGTGACACTAAAATCTTTCTATAAAACTATATAAAATATACTTTTTACAAGCACTAAAAATTAAAAAGAAAACTCATAAATTCTAAGTTTTAAAACGTTACACTTCATAAATTTAAACAGATTGTTAAAAGCCCAGAAAATGTGTAATAGATGAAATTAGAAATAATGTAAACTTGTGAAAAGATGTAACATATTTTCTCTCTTGTCACACAAAAATTACAGTTGTCAGATTTGAAAAAATATGTAACACGTGGCAAGTGGTGATTCATGTTGATCAGTTTTGGTTTAAACATAATGGAAAACATGTAATAACATACCTTTGATTGCATCAGTAGAGAATCCAGTCAGAGATGCAGCCACGGAGTTCGACATAGTTGTCAGTTTGATCTGGTTCCTCCTTAGGGTGTAAAGTGATGATGGTGATGAAACCGAAATTAGGGAGGTTTCGGTTTGGGAGAGAGAGGGACGAAAATTGATGTTATGTGTTTTTGGGTTATGTGTCTTGTGTAACTGTCTAACCCTTTACCTCTCTAATAATCTCCTTATATATACACCCAAGAGGAAACCCAATTAGTTAATAAGGGTAATACGGTCCATCAACAATTACCAACTAATTATTAATAGGTTATTAATATATTTTGATCTATATTATATAAATGATAATGATGGCTACTAGATTAAATATAAATAAATAAATATTTAATCTTACATTCTCCCACTTAGCCGAATAATCATTTATCATGAGTATTAGATTAGTCTGATCAGAAGTTAATACTCATTTTAGCCTTAAACAAGTACTATAGCAGAGAAATACAGTCGTTGAATCATTATGCGACTCAGGACCCCCATTAGTCATACTATAGCCTTAATTTAAAACCTAACAGTTATGATCAAAATATGTAAACCCTTTAACGTTTGATTTGTATTTATAGTTGTCTATATGTCATTACACCGGCAGAACATATGTAGGAGACATACAAAATC
Organism: Helianthus tuberosus; assembly: GCA_030545235.1. Taxonomy (NCBI): domain Eukaryota; kingdom Viridiplantae; phylum Streptophyta; class Magnoliopsida; order Asterales; family Asteraceae; genus Helianthus; species Helianthus tuberosus. The sequence goes on along the minus strand of CM060354.1, from coordinate 14,350,968 downwards.
AAACTGATGAGGAAAATTAATTAATAGTTAGTCATTCATAGTACGATATGCAGTTGTACATGGTCATCAATTAAAACCCTTCTCTTTTATGTGCACTCTTAATAAGACTTATGGGTAATAGACCTTTAGTTATAGGATCCTTAAGCATATCACGAATGCATTCGATACAAAGATTTAGTTTCCTCAATTCGTTCATAAACGAATAATTGATTGCGTATCGAAATTTAATGCAGCACCTCTCGAACTGTTACTGTTCAAGGAGACATGGTAGCTGACTTTATCACAACAAGTCTTCAAAATATTAATTATATGGAGTTAATAAACTCATGAGTCCACTGATAAATTCCCAACAACATTTAGTGACTATATTATGTCGTTATAACTTAGGTTGTTGATATCAGTCTATTATGACTCCTCCATGAGATAGGTTTTGTCTGCTGACATAAAGATATACCCAAAATTACATTTTGTCATCTTTGAATATTACAAAGTTAGAGTAATAATAAACCGGTTTGAGTTCTCACTTCTTCTTTAAATCATAGTCTCTCGTTTCTTTTAAAGATATTGTAATGATTAAATGCTTCACATTAATCTAGACATATCTAGTGTGTTGCAATGTGAGTAATATCTAAACGAGTATAGACTTAAACTTACATAAGGCTTCTAATTAATGAAGCGTAAGAAATATTCTCATTTATCCTATTATCCTCTAAAGGAGAGCAGTATTGTTTGTTACATATGTAAGGACCAATTTAATGTTAAACTTATGGAACGGAAGTAATGTCCCATTTAGTCTATCTCAACATGTTATGATATCTATTATGTAAGAGATATCTCTGAGATCTATTGTATCAAAGTTTGTGTTAACAATGCTTTGACTTATGTAACATCTACTTGTCAAAAGAATATCATCTATATAGACAAGTTTATCTTAGTTGCTCCCACTCATCTTGAGGTAGGTACATTATTCCACTTGGTTGTTGATGAAAATAATTGCGTTAAGATTTCATCACATTATGATGTTTGCATTAACCCATTCAAGAATTTTATTGACTTATAGACAAACTGTTCTTTAACCTTAAGTTTAGAACTTTCAGGTTGTTTTATGAACATGTAAATATGTCAGCCAATTGTTAGGGAAAGCTGTTTTAATGTTCATCTAATGTAGCTCAAAACTATTATAAGCTACTAGAACAGTGATGATCCTAAAAGAAATCTTTTGTAAGATAGGTAAGAAAGATTCTTTAATAATTTATCTCTTCCTGAGTGTAACCTTTGACAATCAATCATGCTTCTTTGTGTCTTAACGTTTATATCATGATTTGATTTAGTTATGAACACTCTTAGGTTATTCAATCAAATCCCAAACGTTATGCGAACACATAAAATCAGTTTTACTAGAAAACAGTTTTATTCCATTCAGAAGATTGATTGACACTAATGGCTTAATTATGAGAAATAGGATCAATAAACTTTTCCAAAATCCATTTCAACTTCAGTTAGGGAAGTTATGTAATCATCAAAGTTAGTAGGTTTTTAAACCTGGATGACCTCCTGAGTTGACTATTGGGTTAGTTAGAAGTTTCAGTTTTATGGATTAGCTCTTGGTTAGGTTGCTATCATTTTCAGGATTCTAAGTTTGTAAGAGTTGGTGCACTATGGTGTACAAGAGGTGTAATCGGAGTTAAATGACACTCTTCCCCCCACCTCTTGTATTCCTTGCTAGTCATGATAAGGACTTTGACTGCTCCCACTGACCTTAGAAAACTTTAGGAACTCAGCATGCTTAGGGTCAATATTTATCGACCAAACAAATTCTAATAGAGAAAACATATAATAGAGAAAACATATTAGTGACGTTAGTCATTGTAGTTTCTCTTGTTGAGGATTATGTTAGTTTAGATAAGAAATCTAAGTGTGCCCACAATTAAGCAACAATGAAACTTTTGTAAGAGTAGCTGTAGATTTTAAGGAGACAAGTTATGATAGAACAGTGTCAAGATGGAGCAGTGTCTTGTACAAGAGGTGTAATTGAAGTAATATAAAGTTTTCACTCCCCCACCTCTTGCAACTATTGCAAGTTATGATTAAGACACTTAATGCTCCCACTGATCTTTGATATCTCTATAAATGCTACAAGATAAGTTTCAATGAGCTATGTGACGTGGGAACCTATCATATATACGTTAGACTTTATTAGATTTCCTTAATGTCCAAATATCATAAGAAACTTAAGGACATATTAAATAGAAATCTTATTAAGTATATATATGAATAGATTTCTTTTAAGACCATGGGCCATATACGACAAAATTTAGATACAAGTAGATAGTCTTTAAATGATAAATGAATTGTGTCTGAATATTCCATTTGAAATAATTTCCATGAATGTCAATGAATGACTTATGATGGACCCATACTTATTCCTTAAGCCAAGTAATATTTAGGGCTATAACGTCATGATTTAAAATCACTTAGAATGAGATTAGATAAGAAATCATCCTCATTAACCATGTCATGATTTCTCATGAATTTTGGTTATAATGGATGAAATTTGTAAGTCTCATTATCCTTTTGTCAAATTCTCATTTGCATGATGACAAAAGTTGTGAAAGTGTAAGGTATCATCTAGTTTCATCTTAATAATGTTTCAATCCAGATATTTAGAATAAATAAAATGAGAGTTTAAGATAAGTGTGACTTTATGTTGACTATGCAAACCTCACAACCTTCATGACATAGCCTAAGTAATGATACTGTACTCTGATTAATAATCAGAACATGTAATGTATCGAAAAGCTTTGTTGGAAGACTGCTTATTATGGTTCTTATAGCCTTAACAATTTATTTTGTCACTAACTCTCATGTTAATTATTTTTCAAGTTCTGGTAAGGAAACGTATGGAACTAGAGTCAACTAATCATGTGTTAATTGGAATATTGAAATTACCAGACTTAAATATCATTAATAAGTGACTATCTAATTAATTTACCCAACTGTTCTTTAGAATAATGGATAGTCTCGTTGCTTATGTCTAGGCTAATGACATAATTATGCAGTGAGATTTTCCCTTGAAGAACCTTAATGTTGGAATTAGCACTTGTAATTTGTCTATGGACCTTAGAACAATCCTCTTTTAAACGTTTTAGTGGTTGTAAGGTGAATACCAACTTATTTTCCAGCTTTAAACATTTATTTCTTTGTACATATGTTGCTTATCAACACACTCGTTATACTTTGGTATTTTGAGTGTTATAGCTGATTTATAAGGCATCAAAATGTACAAGTGAAAATCTTAATATGTAATGTACTGGAAAAATGTACTTATTTCCATGCGTAAGCCCTTAACTTTATGGGTCATGGTTTTGTACATTATAATGTATTCACATATACCACTTAACTTTATGGTTTAGAGTTTCAAATTAAGGCATGCATCTTAGGAATTCTAGTGATTATTCCATAATTATAGATTAGTCTTAGGAAAGACTTAATCTGGAATAACTTTAGTGATAGCATTTACGTTAAAGAGTTCTTAATTATCATTAGAGACATCATTTTTGATTTGTCCTATTCATCAGGCTCTACTTTTCTTCTGTAGTAATTATTATCAGAAGAGAGCAGTAGGATTATCATGTCTTAAGGGATAATCAAGGATTCAATTTAAGAGCTAATTCTTATGGAAACTTTAAGTAAAGCAAAAAACATATTAGGTTTAGTAATTAGAGTGGATGAGATATATGTAGAAGTAAATTATAGTGAGTAAAATTATGGGTACTAAGAATAAGACAGACGAAATGATCATAAAAATTAATTAAGGATCATTAATATAAGGATCATTATGTGAAGAGATTGTGATATGTCTATTACTAACATCAAAATTATAGACTTAGTAAAATTCTACTTAAACAAAGACAAATCAGCTTTGGCCAGAAGTGTAATCATTTAAGTATGTGTGCAAAGTAATCGTGACAAATCAGCTTTGGCCAGAAATGAGACAATCACTTTAGTTATGCACTTGTCAAGCATGCTAAACATAAATGAATTAAATCAGCTTTGGCCAGAATTAAGACATTTCACGTTTGTAATGCATACTTAACATAGCTTTTATAATACTTGAACAATAAATAGATGTATTAAATCAGCTTTGGCCAGAATTAATACATCAGAAGCTCATTCAAGTTAAGCTAGTTTGGTTTTGTAAAACATTATTTGATCCTTATTAATTAATTAAGTATAAACAAAACCAAGTATTTAATAGCAAAATTTTTAGGTCACATTAAACAGCTTAAATAATGAGGTCTGGAGTTGGGTCTCGAGTCAGGTCTCGAGTCAGTATGTTTTAATGAGATCTCGACTCCATAATGAGATCTCTAGTCGCAAACATGGTCTCGAGTGCCTTTAGTCGAAGACGCAGTGATCTCGAGTCGAGACTGTGGTCTCGAGTTGTGAAGTTTTAAGCCCTTATGGTCTCGAGTCGAGACCTTGTAGTCTCGAGTCGAGACCTGATGGTCTCGAGTTGTAGACTTCTGATCTCGAGTTGTAGACTTCTGATGACCTTTATGATTTCGAGTCGAGACCTTGTGGTCTCTAGTCGAGACCTTGTGGTCTCTAGTCGAGATCTGATGGTCTCTAGTCGAGATCTGATGGTCTCTACTCCTCTGTTAACAGCTGCTGATTGTGATAAAAACTGAAACTCGAAATTTAAGGGATTGTGGAGATAATGTTTCCTGTTTTATTTCTGATCTAAACTTATCACAATATTTCGAAAATAATAACTGAATATCTTTAACAGTTTTCGAAATTTCTAATAGATAAAATTAAGATCAAAACATTAAAAAACACCCATCAATCCAAATTAGATTCCAAATCTTATGGAATTTTCGAATTTCCTTAGAACATAATGATCAACCCTAAAAAATAAAAAATAATCTGGAAATCCGAAACCTGTTTTTAATGGTTTTGTAATGGATTTCGTGACAATAAGTTTAATCCTTTATAGTTTCGAGTCGGTTTATCAAGTAACAGTTTCCGAAAACAGGGATTTCGGCCACAATGAAACCCGAAAACAGTTTTTGATTTTAAGGCTTTAAAACTTCCGTTTTCCAGATTATGATCCCAGAATGATGGATACGAAAAACAGAACTGATTTATCAACATAGCTCTGATACCACATGTTGATCAGTTCTGGTTTAAACATAATGGAAAACATGTAATAACATACCTTTGATTGCATCAGTAGAGAATCCAATCAGAGATGCAGCCACGGAGTTCGACATAGTTGTCAGTTTGATCTGGTTCCTCCTTAGGGTGTAAAGTGATGATGGTGATGAAACCGAAATTAGGGAGGTTTCGGTTTGGGAGAGAGAGGGACGAAAATTGATGTTATGTGTTTTTGGGTTATGTGTCTTGTGTAACTGTCTAACCCTTTACCTCTATAATAATCTCCTTATATATACACCCAAGAGGAAACCCAATTAGTTAATAAGGGTAATACGGTCCATCAACAATTACCAACTAATTATTAATAGGTTATTAATATATTTTGATCTATATTATATAAATGATAATGATGGCTACTAGATTAAATATAAATAAATAAATATTTAATCTTACAATTCATCCATTTGAGTTTGTTTGGTTTCTTCCACGTTACAGACCTGGATTGGACTGATTCACTATGTCAACCCGTTTCTGCGTCATGCCGGGGGTCCGGCCGGAGACCGGCGAACCGTTAGGAGAGGTTGGGGCGGTGCTTCCATCTTCTGTTTTATTACTTTTGTACACTTGTTCACACTGACAGCCTTAATCGATCATCTTCATCTGTTCATCGATTGTTATTCACTTATTCTTTTTTAAGACATGACTAGCATTATCCATGTATCAGATAAAGACAAACACAAATAGGAAAAAGAAAGATGAAGGAGACAACAACTGTTAACAAAAGAAACTTTCAAACCCTAATAATTTAATAAGACGGTTGAGATGGGTAATTATTACATTTTAGCTTCTTTCTCTAAATGAAAATGAAAATTATATTTGAGTAATAATGATATATTGGAGTAATAATTATATTTACATAATATAATAATTGAAAATAAAATAACATTCATCATCATCATCATACTCAGTATATCTCACCAATAGTAAAGCTAAGGTAGGGTCTGAGTAAGGTGAGATGTAGACAGCCTTACCTCTACCCCGTAGGAATAGAGAGGCTGCTTCCAATGAGACCCCCGGCTCGATTGTAGTTTTGCATCAAGCCTTGGACATAAGGGTGTCCGGTGTGGGTGCGGCAAAGGCTGTTGCCGCGCGGCAAACACCGCCGCCGACCCTTTGCCGATGCGGTTTGGTTGATCATTCGGTAAGGGATTGCCGTGCGGTGAAGGGAGGGTATGAGAGAGAGAGGGTAGTGTGGGGTGGGGTCTATTCCAATCTCAACCAATCACACATTTTTTCTTTTTAAAGTTTACCCCTTCAACAAGTGTCTAAATCATTGCCAACACTTTTCAGCAAAGTTTAAACACTTTTCACTGATTGACGTGGCGCACTCTGATTGGTTGATTTTTTTAGTTTGCCACTCTTAAGTGTTTAACCACTCCTTACACCCTAAGGCACATAACACTCAGCAATTGTTGTTTTTCATGAAATTACTAAATAACGTTAAAATTAGTGTAATTTCACTTTTGTCCCTTGCTTTAGAGTTACACGTTAATTAATTCACTCTTGTCTTCAGCTGTAATCAAGTACCAAATACCTAAGAGGTAGGTTGCGTATGATCATCAAAATACAAAATATTCAACAAAACGCAGAGTTCTTGAGAAAACTATACAGAATAAATTCAGGAACTTCGATGGCAGAAAGTGAATCTTTAAACTTGAACACGAATCTAAGACACGTGTCTTACATTGTTGCAGCGATGTGTGTGCTGACATGGGTTGTATTCGCGGGTATTAACTTTGCTAGACCAAAATCAGAAATCTTTGGAGTTATAACTTTATAAAAAGTATAATGAACTATATGTGGCTGCACTTCCTCATGAATATAATCAAGCCCTCTTGCAATTCCAGTGCAAATATTGGTTCTTGTTGTCCAACTTAACTGGATGGAACTATGGCCATCACCTTTAAAATTCTATCATTTAGCAAAAACAAGTACGAAAAAAGTCGAAAACAGGACATGTACATAACAAAAAAAGATGCAATTGTGAAATACCAAGAAGCGTCTGAGCCAAGCTGTTATTCTCAATAAAATCATATACCAAATTCCCGTTATTTCCTTCAACATAGTATCCACAAAGATTTGCTGAATTCTCATACTTGATATTGTGTATCACTTTTTCTGTCAAGATTCATTTGCTTCTTGTTTTGATTCAGAAGAAAGAACCTTTATAGAAGCATATATCCCATGTTTTAATCTTCCCCAAAGATTACAAAAATCGGTATATAGACCATTCAATATAGAACTAATTTCAAGTAGAAAATTATGTGTTTTCCATTTTGTTTTATTATTAAAAGTAACACAAATACACAACAAATAAAAAAGTAAATTTGATAAAAAGGGTTGTCTAGTTATTAAGATCATGCTCCCTTTATATTAATTGTAATATATTTGTATTTTATTATCATTGTTCGACAGTTAAGAGGATCTATGATGGCGTTTGAAATGGGTGTCCGAATCCTAGGTGGCGGCAAGGTGTAGGAGAGAGCCAGAAGATCAGGAGGAGAGAGGATGGTGCTTCTTCCTAGCCTCAACCGTCCATCTTCCTAGCCCCTTTGAAGGTTCTCTTACTTCTTAAGTAAGGTCATATGCAACGGTCTGGACCTTCATTAGGAGTTGAGTTTCGTCTTTGTGGAGTGAGTCTCAATGGATCAAATCAAAGATTAAAAATGACCTCGTATGTTTTGTACATGACAGGCGTTTCGAAGATTTCACAATTTTTTTTTTTGCGAAAATATGGGACCTCCAAAATTGTATTTGGTTTAGTGGAAATTTAGATAAGCATTTGGTTTATCGTTGGTCCGCTTGACACCCTAGCGGAATTGTGACTATCCTGGTTCCAATCTGCTGCCATGGCAAGCGGACTCTATCACAATTCGTCGGAGTTACAAAACCAGATTCAGCTGGAATATCATTTCAACCTGCAACTTTAGCCATTCCATGTGAACCTTCCACTACTAGAAAACTAGGCAATTGCAACCAAAATTTGTGACCTACATAAGGCGGTGGCAAAATTAGCGACCAGTTTGCGACCAACATCAAAACAATCGCAAAATGAAAGACCAACCCACATTCGGTAGCAAAACGGTCTCAAATTTTGCAACCGCAATTTTCCGGTCGCAAATAGTTGAACGGTGGTCGGAAAACGGTCGCAAATATGAGAAAAATAAAAAAAGCAAAAGTTGTGACCGCCTAAAGCAGTCGCAAATACAAGAAATATATAAAAAAAAAACAAAAGTTGCGACTATCTAACGTGGTCGCAAATACGAGAATATCCAAAAATAAAAAAGTAAAAGTTGCGAAGAAATATATAAAAAACAAAAAGTTAGTTTTGCCAGACATACCCCCTGTTTCCAAACTCCTCCGTCCTTTACTCTCTTCTTTACTACGTCTCTTCCACCACCTAGGGTTTATTTTTTCATCTGATCCACAATTTTACCACCACAAATCTTCTCAATTTCTTCTGATATCTCTCTCTCTCATCCAATTCACACCACTGGATCCACCAATTGCTTCAATTTTGCTCCGATTACACCTCAGGATCCGATTCCGGCCAAGCGTTTTCATTCTCCGAGGAGAATGATCGATTACTGTCCTCAACTTCCTCTTCTTCGTCGGAAATGATCACGGAGATGATAAAGTCATGTTAATCGATCCGAATTGCAGTAGTGTTTGTGATTATAATAGTTTTGGATGTTTATCACCTTTATCTAGGTTTCGGATGGGCGTTTTGAACAGTTACGATGTTTGGAGCGGTCCTCCGTGGATGAACGCCGTGTGCGGTTGCTCCGGCAGATGTCAAATTTGGTAAGTATGACTCACCGGATCAGTTAGAGGTTTCGATTTCTGGTAAAATTAGATCGAAATCAGTCAAGAGTAGTGAACACTATAATATTAGTTCTAGTTTTAATTTGTGTCATGAAAGTCGTTTTATGAATGCTGATGCCTCTGTTGTTAATCACTTAGAAAAAAGTTTATTCGAGAACGGTGAATGCTTTGAGGAAGAAGACGATTGAAACCTGTTTGAAAGTGAACAATGAACATTCTGTCATGCTTTGTTTTCCGCAGAGCTTGACGGATGCTAGACCAACGAAATCTGAGGTTTAGGAAGGGTTTCGCATGTGTATTGTGATGAATTGTCTCATGTTACTTTCTAAACGCTAATTTTTCTTTAACTTTGGTGTGAATCTGTGAGTATATGCGATTGTTTTAAATTTGATGATGTGTAAATTTAAAAAAATGACATTATATGCAGGTTAAAAAAATGGCTAAAAAGAAAAAAAGAAGCATTTTGCGACCGCGAAAGATGGTCACAAATTTTCTTAAGGCAAGCGGTCGGAAAATAATTGCAAATTTTAAAAGGCAAGCAGTCGCAAAACGGTCGCAACAAGACTGTCGCAACCAAAGTCGCACAAAACCAGTAACAGTCGCAAAATTTGCGACCGCTTTTATAGTCGCAAAACACAGGTCGCAAATGATAGCAGCACTCGCAACTCAGTCGTAATAGAGCAATTGCGACGGGTGTTTTTCCGATCGCATGTTTGATCGGGAAACGGTCGCAATAGGGCAGTTGCGACTGTTTTGCGACCGGAAATGCGGTGGCAAAAACCCAGTTTTCTAGTAGTGTTCAACCCCATTCATCTCCATTAATTATGAAAAGGTCTAAAAGTCCCATGTGAAGCTTCTTCATTGTACAAATACAATTAAAAAGGTCACGTATAATATAAGAAAAAAACTCAAGATTTCACCTGTCTTTACGCCATCTTTAAGCTTCTTCATTGTCTATTGTATTAGCATCTACAACAAATCTCTTCATCTATACGTGCAGGTTCGACCCTTGAGAGTGACAAGGTGGGCGACCAGCTACCGCCAAGGGCCCACTCTCCCTGGGAGGTTGATTGGTTTCTTGTGAGTTCTCGTAGCTCTCACAATAACATTTCCCTATATAGTGTTCACTGGTGGACCTTGAACATTGAGTTTTTTCACCAAATATAGACCATAAATCCAACAACAAAACCCAGTTCTTACACATAAACGATAAAAGGAAAAAAGAATTACGACACAGCTCAACAATCTTTAAGGTTGAATTCATCAATTAAGTTTGAATCTAACCTAGCTGCCATTGTCGTATCATGAATGATTGCCACTATATTTTTGCTAAAAGTAAGTTTGAAAGTACTAATTTAACCCTTCACAGTTTAAAAGTGGTTAAATGCTTATTAATACTGTAGTTGATTAAACAAATATGGCTTCATGTTGTTGATGTTTAAAAGAACACTGAAGAAAACCATAATGAAAAAAGTTTAGGAAAAAAGTGAGCATGTTAGATAATTGAGAATTTACCGGATATGTTTGTTTGTTATTTAGGGTTAAACCACTAAAAGTCTAAAATAATGAAAATATATCGATTTCTGTTATAAATATATTATACTATATATGGTTATCAACTCCTTAAATAGATTAGCTTGTTCTCCAAGACATCATCTCCTATATATAAGGATATTGTATCTTATCGTTTAACACATCTCTAATCAATAAAATACCAGTTCTTCTTCTTCTTCTCCTTGTTATTATTTTCTTCTTCTTTTATCGTTCGCTATTAGGCTAGTTTCGTTATCAGCACAAGTATGCACTCTCATAACCCTCTTTTCTAAGTCTTTGTGAACATCGGTGGTTCAAACTCACAGCCGCACCGGCACCCGCAACTGTCAGGGATATTTGTTTTGTTATATTTTGTGCTTATACGGACCGGTTAATTAGCCTTTGATTTGCTTTTGATTTACATACACTATAAATACACCTAAAAAGAATTTTGCATTTGTACTTTCTAACCATTGATTTAATGCCTAATATATACTCTATAGCACCTTCATTCTAGAAATTTAAGATTTCAATATATGTTATTAAATCTATATATAATCTAAAATTTAGTTGCATGTTCTATTTTAAAATCAACATTTATGAAGTTTTAAATGCAATACTTACAATAATATTCATTAAAATAAATACTTAAAAATTTAGTTATATCATAACTGAAATAATAACATTCCATCCATATTTAAAGCTTGAAACCGTTCATTGTTTCCATTCTTCTTCTTCTCGCATACGCTTCGAGATTATTAGGGTTTTTTTTTCCTTTCCTTTGTTCGTCTTCAGCAGACACTCGACGGTACGTATTCTGTTCATCAGGTACGACAACGTTTAACAGCGTCAATACATCTGGTATGATCCTGATTTGTATATTTTATAACTTTGTTTTTTGATTTTGAATAATTTTTCAGATTTGGATCTGTTTCTTTTCTAGGGCTTTTTCGTCTTCCAGCACAAATCTTCAAAGGTGATCAGGCTTCATCAACAAGGTACTAACCGAATCCTTATTTTTTTTCTGGTTATGTTTTGCGAAGTCTGATTGTTAGTACGGCAAGAATAAATGGTTCTTTTCCATCGTTCTTTTTTTATATATCATCTGATATACTATTTTGATGTAATCTGTTTTTGTAGGTTTTTAATATGACACAAATTCCATCAAGGTCAGGTACGATTCCATCTCTAGATGAAGTATTAATCCTTTTTAGTAAGCTTATTTTTCGATTCTTCCAGTTTACCTAATGTGTTAGTTGATCTTGAGTGCTTTATCTTCGTTTAGTATCAATTAGCCATGATCTTGATGGTTTTTTTGGGTTTTTTTTTTCTTTGGTCTTGATTTGAAGTATATCAGTCACGAATCAGTAACGTAATTTTCACTCTCGATCCTAGGGTGTTGATACATATTTATGGACGCGACTCGACTCGTCTTGATTCGAGATTGTGGACGCGACTTTGCTCGGCTTATTTTGTGACGACTTTCCTCCGTTGTTTACAAGACTTCAAGCCGACACAAGAGACAAGACAAGGACTGGACTCAACATCACAGTCCTTGGGCTAAGACAAGTTGACGAAACAAGACTTGGGCTTATCTGCTTTGGGCCGAAGCCCATCATTGGCGAAATAGCCCAGAAGTCGACGAAACAGATGTGTTTCGTCGACCATGATTCTGATTCGTCGCCTGTCTTCTGTTTCGTCACATGTATGTGTGTCTGTAGTATAAATAGAGTTCTGTTGTTCTGTTTCGGGAGACACTTGAACTGAGGAACACAGAGAGAACAGAGCACATACACACACACTAGAGAGAGTTTACAAAGAGCATTGTAAACATTGGATTGTAACCGAACCCTTTTATCGTTATAATACAGCGGTGTTTAACGGTGATATCTGCGTGTCGTGTTTTTACGTGTTCCGTCTCGGTTTGCTATTCCGGTTGGATTCCGCACAACCGGGTTGGTTCGTATACAGGGATTAGGCGACTAGATCCTCCCCTAGCCGGACCTACAAGTGGTATCAGAGCCTCTTATCCTTGTTAAAACCGAGGAGTTCTTGCTGATTTTCGGATTTAGAGTTCATAATTTTCTGAAAAAAATCTCTTAAAATCGGCTGTAATCTTGTTGTTTTGCATTATGTTTGCTTAAAAAACCATGTTAAAATAAAGTTCACATATTATTTGTTGGCTTTTATTAAACATTTTTGCAAAATTCAGCTTTCGGAAATTTATCGGGTCACCGGAAAACTCATAGTTTACCGGAAAATTCATTGTGTTCTTGAACATCTTCAAAGTGTTCTTCACCAAGACCCACTTTTTGATCTTAAAATTTTTAAATTAAAAAGTGTTTGTGAATTGGGAATTGAAATTTGATTAAAATAATTCACACCTTACCGGGTTAGTGGTCTCACCATGTTGGTTGTTTGAAAAAGTTGTACCGTGTCAGGCAGATCTCACCAACCCAGCTACATCTTCGACGAATCATCGTTCAGACGAAACAGACTCCCTCTCGTCAAGCACCTTCACGACGAAACAGAAGTCCTGTTTCGTCGACATCCTTGCTGTTGGGCTTATATTTTGGGCCTGTGATTCATTTCGTCGACTTGGACTGGACTTCTTGTTTCGTAAAATTGGGAGCCCAATATCAGTTTCGCCGAACCCTTTGTTTCGTCAAACCCAATACACAAATCTGTTTCGCCACTCATAAAGAAACTGTGTTTCGTCACACATCTGTTTCGTGAATCTGTGTTTCGTCTAAACACTTGTCAGTTTTTAACAGAGGGTTTGCAAGTGTGTCTTAACAGTTTGTTTTGAGTGTGTTTCACAGGTACTTGTCATCCTATATCAAACATGAATCCAAGGTGGAATACTCTGGTAAATACAGATATGTATTTTGGTACTCCGTCATCTTCCGCACCGGTATCTTCCCAAGCTAATGCAATGTCTACCGGTCAATGGGCATTCGTATCAAATCAAGTTCCAAGTGTTCAAAGCATTCTCTTAAGCGAGAGTGAAACGGGAAGTTTGACTCGGCCTCCAAAGTTGAATCATTTATACGAATATCCAGGATGGATTGATAGATTTCATACATACGTTCTTGGTCAGAATACAGAGTTGTGGTTGCGGTTCATCACAGATTTTGATCAAACAATAGAAGTTGCTGCATCATCTGCCGCTACATTTGCAGATCTGACGGAAGATCAGAAGAAGGTCTATGACTTGGAAAAGAAAGCATATGCCATTCTTACTCAGGCGTTGAGTAAAGATATTTATCATCAGTTTGTTAGTCACAAGACGACAAAAAGGTTGTGGGATGCGTTGAAGACAAGGGGCGTGGGAAATGAAGCGACACGTCAATTAAGAAAAGAACTGCTCAAGAAAGAGTTTGATGGTTTTACTTGTATGGAGAATGAGTCGTTAGGTGATTTGACAAGTCGATTTAATCATTTGTTGACTGAATTGACAAATTTTGGGGTAGTTACAACTCCTGCAGAGATTGTGAAAAGGTTTGCAGATTCGTTGCCACCTCAATGGAACACCTTCTTGGAAATCATGAAGTACAATGGTACTTTAGCTACAACGAGCTTCAACGACTTTGTTCAAATCCTGGAAAACAAGAATCAGGAAGAAACTCTGAAGGCAAAAAGAATTCCTGTGCCTCAAAATCCTGAAATGTATTTTGGAACGTCTAGCAGTTCTACAAAACCGTCTTCACATGCTCCAATTCAAACAGCCTTTGTGACTAGCACAGACATGTATGGCAATACTATCCAAGTTCCGGTGCCTCCAAAGACAGACATGTATGGAAATCTACTGGAACCAGTTCCTCAACAGCAACAGCAAAGCCAACGACCTCCCAGACCAACTGATATGTTCGGAAATCCTTTACCAACAACAGACATGTATGGAAATCTGCTTGATCCAGTTCCTCAATCAGCACCACAACAGCAACGACCTCTCAGACCAACTGATATGTTCGGAAATCCTTTACCAACAACAGACATGTACGGGAATCCGCTTCCTCCTCAACAGCAAGCATGTTATGGAAGCACATCATCTGCTGGTCAGCAATCAAAGCCAAATACAGTACGGCTCGACACCTCAAGCTTTTCTAAAGTCAGTGTGGAAGTAGCTAAGGAACACATGGAGCTGCTAAACACTGTGGTGAGCGCATACTGTGGATTAGTGGAAGGTCAGATTGGTAATATTAATCTGACACAAGAAGACTATCAGCAGATTGATAAAGAGGAGATGGAGATGATGGACATCAAGTGGGCCCTTGCCAGTGCTGTTAGGCGAGCAAAGGATTTCATGGAAAGAACTGGCAGAACCAGCTTGGAAGGCAAGAAAGACACCAAGTATGGGTTTGATAAACAGGCCGTTAGATGCTTCAATTGTGGGGAACGTGGTCATTTCAAGCGTGAATGTACAAGACCATCTCAACATGGGAACCAGAATCCCTTCAGAGGTCAAGGCAACAGGGCTAATCAGAATCAAGCGAGGAACAACGAGCGCTCGCTGGTGCCTGTCAACAACCAGAGTCAAGCAGGACCATCAAATGCCAACCAGGCACTTGTGGTTCAAGTAGATGAAGGTTGTGATTGGTCAATTCAGCTGAATAATGATGCTCCAGATGGAACCGCATGTTTAGCTGAAATTGTCAAGGATCTTAAACACACCAGTGGTGGAGAATCTTCCACCAATGGTGTTGAATCTTCTGAAGATGAAGACAGCTCCGGGTACAGTGGAAGTTCAGATGAAGAGTCCTCCGCTTCAGGCGATGATCATGTGGATGACACATCAAGTGCGTCAGTCGATGCAAATATTGATGAGCTTTTGGATGAAGCTGCAGCAGGAATTCAAAGAAGATCTATTTTGGTGGATCAAGCTGCTTATTCTTCGTCTTCTCTCCATTCAGCCTTTATGGCTAATGTCGACTGTTCATCAAGTCAGGTATGTGTCGACGAACCCACTTCTGTTAGCTGTAATAACTGTGATAGTTTGCATGCTAGATGTGCTGAGATGGAAGCAAACATGTCTGAGTTGCAAGGCAAACACGATGCTTTACAAGCGAGTTTGTTTGAATTGCAAGACAAACATGTTTCTGTGAATGATAGGTGGTGTGAATTGCAAAGCAAACACGAGGCTTTGCAAGAGAAATATGATGTGACATTCATTCACAATCAGAAATTAACAGTGGATCTTTCAAAGTGCACTGAAGCCAACATGTTTTATGAAAACCATGAAAAGGAATTTAAAAGGATGATTGAAACATTAAAGAAAGATAAAACAGAACTGACAAAAATGGTTTCCAGAAAACAAACTGACATTAATTTGTATATATCTCGTCTTGAGGTGATGCAAAAAGAAATGGCTTGTGTTAAAACAGAAAGTGAGGCGATCCGACTTAAGTTAGACAGTTATTTGAGTTCTAGCTATGTGTTGGATCACATCATTGATGTTCAAAAAGAGAAAAAGGATGTCACATGCATAGGTTATAAGAAATGTCCACCACCCGTGAGAAACAATTATGATGCCATGCCTGATGAGGAGTATAGGACTCACTTTGAGCCATCTGTTCCTTTGGACGTTGAGGAATTTGCAGCAGGGCTCGGATACAAGAAAGAAGTATCGTCAGATTCAGATGTGTCAGCAGATACCTTTGTAACTGCTGAACCGAATCAGGATCCTCCAGTTGTGATTGAGGATACTGATTCTTCTGATGATGAGTCTGATGATACCGATTCAGCAAAGTCTGATGCGGTGATAAAGGATGAGGACATACCTCTTGAGAATCACATCCTGTGTGATCCTCCAGCAAAACCCGCTAAGACTATTGCAACTGAGTCCTCGTCTGAGAAAGAGTCGGAGAGTGTGGATTTACTGTACACTCTTGTTGGTGATGATAAAATCTATTCAGACAAAGATTTTCCTATTAAAAATGTTAATCAATCTTTAATCAGTAAAGTCTTTGAAAATTCTACAAGTAAGTTCTTGGGAAAGACAGGACCACATGTTACAGTCACACAGTGTCCTCCTATCCCAAAGGCTGAAGTTAGAAAACAGTTTGGGAACAAGAAATTACCAACAGTGCCAAAACAGCAAAACCATACCAAAACAAATGGTAAGGCACCGACTCAAAATCAAAAGAAACCGAATCAGAAGAAGAAGAATGTGAACTTTGTGAAGTCGAAGGGAACGGACAAAATTGAAAAGTTTGCAAATCAATCTAATTTAGATTTTGTCCAAAAAGCAACTGTGATGAAAAGGAATGAACCAAGTTGTTCAAAACCTAGTACCTCGGGATCACAAAGTTCATCATCGGCAAGACGACCACATGATACTTCGGGGTTTGTTGAACGAAGATCATGTTTTGAGTGTGGAACAATCGGGCATATTGTTCGAAATTGCCCGTATCTTCATAAACAAAAAGGCATAGTTGATGATCCCCGTGGCCCAACTGACCGCAAGCGATCTGTTTCATCAAAACAAGATCCCCGACTCATAAGAGAAAGGGAAAAGAAACAGAAACGCCAACAGGTCAAGAAAATTGAAAAGGCAATTAAAACCGATGTGATTCACAAACCATCTGTTTCAGTTAAACCAGATAATTCAAAGTTTTCAAAAACTTCAAACAATCAAACTGGTAAAACTCAACAGACCTGGAAACCAAAAACGGTTACTGAATCAGGGGGACCATCACAATTTGCGAATCATCAAAAAGTGGAAGTTATTGTTGTTGATAAAAATGGAAGACCCAAGACCACAATGGCTTGGGTCCCCATCTCCAACTAATCGATTGAGTTTATGTGCAGGGTGTTCCAGGAGGAACTATCAGTAGTCATTGGATTGTTGATAGTGGGGCATCCAGGCACATGACAGGCGACATGAAGCTTCTCTACGACGTCAAAACTATTAGAGGAGGTTATGTTGCTTTTGCTGGAGATAAGGGCGGATATATAACGGGTGAAGGAATGATTTCCAACGGGGTTGTTAGCTTTGACAAGATCAACTTTGTGCAACAACTTGACCACAATCTTCTTAGTGTTTCTCAAATTTGTGACAAGCAGTTCTCAGTACACTTTGATGCTAATGGATGTTATGTGCTGAAACCCGGCTTCAAAATTCCAAAAGAATGGATTCTCTTGTCGGCTCCAAGGATAAATGATTTGTATGTCCTTGATATGAGCCAAGCTATCACAACGTCTGCACAAGCAACTTGTTTCGTTTCCAAAGCCACAGAAAAAGACACAATCTCTTGGCACAGACGAATGGGTCACATTCACTTACGCAAAATGAATCATTTGGTGTCAAATGAATTGGTGAATGGTGTTCCTCTTAAAAATTTCCATCTTCAAGACGTCTGTGTCTCGTGCCAAAAAGGAAAACAAACGAAGAAGCGGCACCCTACAAAGAAAGTCAACACGGTGGCTGTTCCTCTTGAACGTTTGCACATGGATTTGTTCGGTCCTGTCAAACACAAAAGCATTAGGAATGATCAATTTTGCCTCGTGATTACTGATGATTATTCAAGATTTTCTTGGGTGGCGTTCATGGCACACAAGAGTGAAACCTTCGGTATTATCAAAAACTTGATCATTCAGATTGAGAATCTTTACAACTTGAAGGTTAGGCGGATACGTAGCGACAATGGTACTGAATTCAAAAATCATGCCATGGCGGAGTTTTGCACTTTAAAAGGTATTCTTCACGAATTTAGTGCAGCTTACACTCCTCAACAGAATGGCGTCGCTGAACGTAAGAACCGCACATTGATCGAGACTGCTAGGACTATGTTGGTAGAATCGCAGCTACCCATTCCATTCTGGACTGAAGCTGTGTCTTCTGCATGCTATACGTTGAACCGAGTCCTTACAGTCAAAAGGCACAACAAGACCTGCTTTGAGCTTATCAACAAACGGAAACCAGACTTGTCTTATCTTGAACCGTTTGGAGCTCCATGCACAATAATCGATCCTAATGGAAAGTTTGGGGCAAGAGCAATTGAGGGATACTTTCTTGGGTATTCCACCCCAAACTTAAGAGTCTGGAATCTAGAGACTAAAAGGGTCGAGGAATGGTCTGAAGTCAGAGTACAAAGGCACACTTTACCAGTTAGAAATCCTGGTCAGCCTTGGATGTTTGAGTACGATGACTTTTTCAATTCGATCAATGTTGAAGCTGTTGAAGAAAGTGTTGCGGCAAGGATGTTTTTCGAGAGTGATAATGCAACAGATTCACTGTTGGTTCGTCCCATTATTGTCAATCAAGAACCATCGTCAGTGAACAATAATGCTCTCGACAATGAGGATTTTCAAGATGCTACCGAATTGAACGAATCTTCAGAGGATGATGAATTTCTAGATGCAGATCAAGAAGCTCCAACAGCAGTTCATGGTATTTCAGAGGGTACACCTCCAGTGGATGTCCCTAGAACAGCTGAAACTTCTGCATCATCCTCTTCGTCAATTCCGGGCCTTGAATTGATTGTTGATCTGAATCTCAACAATCTGGGTACAAATATTCCAGTTCAAGAAAATCCAGAAACAAGGATTCATAATACCCATCCTCAACAAAACATCATAGGAAATGTTCAAAGTGGCGTTCAAACAAGAAACATGTTGCGAAACAACAACAATGCAGGCTTGTATGCAACTATCCGAGAATCTGGTCAACAGAATGATTGGTCTTTCGCGTGGTATGTCTCACAGGAAGAACCAAGAACTTGGAAAGAAGCTTTGAAAGATAGCTCTTGGGTTGAAGCAATGCAGGAAGAACTGCAACAATTCCAGAAGCTTGGTGTCTGGAAACTCGTAGAGAAACCTTCTGGATACAAGAAGATTGGTACCCGTTGGGTGTTTAAATGCAAAAAGGATGACCGTGGGATAGTTATCCGGAACAAAGCAAGGCTAGTCGTTCAAGGTTTTCGTCAGATTGAAGGAATCGACTACAACGAAGTCTATGCACCTGTTGCACGTCTAGAAGCAATTCGGATCTTTCTGGCTTATGCCTCATTCAAAGGTTTCAAGGTATACCAGATGGACGTGAAAAGTGCATTCTTACATGGTGTGGTAGAAGAAGAGGTGTACGTCGAACAGCCTCCAGGTTTTGAAGATCCTATCCATCCCGATCGGGTTTGGTTGCTCAGCAAAGCTCTCTATGGTCTTCATCAAGCACCGCGAGCTTGGTATGCAACCTTATCTAATTATCTGCTGGAGAATGGTTTTCGAAGAGGTCTTATCGATTGTACTCTTTTCATCAAAGAACAAGATGGAGATCTTCTACTGGTACAGGTATACGTTGATGATATTATTTTTGGTTCTACTAATGATGATTTGTGTAGGGATTTCGAGCGTGTTATGCAGGATAAATTCGAGATGAGTGCTATGGGGGAAATGACTTTCTTTTTGGGCCTACAAGTACAACAAACGGAGTCTGGGATATTCATCCATCAGACTAAATATGTTGGTGACATCTTGAGCCTGTTCCAGATGTCTGATGCAACGCCCATTGGTACCCCATTGCCACAAAATCACGGAATTACTCCAGACTTGAAGGGTCAAGATGTTAGCCCCTCATACTATCGCGCGATGATCGGATCCCTTATGTACCTCACAGCATCAAGACCAGATATAATGTACCCAACGTGCCTGCTTGCCAGATATCAAGTCAACCCGAAGGCCTCACATCTTGCAGCTGTAAAAAGGATTTTTCGTTATTTGAAGGGTTACCCTGACACCGGTCTATGGTACCCTAGGGATAATAACTTTGACTTGATCGCATTCAGTGATTCTGATTTTGGCGGATGCAAAATCGACAGCAAATCCACAACGGCTGGATGTCAGTTTTTGGGAAATCGCCTAGTCACATGGCAGTGCAAGAAGCAGACGTGCGTCGCTACATCAACATGCGAAGCTGAATACATTGCTGCCTCAAGTTGTTGCTCCCAAGTCCTATGGATCCAACAACAAATGCGTGATTACGGTTTTGAATTCCTAACTACTCCTATTTACGTTGATAATTCTGCCGCCTTACAGATCACTAAAAATCCTGTGCAGCATTCAAAGACTAAGCACATCGACATTAAGTATCACTTCATACGTGATTGCTTTGAGAAAAGGCTAATCGATGTTGCTTACGTCCACACCGATGACCAACGTGCCGACCTTTTTACCAAAGCTTTTGACAAATCAAGATTTGACTACTTATTATTGGTAAACGGCATTAAGGTCAAGCAAGAGTAAAACCAACATCGGAAAATCATTTTTGTAAATACCTTTGTGTTTTTAAATCTGTCTTAGTTTATTGATTTTAGGGGGAGTAAATCCAAAAATTTGAAAATCCAAAAACATTGAAAAATTTCAAAAACTCAAAAACAATAGAAAAACAAAAATGAGTTTCCTGGCGAGCAAAAGAGAAAATGATAGTACATCGGTGGTCTGTCTAAGCCTCTTTAAACCTAAAATGAAAAATGTTAAGCAGCTCTATATAAGATGTATCGGTAGGCTCACAATCATTTTAAAGTGTGCAGGGTGATATAAACTTAAATCGACTGAAGACCAGGTGGGAACCATTCATTGGCATATGGTCTTAGTACCGAAATTTCGTTTGAGAGATTGCCGAGGTTCTGAGATATTCGGTCTTTATGCTGCTTATCATCTGGGTATCATGGTTGTATCTTTTACCGAAAAATAACGGGGACGCAAGTCTAGATCTTCCATGATACCATACATACGTGTACATACTGCATACGACCTCAATAAGTGATAAACAATCACATGTCCAAACAAATAAGTGATATTATATCACATTTATCCGGGAGTCAAGTTCGTCTCTCTGCTGTACGAAAGTACTGACCTGTTCACGAACTTGCTCCTGTGCCCTCATGCATATGAAAATCAAGTTCCTCATCAATAAGTGATTCTATCACATAGGGCTTGTTTTCAAATCAAAATAAGTGAGAATCTCACATCATATACGGTCAAACAGATGATAATCGGTATACTCACCGGTAAGATGAACCCTCGTGCATACCTTGATACGGGAATGTGTCGTGATGTGGATGAACACCGGTCGGTAAGTATAAATCATACCTTAACGTATCCTCTCGCCATGATTACATCTGATAAGTTGAGCTTATGTGGACAACAATACCGATAATCGTTATAGGATGCTTATCTTAATGTTAACTAAATGAACAACAAGAGCGTTTTGGCATGACCGTAAACTGATATGATTCTCTTACCCTCGAAACTCACAAAAAGAATGTTTGTATATATTTATTTACTGCTTTCAGTCTTTACATTTGAAATATTCAAAAATACCAAAAAGATTTTAAGTTTGTTTTAATATAAACTTTATAAAATCCAAAAAGATTTTATTTCTATTTTATTTTCGATCGTACGATGTTGGAACTCGAGTCTTCGTTACCTGAAACCTGAACGAAAACCGAAAATGACTAAATCTTCATAAACGGTCGAAATTTGCAAAGTTTTGAAAGTTAAAATTGAAATTGATAAAATACTTTAAACTTTCAAACTGTCGGACGGTGTTTGCTTGAACAATGGTCTCACGTGTGTCGGTTGGTTATGTTATGATATTCCAAGCGGTTGTTCTCATTACGCGTTTAGATTTCTTGCATGTGCAGATTCTAAAGGCTAGGAGAACATGGTCGATGACAAGCTTCGGAATGAAGACACGACGTGAAGGCACTCAAAAGACAAAGATGATGGAGTTGCCGCTGACCTTCAACACCACAAGGATCTCACTTCATAAAAATAAAGACTTTCACGAGCATAACTCAAGGGGGAGCTTATGTTAAGGGGGAGTTTGTCAACACACTTCTTACATGAAACAGGGAGGTTGTTGATACACTTTCTACTTTCAAGACGTGAAGACTTTGAAGATCCTCCGACATAGAAGATATGAGAAGATAATCTCGCGAGTAGCGTCCAAGGGGGAGTTTGTTGATACATATTTATGGACGCGACTCGACTCGTCTTGATTCGAGATTGTGGACGCGACTTTGCTCGGCTTATTTTGTGACGACTTTCCTCCGTTGTTTACAAGACTTCAAGCCGACACAAGAGACAAGACAAGGACTGGACTCAACATCACAGTCCTTGGGCTAAGACAAGTTGACGAAACAAGACTTGGGCTTATCTGCTTTGGGCCGAAGCCCATCATTGGCGAAATAGCCCAGAAGTCGACGAAACAGATGTGTTTCGTCGACCATGATTCTGATTCGTCGCCTGTCTTCTGTTTCGTCACATGTATGTGTGTCTGTAGTATAAATAGAGTTCTGTTGTTCTGTTTCGGGAGACACTTGAACTGAGGAACACAGAGAGAACAGAGCACATACACACACACTAGAGAGAGTTTACAAAGAGCATTGTAAACATTGGATTGTAACCGAACCCTTTTATCGTTATAATACAGCGGTGTTTAACGGTGATATCTGCGTGTCGTGTTTTTACGTGTTCCGTCTCGGTTTGCTATTCCGGTTGGATTCCGCACAACCGGGTTGGTTCGTATACAGGGATTAGGCGACTAGATCCTCCCCTAGCCGGACCTACATAGGGCTTTTCCCAGAAACCCCTTTCTCTCATCCCATCCATCTGCCACATACATTCGATCGTTCATTCGTCTTCAATCAACATGTTTGTATACGTTAATTACCTATAATTTTTTATTTTAATGTTCGTTGTTTCGTGGCCTTATGTCATCGATAATGTTTTTTTAGGGATTAAGATTTAATTCATTCTGTTTTGTATTGTGTTCATTCACTACTAGAAAAGAAGGTTTTTGTCATGAAACTTTTGGTCACAAAACAGTAGCAATTTCTCTGTTGTCACCATTTTGACACCGAAAATGTGGTGACAAAAACACCCGTGTCAATTGCCCTAATGCCACCAAATAGCGACCATTTTTATATTTTGCCACCATATTTTGCCACCACAAAATTGGTCAAAATTATTTGCCACCGCTTCTTGTTTGCTACGATCCGCCTTGTTTGCTACCGAGTTGTGACGGATTTTTTGCCACTTTATTGCCACCGTTTGATATTGCCACTATTTAGCCACCAACCATTTGCCACCATTTAACCACCATTTTCATTGAAAATCGGTGGCATTTAACGAACTTGTTGAATTATTTGCTACCATTTTGTGATTGCTTGAATATTGGTTTTTGATTTAGATTGATTTTCCATTTTTTCCTGCTCTTTTCATAAAAATTACATATAAATAAAATTACAAAAATATATTAAAGTCTAATAAGATCACGAAAACCCAAAATTACATAAAACATCTCTGTATCAAAAGTATATAAAACATTCTAATAGAAATACCAGCTAAAACATCAGATAACTAAAATTATCCTAACATGATAAACATCGAAACATTTAAAACCAAGTGTTTGTAGCCTATCTTCGAATTGTATTTGTTCACATAGCTTCAATTTGTGACATCCTATCGAGCATAGCATCTTTATCCACCTTATCTTTTTATTTGAACATCTCTCTCAAACCTCAGACAAGCTTTCGGCTATAACCTGGACCCAAACAACAAGAAAACATTCAAGATTACTTTTTGCATAAATCAAATATAGCATTCATGTAATTAACCGTTTGTACCATTTCTTATGTAAAAATAGAATCTTTTTTGCAAATTTTAACAAGAATATGAACGTACCCGCAAAGCCATTTTCTTTAACTTGTTCATTGCAGAGAACTGCTTCAAACGAGAATGAATGGCTGGATCCAGTGCTCTATCAGGAGCAACACCGTTTTCACAAATCTTTATTCAAAGTTTCTGATTAAATGTGGTTTATATTATTGATATAAACTTACGTGTGATAATTTCGATGGCGCTTGTTGTATCGACTTGTGAACCATCCATGGCGTCTTCAAGCGCAAGATCAATAAGAATCCACAGTGAAGAACCAATGACTTTATGAGAGATACCAGCAGATGAAGACATTAATGTGTGAATTTCTTGCAAATAATTCGCTTTAATTTTTTTTCCTTCAGACACGATCATCTAATATTAACTGAAGCAGAGTTTCTGGCGTCATCACCTTTGAATTTCCTAGTGCTGATGAGTTGATGGCAAGAACCTCTATATCCTGAACCAAACTTCTCCAATGTGTGGGCCTAATGAACATTAAAAAAAATTAATTTATGTATATCTATATGTATGTATGAATTTCCTAGCACTTTCTCAACCCCAAGAGCTGTACATGTAATGCCATATTAACTAATTAATTATCATCAACATAAACGAACTGGTAAACTTGAATACTTTATAACATCGAAACTCGAAAATTGATTCTAAACCAGCAGTGGAGAAATAACAGATTACAATTTTCAACAAAAAGATACATTTTTAACCTGATATATGTAATGTCATATTAATGAATAATCAATGATCATTAACATAAAAGAAGTTGTAGATTTCAATAATTTAAAACAACGAACTCAACAATTGATTTTAAACCAGCAGTAAGTACATGAACACGTATCCTCTTGGCACCGCATTCACTAGCACCGTTGAGCAGCAACTGCAGACCAATAAGTTAGACATGATGGTTATCAATAAAAACTAGTAGAGGTGCAAACGAGCCGAGCTACTCGCGGGCTACTCGAGCTCGGCTCGAAAAAAAGCTCGAACGAGCCGAGCTTAAACGAGCTCGAGCCCGATCTTTGCTTATCGAGCTCGAGCCGGCTCGCGAGCCTTATCGAGCTTTCTTTTTATATATTTTTTTATTAATATATTAAACATATATTTAAATAATAATATTTACCATTTATATAAATATAAAAAAATAACTAAATTATATGTATAACAATAATTATACTTAATAAAAATTAATTAATAAATACTAAACGAGTCGAGCCCGAGCCGAGCTCGAGCTTGAAAAATTACCTTCGAGCCGAGCTCGATCTTTCATATGTTAAACGAGCTCGAGCTCGAGCCTGGTTGAAAGATTCTTTGATGTAACTGAAACCTTCGTCTTCGTAAATTTTTCCAGAGGCAAGAGCATTATCAACAAGTTTTGCACTAGTTGAACAAGTATAATCTTGTTTGTAAACATAATCAACAATCAAGGATCATTATTCTAACAACTTAAGAACCCTTATGTTGTTTTTAAATAGACAACAAACCAGAATCCTATATATCCCCAATTTACATTTTAGTGATATTTTCCTTTTGTAATGTGATAAAATTTTATGTTCATCCAAACATGTCTAATATGCAACATAGATGATAAATCACCAAAGAATGAACAAAACCACACAAATTTGACACTGCATATGATCAGCTCATTTGATTGTGAAGCTTAATTTTGTATACTCTTTCATAATAGATGCAAATTATTCAACAAGAATTTTACCAGTAATGTAATACCGAACATCAAATTATCAAAAATCAATGACGAAAAATGAAAGGGGATTAGAGAAATCACCCTTGAGCAAAAATTCGTCCGGCACCAAGAGCATTATGCCCGACTTCACTGTTCCTCATATCATCATCAGTCGGAAGCTGGACCTTACCATGAGCCTTCACCAATCTCACCGATCAGGGGCGCTCGAAATCGGTGATATGTTTCTTGGATTGTTCATATCTGCTTGATATGTTCCTAAGCATCTCGGATTGTTTCTCCATCTTTCGGTCTAATAAAAAAAATTTACGAATTTTTAAGAGAAGTGTTATTAAGGCACGTATAAATATTTTCTAGGACCGAAGATAAATGTAATGCTTGAGTACATAAACGTACCAAGAGAGGATGTATGGAACAACTTATTGTCAAGTTCCATACGCGCCTGCTGCAGTTGTTCATTTGTTGCAGTTAAAGACATCCAAGCTTGATAACATTCGTCAGTCTTACGCTGGCATTGACTAGTCAACTCTTGTATCCTCTTCTCGTACTTCTCTACCGATTTCTTTCGCATTACTTTCTTCTTCAAAAGTCAATTAGGGTTCCAACCAAATAACTCCCCTCCCAAAATTTTAATCCTTGCTTCTCACCAGTTCCCCTACGTCTCACCAAATTTTCGTAATTAGGGTTCCTAATCTCCATGGAAATCCACTCGTAATGCGAAAAATAATCCGTCTATTTGAATTTTCATGTTGTCACCAATAATATGGTCACAATTAACAAATACCTTTTTAGTTTTCAAGTTTTTGCGTATCTTTCTCACAAATTGCCACCGAAAATAAAAAGGTGGCAAAGATTGCAACCACTTTGCTACCATATCATGGTAAATACACTTATTTTCATTTCCGTAGCAAATCGGTGGCTAAATTTGCTATCATTTTTTTCGGTAGCAAATTTTGGTCACAATTGCCTAATTTTCTAGTAGTGATTTTGATCAGACTAGGTTGCAAGGTTGAAGGTTTCGAATCACAGGTACAGATTTTAAGTTTTCTTATAATAATTCTTTAAACTAAGTGTTATAGGTGGATTCTGGTCGTTGTAACTACCCATATATTACTCAATTTCAGGTTGAAGAGAAGATTACAATGACAAGAGCAACGCTGTGTTTGGTACTATGATAGCAATTTTTTATTTTAGTTAAGTTATACTTTCAAGAAACATATTCTTGATTTTATAGTATGAAGGTATACCTTGGATGAATAGCCTTATTAAATGTATTCGATTGCAGAGATCTGTCTAATTATCCATCCGTTAACCTGAATCAAAGATGTTTCTAACCAGGTAAGTAATAAAAACGCATTTTCATTACAAATCCGTGATGTTTGTTTAGCCCTAAAATCAATGTGTGTGTATGTAGAATTTAGTATGATAGGGGTGTCAACAACTTCTCTCTAGAAGGCCGTTTGTTTCAGGTTGAATATGCCATTGATGCCATTAAGGTAGATGTCATCTGATTCTCATATATTGAACCACTTTGATGCAACGTATGTTCTTCTCTTGCTTAGGATGTGCATGTGCTAGATGTTTTGTGTTGTGTTTTTGGAAGCAATGTTTAGTACTTTGTAGTGCGTTCTCAGATCTTTTGTTATATATTTCGTTTTAGTTTGGTTAGATGTAAGCCCTATTCACTTGGTTTGTAATTTCATCATACTCTATACACAATTTTTTTTGCTTATTCTTGCAAATTCATGTTGTAGGAATATAAACATTTTTTGAACCATGTTTGTGGTTGCAGAGAGTGAGAGTGAGAGAATGATTACTGATTAGACGCCCCTGGTGATTAGATCCATGTTTGTCGAACACTTTTGGTTTGTCGTGTGGGAAGTTGGAGCGGGTGGTGTAAGTGATCGGATGTCGGTGGCGGTGGAGGCGGGACGGTGTGTGTTCACTGGCGATGGCTCGGGTGCACACCCGGGTTTGAACATCAACCATACTTTGGCAGTGTCTCTATGCGGTGCATGCGATTTCCAAACTCTCCCGGTTAGCAAATGTACTGGTATGTCATGACCTCATGGTTATTTTCATTCTCATAATATTTTGTAACAATATGGTTTTCAAATTTCATCACTACCTCGAACTATTTGTACGATGGTGCTAATGGACCCGTGAGCTCTACGCCATCAGATTTGTCTTCAAGTGAGCAGTTCAAGAAACCATATGGATCTGTCTTCTTTTTAATGTTAATTTTGATTCATTTTAGCAAATAAAAGCAATTTCTAGCTCATTTTCTTATGATTTCGAGTCGTATATGTAGCAAGAAGCGGGTCGAAGATAACACCATGGTCAGAAGTCATACGTTACAACGGTGGTGATTACAGATGGTGGAAAAGATTTGAATTTTGGTTTCAGGATGGATAAATGTGTGCACTGCAAATTGATAATCATCGAGTTAAATGTAAGTTGCATAATGTGGTTTTTAAGCTAGACAAAATGATAAACCTTTACGAGTAGTTAAACTTATATAATTGTTTTGTTTATATCAATTGACTTTTCCGTTCCTTATTTTTTTATAAACTTTGCTTTAAATCGTCGTACGTATTACCAATCTACACACATACACACTCTTATCCCTTTTTTTTATTAACTGCCTGACTTTTAGAGATTTAAGCATACTTAGAACACATGCTATGAAATATTATTTTATTATTATGATATGTAAAATTATTACTTGAGAGTGAAAAATTTAATATTATTTGATATGAAAATATAGTTTTATATATTTTATTATATAGACAACATTGTTTACTCAAGTGATTTTTTGAAGCTGATTTTTTGAACATCATCATTTATTTGTTAAAAGGTCAAGCCAGTGACAATTACATTTGGATCATACGGGCCCAGTGATGATTATCATTTCGTAGTCTGTAACAACATATGCACTTTCAAGATGAAGGCCTGTTTGGTCTATTTTGTACACATATTGTATATAACACACGCACAATGGGGTTATGGGTTCCGCGCCACGGTGGTGGCGGTCTATAGACACCGATCTGTGGCAAATGGGCTTGGTCATGTAATGGGTCAAAAAAAGAAACAAACCCGATGAGCCGAAGCCATAATGTCCAAGTCACATTGAGTATTATGTGAAAAAAACGACCAAAGTGCATTAATCTGGACCAAAAATCAAGCCAGTTAAAATAGATATTTATAAATATGTTTTAACAGTTATAAATATTTTTTAATACCGAATTCACATTTTTAATACCGAAAAAAAAGTGATTTTTTTTAATACCGAATTCACGTTTATAAATATTTATTGAAAACATAAAATGTAATTTAAATATTGGGTAGATAAAGAGTGTACGTAGTTCTTGGCGAACCAAACATATGTAAACGTTGGTCATTTTGGTTAAGGTCAAATCAGATTTGCATTAGAATGTAATATACACTCAGGATATGTCATTTTGGATAAGCACAATATTGGTTATCATTTTTGAATCAAATGGTTAAAGTTTATAGTTATGCTGGTAATATATGCAGAGTGCTAAATTCACCTGTCGTGTTGAAGTCAAACGCATGAGCAATAGCCAAGAGTGGTTCAGGCTAACATGTGGCGGTGGGAATTGCATGAAAGGTGTGGGGCGTGAAGACAACGATATGTGGTGTGATGGGTGCGAAAACCCCGTTGTCTTCCCGAGAGCAAGGTTTGTTTCTAAAAATGTTTAGTGGTATTAGTTTGTAACCATTCTCATGCAGGCTTATAACTGAAAATAAATTACAAACCTTGCACAGTTTCAGGCTAGAACTCGAGGTGTTTGACTCAACAGCCGAAGCTGTCGTTGTGTGCTTTGATGACACCGCCCAACGCTTGACAAAGAACACTGCTCATAGTATACTCACAGCAGAGTCTGGCCTGTCACGCGTCTACAGCCTTTATTCCACTGACATACAGGATAAGTTCACTCCGGTGATGGTAAGGAACGCTGATGGAAGCATTTCAACACTGCCGAATTGTTTGCACTCTCTTGTGGGCGGCACTCAGACCCTCCAGCTTGATTCGTGTACGTATTATGATCATGGCCATTTTGAATCCTTCAACTGCAAGAATGTCCTGCTAGATGGGGATGGTTGTAAGCCCTTTGGTTCTTCCACACCTCCATCGATCCCAGCTAAAGACAAGGGGGTGCTACCCATACCGACACAAGTTAAGCGCGTTGAAGCGATCGTAAGGTATATATCGGCTTACACTTTATTTGTGCCTTTTTAATAAACCATTTTAATTAAAGATGTGCTATTTACCTTTCTACTCGATCTGAAATGTTATTTACATACCTGGTATATGTTTACTCTATTTTAAAATTAGGAGGCTACAACAGTTGGAAACTTGAGTTCGTAAATATAAAAGTGCATTGCTCTACATTAAAAAAATAGGAATAAAAAAACTTGGTAACGCATCACTTCGAATGTGTAAAGACATATAAGGGGAGAAGTTGGCTTTTGAAAAAAATAAACTTGGTATCGTTATAAATGGAAAGGCAACAAAAAAACTTTCAACTATAATTGATTGATTTCCATAAACAATGTAATTGTGCATATTTATTTTTGGATAACCGTCTACATAAATGTTTCGTGCTTTTCCTTCGCAGGCCTGCTTATGCAGATTCGGATTCAGAAGAAACAGTTGACAGTGACCCACATGAAAGGTATACCGTCTGCACTTAGTGTTAGTAATGAAAACCTGTACTACTTTTCGATGCATATATACGTAAACATAGTATACTGATGTGCGATAAAGTGTTGTATATTTTAGGTGTATATTTTAAGCCCTTTTTAACACTTATTTTAGCCAAGTTTTAAATTTATAAAACACGATATTTCACTAACACTAAACACACATATGGGCAAGTGCACCCATCGTTGAGTGTAGCATAGCGTTGGTAAGATACTGAGGTCGTCCAAGGACACAAGAGCTTTTAGTACCGGTTTATCCTCAACGTCTAACCAAAAATAAAAGTTTAGAAAAATGTTTTAAACTAAGAAAAATAAAAACTAACTAAAATGCTGAAAATAAAGATAAAAACAGATAGACAAGATGAATCACTTGGTTCCGACTCGTATCTAGTATAACCTTTGATTATTTCCGCACTTTTGCACATAATTAAGAGATTATCTTAGTTATTGTAGTAGGCCCCTCTTTTGAAGGTGACGTTACCCTCACCCCAGTAGTTTGAGTCAGCAGGGATACAATCCTAAAGGGGTGGATTATTGGAAGATAATGAATTAAGTTATTAATGCAGTATTGTGGTAGGCCCCGCTTTTGGCGGTGACGTTACCCTCGACTAAGTAGTCTGAGTCAGCAGGGATACGGTCCTAAATAGCCGGGTTATAGTATTAATAGTAGTTAACTTATGAGGGGATCAAAGAGTTTGGACCCCCGCCATCCAATACCGTGAAGTATTGAAGGAGGTCCTACTAAATTTGACCCAGGTCCATTGCAGGACCTCTAAACGCTGAACAATGGCAAGACCTTTACCAAACCGTTCCCTTAACCCCCGACCAGGTAGCCAACATACCTCCATATAGACCGTGGAGATATGAATGGTGAAAATCCTTTATTTTATATAGACAGTAAAATAATGCCAAGACACCACGGACAAACGATAAGGAAAGATCACCTTCAACATAAGTAACTAGTTATTAAAGTCATTAATACAAAACCAAATAAAAAGTGCAAAAGATTAGAAATAAAAAGTATTATACTAGACACTTTGTCTTCACCAAGTGATGTAAGAGACTTAGGCAAACATGGCCTTGATTGTCAAGAACTCTTACGATCAATCTTGGATCCCGAGACGACTCACACACTCTATGATGGACAATGGATGATGGTGGTGGATGATGGTGTTGTGATGGTGGTGGGTGGTGGATGAAGTGTGAGAGAGGTGGTGTGCCAAGGGATGAGTTGCAATGAAACCAAGCACTCCTATTTATAGGCTGAACAGAGGCCTGGGCACGGCCCCGTGTTCGCTGGGCACGGCCCCGTGCCCGTCTGACACTCTCTCTCTTCATTAATTGTAATTCGCAATTACAATTAATGCGCCTGCAGTACTTTCGGCACGCCCCCGTGTCCGCTGAGCACGGCCCGTGGTGGGCAATAGAAGCTTCTATAGGTTTGTCTTTTCTGCTGCTTCTTGGGCACGGCCCCGTGCTGGCTGAGCACGGGGCGTGTTCAGCCTTCTGTTTTCTCTATTTTGCTTTGGAAGGTGCCGTTGAGGGTTCGGGCAATCCACTAATGTTCCTTTTCTTGTATTTATGTTGGATTTAGCTGTCTTTTTGCTTCTTTTGCGTTTTTGAGCTCATTTAATCCTGAAAATACAAAAGGAAGACAAAAACACTCTTTTTCCAATATTAGTACTAAAAAAGGGTTAGTTTTATTCCTCATTTGATGTAATTTATATGTTGCATTTTACACACATCAAATACCATTTTTAATAGTTTTCTTTTCGTTATTTTACTGCAGTCAGTTGGCTGGTGATGGGATTGGGGATGACGGTGGCATGCGTTAGCTAAAGTTTGGTCTATGTGTTATCCAATAAGATAGGAAGGCGTGCGAGAGTTTATGCGTTTTCCCTTTTTCTGTTTCATGTTTTTTCCCTTGGAATACATCTTTTTTCACTTCTTTTTGGCCGGCAAGTTTTGCCAAGGAAACAACTTATGGCCCATTGTTTAATAAACTTTAATCACGCCCCTTTGTAGGCGTATTGTCTTACATGTTATGCACCGGCCGTGTCAGATATCTTACCACGAACAAACAATAGCTATTATGCATGCCGTGCATCGCACAGGCTTTATCCCTAGTATATTCAACAAATAAGGGTATCGTATTTTAACACCTCAATAGTTATACTTTACTAATATTAAAGGTGCTATAAAAGTTAACAGTATTCATAGTCTTTCAAACGGACTTGAAATCATGATAAACGATTTCAAGAAAGTTATTCACTCCATATATGTGTGACCTCATAATAATGTGTATTCGTCAAAGGATAACTCATAAATTATGGAATCAAATTTCGAAAGTTACTTAATGGATCATCAAATAAATAACAATTTTATCGTGGAGAAATTATTATATTATGCAATCTATATTTGTTATAGAGGTCCACTTAGAGGATCAAGATAACCTACTTCCTTATTTGTTAACACTAAAACGAGTGTGGAATACACGTAGTTATGCAAACCAAAGCAAACACAAGTAACCAAAGATTCACAAGCTTTTATTAAGTGAAGAGAATCAATACAACACTTATACACAGTGCTTACAACTTCACCGGGACTCTCTTACTGAAATGTGAAACAAGTGTCTGCTTATATAGGCCCAATACCTAGTAAACCTACGAAGAAGGTTACTAGGCTCACGAACATTTATCAGGCCCACGAAGAATGGAATCTTCGTGTACTATACCAACCAACAATCAATCACCACGAAGAATCATTCTTCGTGGTGAACAATCCTTATAAACTGTAACACCCCAAAAATGGGTTTGTCAATCAAACCACGTTAACAATAAAAGACGGGTAAAGTACCGTTAGCGGTAAAATTTACCCGGTAAATATTAGGATTTAAATAAATAAACCTAATATCAGATAAAAAGTGAACAAATCCTTTTGAGGAAATTAAAGTGGATAAAAAGGCCCGAGTTAACGGGACTTAAAATAAACCTAGTTATAAACTTCCCCAAACCCACTAAGTTAACTAGGAATGTTTAACCTAGTTAATAAGAGGAAATATGGGTTTAAGATAAGTAGGTTGTAACCTACTTAATAATTAACCAAACATGAGGGAGCAAGTTAGATATTTGGGAAAAGCTTATTAATAAAACAAAAAAAATAAAACACACGCACGCATGTGTGTGCGTATGAACGACCAGGAGACAAGCTCCATGGGAGCTAACCCTAAACTCAACAAAACCTTCAAATTGGAAGATCAATCGAAGGCCAAATTCGGAATTGAATACATAGAAATGATCACCAAGTCAAGGGGATCGTAAGGTATGTCGAATTTCTAACATTCATGAAGTTGTGAAAATTAGTTAACTTTGCATGATGCGATCTATGCATGAATCGTAGAGGCTATGGCCGAATTAATGAAGTGTGATTGCTTAGGAACAAACCCTAAGTATAAATTTGAAGTAAAATTTACTATGATTTGAATAATTTGAGGATTTACCACACTTAGACAAGTGGGTATTGATTATGTAGTGAAGATGATGATAAGTTTGTGTTTAAAATCATCATAGTTGATAGTAGAAACAAGGTACTTGAACAAATTACATGATTAGGTATTTGTTCATACATGATTGAAATGGGTTTTTATGATATGATGATGTTAGTGTTAAACTTGCGATTAGAATCATCATGTTAGTTAGTAAAGACAAGGTACTTGAACAAATTAGGTGTTTGAGTACGTGAATCATAATTACCATGAATTGGGTTTAGTATAAAAAAGGATGGAAATGATGATAAATTCATGTTAAAAATGATGTTTGATATCATCATGTGTTAAGAAAGACTAATGTTGTGTTAATTCAATGGATCATGGTTATAAAAACTTGGTTAATAAAGCGGATAAACGGTAGCCTAAGAATTATGCTACCGGGTAATTGACCAAGTAATAAAACGAGTAGTTGAATTACATTGTGTACCTACTTTCGTCAATAGGCACTTTGACTCTTAAAAAGTCAAAATGACTAAAGATATGATCAAATGATAAATTCGACATAAAACCCGTAGGATGGAATAGTCGTAAATGATTATGAATAATCTAACCATCTCGCGAATTATGATGATAGTTTGACGCTTGATGAGCTAGGTGAAAGCTTGGGAAGAAAACGGGTCAAACGAATCAAGAATGAAGAAAAAGCATGATCCGGGTGCAAGGTAAGTATATCTTACACTACTCTTGAATTATAGAATATTCTCTCATCGTATTAACTACGAATAAGATAAGTTAACAATCGTGATATAATGTTCCGACGTGTAGTCGTACGGAACAAGATAACCGAAGATGATAATAAACCATGTTTAATGGTTAAAAGGGACTAATATGGTTACTTAGTCAAGCAATGACAAATAAATATAGAATTCTTGATGGATACCTTATATGGTAAACCAAAACAAACGATAAGGGTAAAACGGTAATTTTGGTCATACGTTGACCGTAACCGTTAGTTTTTTAAAGACACTTATGATGTAAGCCATAATAGGCCAAAAGTGTTAAGAAATGAATTATAAGTAAAATGACCGCACGGTGTAAACCGGAGCGAGTCATATAGACGAGATGGTAATAAATGTCATCTCACCAATACAATCGGTCACCTAGACCAAACGGGTCAAAAGGTCAAGATACCACCTTTTGACAATATCGACTAATGACTACCGTCGAGTTATATGATTTCAGGAGTAAATATCGAATGGATATTAGCATCGCCATGACTTAGCGGAAATTAAAGCAAGATATTAAACGGGTCAATATATTGATCCGAGCCAGGTATGTGTAATAGAATAAACACTCAATTAGAACGTATGGTTCAATGGGTGTTAAACGAAGTCTAAGATAGACAATGGGTTACTTTAATGAGTAAACCGAATGTTTTAAATGATGGTCGTCATGTTTTGGAAAGCACAATGACTTTTCAAACAAGATCATAACTAGAACGAAAGATTATGGGTCAAACATGCTTTCAAAAGACTTCATCGTAAATGAAAGGCTAAAAGGGACCAAAACGCCCTTGCAAGCTAAATTGAGCTAACGACCTTTAAAGGTTGTTTGGAAACGAGTTTTATGATAAAAGGAATACTTAGAATAAGTATAAGAAGCGAAAGATGTAAATCTTTGGTCAAATGACTCTATATGAGCCTTTGCCGTAAAATAACAATCCGAGGAGTAAGACTCGGATTATATAGATCACCACATTAAATCCACCACAAATATAGTTGTGGTGGAAGATCATTTGATAAGAAATGTGGAAATATGAATCTAGAAACGAATGAAAACAATTCGTGCTTAAAATATGCTTAAATACCCTTAACGGGTCAAAATAAGCATATGAGCGAAAATGGGTTTAAGAAGGTATATAAACCCGTGATTGGAACCTAATATGTTAGAAAATAATGAATTTAATAGGTTCATGAGAAATAGGGGTCAAACAAACTGGTTTGTTTAATAAATACATGAACAGGTCAAAAATTTAGTGATTTTATTTTAAGCCGAAAGCTTAAAAGTCTAAAATTTTGTTAATCCGGATGTCGGATTTTAACTCGATGTGATGGAGAATTAAATTACTATCATGTAGGAAAAATAATCGTGTAAATCGGATCAATAACGAAAGAGTTATGCTCGTTTTCGTAAAATCAAGCTTGGCTGGGAATATGCAGCACCAGCATCACGCATTCTGTCAAATTAAGTTCGTGGCGTCACGCCACGACCAAAGGCTTTTGCCGTCGGACGCGGCGACGGGTTGAAATATTGAAATTTTTGATTTTTTTGTTTATTTCGATTATTTGACCCAATTACCTTGTTGTACTTGTTATTTAACTATCAAAACTGACTTCTAAGTTGGTTTTGATCATAGGTGAATGTCGAGAGTCCCGGATGAAGATCAAGCGACGAGCAAGAACCGAACACACGTTAAATGAAGCTTCCGCGTCAAATCTTGATTTGTGTTGTTATAAGTGAATTATGTAAACACTTATAAATTTGTTTTTGAAATGTTGTAAACATTTGGGAATGTTGGTATAACAAGTTTTTGTAAAGTCACATTTTAGCATTAAAATGTGTGTTTTATTATTAAAATCTTGATTTATAAGACTGGCGTTACATAAACCTCATTGTTCGTGACACATGTAGTCCCACGAAGAATAGGGATTCTTCGTGGGGAACCTATACACAGAGACTAAGACTTGCATTAAACAGACAGTAAGATCCAAACACATTAACAACTAACAGTTGCACATATGCAAACTGTTTTACAACGCCAACAAAGTAAACGACGTGCTAAGTCAAGATAGGAGGATATCTTGACTTAGCCGACTCGACCAAAACTATACAGACCGTAAATAAAGACCGTACAAATTACAACGTAATAAGAACAAGCTACAGACACAAAACTACACCAACAAACTCCCCCTTGTCTGTTGCTTAGTCTTCGGTCTTCATCCCTTAGTGGCCTGTCTCGGACCATGAGCTTCCCGCATGAATACCTCAGTAGTAGCAGAAACAAGTGACGTGTTGAAATAGTAACGCTTGATGCGCGTCCTTGTCTTCATAAAAGATATCGTGTTGAAAGAGGGTATTGATGTCACAGCTGAAAATTCACGATCCACATTGGATGAAGCATTCGAAAATTGTCTTCGTCGTTCTTGAACACAATGACTGCTTCATGAGTATCTGAATCATAGCACCACAACTTCATGTTACCCAAAAAACCTTGTTTCATTGGGATGATAGGTATCATGTCCATAACCTTCACTGGCTGGTATACAAGCTTGTACCGAGCAGTGTTGGTGTCCGGATCCAGTGTACACTTTATCTGCTCATGCATTGGGAACTGAGGCTTGTACAGTTCATCCTTCCAACCCTTGTGTCGTTCAATCCGTAGCCTCCTTGCAAAAAGCGTTGCACCTTAAAAGTTGGATTTGTTGATCAGTTTTAACTTTGCTAGTGCTGCAACATCATAGAAAGGCAAGGTTAAGATGCTAAGGAGTGTGTTAGAGTATTGGATTCCGTTTTCACGTTTCAACGCCACGCAGTGAATATCCTTAACGAACATCCAACTAAGGATTTTTCCTTGCGGTGTATCCTTGTGATACTTTAAGTAGTCTACTTGTACAGGAGGAGGAGCTGGCTTTTGAAACTTTGCCAAGAACTGTTTTTGCCATTCTTCAAATGTATTAGTGGGAATTGCAGATGTGTCATGACTCTTCAATTTTTCATCGATCTCATCTACATTCTCACAAAGCCAGTCACCATCAAACGAATTAAATTATGTACCGTCTTTACGAACATACGTAGACTTCTTTGCATCTCCTTCAAACATGATTTCTTCCAAACCTTCCAAGTTCACTACCTCGGGCTCACTAGGAATCTTGTCGATAGTAGCATCATCTACTATCTTCATCTCGTTAACGCTAAAATCTGTTCACATGAGAGATTAGAAATGATCTTTCCTTCTTCCAATTCTTCATGAGTTACAGGGTGACACACCTGTAACGCTAGATCTTCTGATCTTAGAACCACATCACCACCTCGCGTTGAGCTTTCACCAACAAAACCACTGGCGCTTTCAACCAACGCTAACTGAAGCCCCATGTCTTCAATAGCTTGCATTCCTTCAAACCTTTATCGTTCCTCTTGAGTACCACATGAGGCAACAGGAGCGGTCACGACCTGCTCAGAACTAGAACCACTGACAATTTGAGTTGACATAGACCCCTCTGGTTGTGCAGATGCTGTAGGAACATCAGGATTGCCGGGATCTTCACTATCATGATCTCGTTTATGTAACACTTCCTGAGCTTTGCATCTTTCAGTCCAAAGAATGTTAACTCGCTTTCTGGTCATTTCATAACTAAGGTTTTATTCCTAGAATCGTACCATTTCGTTATCTCATCATACTTTCCAGATAGCTTATCGGCAGTTCTTAAAACAACAGTGCTTCATTCCTTTAGACAATTCATGTCAATTCCACGAACATTGTCAGCTGCTCGCATTTGTTGCAATTGTGTCCCCCTTTTAGCATCTGCAGCCCTCAACTGAGCATTCTCAGCTCACAACTGCTCAATCTCTGCTTGCTGTTTGCCCACAATTTCTTTCAATGAATTAATCTGTAATTGTTGAGCAATGTTCGTTTGGCGATGACTTCCGTATGTCGATTTATCTAAAATGCTGCTGCTTGGAGTTGTGAGAATAAAAAGTTCACTTTCTCACTCTCGGACATACGCTCGAACGTCGTACCACATCGTTTTGCACTCTATTGTTGAACCCTTTCCCGAGCTGATTGAGATGATGATGTTGCATGCTGTGGTCGAACTGTAGGTGGTTGAACTGGGGGTGTCTCAACAGATGTGGTAGTAGGCGGTGGCTCTGAAGCTGTTATGGGAGATGACATCAGTGCCTCGGTTTCTTCAGCCGTTAAGACAAGATTAGTACTAACCACGGCTTCATGAATGGGTTCTGATGGCTGTGTGGAAGCAGGTTGAGTTTGTGACGCACCAATCGATTTCCGACTTTTCTTCTTGCGTCGAATAGCAGCTTGCTTCTTTCTTGCCTTCTCAAACTCGGTATCGGAAGGAACATAATCTTCATCTTGTTATGATCGAATCCGTCTGATTTGTCTAACACCTTGTGCATCAACATACCGTTCATATCCGAGTTCAAGTGGATCGCCGCCGGTAGAACCTGTGCCACTAGCACTAACAACTCCACCATCACCACCTTGGTTATCACCGTCACTATCTTCATCAACACTGTCATCATCATCACCTTCACCCTTTTTACCGAATTTATCTTCGATCATCTTGTTTAAAGTGGGCTCTTCATCGTCGGAATCACTGTTATCATGTCGCCACTTGTCGTTCTCTAGCGCTACATATGTGTTGCTATCTAAGAACCCGAATAACTTTCGTGGAGGATCGCTTTCCTTGTAGATCTTAGCACCATATCCTATAAAGATTTTCAATGAGATTTCTTTCATGACATCAATCTTCAAAACATCGTTGTTTTCTTTAGGGGGATCAGGATGTTGGACATTCATAATCATCTAAAGAAAACGTGGGTACATCCAAAACTTGCTACCTCCCGTAACACTTCCAGTTCTTCCCAAATTTTCTTTCATGTTAGCGAATATGTACTTTGAGATATTGAACGGTTTGTTCAATACTAAAGCTACCATTAAACCAACAAGATCATTGTTCTCCATATCGTATCCACTTCGACGATTACTTAAACACTGAATCAAAACATGCAGTAAGAACTTGTAACGGAGTGGTAAAGATGACTATGTTCAGCTGATTTCCCAGAATATCTCCAACACACTTCATACGTAGTAGAAAACCTCTTTAACATTTTAACGACACCGAATATGAAGCATCAGGATCATCACCAAGTTGTAACACAGTGTTAAGGATCTCAACAGAAACAACAACGTCTAGATTGTTAACACATCCTCGTATCACCTCCTTGCCATCAATTTCAACAACCTCCGCTGAATCCTAG
The DNA here is from genome assembly GCA_030545235.1 of Helianthus tuberosus. Taxonomy (NCBI): domain Eukaryota; kingdom Viridiplantae; phylum Streptophyta; class Magnoliopsida; order Asterales; family Asteraceae; genus Helianthus; species Helianthus tuberosus. The sequence goes on along the minus strand of CM060354.1, from coordinate 14,310,742 downwards.
AAAGCTTTTATCAAAGACTTGTACATGGTAGTCTGATGAGTAATGGCATGGTTGATCCTTGATTCACGTAACAACTTCGTAATCCCTTAGTATTCAATGAGCTTGTCTTCCGGATCTACATAAGCAATCATGTTGTGACGAGGATTCGACATGATTTCTTCTTCTGACTTATCAGTTCTTTTCGTTGCAGGTTTCCTTTTCTGTGTTTTGGGTGCCATTCTGTATATAAAGACAATAATCAGTGTGAAAAATTTCCAAAAATAAAGAAACCACATCCAAACAAGTTAACTGTAAGTCACAGTTAACATTATGTGACTGATCAACGCTCAGGAAGAATCAATGTCTAGGAAGAGTTAGTGTTTGCGAAGAATCAAGGTCTGCGAAGAATCAAGATCTACGAAGAACCTTGGTCAACGAAGAATGGATACTTCATTGACAACAGTTCTTCGTCTACCCTCCTTGTTACTACGAAGAACCCTAGTCAACGAAGAGTGGATTCTTCGTTGACTAAAGTTCTTCATCATCCCAGGTTAATTCTTCGTCATCTATTCTTCGTCAATTTATTCTTCGTCATTTATTCTTCGTGGCAATTAAAAGAGAACAACAAGTGTTAACTGTTGTCCGACAGGGTGAATCAAAACCCAGATCAGTTCAAAGCGTAGATCAGATCATGAACTTCATTCCAACATTTAAGCGTTTATACAATACTGACAAGAACCCTTTAAAGATCAAACTGACACAGAGAACCCAAATCAAACCCAAATTATTACCGACATACCTTTAATCAAAACAAAACAAACATCAATGTTCAAAACATAAACCCCGGTTTTCAAGGTTTTTCAAACCAACTCAATAACACCCAAAATCAGTAAACATCCTTCATAAATTCATGTTTTATGTATCATTTCAAATCACAATCTTAAGACCAAAACAAAAAAAATCATGCTTGATTTCGACATTTATTCATAATCTGAAATTCAACAAAAACTTAGTTTACAAGATGATAGCAGATATATGAGTATAACAGTTGGTTTATCAGGTTTTATGTTTAACACCATCATTAATGAGTAATCGATCTCAAGACCTAGGGTTTCGATTTTGTTAACTTGATCAAACGGGTGGGTTGTTCTGATTTTGATGTTTATCGACATGAGAAAGTATGTCGTAACAACAATACCTTAAGGTTTTAAAGAACAAGATCCAAATGCGGTAGATATTAGGGCTTTACTTTTCAAAGAAGATGAACAGTTGGGTTTCTTGTTTGCAGAGGGAGAAGGTAAAAGTGAAAATTGGGTTTTGAAAAAGATAAGACTTCATCGATACCCAACCCCTTTATATACCCGGACCCCCCTACGAACAACCCAAGGTCGACGAAGAATGAAATGGGACGAAGACTCATGATGGGCTAAATACTGTTAAGCCCAAACTAAGACCCAATGAAGAATGCGATTTTTCTCCGATTGACCAACTCGGTGAACAATCTGTCACGAAGAATGATTCTTCGTTGACTAAAAGCATTCTTCGTTGACCTTTGAATCTTCGTGAACCTTTTGGTTCTTCGTGAACCTTTTCCAACACAGCAAACACCAACTTAGAAGTACCATGAACAGATTTAAGCAGTTTTTGTTTTCAAGTTTACCAGATTTGCAAAAAGGATTTTTATGAAGTTGTGATATTAAAGACAAGTCGGTTTTGGGCTTTTTCTCAGTAGAAAACATTCGAGCGACAACTTCGGCTAATAAAAAAAATAAATTATAAAATAAATAAAAAATTAAAATCCTAAGAATCTAAATGCGAAAAGGTAAAACTAAAACAAACATTTACAACATTAACTACCTGTACACTAAGTTACCATCTTTTTCGAGTTTGGTAAGAGAATCATACCAGCTTACGGTCTTGTCAAAAACGGATTTTGTTTCTTGTAAAAATTACAATAATCATCCAACCACGATTACAGGTATTGTCGTCCACATAAACTCAGCTTATCAGATGTAATCACGATTAGGAGATACTCTTTAATGTATGATTTATACTACTCGCCGGTGTTCATCCACTCACGACACATTCCCGTATCAAGACATGCACGAGAATTCATCTTACCGGTGAGTATACTGTTTATGATCTGTTTTCAACGTATATATTTTGAGATACTCACTTATTCTTGATTGAAAACAAGCCCTATGTGATTAAATCACTTATTGATGAGGAACTTGATTTTCAGATGCATGCAGGGCACATGAGCAAGTCCGTGAACAGGTTAGTACCATCGTACAGACAAAGAGATGAACTTGACTCCCGGATAAATGTGATAGTTTATCACTTATTCATTTTAGACATGTGATTGTTTATCACTTATTGAGGTCGTATGCAATGTATGGTATCATGGAAGCTCTTGACTTGCGTCCCCGTTATTTTTCCATGATACCCAGATGATAAATCAGCATAAAGACCGCATATCTTAGAACCTCGGCATACTATCAAACAAAATTTCGGTACCAAGACCATATGCCAATGAATGGTTCCCACCTGGCTTGCAGTTCGTTATGTTTATATCAACCTGCATGTTTTAATCTGATTGTGAGCCTACCGATACATCATTAGTAGAGCTGCTTATCGTTTTTCATTTTTCATTTTTAACCATATGTGACCGACCATTGGTGTATCATCATCTTCTCTATCTTTCCAAGAAACTCATTTTTTATTTTTGGATTTTTTAATGTTTTTGTATTTTAAGATTTTTCAATGTTTTTGAATTTTCTGAATTACTCCCTGATGTGTGTAAAATGCAACATATAAATTACATCAAATGAGCCATAAAACTAACCCTTTTTTAGTACTAATGTTGGAAAAAGTGTGTTTTTGTCTTCCTTTTGTATTTTCAGGACCAAATGAGCTTAAATGAACAAAAGGAACAAATATGCAGCAAAAACTAACATAAATACAATGAAAAGGAATAAACGTGGCATGCCCGACCCCTCGACAGCATCTCCCCAAGCAAAAACAAAGAACAGAAGGCTGACCACGGCCCATGCCCACTGGACACGGGGGCGTGGTCAGGTGTCTGTAGAAAGGGACAAAACTGTGGAAGCTTCTATTCCCACCACGGGGGCGTACCCAGCTCAGCACGGGGCGTGGTCACCGCTAAGATTCACAGAATCTTGTAAATCTTGATAGTACAGATACGCTTCTTCACACGGGGCCGTGCCCAGCGAACACGGGGCCGTGTGGAGCCTAATGCAGACAAATGCAATTAATGAAGAAAGAGAATGGAAATGGCCACGGGGGCGTGTCCAGCGGACACGGGGCCGTGGCTGGGCTACTGTTCAGGCTATAAATAGGGGTGCTTGGCTCACTTCAAAGGCATCCCTTGGCAAACCACCTCTCTCTCACTTCACCACCATTCCACCACCACTACAACACCCACATCCACCACCATCATCCATTATCCACCTTAGAGTGTGTGTAGTAGTCTCGGGATCCAAAATTGATCGTAAGAGTTCTTGTCAATCAAAGACCATGTTTGTCTAAGTCTCTTACATCACTTGGTGAAGACAAGCATTTAATGTATTACTTTTGATTTTTAATCTTTTCGCACTTTTTATTTTGTTTTGTATTAATGACTTTAATAACTAGTTTCTTATGTTGAAGGTGAAACTTCCTTATCATTTGTTCGTGGTGTCTTGGCATTACTTTACTGTCTATATAAAGTAAAAGATTTTCACCATTCATATCTCTATGGTCTATATAGAGATATGTTGGTAACCTGGTCGGGGGTTAAGGGAATGGTTTGGTAAGGTTCTTGCCTTTTTCAGTGTATAGATCCTGCAAGGACCTGGGTCAAGCTTGCTAGGACCTCCTTCAATACCCACTGTATTGGACGGCGGGGGTGCGAATGGCTTGATCCCCTCATATGTAAACTACTATTAATACATTAAACCGGCTATTTAGGATTGTATCCCTGCTGACTCAAACCACTTAGCCGTGGGTAACGTCGCCTTCAAATGAGGGGCCTACCACTTTACGCATTAATAACTTAATTAATTATCTTCCAATATTCCAACCCTTTGGGATTGTATCCTTGCTGACGCAAATCACTGGGTTGAGGGTAACGTCACCTTCAAAAGAGAGGCCTACTACTATAACTAAGATAATCTCTTAAAAAGTGCAAAAGTGCGGAAATCATCAAAGGATACATTAAAGGCGAGTTGGATCCAAGTGATTCATCTTTTCTATATGATTTTATTTTATTTTTATTTTCAGCATTTTTAGTTTTTAGTTTTAGATTTTAAAACCTTTTCTAAAAATTTTAGTTTGAATAGACGTTGAGGATAAACCGGTACTAAAAGCTCTTGTGTCCTTGGACGACCTCGGTATCTTACCAACGCTATACTACGCTCACGATGGGTGCACTTGCCCATGTGTGTGTTTAGTGTTAGTAGAATATCGTGTTTTATAAATTTAAAATTTGACTAATGTGTAAAATGGGCTTAAACTATCAATAAAAATATAACACACCTTACACACACCAAGTTTTTGGCGCTGCTGCCGGGGACACAAGGATTTTAAGAAATTTAGGAATCAACGGCCTAATCTTTTTTTTCTTATTTTCATGTTTTTTAGGATTTTTCTAGATTTTCAGCATCTGCATACTTCAGCACGGGGCCGTGCCTGGTCGGACACGGATCGTGCCCAACATCCTTACTGGCAGTTTTTGTTATCTAAGTTACAGAAGGATGACCACGGGGCCGTTTTGGTGCAGCAAGGGGCCGTGTTGAACCCTCCAGTAACTGGGATCCAGAAAACAATCACTGTAACCCCGACCACGGGCCATGGTGAGACTTCTGACCAACAATCTTTTTTGTTTTTATCGCAGGACTTGGAACCCAGGCGCAACACCTGAACTTCCTACGTAGTGCATGGGCTCCAGTTCCAGTAAAGACATAAAGGAACCTCTAGACAAACCCGAACTCTTTCTAAGAAAAAGACTTAAAGCTAAAATCCAACAGAAAGTTTCAGGGGACCCACTTCCAATGGCGGATCAGCGTACCCTAATGGATTACCTACGGTCCACGGTAGGTAACCTCGGCGCTGCTATCAATGCACCGAATGTCGATGCCACCAACTTCGAGCTTCGTCCACATTTGATACAAATGCTCCAAAACTCCGCAACTTTCCATGGGCTTGCGGACGAAGATCCCCATTTACATATTACCAACTTTTTGAAAATATGTGATACTTTTCGGATCAACGGGGCATCAAACGACACCATCCGCCTTCGAATGTTCCCGTTTTCACTAAAAGACCGAGCTAAGGCTTGGCTTAACACCCTCCCAAGTGGTTCGGTAAACACTTGGGATGAACTAGCCCAAAAGTTTCTATATAAGTATTTCCCTCCTTCTAAAACGGCTAAATTAATGACTGAAATTAATACATACTCACAAGAGGATGGGGAATCCTTATATGAAACTTGGGAAAGGTTCAAGGAGCTACTAAGAAAATGCCCTCATCATGGTCTTGCAGTATGGCAACAACTATCCACTTTCTATAATGGGTTGTTGCCATACACAAGACAAACACTTGACTCTAGCTCCGGGGGACTTCTAGGTAATCATCGCCCAAATGAAATTTATAATCAAATTGAGGAAATTGCTCAAAACAATTTTCAATGGCACACCCCCCGAGGCACAAAATCTATTGCCCCGGGCGCCCATAAGTTAGACGAAAGCACTTCTTTACAAGCCCAAATCGAGGCCCTCTCTTCGACAATCAAAAAGTTAGAAATGGCAAAAAATGGCCTCGGTTATGGCTTGCGAAGGGTGTGGTGGGCCACATGAAAATTGGAGTTGTATGAAAGAAATGGATAATCAAACGGAAATGGTAAACCACATTGATAATAGACCTAGGCCGTTGGGTCCCCCAACGGGTACCTACAACCAAGTATGGCGTAACCACCCTAACCTTGGTTGGAGAGAACCCGACAATAGTAGTAATCAACAAAACCAAAACCAACGTACAAACTTTCAACAACCAATAAATGAGTCACAAAATTTCTCCCAACAACAACAAGGGGGACGAGGGAGGCTTGAAGATACCATCTCACGCCTCATCTCCGACACCGAAAAGAAAAACTCGGATCGATTCCAGCAAATGGAATCGAGCTTTAGAAATCAACAAGCTAGTATTTAAAACATTGAGAAACAACTAAATCAACTATCTCAAAATTTCTCTAAGAGACCACAAGACGCGTTACCCAGCAATACCGAGACCAACCCAAAGGTGCAAGTGCATCTCATAACATTTAGAAACCGTACCGGAGGTCCCAAGGAGGCTCCGCCACCTCCATCCGACAAAAGTCCGCCCATTCAAACCACGACCTCACCAACACCCTAAAAAGAAACAACTCCTCCGCCAAATCACGAACCTACCAAGAACCCCTGTGCCCTACCCCGGTCGGTTACTTCGTCAAAAGACCAATGAGCAATTCACAAAATTCGTAAACTTACTAAAACAATTGCACATCAATTTTCCATTTGTGGAAGTCCTCACTCAAATGCCTAAATATTCAAAATTTATAAGAGACTTCCTCACTCACAAACATTGCAATTAGTTAATTTAAGTGAAGAATGCTCCACCGTGCTACTCAACAAACTCCCACAAAAGAAAATCGACCCCGGAAGCTTCACCACCCCTTGCTCCATTGGGGGATCGCCTGTACGCAATGTGTTGGCCGATCTTGGGGCTAGCATCAATCTCATGCCCACATCAATGTTTTACCGACTCGGACTAGGTAAAACAAGCCCCACAAAGATGAGCATACAACTCGCCGATAGGTCTATCAAATATCCACAAGGTGTCACCAAAAATCTTTTGGTAAAAGTCGGAGACTTTGTCTTACCGGCCGACTTTGTCATACTCGATATGGAGGAAGACACCGAAGTACCACTCATTCTAGGAAGACCGTTCCTAGCCACCACTCACGCAATGGTAGATATGAGTGGTGGGAAGTTAACATTGAGGGTCGGAGACAAAGAGATGGAGTTCGGGGTTGGAAAAAGAGTAGAAGACGACGACCCGGTCAACTACATGAATGTCATAGACTCAAGTTTGGATGATGCTCTCCGATGGTGCAACATGGGATGCAAGACATCCCACTTGGATAACATATGACTGACTTTGGGTCTAGCCAAGGACCCTTATAAACGTGGCGCACCACGGAGGCATTCCGCGGAACTATCCTTAGTTTTAGTTTAGATTAACTTTTATGTTTTCTAGTTTATGTTTACTTTTCAGGAATAAAACACACTTGAAATGGTGGAGGATACCAAGGGAAAGAATAACCCACACCCCATGCACAAAAACAGAGTCTCCCGACAATTTTTCTTCATTACAGCAAGTTCAGCACGGGGTCGTGCTCAGCCAACACACCCCCGTGCCCAGCCTTCTGTTTAAATATGATACCGGCGATCTGAGCATGGGGCCGTGCCCGGACCGACACGGGCCCGTGGCCAGACGCCCAGTAACATAAAATTTTGTTTTTAAACACCTTTTACACATTCAATCAACCTAAAAACTTATTTTTGTGACACATTGAGGACAATGTGTAATTTAAGTGTGGGGGGGATGCTAAAACCTTGAATTTTTCAAGTCCTAATACCAAGCGTTACACAAAACTCTATTGTAACCGCTAATCACCCCAAATTTTTTCAAAAACTTTTCATTTTTTTTACTTGTTTTGGTTTAATTTGGGAATAAAAAATTCTAAAAAGGCTATATTTTTACAAATTTACAACCGATAGCGTCATGACAAAAAGAACCAACATAAGAAAATTATGAAACGACATGACAAATCTAGGTAAAATTTGATTATATATACTTGGTCACATTATAAACCCATTCCCACAATAAGTGAGTTTTGAGCCTTTTTTGAGCATACAAGCACACAGCTTTAAACTAAATGCTCATTTTTCGTTTCTTGTGTGAATAGCCGCTTGTTTCTTACGACTCTAGAACTTGCCACGACGATACATTCAGGGTCCTTACCAACTTAAACCCAAGTAAGTAAATGATAGAGGCATTAGGACTAACCCATTTTTCTTTCAACACCATTATTTTTCATTTTCTTTATCACCTACCCAAAATCCCCCAAACCCCTTTGAACCTAAACCATTTCATTTCTAAACCCACAAAACAAACACCATTTACCTACCATAACCTTTTTCTTTTAAACCCTTTATTTTAGTAAAAAGCTCGGTTTTCTTGTGACGTTTCCTTATAAAAAAATGAAAGTCTAGCAATAAACAAACAAGTTCCTCAAAGAAACTTTGTTTGAAAATGCTTAGTTTGAATAAAACTCACAAAAACAAAAAGTTGTACGACGACCGACGCTTTTTACACTTTTAGCCCTTTTTACTAACCACAAACCCAAAACCACATACCTTTAGCCCAAGCCTAACCCTTCCCCAAGTCCTCTTGATATTTACAAAGGTTTATAGTTAAAAAGAAGGAAGATTGATTGCTTGGCAAGTATATGGTAGAAGTAAGTTCCATGCCGGTCTCGAGTGTTTCACAAAAATACATTTTCGGCCGAGTGCTGAGTGATCTCCCGTGAATTATGTGAACTTGTATATAAATGGAATTCTAAAGAGGCATGTTATAACAACCCTCCCGAATATTTTTCCGACACCCCAATATATATTAAAACACCCCTATGTGTCGTAAAATACACCCCATACGCGAAAACGGACCCCGAATACCTTGAATAATATTCAAATAATTAAAAATCTAATTTTTGGGTTTGAGGCGGGCCGCGTAAGCCACATCTCAACCCTCACGCGGGCCGCGACAAGGTAAAAGGTGGCGAAACCCTGGGCCTCCACGTGGCCCAACACATGTCGACCCTATATGCTGACCCGGATCAGCTACGCTGTTGACCAACGTTGACATGGGCCACGTAGGCCTTAGCCTACCTTTGCGCGGGCCGCGAGAAACCCAAACTTAGCCCCTATAAAGCTGGAGCTTGAGCCTTCAATTTATGTCGCTCAGAATTCTTTTCTCAATCTCAAAACTGAAGTGTAGGCATTATACACGGGTATAATACCCCCTAATTAACGAGATTATGCTCCGTTGTAAGTATTATAACCCCTGGATACGTATTAGATACGCTGTCCGATTGATCTAGGGTTCCGTAACGGCTGTCGTGGTTCTGCCCGATGTAGTCGTTGGAATGCCGTCTCGGGGAGGGTATTACTAATGTTAAAATGGGTTATTATACTAACACGTGTGCATTTGTATAAATTATAGATTGTCACCAGGAAACCCTAAAGGATAATCTAAGACAACAATGTGAGTAATCTCCTTTTTGTTAACTGTTTTACAAAACCTCACACAATTAACTATATATTAAACAGTGATTGAGTATGTGTAAGGATACAATTATCGTTGGTATGTTGGGGTTTTGTATACAAAATTAGTTATTGCCTTGCGAGGAGTAACTTTTCCACAACTCAGGTTTGACAGTACCGCGGGTGATAATTAGTATAACTTGGAAACAAATATAATTTCAAGATCGCCCTCAATACTGTACAATGGTTTATTTTATTTAAACTTGATTGAACTGGAATTCACTCACCAGTATTTCCCACTGAAAAAATGTTTTTAAAACGCGTTTCAGGTAACAAAATGTGAAAGCCAATTAGAAGCCAGCTGGACAGCACTGAAGGCTTGGAAAAGTGGTAATAAAGTTACCTAAAAATAAATAGATGTTTTTATTAAATAAAATAGGGTTTTTCCCTATGAAAATGTGTGTACTTAAAACTTGGGATTTTCCCATATGTTTAATATATTAAAAGCGTAGTATTTTACTCTGATTAAAATATTTCCTAACTACGGTTCTGATGTAAATTCCGCTGCCAATATTGACTAAACACGCGATACCACCGAAACTGGCTCGCGGCCGCCCGTTCCCGAGGAAATAGGGATCAGGGGTTGCGACAGAACGTGGTATCAGAGCTAAGCCACTGTTTCAGCCACAGAGTGTTCCACTGACATCAAAAATTCAATCGAACAGGAAATAAATTACGGAAATACGTGCATAATTGTATTTTCTTGTTATGTGTTATTTGACTATTTGTTAGTTTACAGTATGAGTGACCAAGGACCATCTGACGCGTACCGTCAATTTTCTGGTTCGCCTAGAAGCAAAGGCACCTCCTCTTCCCAGCCTGCCCTCTCGGGGTATTCTGCTGATACTGAAGTAGGAATATTCATATTTAAGGCTCAGTCAGAAGAGCCATTTCCTCAGAAAAAGAGGGGATGGTTCAGTAGGGGAGCACACGAGCGTAGAAAACGTATGAAAAAATTACAAGACCAGAGAGCACTAGAAGCAGTCAAAAGAGAGACAGATGCCCATGCCCAGGACATGATTAATAGGGGTTTAGCTAATTTCCATATCTTAGAAACCACTGCAGCTGACCCTAATCTGGAGCAAATAATAGCACCCCAACCACAACTACCATTACCCGACCAACCAATGGAAATAGAAAACCCTGAAAATCAAGTAGAGATGCATGATTTCAACCCAGAAGAGATACCCAGGGTACCAGCACCACTTCCCTTAGACCCAAATTATGACCCATGGTGGGATGATGTTAGGGATTATGTGCAACGCTACTCGATACACGAAGACATGCCTATGCCGAATTTAGGAGCCTACCCAGGTTTGGACCCTCTAGATCCCTATTACGATAACGATGCATACATTAGGGAGATTTTAGAGAATCATTACCAATTTCAGGCACCTACACCTTCATACCAGGAACCCGCACCCCAGATTCCGAACCAATTCCTAAAACCTACACCCCCAATGAGTGCAGAAAACGTACAAGAACTTAGGACATTTGGTAAGGAAATTTTAGAGAATAGTGAAAGGATGAGACAGGTGGGAGAGTGACTCGCCTGGAAGTACGACGAGCGCAATATGGATTTCTGGATGAATCCATATCCTTGAATGTGATGGTGGAGACGGTAGTAATAATAACAATATAACAATAAAATAATAAAATATGTGTGTATGTGTATGAATAAAAAACTACGGATGCCTACTACTATTAGTGTAATTTTTATTTTAGTTGGTATTGTAATTTTAATTTCCAGTACTGGTTTGTAGCTGATGCATATTATATGAATAGAGTAAATTCGCAATGATCGACGCTTTTGACCAAAATGCGTGTCATATGATTGGTTATATTAAATATTATTTTGTGATATTAATAATTGGTAAATATTTAAAATTCAGATGGCCGACCAAGGAAATCAAGTAAATCTGGATAATAACCCGGAAAACCAGGATGATAATATTCAGAATGATGATAATCTGAATAATGAGAATCCGAACAACAATAACAATGGAAATCAAGTGGATAATAGTGCCATCCAACACATATTGGCACAGGGAATTATAGATGCAATGCCATATATTCTTCAAACTGTTAAGGAGGCTAATAATAAAAGTAAACATAGAAGTAAGCGACCGACTGAACCGGAAAACAGCGTAAACAATGGACCCGTGCTTCAAGCGCCCATTCCCAAAAGAAGAAGAACCACGCCTTATGGTTGTTGTTACAAAAAATTATGGTCCTGCAAACCAATAGAATTCTCGGGAAATGAAGAACCCATTGCAGCCCTACGCTGGATAGAAAAGACTGAGCCAGTCTTAAAAATAAGCAAATGTACGGAAGAGGACAACATAATGTTTGCTTCTAATCTATTTAAGAACTCAGCCTTAGAATGGTGGAACACTATCCTTCAGTCCAGAGGAAGTGATAGGGTTTACAACATGGAATGGGAGGAATTTAAAATTATGGTAGAAAGGAAATTATGCCCTCCTAATGAAAAAGAGCAGATAGCAAACAAGTTCTTAAACCTTAGGACGACTGGTGTAGATAGTAAAGGGTACACTAAATTATTCTTTGAATATGCTAGAATAGTAACTACCCTTGCATCACCAGAGCCGGTATTAATCTCCCGTTACATCTGGGGATTAATTGGAGAGATTAGGCATGTAGTCAAGACAGCTAGACCTCAAACCATAGAAGAAGCTGTAGAATTAGCAAACACCTTGACTGACAAATTAATGCGTACACGAGAAGAAGACCAGAAAAGGAACCTAGCTCAAAGGCTTACCCAACAATTCCGTTATGGTAATTCCAACCGTAGGAATATAGGTTCTACCTCTGCACCTTACTGTAAGACTTGCAAGAAGAAGCATTCGGGAAAATGCTCCACTCACTGCAATTTCTGTAAGTTACCAGGACACAGGGAAGAAGATTGCAGGAGGAAATCTAGCAATGGACTATGTTTCAACTGTGGAGAAAAAGGTCATATCAAGCCAAACTGTCCAAAATTGACTCCAGCTACGAATAACAAGAACACTAAAAATGCTAGAGCATTTGTTCTGACTGCAGATGAGGCCAGAATGATTCCGGACGTTATAGCCGGTACGTTTTTAGTTAATGATTTTTTTGCTAAAGTATTATTTGACTCTGGTGCGAACCAAAGTTTTATTAATACTTTGTTTTGCAAACTTCTTAATCAATCATTAACTAAACTACCACAAGAGTGTCTAGTAGAAACAGCAAATGGAGAAACTGTTAGGATTTCTGAAATCTTGCAGGGAGCAAGAATAGAAATTTTAAATCAAAAGTTTATTTGAAACCTTTACCCAATGAATCTGGCAGGATTCGACGTTGTTTTAGGAATGGATTGGTTAATAGCCAATAAAGCCAATATTTTATGTGATCAAAAGTCAATACAAGTAAATTCACCAAAGGGTGAAAAGATCACAATTAAAGGAGATAAACCATCTAAATCCACTAAATTCATCTTTGTGATGAAAACTGCAAGTTATATAAGAAAAGGATCATTAGTGTATTTGATTTCTATAATCACCAACACTAAAGGAAAAGAATTAAAAGACATTCCAGTAGTGTCTCAGTTTTCAGATGTATTCCCAGAAGAATTACCAAGATTACCGCCAAATAGAGAAGTTGAATTCAGAATCCACCTGCTACCAGGGACAACACCGATTGCCAAAGCACCTTACCGATTGGCACCCGCAGAAATGCAGGAACTAAAGAAACAACTAGACGAATTGTTAGAAAAAGGATTCATACAACCAAGTTCGTCGCCTTGGGGAGCGCCGATTTTATTCGTTAAAAAGAAAGACGGATCCATGCGGATGTGCATTGATTACCGTGAATTGAACAAAGTCACGATTAAGAATCAGTATCCATTACCAAGAATCGATGATCTGTTCGATCAACTGCAAGGAGCTCGATTTTTCTCTAAAATCGATTTAAGATCAGGATATCATCAATTAAAGGTACAGGAAGAGGACATTCCTAAGACCGCATTCAGAACAAGGTATGGCCATTATGAATTTACTGTCATGCCATTTGGTTTAACCAATGCCCCAGCTGCATTCATGGACATGATGAACTTAATATGTAAGCCATATTTGGATAAATTCATAATTGTCTTCATAGATGATATTCTTATTTACTCTAAAAGTAAAGAGGAACATGCAAAGCATTTGCACGCACTTTTAAGTCTACTAAGAAAGGAAAAGCTTTATGCTAAACTTTCAAAATGCGAATTTTGGTTAGAACAGGTACAGTTTCTTGGACACTTAGTGAATCATGAAGAAATTCATGTGGATCCCACAAAAATCGAGGCAATTACTAAATGGAAGACCCCTGAGTCACCAACCAAGGTTAGAAGTTTCTTAGGATTAGCCGGTTATTATAGAAGATTTTTTCAAGATTTTTCTAGAATAGCCATTCCCTTAACCAAGCTGACCTATAAATCCATTAAGTTTGAATGGGGACCCAAGCAAGAAGAAGCCTTTAAAATTCTTAAACAAAGATTAACCCATGCACCCATACTAGCATTACTAGAAGGAACTGAAGATTTAGTAATTTATTTTGACGCTTCTAAATTAGGTTATGGATGTGTGTTAATGCAACGTCAAAGGGTTAGCTCTCTCCCACTTCACCACCATTCCACCACCAATACAACACCCACATCCACCACCACTAAAACACCCACATCCACCACCATCATCCATCATCCACCTTAGTGTGAGTGTAGTAGTCTCGGGATCCAAGATTGATCGTAAGAATTCTTGTCAATCAAATGCCATGTTTGGCTAAGTCTCTTACATCACTTGGTGCAGACAAGCATTTAATGTATTACTTTTGATTTTTAATCTTTTCGCACTTTTTATTTGGTTTTGTATTACTGACTTTAATAACTAGTTTGTTATGTTGAAGGTGAAACTTCCTTATCATTTGTCCGTGGTGTCTTGGCATTACTTTACTGTCTATATAAAGTAAAATATTTTCACCAATTATATCTCTATGGTCTATATAGAGATATGTTGGCTACCTGGTCGGGGTTAAGGGAATGGTTTGGTAAGGTTCTTGCCTTGTTCAGTGTATTGATCTTGCAAGGACCTGGGTCAAGCTTACTAGGACCTCCTTCAATACCCACTGGTATTGGATGACGGGGGTGCGAATGGCTTGATCCCCTCATATGTAAACTAATATTAGTACATTAAACCGGCTACTTGGGATTGTATCCCTGCTGACTCAAACCACTTAGCCGAGGGTAACGTCGCCTTCAAAAGAGGGGCCTACCACTTTACGTACTAATAACTTAATTAATTATCTTCCAATATTCCAACCCGTTGGGATTGTATCCTAGCTGACTCAAACCACTGGGTTGAGGGTAACGTCACCTTCAAAAGAGGGGCCTACTACTATAACAAAGATAATCTCTTAAAAAGTGCAAAAGTGCGGAAATCATCAAAGGATACATTAAAGGCAAGTCGGATCCAAGTGATTCATCTTGTCTATCTGTTTTTATTTTATTTTCATTTTCAGCATTTTTAGTTTTTATTTTTATATTTTAAAACCTTTTCTAAAAATTTTAGTTTGATTAGACGTTGAGGGTAAACCGGTACTAAAAGCTCTTATGTCCTTGGACGACCTCGGTATCTTACCAACGCTATACTACACTCACGATGGGTGCACTTGCCCATTTGTGTGTTTAGTGTTAGTAGAATATCGTGTTTTATTACTTTAAAACTTGACTAATGTGTAAAATGGGCTTAAATTATCAATAAAAATATAACACACCTTACACACACCACTCCCCCTCCAATACAGAAAATAAAATAACTAAAAGACATATTTTTGGATTTCTTCAATTTTCTGATGTTTTTGTATTTTCTTAAGATTTCTCCCCCTAAAATGCAAAAAGTAGATAAATTGAAAATCTTTTTGTATTTTTAGTTTTTAAGAAAATATTTGTAAAAACAATTTGCCTAAGATGATCTACTCGGGTTTCACCTTGATGCCATTGACCAAAAGAAGATAATCAAAACATGATTTATCAAAAGCTTTCGTAAACAGGTTGGCACGTTGGTGATCTGTGTGGATTTTAACAACATCGATAAGTTTCTTTTCATAACAATCTCGTATGTAATGATACTTAATCTCGAAGTGTTTGGTCTTTGAGTGTTGTACAGTATTACGAGTGATCTGTAAAGCAGCTTCATTATCAACATAAATAGGGTAGTTAGGAATTCAAACCGTAGTCGCGCATTTGCTGTTGGATCCATAAAACCTGGGAGCAGTAACTAGAAGTTGAAATGTACCCAGCCTCGCATGTTGTAGTGGCCACACAAGTCTGCTTTTTACACTTCCACGTGACTAGGCGATTCCCCAAGAACTGACATCCTGCTGATGTTGACTTTGCATCAATCTTGCAGCCGCCATGATCAGAATCACTGAACGCAATCAAATCGAAGTTATCATCCTTAGGATACCATAGACTAGTGTCTGGACAACCCTTCAGATAACGAAAAATCATCTTAACAGTCATCATATGAGAAACCTTCGTATTGGACTGGTAACGAGCAAGAAGACATGTTGGATACATAATATCGGGCCTTGAAGCGGTAAGATACATGAGAGATCCGATCATAGCACGGTAGAGAGAAGGTTCCACATGTTCACCGGTTCCGTCAGGAGTAATTCCATGATTTTGAGCCAAAGGAGTTCCCGTAGGGTACGAGTCTTCCATCTGAAATCGCTTCAATATATCCCCAATGTACTTTGTCTGATGAACGAAGATCCCTTTCTCAGACTGATGAACCTGCAAACCCAAAAAGAACTTCATTTCTCCCATAGAACTCGTCCCGAACTTGTCTTGCATCACCCGCTCGAATTCCTTGCACATTTCATCGTCTGTAGACTCGAAAATGAAGTCATCCACATATACTTGAACCAACAACAAATCCTCGTTTCTTTCCTTGATGAAGAGAGTACAGTCGATCAACCTATGCCGAAAACCATTCTGCAACAGATAGGTAGACAACGTTTCATACCAAGCCCTCGGAACTTGATGAAGACCATACAATGCCTTTTTTAGAAGCCAAACTCTGTCCGGATGAATCGGATCTTCAAAACCAGGCGGCTGCTCAACATATATTTTTTCCTCGACTACACCATGAAGAATTGCACTCTTCACATCCATTTGATAAACAGTGAAATTCTTGTAAGACGCATAAGCCAAGAAAATCCTTATCGCCTCAAGACGTGCCACTGGTGCATAAACTTCATTATAATCAATGACTTCTACCTGATTAAAGCCCTGGACAACCAATCTCGTTTTATTTATCACAACGACACCTCGGTCATCCTTCTTGCACTTGTAAACCTATCGAGTACCAATCTTCTTATTGTTCGAGGGCCTGTCAACCAATTTCCACACGCCAAATTTCTGAAACTGATGAATTTTCTCTTGCATTGCTTCAACCCATGAATCATCTTTCATCGCCTCCTTCCACGATTTCGGCTCAACTTTACAAACATAGCAGGCGAAAGACCAATCATTCTGTTCCCTGGATTCTCTAATTGCTGAATACAACCCAGCATTGTGGTTGTTTCGAAGCTGATTACGTGTCTG
Source organism: Helianthus tuberosus (assembly GCA_030545235.1). Lineage (NCBI taxonomy): Eukaryota > Viridiplantae > Streptophyta > Magnoliopsida > Asterales > Asteraceae > Helianthus > Helianthus tuberosus. Next base: position 14,293,714 of record CM060354.1, on the reverse strand, counting down.
CACACCACTTTGGACATATCCTATAATATTCTGCCGAGGATGAGTATCATGAATTCGAGTTTCAGGAACATCAGGAACTTGAGCATTAATACCCACTTTGGACAACTAAATCGATGTCTGGAGACGCGTTAGATGTGGATGCATTCCCTTCAGCATTATCTTGAACCTGCACCTGGTCAACGAAGAATGGATTCTTCGTTGACAACAGTTCTTCGTCTACCCTCCTTGTTACCACGAAGAACCCTGGTCAACGAATAGTGGATTCTTCGTTGACTACAGTTCTTCATCATCCCAGGTTAATTCTTCGTCATCTATTCTTCGTCAATTTATTCTTCATCAATTTATTATTCGTGACAATTAAAAGAGAACAACAAGTGTTAACGGTTGTCTAACAGGGTGAATCAAAACCCAGATAAGTTTAATGCCTAGATCAGATCATTAACTTCATTCCAACATTTAAGCGTTTATACAATACTGACAAGAACCCTTTAAAGATCAAACTGACACAGAGAACCCAAATCAAACCCAAATTATTACCGATATACCTTTAATCAAAACAAAATAAACATCAACATTCAAAGCATAAACCCCTGTTTTCAAGATTCTTCAACCAAACTCAATAACACCCAAAATCAGTAAACATCCTTCATAAATTCATGTTTTATGTATCATTTCAAATCACAATCTAAAGACCAAAACAAAACAAATCATGCTTGATTTCGACATTTATTCATAATCTGAAATTCAACAAAAACTTAGTTTACAAGATTATAGCAGATATATGAGTATAACATTTGGTTTATCAGGTTTTATGTTTAACACCATCATTAATGAGTAATCGATCTCAAGACCTAGGGTTTTGATTTTGTTAACTTGATCAAACGGGTGGGTTGTTCCGATTTTGATGTTTATCGACATGAGAAAGTATGTGTAACAACAATACCTTAAGGTTTTAAAGAACAAGATCCAAATGCGGTAGATATTAAGGCATTGCTTTTCAAAGAAGATGAACTGTTGGGTTTCTTGTTTGCAGAGGAGAAGGTAAAAGTGAAAAGTGGGTTTTGAAAAACATAAGACTTCATCGATACCCCACCCCTTTATATACCCAGATCCCCCTACGAACAATCCAAGGTCGACAAAGAATGAAATGGGCCGACGAAGACTCATGATGGGCTAAAAACTGTTAAGCCCAAACTAAGACCCAACGAAGAATGAGATTCTTTGCCGATTGACCAACTCGGTGAACAATCTGTCATGAAGAATGATTCTTCGTTCACTAAAAGCATTCTTCGTTGACCTTTGAATCTTCGTGAACCTTTTGGTTCTTGGTGAACCTTCTGGTTCTTCGTGAACCTTTTCCAACACAACAAACACCAACTTAGAAGTACCATGAACAGATTTAAGCAGTTTTTGTTTTCAAGTTTACCAGATTTGCAAAAAGGATTTTTGTGAAGTTGTGATATTAAAGACAAGTCAGTTTTGGGCTTTTTCTCGGTAGAAAACATTCGAGCGACAACTTCGGCTAATCAAGAAAAATAAATTTTAAAATAAATAAAAAATTAAAATCCTAAGAATCTAATTGCGAAAAGGTAAAACTAAAACAAACATTTACAACATTAACTACCTGTACACTAAGTTACCATCTTTTTCGAGTTTCAAGGTAAGAGAATCATACCAGCTTATGGTCTTGTCAAAAACGGATTTTGTTTCTTGCAAAAATTACAATAAGCATCCTACCACGATTATCGGTATTGTCGTCCACATAAGCTCAGCTTATCAGATGTAATCACGATTAGGAGATACGCTTTAATGTATGATTTATACTACTCGCCAGTGTTCATCCACTCACGACACATTCCCGTATCAAGACATGCATGAGAATTCATCTTACCGGTGAATATGCTGTTTATCATCTGTTTTCAACGTATAGATTGTGAGATACTCACTTATTCTTGATTGAAAATAAGCCCTATGTGATTAAATAACTTATTGATGAGGAACTTGATTTTCAGATGCATGTAGGGCACAAGAGCAGGTCCGTGAACAGGTTAGTACCATCGTACAGACTAAGAGACGAACTTGACTCCCGGATAAATGTGATATTTTATCACTTATTCATTTTGGACATGTGATTGTTTATCACTTATTGAGGTCGTATGCAACATGTACACGTATGTATGGTATCATGGAAGCTCTTGACTTGCGTCCCCGTTATTCGGTACCAAGACCATATGCCAACGAATGGTTCCCACCTGGCTTGCAGTTCGTTATGTTTATATCAACCTGCACGTTTTAATCTGATTGTGAGCCTACCGATACATCATTAGTAGAGCTGCTTATCGTTTTTCATTTTGCATTTTTAACCGTATTTGACCTACCACTGGTGTATCATCATCTTCTCTATCTTTCCAAGAAACTCATTTTAGATTTTTGGATTTTTTTAATGTTTTTGTATTTTAAGATTTTTCAATGTTTTTGGATTTTCTGAATTACTCCCCCTCAAATACAGAAAATAAAATAAAATTACTAAAAGACATATTTTTAGATTTTTGCAATTTTATGATATTTTTGTATTTTCTTAAGATTTATCCCCATAAAATGTAAAAAGTAGATAAATTGAAAATCTTTTTGTATTTTTTGTTTTTAAGAAAATATTTACAAAAACGATTTGCCGAAGATGATCTACTCGGGTTTCACCTTGATGCCATTGGTCAAAAGAAGATAATCAAAACGTGATTTAGCAAAAGCTTTTGTAAACAGGTCGGCACGTTGGTGATCCGTGTGGATTTTAACAACATCGATAAGTTTCTTTTCATAACAATCTCGTATGAAATGATACTTAATGTCGATGTGTTTGGTCTTAGACTGTTGTACAGTATTACTAGTGATCTGTAAAGCAGCTTCATTATCAACATAAATATGAGTAGTTAGGAATTCAAAACCGTAGTCGCGCATTTGCTGTTGGATCCATAAAACCTAGGAGCAGCAACTAGAAACCGAAATGTACTCATCCTCGCATGTTGAAGTGGCCACACAGGTCTGATTTTTACACTGCCACGTGACTAGGCGATTCCCCAAGAACTGACATCCCGTTGATGTTGACTTTGCATCAATCTTGCAGCCACCATGATCAGAACCACTTAATGCAATTATATCGAAGTTATCATCCTTTGGACACCATAGACCGGTGTCTGGACAACCCTTCAGATAACGAAAAATCCTCTTAACAGTCATCATATGAGAAACCTTTGGATTGGACTGGTAACGAGCAAGAAGACATGTTGGATACATAATATCGGGCCTTGAAGCGGTAAGATACATGAAAGATCCGATCATAGCACGGTAGAGAGAAGGTTCCACATGTTCACCGGTTCCGTCAGGAGTAATTCCATGATTTTGAGCCACAGGAGTTCCCGCAGGCTTCGAGTCTTCCATCTGAAATCACTTCAATATATCCCCAACGTACTTTGTCTGATGAATGAAGATCCCTTTCTCAGACTGACGTACCTGCAAACCCAAAAAGAAATTCATTTCTCCCATAGCACTCATCTCGAACTTCTTTTGCATTAGCTTCTTGAATTCCTTGCACATTTCATCGTTTGTAGACCCGAAAATGATGTCATCCACATATACTTGAATCAGCAACAAATCCCCGTTTCTTTCCTTGATTAAGAGAGTACAGTCGATCAACTCACGCTGAAAACCATTCTGCAACAGATAGGTAGATAACGTTTCATACCAAACCCTCGGAGTTTGATGAAAACCATAAAATGCCTTGTTTAGAAGCCAAACTCTGTCAGGATGAATCGGATCTTCAAAACCAGGCGGTTGCTCAACATATATTTCTTTCTCGACCACACTATGAAGAAATGCACTCTTCACATCCATTTGATAAACAATGAACTTCTTGTAAGACGTATAAGCCAAGAAAATCCTTATCGCCTCAAGACGTGCCACCGGTGCATAAACTTCATTATAATCAATGCCTTCTACCTGATTAAACCCCTGGACAACCAATGTCGCTTTATTTATCACAACGACACCTCAGTCATCCTTCTTGCACTTGTAAACCCATCGAGTACCAATCTTCTTATAGTTCGGGGGCCTGTCAAACAATTTCCACATGCCCAATTTCTGAAACTGCTGAAGTTCTTCTTGCATTGCTTCAACCCATGAATCATCTTTCATCGCCTCCTTCCACGATTTCGGCTCAACTTGACAAACATAGCGGGCGAAAGGCCAATCATTCTGTTCCCCGGATTCTCTAATTGCTGAATACAACCCAGCATTCTGGTTGTTTCGAAGCTGATTACGTGTCTGCACACCACTTTGGACATCTCCTATAATATTCTACCGAGGATGAGTATCATGAATTCGAGTTTCAGGAACATCGAGAACTCGAGCATTAAAACCCAAATTATTGATATTCAAATGAACAACTAAAACGATGCCTGGAGATGCGTTAGATGTGGATGCATTCCCTTCAACATTATCCTGAACCTGCACCTGGTCAACGAAGAATGGATTCTTCGTTGACAACAGTTCTTCGTCTACCCTCCTTGTTACTACGAAGAACCCTGGTCAACGAAGAGTGGATTCTTCGTTGACTACAGTTCTTCGTCATCCCAGGTCAATTCTTTGTCATCTATTTTTCGACAATTTATTCTTCGTCAATTTATTCTTCGTGACAATTAAAAGAGAACAACAAGTGTTAACTGTTGTCTGACAGGGTGAATCAAAACCCAGATCAGTTCAAAGCCTAGATCAGATCATTAACTTCATTCCAACATTTAAGCATTATACAATACTGACAAGAACCCTTTAAAGATTAAACTGACACAGAGAACCCAAATTATTACCGACATACCTTTAATCAAATCAAAACAAACATCAACATTCAAAACATAAACCCCTGTTTTCAAGATTCTTCAACCCAACTCAATAACACCCAAAATTAGTAAACATCCTTCATAAATTCATGTTTTATGTATCATTTCAAATCACAATCTAAAGACCAAAACAAAACAAATCATATTTGATTTCGACATTTATTCACAATCCGAAATTCAACAAAAACTTAGTTTACAAGATTATAGCAGATATATGAGTATAACAGTTGGTTTATCAGGTTTTATGTTTAACACCATAATTAATGAGTAATCGATCTCAAGACCTAGGGTTTCGATTTTGTTAACTTGATCAAACGAGTGGGTTGTTCCGATTTTGATGTTTATCGACATGAGAAAGTATGTGGTAACAACAATACCTTAAGGTTTTAAAGAACAAGATCCAAATGCGGTAGATATTAGGGCTTTGCTTTTCAAAGAAGATGAACAGTTGGATTTCCTGTTTGCAAATGGAGAAGGTAAAAGTGAAAAGTTGGTTTTGAAAAAGATAAGACTTCATTAATACCCCACCCCTTTATATACCCGGACCCCCCTACGAATAACCCAAGGTCGACGAAGAATGAAATGGGCCGACGAAGACTCATGATGGGCTAAAAACTATTAAGTCGAAACTAAGACCCAACGAAGAATGAGATTATTCGTTGACTAAAAGCATTCTTCGTTGACCTTTGAATCTTCGTGAACCTTTTGGTTCTTGGTGAACCTTTCCCAACACAGCAAACACCAACTTAGAAGTACCATGAACAGATCTAAGCAGTTTTTGTTTTCAAGTTTACCTGATTTGCAAAAAGGATTTTTATGAAGTTGTGATATTAAAGACAAGTCGGTTTTGGGCTTTTTCTAGGTAGAAAACATTCGAGTGACAACTTCGGCTATTTAAGAAAAATAAATTTTAAAATAAATAAAAAGTTAAAATCCTAAGAATCTAAATGCGAAAAGGTAAAACTAAAACAAACATTTACAACATTAACTACCTGTACAGTAAGTTACCATCTTTTTCGAGTTTCAAGGTAAGAGAATCATAACAGCTTACGGTCTTGCCAAAAATGGATTTTGTTTCTTGTAAAAATTACAATAAGCATCCTACCACGATTATCGGTATTATCGTCCACATAAGCTCAGCTTATCAGATGTAATCACGATTAGGAGATACGCTTTAATGTATGATTGATACTACTCACCGGTGTTCATCCACTCACGACACATTCCCGTATCAAGACATGCACGAGAATTCATCTTACCGGTGAGTATACTGTTTATCATCTATTTTCAAAGTATAGGTTGTGAGATACTCACTTATTCTTGATTGAAAATAAGCCCTATGTGATTAAATCACTTATTGATGAGGAACTTGATTTTCAGATGCATGTAGGGCACAGGAGCAAGTCTGTGAACAGGTTAGTACCATCGTACAGACAAAGAGACGAACTTGACTCCCAAATAAATGTGATATTTTATCACTTATTCATTTTGGACTTGTGATTGTTTATCACTTATTGAGGTCGTATGCAATATGTACACGTATGTATGGTATCATGGAAGCTCTTGACTTGCGACCCCGTTATTTTTCGGTAAAAGATTCGACCATGATACCCAGATGACAAATCAGCATAAAGACCGCTTATCTCAGAACCTCAGCATACTATCAAACGGAATTTCGGTACCAAGACCATATGTCAATGTATGGTTCCCACCTGGATTGCAGTTCGTTATGTTTATATCAACCTGCACGTTTTAATCTGATTGTGAGCCTACCGATACATCATTAGTAGAGCTGCTTATCGTTTTTCATTTTTAACCGTATTTGACCGACCACTGGTGTATCATCATCTTCTCTATCTTTCCAAGAAACTCATTTTTTTTATTTTTGGATTTTTTAATGTTTTTATATTTTAAGATTTTTCAATGTTTTTGGATTTTCTGAATTACTCCCCCTAAAATACAGAAAATAAAATAACTAAAAGACATATTTTTGGATTTTTCAATTTTCTGATGTTTTTTTATTTTCTTAAGATTTCTCCCCCTAAAATGCAAAAAGTAGACACATCCGGCTTCCTTTTATGTAACAATCCGAAACATATTTTCCCATGCCTTTCAACAGTAAGAACCCTGTTCAAAGTATAACAAGCAGTAGCCACATCCTCCCCCCAAAACTGAACAGGAAGCTCCGACTCCACTATCATAGTTCTTGCTGTCTCGATAAGCGTTCTGTTCTTCCTCTCAGCGACACCATTTTGTTGAGGAGTGTAACGAGAACTGTACTCATACAGAAAGAAATACAAAACTCATCCATAACCTGATTCTTAAATTCCGTGCCGTTGTCACTTCTGATACGCTTTACTCTCAAAGTGTACAAGTTTTCAAGTAAAGTGAGCAGATTTTTGAGGATTCCCGAAGTCTCACTCTTGTGTGCCATCATCGATACCCATGAGAATCTTGAATAGTCATCAGTAACTACCAAACAATAAGCATATCCAAACGTAGTCTTGTGCTTCATAGGTCCAAAGAGGTCCATATGAAGACGTTCAAGAGGTATGTTGACGATGTTGACTTTCTTGATTGGATGGGACTTCTTCGCTTGCTTTCCTTTTTGGCACGATACACAGACGTCTTGTAAATGAAAACTCTTGACTGGAACACCATTCACCATATTATTTCTCCCCAGAAGGTTCATTTTCCTCAAGTAAATGTGACCCATACGTCTGTGCCAAGATACAGACTCCTTTTCAGTGGCTTTTGAGATAAAACATGTAACTTGTGCAGACGTGGTAATAGCTTGGCTCATATCAAGAATATACAAGTCATTAATTCTTGGAGCCGTCAACAGGATCCATTCTTTGGGAATCTTGAAACCGGGTTTTAGCACATAACAACCGGTATCATCAAAATGTACCGTGAACTTCTTGTAACAGATTTGCGAAACACTAAGAAGATTATGATCAATTTGACGCACATAATTGATCTTATCAAAACTAACAACACCATTGGAAATCATCCCTTCTCTACTGATGTATCCGCCTTATCGCCAGCAAAGGTAACATAGCCTCCCCTAATGCTTTTCACATCATACAGGAGCCTTAAGTCGCTTGTCATGTGCCGGGATGCTCCAATGTCAACAATCCAAAGACTATTCACAGTTCCTCTTGGAACACCCTGTACAACACACTACACGATCAGTTTGAGATGGGGACCTAAGCCTTAGTGGTCTTGGGTCGACCCTTATCATAAAGAAATGTTATTTCAGTTTCTTGATGATTTGGAAATGGTGTGCCTCCCCCTGAAATTGTACCGGTTTTAGGTTTCCAAGATTGTTGTCGTTTACCAGATTGATTGTTATTTACAGATTTAGACACTTCTGGTTTTGACGAATTTGATGAACTTGGTCCCTTTTCTACAACATCCGTTTTTAACGCTTTCTCGATTACCTTAACATTTTTACGTCGTTGTTTTGCTTCTTGTTCCTTAACAGTGTGTTTGTCTTGTTTAGGTGACACTGGACGACGTTGGTAATCCTTTTCAGGAGGGGCTTTTTCAACGAACTTTGGTTTTGGTGGGTTTATACAATTTTTGTTTATATGACCAAATTCTCCACACTTAAAACATGATCTCCTTTCAACAAATTTAGGAGATTCTGATCGATGTCCCGATGTTGAACTTGCAGGCCTTGAGGTACAAGCTTCATTATCACACCCATTTGTGTGTTGAGTGTAATTGTTATCACTGTTACGTTTCAAAATTTTGACTTGTTGGACAAAAGAAGTATTAGATTTATTTTCAAAAGTCTCAATTCAAAAGTCTCAACTTTGTCAGTACCGCTTGAGGCTATAAATTTAACATCCCTTCCCTTTTTCTTGTTTCGAGCTCCTTTTGGTTCAAACTTAGGTTTTTAAGCTCGTTTTTCCTGTTGTTAACCTTTAGGGGAGATTGGTTGTTCCTTAGTTGGTAATTTTTTATTCCCGTATTGTTTTCTAACTTCAGATTTTGGAATAGGATCACACTGAGTTACTGTAACTCTCGGGATCGCCTTACCCAAAAACTTACTGGTAGAATCTCCAAAACTCTTTCAATCATTGATGGATTAACATTTTTAATTGGGAAATCCTTGTTTGAGTAAATTTTATCATCACCAATCAAAGTATACAACACATTATCTCCCGTAAACGTAGACACGGATTCATCCACATATTTGATCGAATCAATCTCTTGTTTTGCAATGGATTGCACAACGGGGGAAACTGGAGTAGGAGGATCACACAAGATATGATTCTCAACAAGAATTTCTACTCCTTTCTTCTTATCAAGAGATTGATCCTGATAACTCGCATCTGATTTATCAGATTCATCATCTGATGAAACATAATCCTCAATTATTGGAGGAGTGTGTTCCACAGCACAAGACACATTTTCTGTCTTTTCAGATTCTTTTGATGAATCATCCAGTTTGAACCCTGAACCTGCTGTAAACTCTTCGGGATTAAGAGGTACAGATGGTTCAAACCGTGGCATTTCCTCCTCATCAGGCATCTTGGTATAATTGTGTCTCAAAGGAGGTGGACACGATTTATACCCAATGCACTTAACATCCCCTTTCAGCTTCTGAACCTCGATGATATGATCAAGCACATATCGGGAGTTAGAATAACTCTCCAACTTGAGCTTGATCTCATCATGCTCACATTTGGCAATGGCTAACTCTTTCTTTAATTCTTCAATGATTTTAATATAGCTATTAATAACTGTTTGCTTGTTCAAAACTGTTTTTGTTAATTCAGATACACTTTTCTTAAGCGTTTCAATAACATATTTGAAATCTTTTTCGTTATGAGTTAAAGCCATGTTTGCCTCCTTGCATTTCGAAAGGTCAACTACCAACCCTTGATTGTGACTAGTAACTACTTCTAGCTTACGTTTCAATTCTACACAATCATTGCATACACTTGAAGTTTCGGTGTTTACTTTACTAGTTGAAGCTGCAGCAGTTACCATAAAGGCAGTATGATAAGAGAAAGATCCATCCTCAGTGAAGAACTTTTCTATTTCCTTGGATACGACTTCAGCTTTCCTTAGCAACACAGATTTCTGACTTTTAAGCTCTTCTGCTTCTTTCAGTTCCTCAGCTTCCTTAAGCAAACTGTCAAGCTCAACATCCTGATTTTCTTTTACATGCAAATCTGAACCATAACCACTCGCATTGGAGCTTTCCTCATCCGAGCTACCGCTGTAACCAGAACTGTCATCATCCTCAGAGAACTCCTCACTGTGAACATGCTTGATATACTTAATGATCTTAGCATAACAAGCAGTTCCTCCATTTCCTTCTGTTCCCTATTTTCCCAGTTGAGCTGACCAGTCACATCCTTTATCTACACGAACTACTAAGGCTCTGTTTGAATTGGAAGGCCCTGACTGATTTGAGTTACTCGGGTTGTTAACTGCTACAATGCTCCTTTCATTGTTCACTTGATTGGCATTGGATGAGCTTGACTAGTTTCTAAAAGGATTTTGATTTCCTTGTCTATTGGTTCGTGTGCATTCCCGCTTGAAGTGACCTGTCTTACCAAAATTGAATCACGTAACTGCATCCTTATCAAAACCATAATTAGTATCCATTTTGCTCTCCAAACTTTTTCTACCCGTTCTTCTCATGTAGTCCTTAGCTCTACTCACGGCACTCGAAAACGCCTACTTAATATCCATCAGTTCCATTTCCTCTCTATCTATTTCTTGATAGTCTTCATATGTTAAATTAATGTTTCCAATCTGACCGGCGACTAATCCACAATAGGCACTCACCATTGTGTTTAGAAGCTCTATATGTTCCCGAGCACCTTCCACACTGACTTTGGTGAAGTTTGAGGTATCAAATCTGACGGTGTTGGGGTTTCATTGTTGAGAGTTGTTGTTTCCGTAAAAGGCTTGTTGAGGAGCTGGTTGACAAGGTTGTTGTAGAGTAGTTTGTGTGAATGGAGAGGGCTGTTGTTGGGTTTGTTGAGGAGCAACTTGTGAAAAAGGAAGATAGGCGTTCGGATCGAATGGTCTTCCATAAGGATCTGTGAGAGGACCAGGGGGTTGTGCTTGTTTGGGTGGTGGTAGATAGGCGTTTGGATCGAACGGTCTTCCATAAGGATCTGTAAGAGAACTAGACGATTGAGCTGGTTGACCATAAGGGTTTGTATGTGATACAAATGCGGTTTGAAGCTTCGGTTGTTGTTGATTGGTGCTAACTCCCATATTAATACCTCCAAGGTATATCTCAGTGTTTGTGGAACTGGAACTCGTTTAGCTTTTCGAATTTCCTCTTCACCCTTATTCTCGAGCTTTTGGACGAATTCATAAATGCTAACCGTATCTAAAACACCAGTATACTTCAGAAAATCAATGAACTGACTCCACTTGGGTGGCAACGCATCAGCAAAACGCATGACCATTTCTTGATGTGTAGCCAGAACCTTGTATGAGTGCATCTCACTTAGCAAGTGATAGTACCGAGTAGCCATGTCGTAGAGTGTTTCATTTTCCATGAACCGAAATCCTTCGAACTCCTTCTTCAACAAATCATGACGAATTTATCTTGTTGCCGCATTTCCTTCTCCTCTAGATTCCAAGACATCCCACAAATACTTTGTACTTGTATAATAAGCGAATTGATGATAAATATCCTTGTGAAACGCTTGAGTAAGAATAGCAAAGGCTTTCTTCTCAAGATCATACGCCTTCTTATCATTATCGCTCATTCCCGCCAAAGTGAGTGGATTGGAACCGGCTTCTTCGAGAGCTAAGTTGTACGGTGTAGTGAAGCACATCCACAATTCGGTATTTTGTCCTAGAATGTACGTATGAAAATGACCTTTCCATGTTGGATAATCGTTCATGTGATTTAGCTTCGGTGGACGATTGTTGCTACTCGTTTCACTCTCGCTTAAGAGAAGATTCTGAATGCTATGATTTTGATTGGCGACACATGCCCATTGATGTTCGGTAATTTCCATTTTGGGTATTAATCCATTGACCCATTGTGAAGGATCTTGTGGTGTACTTGAGTTATCACTCCAATTCCAACGATTTGAACTCATTATGAAGTTTTGTGAAAAACAATTTAAGTTAAAGGACAAAGTTGTAAGTTTTGACAAAGTTACAAACTTTCTGTGAAAACACAAGATACTTCCCAACCAAGAATGTGCTCCACGAAGACTGGTTCTACGAAGAATGATTCCAACGAGAATTATTCCAACGAAGAATGACTCTTCGTCAAGCACAAGGGAACCATGAAGATTCTGATTCTTCGTGAGATAGGTTCCAACGAAAAATGATTCTTCGTCCAACAGATTCTTCGTCCAGCAGACTCTTCGTCAAATTGATTGTTCGCGTATGAAAGATTGTTCGTGAATTGGTTGGTGAGATTCCCCCTTTTACAGTAAGTTTCTTTTTCTGATTTTAAGAAAGGTGGTAGCTGGATATCCTAACATAGTTAAAAACAAACATTCAAAATCTTGTATTTTTCAGTAAATCTTTTTGAATCTTATCCCTACCAACCAATTTCCGCCTTTCGCCGGAAAGTTTGACAAACTCAAATTTTGCAAGAAATTTTAAGAAAAACCAAGTCCTAACATGTCTCCATGTGTTTTAACTAGGTTTTTATAAAAATTATCTTCAAATAACAAGTTTTAACCAAGTTTTTAAACACTTTTTCTGGAAAAACTTAATTTTCTTGTTTTCAAGCTCAAAAACAACTTCAAGAAACCTCACAACTTGCTCAAACACAAGGTTTTGCTTGGTTTTAAACAAGGAATAGAGCCAAAGCTTTGATACCACTTGTAGGTCCACTTGGAGGATCAAGATAACCTACTTCCTTGTTTGTTAACACAAAAACGAGTGCGGAATCCACGTAGTTATGCAAACCAAAGCAAAGTAAAGCAAACACAATTAACCAAAGATTCACAAGCTTTGATTAAGTGGAGAGAATTAGTACAACACATACACACAGTGCTTACAACTTCACCGGGACTCTCTTACTGAAATGTGAAACAAGTGTCTGCTTATATAGACCCAATACCCAGTAACCCTACGAAGAAGGTTACTGTGCTCACGAACATTTATCAGGCCCACGAAGAATGGAATCTTCGTGGACTATACCAACCAACCAACAATCAATCACCACGAAGAATCATTCTTCGTGGTGAACAATCCTTATAAACCTCATTGTTCATGACACATGTAGTCCCACGAAGAATAGGGAATGTTCATGGGGAACCTATACACAGACCAAGACTTGCAGTAAACACACACTAAGATCCAAACACATTAACAACTAACAGTTGCACATGTGCAAACTGTTTTACAACGCCAACAAAGTAAACGTCGTGCTAAGTCAAGATAGGAGGATATCTTGACTTGGCCGACTTGACCAAAACTATACAGACCGTAAATAAAGACCGTACAAATTACAACGTAATAAGAACAAGCTACAAACACAAAACTGCACCAACACATATTTTATGTTCATGGATGCTATCTATAAGTGTAATTTTGATATGATTCGAACATCTTAAATGTTTGTGTGGTAGAGACAATTTTATGAATTTACTTGACAAGCAGTATGTGCCTAGAAATTTGTTTAGTAAAATGATAAATGTATGTATATAAAAGGTACTTGTAATTGGTTGGAATATGATATGTTAATACATATGTATTTATGTATGTTTTTTTTTAAGTGACGAAAAGAAAATATTATTTCATAAAGTTCTATTATAAAGTGATTTATATGGTGACACAATATATTGTGTCTTATATAATTTAACGTGTTAGTACCGTTATAACTGAACTGAAAACAACCGAATTTTCAACGTAAATGGGTCACTCATTTTGTTTTGCGTGTTCTCGTAATATGTAATATTGAGTGTTCTACATAGAACCTTCCCCGACATATATATAGATATATAAGAACTCACAAGGACAGTGTTATTTTTTTAATACAACTTGATACATCACACAAACATAATGAAAGGTTACTGTAGGTCCCTCTCGAGGATGAGATAAAACCTTTTCCTTGTTATATCAAACACACTAGCGAGTGCGGAATCCAAGCTAGCATGCAACCGAGAATTTATACGAGAACAAGCACAAACACAACACACAAGATTCACCGATTAACACCACATGTATTAATACGTATGAAAGGTCCGGTTACAAGCTCAATGTTTACAGATATGTTCTATAAACTCTCACAGTGTGTGTGTGCTCTCCTGTCTCTCTCTATCCCACTATGTCTAGCTCTACTGAACACAACACACTACATGGGTATTTATACCCGACACAGCTAACATGCTCGAAGGATAGGGAAATCTGGTCGAAGGATCATCTATCGACCAGAAATCTACCGAAAGATCCATACATACCTCGAAGGATTATATCCTTCGAGGTCCATCTGTATCTATCGAATGTTTATCTTTCGAGGTCATCGAAGGATACAAACCATCCTTCGATGATATCCTTCGACACAAGCATGTTACCCACAATGTGCTAACTGTTTGGCCAAGTCAAACCAGGAGGATGGTTGACTTGGTCAAACTTACATCAACCTTACATTAAAGACATCGTTTTGTATCATGACGAAATACAGACAAAGTACAGACACAAGTGCACCAACAAACTCCCCCTTGGCTGTAGCTTTGTCTCGATCTTCGTGTCTTCAAGTCTTCAAGGCCGAGTCGAACCGAGCCGAGTCGCGTCCACACAAAGTGGATCAACAAACTCCCCCTTGGACGCTACTCGTGATGGTTCGTCTTCTATGTCTTTCATGTCGGAGGATCTTCAAAGTCTTCACGCGTTGTAAGCAGAAAGTGTATCAACAAACTCCCCGTTTAATGTAGAAAGTGTGTTGACAAACTCCCCCTTAGATTAAACTCTCCATTGAGTCATGCTCGTGAATCGTTGACTTATCAATTCTTCAGATCCTTGTGGTGTTGGTGAAGGGACAGCGGCAACTCGATCATTTTATCCTTTGAGTGCCTCCACTTCGTGTCTTCATTCCACAGCTTTTCATCGAACATGTTCTCCTTGCCTTTAGCATCTGCACATGCAAGAAAGCTAAACGCATAATGAGAACAACCGCTTGGAATATAGTTAACATTTAAACTAACGACACATACGAGATCAAATCTCAATCAAACACCAACCGACAGCAGTTTGAAAGTTTAGAAAAATATTCATTTTAATCCTTTAACTTTCAAAACTCGTTAACTTCGACTGTTTATGAAGATGCAATTGTTTTCCAGCTTACGATCAGGAATTTGGGTAGGATAGACTCGAGTTCCAACATCGGTCAAATAAAAATAAACTAGAAGCAAAATCTTTTTGGATTTTAAAAAGTTTATATTAAAACACACCTAAAATCTTTTTGGAATTTTTCATTTTTCAATGTAAAGACGGAAAACAATAAATAAATATGTACAGAGATACATAAACAGGAAACATTAAATAAATATTTACAGACATTCTTTTTGCGAGTTTCGAGGGTAAGAGAATCATATCAGTGTACGGTCATGTCAAAACGTTCTTGTTGTTCAATTAGTTAACATTAAAATAAGCATCCTATAACAATTATCGGTATTGTTGTCCACATAAGCTCAACTTATCATTTGTAATCATGGCGAGGGGATACGTTAAGGTATAATTTATACTTATCGACCGGTGTTCATCCACATCACGACACATTCCCGTATCAAGGTATGCACGAGGATTCATCTTACCGGTGAGTATACCGATTATCATCTGTTTGACCGTATATGATGTGAGATTCTCACTTATTTTGATTTGAAAACAAGCCCTATGTGATAGAATCACTTATTGATGAGGAACTTGATTTTCATATGCATGAGGGCACAGGAGCAAGTCCGTGAACAGGTCAGTACTTTCGTACAGCAGAGAGACGAACTTGACTCCCGGAAAGAATTTGTGATATTTTATCACTTATTTTGTATGGACATGTGATTGTTGATCACTTATTGAGGTCGTATGCAATATGTACACGTATGTATGGTATCATGGAAGATCTAGACTTGCGTCCCTGTAATTTTTCGGTAAAAGATACAACCATGATACCCAGATGATAAGCAGCATAAAGACCGAATATCTCAGAAACTCGGCAATCTCTCAAACGAAATTTCGGTACTAAGACCATATGCCAATGAATGGTTCCCACCCAGTCTTCAGTCGATTTAAGTTTATATCACCCTGCACACTTTAAAATGATTGTGAGCCTACCGATACATCTTATATAGAGCTGCTTATCGTTTTTCATTTAAGGTTTAAAGAGGTTTAGACAGACCACTGATGTACTATCATTTTCTCTTTTTCTCGCCAGGAAACTCATTTTTGCTTTTCTATTGTTTTTGTGTTTTTGAAATTTTTCAATGTTTTTGGATTTTTCAAAGTTGGATTTACTCCCCCTAAAATCAATAAAACTAGGACAAATTTAAAACACAAAGGGTATTTACAAAAATGATTTTCCGATGTCGGTTAACTCATGTTTTACCTCAATGCCGTTTACCAAAATTAAGTTTTAATCAGAAATTATTTAGCAAATTTTGGAAAAATCAGTTGGCATGTCGGTAAGCGGTGCGGACCATGACAACATTGTCTGGCCAAAGAGTGCTGTACGAGATAATAATTCACAAAGTAGCTTAAATATCGACAAGTAAAAGGGAGATTAGAAATTTAAAACCGTATCCTGCAACTGCATCGTGCATTGCAAGGAATCTGAGTGCTCTCCCAAACTGGATATCCACCCGGTGTGGACTTCAAAGTCGATTTTTGTAGCTACTGAGAATTCGCTTGACAGCAACAAGATCAGAAACCTTTGGGTCCGGCTGGTCTTCCACAATGCACCAGCGAAGGTCTTTGTCTTTCTCTTTCAGAAGTAGTGTGCGGTTGTTCAATCCATTCCAA
Organism: Helianthus tuberosus; assembly: GCA_030545235.1. Lineage (NCBI taxonomy): Eukaryota > Viridiplantae > Streptophyta > Magnoliopsida > Asterales > Asteraceae > Helianthus > Helianthus tuberosus. The sequence goes on along the minus strand of CM060354.1, from coordinate 14,276,861 downwards.
GGCATCCGCACACCCGGTTGGTTTGTCCAACAAACACATTTTCTTCAATCACACCACGAAGAAATGTACACTGCACGTTCATCTTGTAGATTGTGAACTTCAGACGTGCTGCAGGTGCGTACATTTTGATTTGAATCTATCCCGGGAACCCGATCAAAGCCTTGAACATTCACTTTTGAAATGATTTTCATTTTGTCGAAGCTTTTCAATCTCTTTCAACAGACATTTCTGTTTCCCTTTCCTTTTTCTCTCCATCAAAGGCAGCAATTTCTTCTGTTGCCTATTTTGTGCAAGGATGCTCCACTATCAACAATCTTACGACTATCGAAAGTTCCTCCTGGAATATCCTACACACTTACTCAAAAATTAGTTGGAGAGAGGGACCCAAGCCTTTGTGGACTTGGGTCGTCCTTGATCATCAAGAAAAGTGATTTCAATCACTTGATGATTAGGAAAAAGAACCTGTGGTGCTCCCCCTGACTGAATTACCTGTTTTTGTTTCCAAGCTGTTTGTTCTTTACCAGTATTTGCATTAATTGTTTTAGCATTTACTGGTTTTACAGTTTTAGGTTTTGCTTGAACAGGTTTTTCTTCTTTGACCTCTGATTTTAAGGCCTTTTCAATTACCTTTTGATTCTTTTGTTTTAACTTCTTTTCCCTTTCTTTCAAGACACGTGGGTCTTGTTTCGGGGAAAATGATCGTTTTTGGTAATTGGTTTCTTGGGGAGCACTCGTTTTTGGCTTCAACTTTTGCAGGTATGGGCAGTATCTTACAATATGCCCAATTGTGCCACACTCAAAGCACATTCTCCGCTCTACAAACCTCGGAGAAACATGTTGATGATCAGACTGAGAACCAGACAATGAACTTTGTGATCTAGACGTGCTTGGACCTAAATCACATCCGTTGGTGTGTTGGGTGTAATTATTCTGTTCATTTCGTTTTAAAATTCTAACTTGTTTTATAAAATCAAGGTTAGATTTATCCTGAAATGTTTCAAGTTTGTCTGAACCCGTGGATCCAACAAAGTTCATTTTCGGTTCTCGTTTCTTAACAGGAGCTCTTTTGTTTTGCACCCATTGTTGTTGAACCTTAGGTGCTTGAACATTCTTGTTCTGAGCCTTCTTTCCCTGTCCCTTACCCTTTCCGGAGTTGACTTGTTGTTTTCGCTCAACTGGTGGTTTTTGGTTTCCGTATTGTTTTCTAATTTGTTCACACGGAATTGGATCACATTGAGTGACGGTAACTTTGCCACTTTTGTTTCCCAAAAACTTGTCAGTACATCCTTCAAAAATTTGCTCAATTAAATCTTGATTTACATTTTTAATTGGAAAATCTTTGTTAGAGTAGATTTTGTTATCTCCTTTGAGCGTGTACAACAAGTTATTCTCTTCACTTGTAGAAACAAGGGACTCCATTGCTTTTGACATTTCAGTCTTACTCGGTTTCACTGGTGGATCACACAGGATGTGATTCTCGATTGGAATATCTGGTGTAACCGAGTCAGACTGTTGTTTCACAATTTCTTCAGATTCATCATCTGAAGAATCAGCATCCTCAACAATGGGAGGACTCTGTTCCTTCACACATGATGAATCTGTCACATTCTCAGATTCAGATTCAGTTTCAGATTGGCCCGAGGATGATGTACCAGTTGTGAACCCGAGGCCTGCTGCAAAGTCATCTAGACCGAGTGGCACAGTAGGTTCAAAACGGGGCATATCCTCATCATCAGGCGACTTTGAGTAATTGTGATTCATTGGGGGAGGACATGATTTGAATCCAATACATGGTTTATCCCCCTTTTTCTTTCTCTCTTGAACATCAATGATGTGATCCAAAACAAAGCGGGAATTGGAATAGCTTTCCAGTTTCTGCTTAATTGTTTCACATTCACATCGAGCTGTTGCTAACTCTACCATTTGCTTTTCAATTGTGTCAATAAGATTATTGTTAGCATGTTGTTTACGCAAAACAGCCTTTTGTAATTCTGAAACATCATGTTTTAATGACGCAATTGTAGCTTTAAATTCCTTTTCATTTCTGGTTAAAAATACGTTAGCCTCAGCTGCTTTAGACAGATCTACAACCAATTCTTGATGGTGTTTGTGTGTGATTTCATATTCCTCTTGCAAAGCCTCGTGTTTGCTTTGCAATTCACAACACTCATCCTTCAAAGAAACATGTTTGTCTTGCAAGTCAAACAAACTAGCTTGTAAAGCATCATGGTTGCCTTGCAACTCAGACATGTTTGCCTCCAAATCAACATTTTTAACACGCAAACTACCACAGTTATCACAATTAGCAGCAATGGGTTCATCGACACATACCTGACCTGATGAACTGTCGACATTAGCCATAAAGGCTGAATGGAGAGAAGACGAAGAGTAAGTAACTTGATCCACATGATCATTGCCTGAGGTGGAGGATTCGTCATCTGAGCTTCCACTATAACCAGAACTGTCTTCATCTTCAGACGATGCAACACCATTGGTGGAAGATTCTCCACCACTGGCGTGCTTTAAATCCTTTACGACTTCAGCAAAACATGCTGTTCCACCATTTCCTCCTTCTCCAAGCTGAAGCGACCAATCACAACCCTCATCTATTTGAACCAACAGCCCCCGGTTGGTATTTGATGACCCTGCTTGGCCTTGGTTGTTGACAGGTATCAACGTACGAACATTGTTCCTGTTCTGGTTCTGCTGGTTGCCTTGATTTCTGAAGGGGTTTTGGTTTCCATGCGGAGTTGGTCTTGTGCATTCCCTTTTGAAATGACCCCGTTCACCACAGTTAAAGCACGTTACAGCTTGCTTGTCGAACCCATACTTGGTGTCTTTCTTGCTTTCCAAGTTGGTTCTCCCCGTCCTTTCCATAAACTCCTTTGCTCTTCGAATTGCACTAGCAAGAGCCCATTTGATATCCATCATTTCAAACTCTTCTTTATCCACTTGCTGATAATCTTCATTGGTTAGATTGATATTCCCAATCTGACCTGCGACTAATCCACAATAAGCACTAACCAAGGTGTTCAACATCTCCATATGCTCCTTGGCTACTTCGACACTGACTTTGGAAAAGTTGGAAGTGTCTAGTCTGACTGTGTTAGGATTGGAAGTGGCTTGAAAGTTTGAGGAGCTTCCATAAAACCCTTGCTGTTGCGGTTGTTGCTGCTGAGCTGTCGGTTGCACATTCGGTCTTGAAAACATCGTGTAGGCTGAAGGATCAAACTGATCTGTTGTGGAAGGTCCGGTGTTTGAGATGAAGGCTGTTTGAAGCTTCGCATGTTGAGAGGCTGGTCTTTCTCCACTGATACCTCCTGCAATCCCAAAGTACATCTCTGGATTTTGAGGAGTTAGTGTTCGTTTTGCCTTAAGCTTTTCTTCTACATCCTTGTTCTCCAGTTTTTGAATCAACTCATAAACGTTGATTGTGTCTAGAACACCATTTTCTTTGAGAATTTCAAGATAACTGCTCCACTTTGCTGGTAAGCTATCAGCGAATCTCTTCACCATTTCTTGTGGAGTGGCAGTGACTCTAAAACCAAACATCTCGCTCAACAAGTGATGGAACCTTGTAGATAACTCTGCCAAAGTCTCATTCTCCATACACGTGAAACCTTCAAACTCTTTCTTCAGTAATTCTTGCTTGATCTTTCTAGATTGAGCATATCCCACAAGCTTTTAGTAGTCGTGCAGTAAACAAACTGGTGGTAAATGTCTTTGTGAAGAGCTTGTGTGAGAATCATGAATGCCTTCTTTTCTAACTCAAATTTCTTCTTATCATCATCAGACATAGTGCTGTAAGTTTCTGGATTAGATCCTGCAACTTCCAAATCATGGTCAAATGCGGTGAAGAAGCACATCCATAGATCTTGACCTTGCCCCTGAACATAAGTTCTCAGCCTTTCTTTCCACCATCCCCAATCATTGATATGATTTAGCTTTGGCGGCTTTGTGCTTGTACCAGTCTCACTGTCGTTCTGCATCATAGATTGAATGCTGTTGCTTTGATTTGTGACCAATGCCCATTGATTTGCAGTTATCATTGCTGCTTGAGGTGGAGCAATAGCCTGCATCCATGCTTTGCTGAAATCTGACGCAGATTGTGTAGCTGATGATTGCGTAGCTGATGATTGTGGAGTTAGAGTCCACGCGGTTGGATCCCACTGACCGTTTGTTCCCATTTTATAAAAATAATATATTAAGTGAAAATAGATTTAAAATTTGCAAAACAAGTTTTCCCTTTAAAAATCTAATTTTCACAAACTATGTTAATTTATCGAGAGATAACAAACAGCCGAAAGATTCTTGATCGAAAGACCTGAAACACAAACTGTTAAACACAAACAGATTAATGATCGAAAGATCAATACCTGTTCGAAGGATCAACAGGGTTCGAAGGATCTCTGTTGAATTTCGAACAATGTTTTTCGAAAGATTCTCCACCGAAGGATCCTTATCTTTCGAAAAAGTACTGTACACCGAAAGATGATTTCGAAAGATGACTTCGAAAGACTCCCCAGTCGAAAGATCCTTGTCTTTCGAAAATGAACAGTAGACCGAAAGATGAATGTTTCGAAATGATTCCTTGGTTCGAAGGATGATGATCTATCGAACCTCCACTGATCGAAAGATGGTCTTTCGAGTTCGAAGGATATCTTTCGAATGGTTCTGACACAGTTGACAATCGGTGACAAGTTGGTGAAAAAGTTGACGGGTTGGTGAGAAAGTATGTTTAGACCATATCTTGCAGGTCTGAATATGCAGGTCTTTCACCAAAACAGGTAAGGTCCGAATATTTTAATCAGTTAACAATTCCCAACACACAAACACTTTGAAATTTAAACTTTTTAAGATCAAAAGTGTAAAATACCAAGAACACTATAAATATCGGTTGAAGATAAGAAGAACAAACCCAGAAATATGAATATTTCTGCAAACCTACAACAATCCGAAACCCGATTTTAACAAGTTTTTCCAGAAAAATATAAACTTTTAAACCCGAAAAACAGTCTGAAAACTCTCGGTTTTAACAAGGAGAAGAGCCAAGGCTCTGATACCACTTGTAGGTCCCTCTCGAGGATGAGATAAAACCTTTTCCTTGTTATATCAAACACACTAGCGAGTGCGGAATCCAAGCTAGCATGCAACCGAGAATTTATACGAGAACAAGCACAAACACAACACACAAGATTCACCGATTAACACCACATGTATTAATACGTATGAAAGGTCCGGTTACAAGCTCAATGTTTACAGATATGTTCTATAAACTCTCACAGTGTGTGTGTGCTCTCCTGTCTCTCTCTATCCCACTATGTCTAGCTCTACTGAACACAACACACTACATGGGTATTTATACCCGACACAGCTAACATGCTCGAAGGATAGGGAAATCTGGTCGAAGGATCATCTATCGACCAGAAATCTACCGAAAGATCCATACATACCTCGAAGGATTATATCCTTCGAGGTCCATCTGTATCTATCGAATGTTTATCTTTCGAGGTCATCGAAGGATACAAACCATCCTTCGATGACATCCTTCGACACAAGCATGTTACCCACAATGTGCTAACTGTTTGGCCAAGTCAAACCAGGAGGATGGTTGACTTGGTCAAACTTACATCAACCTTACATTAAAGACATCGTTTTGTATCATGACGAAATACAGACAAAGTACAGACACAAGTGCACCAACAGTTACAATACCTAGCATCGCCGCTCAACCATATACATAGTTGAAGCACACATCATCACACACACTATATATACATAGTGTGTCGCTTTTTATTAGTAGGGAACCCAAAGAACATGATCTTCATGTAGAAAATGGTAAATTGTAGCACTTCCCGGAGTAACTTTAAGCAATTGAAAAATTATATGTTTCGGGTCCCATTTCGAGGTATCAGTATAGAAAATCACCACGGATTTCACTTGGGTACCATCAGCACCCTCCAACGAAGCCACATAAGACTCGGTACCAACACTTTTGTGGCATTAAAAGACAGCATAGGCGTAGTTTAGCCTATGGCAAACCACAAGTTTATTTGCTTCAAGCTTTTTGACCAACACAATCTTATACTTTTGTGATGGGGTAGTATCTTTAGCGTACACCTCGGTTGAAAGAGCTTTCGCCTTTTTACCTAGTTTTGTGGTAGTGAATGAAGAATGTTATGGCTCAATTGAATTCCTCTCTCATTGATATCTTAATATATATACAAGATACAATCCCACAATTTAGGGAAGAGATAAATACAAAATCAATAACATAATCCTATCTATATTTACATAAATTATAATCTATTACACCCCCGCAGTCGAAGCAAGATGTGGGCGAATGTTGAGACTGGAGCGGAAATCGTTAAATAATACCCGAGGTAAGCCTTTGGTGAAAATGTCAGCAATCTGTAGCCGAGTGGGGGTATGAAGTATCTGTATGGTGCCATATTGAATATGTTCATGCACAAAATGAATCTCAAGCTCTATATCTGTTTGGTGCGTTGATGCTGAACCGGATTACTAGATAGGTAGATGGCACTGATATTGTCGCAATACACCAAGGTAGCCGTGGATAGAGGTCGACGCAACTCGAGAAGAAGGTTGCGGAGCCAACAAATTTCAGCAACGACATTTGCAACCGCACGGTATTCGGCTTCGGCGCTGGAGCGAGAGATGGTCGACTGTTGCTTGGAGGACCAAGATAACAGGTTTTGTCCCATGTAAACACAATATCCTGAGGTAGAGCGTCGGGTATCCGGACACCCCGCCCAATCAGCATCTGTATAGGCCCGTAAAGAAATATCAGGACACGAGGAGAGAGTGAAACAATACTCCGCCGTGCCGCGTATATGGCGAATAATACGCTTCAAAGCAAGTTAGCGGCTCAATTGAATTCCTCTCTCATTAACATCTCAATATATATACAAGATACAATCCCACAATTTAGGGAAGAGATAAATACAAAATCAATAACATAATCCTATCTATATTTACATAAATTATATTCTATTAGTGAAATCGATCATGGATTCTAATGAAGTTGCACAAAATATTTCGTCACCTTCGATGCCTTTGTGTTCACATATATTGATTGTTTGCTTCATAGTTTTGGCTTCTCTTGAGTCATGCTTAACAGAAAACCATAGCCGGCCCTAGGGGTGTGCGGGGATGACCACCGGCCAGGGCCCGTGTTTTTCGGGGCACAGTTTTTTTTTTAAAGTCCGATATATATATATATATATATATATATATATATATATATATATATAGGGAGGGGCTCATGCGAGAACCACCCTTATTGTGAGAACCTTGAGAACCAATGTGAACACAACCTAAAATAGCTAAAAAAACCTAAAAAAACCTAACCCTCACCCCCAAAAAACCTAAACCCCCCCACCCCCCCCCCCTAAAAAAAACCTAACCCCCCCCCCCCCAAGCTAAATGCTAAAAAAAACCTAACCCCACCCCCCACCCCCCCCAAAAACCTAAACCCCCCTCCCCACCCCCCAAAAACCTAACCCCCCCCCCCCCCCTCAAGCTAAAATGCTAAAAACTAAACCCCCAAAAAACCTAAAAAAAAATCTAAAAAAATAAAAAAAAAAAATCTAACAATTTTTTTTGAATTTTTTAATATTTTTTATGTTAAAATCGCTATTTTTAGCTATTTTTAGGCATTTTTGGTGTGTTCATATTGGTTCTCGCGGTTCTCACAATAAGAGGTGGTTCTCGCATGATCTTCTCCCTATATATATATATATATATATATATATATATTATGTATATTATATATTATTAAATATAAAAATGACAACCATAGCCGAGTGGTTGTATGTGTTTGTTTGTGGATTCAAGGTATCTAGTTCGATACCCAGTACAAGCATCCTTTTATTTTTTAACTCTTCCCTATTTTGTTATCTCTTTTTGTTTTCGTGAGAGATTTGAAAACAGAGCTATATGGAACTCATCAACTACACATCATATGGTGTATAAATTTAGCTTTACATACCTCATCAGCTTATTTGAGTACTTATTAGTTTATTTATTTAAAATACGCTTTGACGTAAATTTAGTTCGGAAACAAGCCGGGTCAATTGTAGGAGAGCTTCACGAATCATTGGTTGGCTGTTAGTTTATTACGATATGTTATTTACTCATTCAAATACTATGATTTTGTCATTTTTGGCAATTGCATTGTTTATTGCTATAACTTTAATCGTTGTTGTAAAAAATTAGTTTACGTCGTATATTTATATATTTCGTTAGCACCTGAAGGGCACATTTTTCTGGGCTCGGAAAGGGCACCTGAATTCTTGGGGCCGGCCCTGCAGAAAACTTATTGTAGATGTCGGGAAGATCTTTTGATGAAAAAGGGTATCACATCAGAGAGGTGTTTTGGTAGAAAGGCAACGTTTTGGTCATTTTTCATGAAATGCAATTTCATTTCTTCCCCTTCATGCAAATCTTTTTCCAAGAAAGGTTTTGCAAGTGGATTATCTTTTAGCTGATTTTGGGATGCAACATATGGGGATGATGTTTTACCTCATCCTTGCATGCGCCATTAAAGAGAGGAAGTTTTCGGGGATGATCACCTTCTACCTCTTCCTTTGATGCATCGTAAAAGAAAGGAATTTTCTGAAGATCATCTTCAAGCTCATCATTGGATTGACGTATAAGAAAGGAATTTTCTAAAGATCATCTTCAACCTCATCCTTGGATTTGACGTATAGGAAAGGAATTTTCTGAAGATCATCTTCTACCTTATCATTGGATGTGGTGCTTGAGGAAACTTAATCCAATCCATCATCCCATGCTATAAATCAACAAGATAGTTTCATATTGTTGGTACATGTGACTAAATTTAAGAAGAAATTAAGAAAAAAATAAACAAAGATCAACCTTTAGTGTATAAAAGATCCTTGATTGCTTTTGGGATAGGACTGTTTGGCAATACAGACTTCCAGTACACTTCAGGACTCGCCGCATGACTTCCTACAAGCAGGGGCGGACCCACATGGTCCGGGTCGGGGTCCACGGACCCCAATCTTTTTTTAGAAAATAGTAGAACCGGTATGTTAATTTTTTCAAGGAACTCATAAAATAAATTAATTGGACCCCATAGTATTAAAAGCAAAGATGGTATGGTGGTAAATCCCCTTGTGTTTCAACAAATAGATTCCAAGATCAAGTCTTACATGCCTTGTTTTTATAGTTTATTTTTTTCCATCAAAATTAAACTAGCGTTTTAACACTTGATTACCAAATAAAACTTCCAACATATAATATAGTGGTTTCATGTCCACTAAATGCTTCTACATTATCTCCTAGCCCCGGACCCGACTATGATGACCGACCCGAATATTTTAAGGTTTGGTAGTGAAAAATTCTTACACAAAAAGTGGGACTCCAATGAAAAAAAATCATGGGTCCGTCACTGCCTACAAATGCTAGCTGATAACCGAATCACAGATAACAGATATTAACTTAAAATTTTGAATAAAAATAGCTTCTACACTTTCATTATACATTCATTCGTAACCAAACTATAACTAAATACTAACGTTTTAATTTAAGTACATTGGATTTTGAAATTCATATTTTTCTAATCCACATTGTGTTAATTTACGTGTTAGTCAGATGTTGTAATTTTGCAATATATCTCTCAAATTTTTGATCAAATGCTCCAAATTTAGAAAATATAAAATTATTAGCTAGACCACTTTTTAAAAACACAAAAATACTTTATTTGAAGAACTCAAACTGACATTATAGAACATGTAATTTACATGGTAAATCGTACTATAGGGTGAAACAAAATTTATTACTCATACAAAACTTTAAATTTTTAATATATATATACACACTACACTTGATGAAAAATATAAACTTGACCTCTTTATCTACGTTTTTTGTTTATATACAAATGTTTTGATTCATTAATAATCAAGCATTTTCTAGAAGAGCATAGATTAAAAGTTTGATATGTAAAACCAGATATTATTGAAACTAAAATACAAGTCACTTTTCTCGACGAACAAATCTGCTAGTATGATCATCATGTATTTGTATTAATTAAAAACCTAAATAGTAAAAATAAAGTAATAATTTCATTATTGAAAACATTATAAGCTAGCAATCTTCACATTCTATGAGTGCGAGAACAAAGTCAAAATTACACTATGTAGAAAAAGATACATGTCGAATACCCAAATACCGGCTGACGTTAAGTGGATCTTCGCTGACGTTAAGCTATCCCGTTCCTTGAAGCTACAAAAGAATAAACCGTTAGCCTCGTCACGGAGGACCCCGGGAGGGGGATCCGTGACCAAGCTCCGGCGTGAGAGTAAGTAAACTTGCCGGAGAGTGAGAGGAGCTTCTTCCGATGAGTGTGATCACCGGAATATTTCCTCTTTGGTGTGAATCTAATAAATACGTATGCGGGTATTAAATGTATGGGAATGTTGGTCGGAATTAATTAAATGAGAGTGTAGTAAATGAGATAGTTCCGGAGATGATACCTCCCTTTTTTACCGTCTTCCCTCTTATATAAGTCCCAGACCTTATTGTGTATGTAAGATATTTGTTGAGATAATCCAACGGGTTTAGGGAGACCTCGAGGGGCTCAGACACGTGTCTGACCCCTAACGGTTAGATCGGCAGCGGTATTTAATGTTTCAGAAAGAGAAGTATGATGCCAGCCGTGATGCTCTTCTTATCAGTCATAAATGGACGCCTGCATGTTCTGACTCCTAGTTTCCCGCTCGTCTTATGAAGGAGAAACCTTAACGGGCAAGTTAAGCTCTGGTTGGGCTTATACTCTGTTGGGCCTGCCCATAGACAGCCCAAAACGGGTAGAAATGGGGTTCCCCATTGGCCCGTCGTCAAGTCATCTTTAGGCCCTGGTTCTAAGACCCGAGGCTCATGATCCGGGGCTGAATCATAATTTGTTTAAAAAGGAGGCTTACTTTTTTGGGCTTCGGATATGGGCCCACCCCTGATTTTGTCATCATTGGCTATCTCTTCGGGCCATTACTTCACTGCATACTGACGGCGGGAATTAATACCCTAGAGACACGTGCATCTCTTTTAAATTTTGAAGGGACGAGCGATGGGACGGTTACTGTGCGTCAGTTACCCTCTTTAAATATCCAGTTTCTTCTCGAATTTCTTATCTAATCCCTCTGGTTCCTTTCCTTCGTTCATCATAACTTCTCCGATTGTTATTTCTTCTCCGATCATGAGTCGTTCCGGCCGGTCTGTGATCAAGTCCGTCTTGACGGCGAAGGACCTAAAATCTTTTGTCAAGACGTATAACATTCCAGAACAATTTTCCCCTACCCTGCCAGGTCCCAACGAACCGGCAGTATTTACACCGGATAGGATCCCTCTCTATATCTTGGCTTTCTCCTCTTGCGGAGTCCGATATCCTCTTTCCGCTTTCAAGGTTGATCTGCTCCGTCATTTTGGGGTTCACTTTTCTCAGTTACACCCCTTAGGGTTGATGAGAGTGGTGCATTTCGAGTTGTCCTGTGCCGCCATTTCCGGTGAACCTTCCATTCCCTTATTTTGTATGTTTTACAAACTAATTTCCGACGAAGATTGGTTCACATTTGCTAAGGGACAGAACAACGTGTCACAACCCTATTACTCCTTTATGCCGACTTCCACTTACCCGAAGGATTGGAAAAGTAGGGTTATTTTTTTCTCCGCTGCTATGATGCCAGGATCCCCTTCGCCTAGGGATGTTGATGCCCCCATTGAGGATGCCGTTCCTACCCTATCGGCCAATGAAACTGTTTAATGGAAACGCATGTGTGAGAACCCTACCAGGGCTTTCACTTTTTCTGAAGGTATTTTAGCCATGGGAGGATTGAGTCCTTCCTACCCCATGCGTCCCAAGGCTTTCTTTGGTAAAAAAGGTATCTTTTTGTCTTGGATTTCCATTTGTTTGTTTTTTACTTTTTGGTATTTGTGTAGTCATTTTTAGTGTCTTTTCCTCGCAGAGTTGACTTTATGGAGGTTGCTTCAGGGAGACTCTAAAGATGTGAAGTCAGCATCTGATGGTGGAGTTGTTCCGGGGCTGGACCGGAGTGGGGTAGTGCAAATTACCGAGGGCTCTGCCCAGGCGGGTGGCTCCGTCGTTGTAGAGGGGGGTGAGGACACTTCCTCTGATGGGGAGGAGAGTTCCCCTGATCCTGCCCCTGTTGATCAGAGCGATGATGAAGATTTGGAAGTACGTTTAGTCCGCAAAAGGAAAGCTACAAGTCCTCAGCCAGCCCCCATTCCTCGCGATATCCGGCAAAGGCTCCGGAGTGCCAGTGGGCAGAAGCTCCCTCCTCCTTCGAAGGCTGTTTCCGAACTTCCCCCCGCTGGGGTCAAAGGTTCTTTGTCCAAGCATCTGAGGTCTTCAAGCCTTGTGAGTGCACCTTTGCTGGTGAGTCCTTTTTTCTTCTTGTCTATTCTGTCTCATCTCTGTTTCATTTCTAATGTTTCTGTTGGTGCAGGGGAGTTATCGTGATCCTATAGAGATCCCCACTGGTCCCTCATCTTCCCGTGTGCGGGATAAGACCCCGGAAGTAGGTTTGGCCCACTTTACCTCAGCCTTTGAGCTTTCTCCTCTTCATGCTACGGGGACCAGTAAGCCTTCTGAACCTGAGGGTCTTGCCCATCGGTACCCTTTGGCTCCTTTGTTTGCTGATGCCATCCCCTTTACCTATGTCCCTAAATGGAAGGTAACTCAGTCCTCGGTATTAGGGACTCCCGAGGCTGCCAGGGACTTCCTGAGTCATGCTGTTCCTCCTTCCCATAAATTTGTAAATTCCGCTTTGAGGGATGATCTTTTCGAAGATCAATATAGTATGTCTCTTTGTGAGAGCTTTTTTAGGGGGGCTGGTATGCTGCAGAGGTTTGATGATCTGAGGAGGGCGAATGACGGACTCAAGGCTGAGCTTAAGGCCTCCCAATCTGTTGTTGCTGGTCTTAGGTGCCAGGTGGTTGAAGCTGAGAGGAAGCTGCAGGAGGAGAAGGTATATAGTCCTTCCTTCCTCCTTCCCCCCCCCCCTTTTTTTTGTAAACTGACCTTTTGTTTAGGGGGCTGGAACCATGCTGGAGAAGAAGAAGCGGGCTTGGGAGCAGGAGATGGCAATGTTGGTGGAAGAGAAAGAAGGGTTGGTCGCAGAGTTGAAATATTTGAAGGAAGTTGGCTCCGTTTCACAGGAGCAACTTAACACCATGTATGCGGACTATGGGATAACCTCTGACGATAATCAGCGATTGGCGAGGGAAAAGCACTGGTTAATTACTGAAGGCTTTGGAGCCTTCCTTGCTGCTGTTGCTCAGTCGGAGGATTTCAAGACTGGCCTGGAGGAGGTGTACAGGGCATACAGGGATGTTGGCTACCAGTCAGGATTGAAGGACGGCTATGCCTATTCCGCTCAGGGCCTGGGCAGAAAGGAGACTCCTCTTTACAATTCCAAGGCAAAGAAGAGGTTGTCCAAGCTGAATGAGGAATTTGGGCGTAAAACCCCGGCCATCCTTGAGAAAATCCTGGAGCATCCCCTGATATCTATTGATGAATTAAAAGCCCTGTTCTCCTATGCCGGCCCTTCATCTCCACCATCTCTATCCGGGGGTGATCCCCAGGGAATTTCAGACATTTAACATCTTTCAATATGGTTGTAATATGGATAACTTACCTGCCCTAGGATACTTTTGAACTTTGTTTGGTTGCTTGGGAGGGAGTCCTTCGTGTCGGGGGCCTCCTTAGTATCTAATCATGTAGTTTATGACTGTGTATTGCTTCCTTGTTTTTTGCCTGTTTCTTGTTGTGGCTGTTTGTTTTGCAGGGGCTTTTACCGAGGGTTAGTTCGGTGCTTCCCTGGAGACTTTTAGACTGTTTGGTGAGGAGCTATATCTTTGTCTCGTTTTGCTATATTTGTTGTTTCGTGTGTCGTTTACTCTTGCCAAGGTTACTGAGGCCTTTCTTCGTGTATGTACTTTATATAAATAAAGAAAACTTCCTTTTGTGTTTTTGTTTACAGAAGTGTGTTGTATTTTCTTTTTTTGTTTGTTAAACCATGATTGTCTGTTCGAGGCCAATCGATGGACAAGTTTATAATGTGGCATTATGTTTTTGACTTGTTTTGGCCGTTTTCTTTGGGTTAGCTAGACCCTTATTTGCCCCACGGCCGGGCTTTTGACATGTTTGAGATGCCTTATACACGTGTGTTTGCCTGTTAATTAGGTTTAATGGTGTTCCTGGGCACGTCTGCCTAGGTGTAATGCCCATTGTTTTGTCAAAAGAGGACATGTTGACTGTCCGTTTTTCATTTACTCCTTGGGGATTTATACTTCCCGCCATAAATTGTTACAAAATATCTGTCTTTGGGGGAACCCCGGATTAATAGTTAACTGCTACAAAAGTGGCTCTTGGCCGTTTTCCTTGGGGGCAGACCCCTTACACATAATACTTCCTAAGCTGCATGAGATTCCAGGTCCTGGAGACCTCCTTGCCTTCGAGTGTTTCCAATTTGCAAGTTCCTTTGCCGTTTGCCCATATGACTCGGTAGGGTCCCTCCCAGTTGGGGCCTAGCTTTCCGGTGCTTTCCTGCAGGCTGGCCTCATTTGCTCTTAGGACTAGGTCCCCGGGGACGAGGTTGAGTTTTTTCATCCTGGTATTGTAATAACTTTCTAGCTGCCTCTTGTATTTGGCCTCCCTGACTGCTGCTATTTCTCTTCTTTCTTCCAAGAGATTCAAGTTCGTCCTGAGGTCTTGTTCATTTTCTTCCTCCCGGAGCCTCATTCGGGCAGTTGGGGATCCTATCTCAGCTGGGATGACAGCTTCTGTCCCGTAGGTTAGGCTGAAACGAGTCTCCCCATTGCAACCTTTAGGAGTTGTTCTGTATGCCCATAACACGAATGGTAGTTCTTCCAGCCATCCTTTTTGCTACCTCCCGAGTCTTCCCTTCATTCCCTTGATGACGCTTTGGTTAGCTCTCTCTACCAATCCATTACTTTGGGCGTGGGTGATGGAGGTGAACACTTGTTGAATATGCATCTGCTCGCACCATGGCTTAAAAGGTCTTCCAGCAAATTGGACGCCATTATCGCTTACCAGCTCCTTTAGGACCCCATACCTGCAGATGATGTTGTCTAATACGAACCGCCTCATCTGTTCCCCAGTTATTTTTGCCAAGGGCTTCGCCTCAATCCATTTGGTAAAATAATCGATGGCCACTACCACATACTTGACCCTTCCTGGACCCTCCGGGAATGGCCCGATTATGTCGATAGCCCACTTTTGGAAGGGCCAGGATGTTGAGACTGGTATCATGGGGTGTTTGTGCCGGTGGGTCATTGGTGCGTGTGCCTGGCAGTTATCACACCTCTTGATCTCTTCAGATGCTGTTTCATACATTCGTGGCCAATAGAACCCCGCATTCATTGCCCTTTTTACTATCGTCCTTGGCCCCGAATGCATTCCACAGATTCCTTCGTGCATCTCCCTATTCACATACTCAGCTTCGTCCATATCAACACATTTCAGGGATGGGCCCATATATGATCTTCGATACAACTCTCCATCAATCAGCTCATACTGCAGGGCCCTGACCCTTACCTTCCTGGCTGCCCATTCCCCTTCAGGCAACGTCCCGTCCCAGAGGAACTTAATGATCGGTGTCATCCATGTTTCCTGCCCATTCTCGATTGTGGTTACCTCCTTCATGTTGAGGGAGGGGGCGGTTAGAACTTCTACTTTGACTTCTCTTGCCAGGTGGTCGAATGCCACCGAAGCCAATTTACTGAGGGCGTCAGATTTTCTGTTCCTTCCTCTGGGGATGTATTCTAATCTGAAAGTTTTGAATGCCTTGGCTGTTTCCTTTACCTTCGCCACATACTGAGCCATGATGCTGTCTTTGGCTGCGTACTCTCCTTGGTACTGTTTTACTACCAGTTGTGAATCAGTGCTAGCTTCCACGTGCCTTGCTTTCATTCTTTGTGCCAGCCTCATTCCTACCAAGAGGGCCTCATACTCTGTAGTGTTGTTGGTGTTTTCGAAGTCCAGTCTTATGGCGTATGTCAGCTCAATCCCCTCGGGACTTATCAGTGTGATGCCTGCCCCGCTCCCTTCTTCACTAGAGGCCCCGTCGGTGAGCAATTTCCACACAGCCTCGCCCTCCTTTTCTTTTTCTTCTTTCTCCATGCCTTCTCTTCATCCTTGGGAACCTCTGCTAAAAAGTCGGCCAGTACCTGCCCCTTCATGGCCGTCCTGGGTTTAAACTCCAGAGAGTGTTCCCCCAGCTCCACAGCCCATTTAGCCAACCGTCCCGACAGCTCCGGCCTCCTGAGTACCTTTTGGAGAGGTTGATCAGTCATCAGGGTAATCTTGTGCCCTTGGAAGTACCGCCTGAGTCTCCGGGATGCGAAAAGAAGGGCTAACGCCAGTTTTTCCAGGGGTATGTAGCGTTCCTCGGGGCCTTTAAGTGTTCTGCTAATGAAATATATGGGGATCTGCTTCCCTTCCCATTCTACCATCATGACTGCACTTATGGTCGTCTTCGAGGCGGACAAGTACAGGAGCAAGAGTTCCCCGGGCACTGGGGTGGCTAATGTTGGGAGCTTGCAAATGTAAGTTTTCATTTCTTGGAAGGCAGCCTCCACTTCTGGGGTCCATTTGAACTTGTTCGTTTGGAGGCAGTCCTTCAACACCTTCATGAAGGGGAGGGTCCTGTCAGCTACCTTTGATAAGAAACGGTTTAATGCTATCAGTCTCCCGTTCAGTTGTTGAATGTCCTTCAAGGACCTGGGGGATCGCATTTCAGCCACAGCCTGAGTTTTTTCCGGGTTAGCTTTGATCCCCCCTTTAGTGACTACTACCCCCAGGAAACTCCCCTCCTCTACCCCAAAACAACATTTTCCAGGGTTTAACTTCATATTCACATCTTGCATAATGTTGAGAGTTTCAGCTATATCATCTATCATGGCCATCTCCGTCAAGCTTTTGATAACAATGTCATCAACGTATACTTCTAGGTTCTTTCCCCGTTGTTCCCTGAACAGTGTGTTCATGAATCTCTGATATGTGGCCCCAGCGTTTTTAAGGCCGAAGGGCATCTTGGTATAACAGAACGTCCCTTCATCTGTGATGAAGGCGGTTTTCTCTTCGTCCTCTATTGACATCTGGATCTGGTGGTATCCCTTGTAGGCATCCAGGAAGCATTTCAGGGGGTACTGAGACAAAGAGTCTACCTGGACGTCTATTTCTGGGAGGGGATAGCAGTCCTTGGGACATGCTTTGTTTAGATCTTGGAAGTCAATGCACATCCTCCATCCCCCATCTTTCTTCTGAACCATGACTGGATTGGCGATCCAGGACGGATACTTCACTTCTCTGACTATTCCTGCCCTGAGCAGTTTTCTTGTTTCCTCACAAGCAGCTCTTCTTTTGTTGGGTCCCATGCTCCGCTTTTTCTGCCTTACCGGTTTTGCCCATGTGTAAGTGTTGAGTCGGTGTTCAGTTAGGCTCCTGGGGATTCCTGGCATGTCTCCATGTTGGAATGCAAACACATCTATGTTGAGGAGAAGCAACTCCTTCAGAGCACTCTTGCATTTGTCACTTAAGTGACTTCCTACTTTGATCGTTTGTTCTGGGAACCTGCCGCAAAGGACCCACTCCTCTACCCCCTCCTTCCGGGGCTTCTCGGATATCTCACCTTCGGATATGGAAGAAATTACTTCATAAGCAGATTTTACCCAAGCCAAGCCCTTCGGCGTGTGGAACACTAAGGCTCCGTGTGGGGTGGATGCCTGTGCTTGTAAATCTCCAATCCCAGGTCTTCCCAGGATTGCGTTGTATTTTGAGGGTGCTCAGACAACTGTGAAAGTTAGGTTTATGGTTCGAACTCGGTCTCCTACCCCAACTGTGAATGGGAGCCTGATCTTTCCCAAGGGGTGTGACACACTGTTGTTGAATCCTACTAGAGGGATGGAATCCTCTTCAAGCCTGTCTCTTACATCCCTGTCGAATCTGAGGAAACAGTGCTCGTATATAACTTCTACCCCAGATCCCCCATCCACGTGTACCCTAGCCACCTTGTGGCCAGCTATTATGGCCGAGATGTTTAATGGGAGCCGCTGCACCTCACTTTCTTCCAGGTGTGGCATTAAAATGGGAGCATTCATGCAGTCCGAGGAGCCCAGGATTCTGGCCTTTACACTTCTGGTGGTATCAAATTCATTCATCCTTCTGATCATATCCACATCTGCCCTCCCAGGCTCCCTTGCGTCTTTCCCTCTACGATCCCCCCTCCTTCCTTAATTTCCTTAATCAAATGGGCCAGTTTTCCCGTTTTTACCGCAGCCTCTATTTCCCTTTTTAGGTACAAGCAATCGTCTGTTCTATGGCCAAACCCTTTGTGAAAGTCACAATATTCGCCAGGTTGTGCCTTTGGCCCAGGCTTTATAGGTGGTGGCCTAGGGAAGGAGTTCTTCACCCTCTCAGCGGTCAATATTTCGCTCGGGGTCTTGGTAAGAGGGGTGAAGCTCTCGGGGTAGGGGCGGGCCCCTCCCCCGAGGCCTGTAGGGGGAATACGAGGATCTCATTCTATCATGCAGCATTCTATCAAAAGCAGGTTTTCTGGAATAGGGTGTACCTTTATCGAGAGGCTTTGTGACTGGGGTGACCCTTCGGGGTAGGGATTCTGTCTCCTTAGCCTTGTTGACTGTGTCTTTGCCTCTGACAAAGGCCCTGACCCTGTCCATGAGGTTGTCAAATGAGTGTGGGAATTCTTCCCCCAGTTTCTCGCATAACTGTGCATGCTTCAACCCGTTTATGAAACTGCTGATCTTCATGACCTCCGGGACGTCTTTGATATTCATGCTCTCTTTGACAAACCTTTCCACGTATTGGTCTATCCGCTCGTTGTCCCTCTGCCTTATGTGTAGGATCTCGTTAGGGTTCTTGACTACTTTTCTTAGCTGACCGAAGTTTCTCAGGAACTTTTCACTTAGCTCTTCGTAGCTATCGATCCCTCAAAGGGGGAGGCTGTCGAACCAGAGCCGGGCCCCCTCCGTCAAGGTTTGTACAAACATATGGCACCAGACCAGCATGGACCACCGTCCCAGTTGCCCTGCTCCCCTGAAAGCATGGAGATGATCCTCGGGATCTCTTGTCCCATCATATCGGTCAAAGTTTGGGGGTAGCTTCGTCTTAGGGGGCATTGGTGCTTCTGCTATCCTCCGGGTGAATTTTGAGACTTCAGCTAAGTCCCGTGGGAGGTAGGGTTGGTCCAGGCCATCGTTGCTTGGATTTTCCTTTTCCTTTCCTTTTGGTTTCTTTCCCGTAATGAGATCTTCCCTTTCTTCCGAGGACATTTGTCTAAGGGCTGTCATGAACGTTTCCAATGGGTCGTTTCCACTGCCCTTGTTTTGAGGGTCTGCCTTTTCTTGATTAGAAGGTGTATCAAACGATAGTTTATCCCTGATACTGTCGAGTTTCTCTTGTCTTTCTAGGTCCCTGAGACACTTTTTCAGTTTCTCTTTGTGCATGGCCACGAAATCTGGGGTGATGGTCTCTTCTTTTTCCAGCAACTCCGCCTGATTCTCATTCTCTTCCTCATGGGTTATATCTTCCACCGTAACTTTGTCGTGATCATTCTGCACTGTCTGAATGATCCCTGAACCTGGTGTGGTGTCCATGTTGCTTTGACTGAAACGGGTTATCTACAACGTCGGAGTTCAGTGTGGAGACACCAGTCAAGCTGATGTCCCACGGATGGCGCCAATGTCGAATACCCAAATACCGGATGACGTTAAGTGGATCTTCGCTGACGTCAAGCTATCTCGTTCCTTGAAGCTACAAAAGAATAAACTGTTAGCCTCGTCACGGAGGACCCCGGGAGGGGGATCCGTGACCAAGCTCCGGCGTGAGAGTAAGTAAACTTGCCGGAGAGTGAGAGGAGCTTCTTCCGATGAGTGTGATCACCGGAATATTTCCTCTTTGGTGTGAATCTAATAAATACGTATGCGGGTATTAAATGTATGGGAATGTTGGTCGGAATTAATTAAATGAGAGTGTAGTAAATGAGATAGTTCCGGAGATGATACCTGCCTTTTTTACCGTCTTCCCTCTTATACAAGTCCCAGACCTTATTGTGTATGTAAGATATTTGTTGAGATAATCCAACGGGTTTAGGGAGACCTCGAGGGGCTCAGACACGTGTCTGACCCCTAACGGTTAGATCGGCAGCGGCATTTAATGTTTCAGAAAGAGAAGTACGATGCCAGCCGTGATGCTCTTCTTATCAGTCATAAATGGACGCCTGCATGTTCTGACTCCTAGTTTCCCGCTCGTCTTATGAAGGAGAAACCTTAACGGGCAAGTTAGGCTCTAGTTGGGCTTATACTCTGTTGGGCCTGCCCATAGACAGCCCAAAACGGGTAGAAATGGGGTTCCCCATTGGCCCGTCGTCAATACACTTACAGAAAGAAATGTATAAACGTGAAGAAGCTCGAACTTCATTGGAGAGAACAAGAGCCGAACTAGTATAAAGTTGAATGAGAATCAAGTAGATTTCGATGATGTTGAAGCAGATTGGATTTGATGATGTATTTATAGTGGAAAAAAAGGAGTTGGTCGATGCATAACAACACTTATTAATCAATTAACCACGTGTTTCATTTCAATTATATTTGTCAAGTTACATCAAAACAGAAGGTAGACGAGCAACAAGGTATGCCGCCACTACCCCTTTCTAAATTGTAAATCATAATCTGCCAAAAACAAAACCCTACCCCCTGGGGCTGAACAATTGTTATGGATGACCCGTTGGACACTGGTCAGAAAGTGGATAGCTTCTCCCGTTTGGAAGTCAAATGTGTCAAAGGCAAAAGGGAGAAAAGCATGCTGGTTCTCTGCACAAGCTTTAGCATTTTTATCTACTTTCTTCAATTCTGCCTTTCTTGTTGCTTGTCCAGCTACAAACCCGTTTTTCCTTAAACCAATCAGAGGGGAAACCCCCGCGAGGTCCACACAAACATGTTTCACCCTAGCACAGCCAAAGATGAGCAGATCCGCTCGTCGCAGAGTAGATCTCCCTTCCTTTCATAGAGTCTGTGGGGAAATTCAAAGGGGGTAGGGTTTCCCCTAGTCCATCACTCACCTCACCCAATCATGTTCCGTCACGTCATCGAACTTGATTCCATCACAAGTGATGGATTTTGGTGCGGGTGCCCATCACTAGTGATGGAATATTTTAATTATTATTTTTAAATAATAAATTAACAATCATATTTCATCTAAATAAAAAAAACAATATTTCTAGACATATTTTAGGTTACAACTTAAAAAAACAAATAAAAATAAAAAGATACATAAAGAAAACCTATTCCTCGTCCGAATTCGAGATTCCATACCTAAAGTCGTATGTAAGAAAGTGGTATAGAATTATTTAGAAAAACAATATTTCTAGATATATTTTTATTCAAGAAAGTGGTATAAAATTATATATTTGTGTGGGTGAAATATGTATTTGTGTGGATGGTGTATATATATATATAAGGTCAGGATTTAGAGAGAACGATGAAAAGTGTGAGAACGGTGAGAACAATTTTGGTGGTGACATGTGGCATTGATGCTAAATTACACTAATGGGTAATATTGTCAAATAACCCACTCACATGAACTGGGTATTCAAATAAAACGCCATAAAAACACCCAATTCAGAAAAACACCATAAAAATACCCAGTTAAAAACGCCATAAAACACCTAGTTCAGAAAAACGCCATGAAAAAACTCAGTTTAAAACGCCATAAAACGCTCAGTTCAGAAAAACGCCATGAAAATACATAGTTAAAACGCCATAAAACACCTAGTTCAGAAAAACGGCATAAAAATATATAGTCTAAAACGCCATAAATCATCCAGTTCAAAAAAACTTCATAAAACCCAGTGAATTTTTTTTCGAAAAGTATATCAATAGTGTACTCGTTGGAAAGATAAAAAACGCTGAGTTTTATGGTGTAAATTTTTTCGAAAATTAATTATGTATAAAAAAGTTATTGTCGTTTAAATATGATGGGGGAAAATGGCATGTGATTCGCATGTGCACCTTTGTTTGGATCTTCCTATTTTACCCCTCCTGTTAGTTCCAGGACCCCTATTATTTACAAAAATGTCAACGCATCAATCTTAGCCACAAACCACTAAGATCTTGTGGCTGAGAATCGTTCTCACCGTTCTCACACTTTGAGGCGTTCTCTCCTGATCCTGTTCCTACATATATATAGGGTAAGGTTCATGCGAGAACCACCTTTATTGCGAGAACCACGAGAACCAATGTGAACACAATCTAAAATAGCTAAAAAAACCTAACCCCCCCCCCCACCCCCAAGCTAAAATGTTAAAAACTAAATCCCTAAAAAATAAAAAATAAAAACTAAAAATTTAAAAAAAATCTAAAAAAATATTTTTTTTTAATATTTTTTAAGTTAAAATCGATACTTTTAGTAGCGATTTTTTTTATAAAAAATATTAAAAAAAATTGTGTGTTTTTTAGATATTTTTATGTATTTTTGGTTGTGTTCACACTGGTTCTCGCGGTTCTCGCATTAAAGGGTGGCTTCTAACGGATCTTTGTCCTATATATATACATATATATATATATATATATATATACAATATATATATATATATATATATAGATGTAAACGGAATCAGGAGAAAACGCTCAAAAGTGTGAGAACGCATCCTGGCCCAACACGTGTCACGCGTCATAGAGAAGGGCGGAGGGGCTTTTTTGTCCTTTCATCTTCTGCTTTTCCAGTTCCGCTTTTCCCAATATTGTTTTAATTTTTGGAGTTTAAGATTTTTGGCGTTAACCAAATTCAATAATTAATGGCGTTTAATGGTTTCATTGTATTAACATTTTGGCGTTTATGGCGTTTATTCAAATCGTATGCCATAAGAACCCGGGGGTCAGGAAATCCATCTGAATGGCGTTTTTAAAGGCGTTTTAAACAAGATGGCCCATTGTTCTATTATTTTTTATATACATTTTGGCGTTTTACAATTGTTAGATTATATTTCAACCACAGGAAAAAAATACAAGCGAAGAAAATAAATTAAAAATCTTAATCGGATCTCTCTTCACAATCTTCACTGTCATCGGCGCCTAAGTTAGGGGGTGCATTTTATAGGCGCCTTAGTAGTATTGGCGTTTTTTTTTTTGGTTTGATCAAATGGAAGTTGCTGAGACGTATCATTTTATAGGATGTCATTTTGGCGCCTAAGTTAGGGGGTGCATTATTATAATAAAGTATTCGTCTTTTCAGTTACTGTTTATAATTATTGTTTTTGATAAGCTTTATCTCTGAAGTCTGTAACACGTCCGTCCCATCTTTCAAGTTTGGCGTTTTAGATTCTAATATAATAAATTCTCCCTATCTTCAGTATTACTGATTTGTAGTTACTGTTTCTATTTACATTTTCAAGTTTGTTTTTTATTTATTTTATCTTATTTTTTTTATTTTTTTGGTTTTTTATAATACTTGTCCAAAGTAATTTTATTATGGTTTGGTAATTTTTGTGGCGTTTTATGGCATGTTGGCGTTTTGACAAGCATTTGGTTTTTTGGCGTTTTTATTAGATATGGCGTTGTTATTATATAACAATCAACTGAAAATAAATATTGATCTTCCAAATCTTCACTGTCACCAGTCTCTTTCTTCTTTTGAAGCATCTTCACTGGCTGTTTCGACTTTCGTATGATTTTTTTTTATTTTTGTTTTTTGAAGTAGTTTTTTTGTCGCCGTTTGGAAGCACAAAGTCTGAAATCAGCCTCTTTTTCTATAATATTTGTCCATCTCATGCAGGAAAATGTTATTGAGTTTATACCCTTTCAGCCAAAATGTTGTCTTTTTTGGCGTTTTACCGAGAAAAAGAACGCCACTAAATAAACCATCTTAAAACTGTAAATTTGATCATGCTAAAATCAATAAAGTGTTGTTATATGGTGATGGACAACATTGTTAATCCTCAGTTAAGAAAGATAACTGACAATGTTGTCCACCCCATACAGCTAAACTTTATTGACAACAAACCTCGGTAATGTTTTTATATGTTTTGGCGTTATAGATTGGATGGAAGTTGAGGATAAGTCAATAAGATTTTACTCAATGAAATGGACAATATCTTTACTTAATGATTTTGTCCATTACATTGAGAGAAAGCTTACAGACAACCAAACTGAATTTCTAATAAACGTTTTGGGTTAGAAGATATTTGATGTTTGAGTTTTCTGGCGTTTATCAGATGAATGGTATATATTAAATATGGCGTTTGGGTTTTTGTGTGTATTTTTAATTGACATTCTGAGTTGTTGTATATATAGGATTTTTTTGGCAGGTTTTTTAGGGGGGATTTTACTATAATTAAGTTTGGCGTTTTATATGTAATGGCGTTTTTAGTTATAATGGTGTGTGATTTTTGTTTGGCGTTTTATTTTCATGAGATGGTGTTTTGTTTGGAGTAGTCGAAAGACGCTTTTACCCTTAATGAAGCGCGTCCACGTAATAAAATTGATGTTATTTATGAAAACGTCACCGCGCCAATCTAGTCCATAGATTGTTTTGATCGGACGATCCATAAGCGTTCTCACCGTTCTCACACTTTCCACCGTTTTCTCTAAATTCTGACCCTATATATATATATATATATATGTATATATATATATATAGAGATATATACAGTGTTTAAAATTTGTCCTTTTTTTTAATTTTTAAACACCCCCAACGGCAACCTCAACGGTAACATTGAACACATTAAACGCGTGGTCACAAGGACCGGAAGCGGTGTTCCACACGTGGTCACCCAAACATCACGCTTCATCACGGAGCACCCACACCGCCCTTATTTAGGCAACTTTTTCAATAAAACCATAAAACGTGGAGCGCTTATTTTGACATACGCCCGCCCAATATAAAAATTATCCCGCCAAAATTTTTAGATGTTGCCACCACTAAGACCATGCGTAATGGGGCGTTTTTTTTTAAATTTTTGCCCGAAAACGCCCAATAACGCCCACCCCCCATTACAGGGGGCGTTTTGGGGCGTTATTTTCGAAAAAAAAGTGGATTCACGTTTTAATTAAAACGCCCATGTGCATGCTTTTGTCTGACATCATGTTTGACTTAGAAGGCTCCATCCAATGAGAAGGAGTATGGTGGTCTGACCTGCAGCAACTTGTTTCCTTTTTTTTTTTTTTTTTTTTTAATAATTGGAAGGGGCATTATAGGGCATTATGCCCACTACACCACTTTTACTATAATGCCCAAGTGTGACTAGGATGCCACATGTCACATAATGCCCCATGGTGGGGGCATTATAAATTGTTACCACTACACATGGTCTAACACGGTGGCAATTCATACACCACTTAAACAATCTGGGCTTTCCCTACTAATTTGAGATCGAAAATAACAGGGTCTCAAAATTTTCCCACCTCTTAGGTACCATGTCATAGTAAATACTCTTAATTTGTGTTTGGTGGCAAATTGATGGAAAAAGTTGCTACCATTTTTTCCGTAGCAAATTTTGGTGACAATTGCTCAATTTTCTAGTAATGAAATGATATCCGTTGTAATTTTCTACTAGTGAAATGATACCCACAAATAATTTTCATCAGGGTTCATAATCTTTCGGTATTCATAAGTTTATCAAAAGGGTGTTTTGTCAGCGCATCAGGTGACCACCAAAATATTTTTGTTAGATTGAATGTCTCATTGAAATATTTCTAGTGTTTAAGCAATGCTAACTATGCTTTGAGATTAGCACGCAACATAATAACATGTAGATGATCCACACTTTTTTCATGAACTTTACCAGTATCGTTTTTATTGGAAACAATACCCTTTATACTTTAAAAATACACGTTTTAACCCATTTAGTTTTTATATAACTTGATTTCCCTCTGAGAACTCTATCCATTATTATTCTGCTATAAGGTAAAGGTCTACGAAAATCCAAACTCCACTTTTTCCTCTTAACACTAAATCATTCCAAACCTTCACATCATACTCCACTATTTACACTTGAACAAAAAAAAAAAAAAAAAGGTTTGTGAGTGTGTGGGAGCCACCAAATCAGACCTGACTAGTCGGTGGAACAAGCCGGACGAGGTGGGTCAAACTCCCACAACAAGGTGGGTCAATCTCCCACAACAAGGTGGTTCGGAATTAGGTGGTCCGAAGAGTGGACGGGGTAGCGGACGTCCCTGCTGGCTGCTGTAGATGCTCTTATTAAAGATCAAATTAAATGTCATTTATTTATATAATACCAATTTGTAACATTTGTAGGCATGAAGGATTGTACCCATATGTTTAGTGGGTTGTACTAATATTTGGGTTCTTTTATCTTTAATTTCTTTTACTTTCAACCATAAATCACTTTTAAGCACATACAAATTGATATTTGTAGGAATAAGGGGTTGCACTCCAATTGTAGGCGTAAAGTGTGTGTGTGGTTCAACGTTTCGTTCTAAGTTTTGCGGGTTAACACGACGCAATGTGAGCATGTGGTTCGACGTTTTTATGTCGTCTATTTTTTTCCGTTTGACAAGTTCTTCATGACGTGCGGGTTCTAGATGGACTTAGTTATTATTATTATTTTCTATATTTACGTTTCAGTCTAATTGCTTTGTATTAACACGTCGCGAATTCAGTGTTGGTGGTCGCTCACGGTGGTGTAATATTGATACCATGTGGCACGGTTTTACGCCACCGCCGCAACGCGGGGGTGCTAAATACTAGTTGTGTTTAAATATCAAGTAGTTCGGTTGTTTGGTTTTAAGGGGATAAATGTCAAATTTCTTATTCTTACTTCGTATTTTGAACCGCAAATTTCTTTTAATTTCTTTCGTCGGTGAGACTTGAATTCAAAACCTCCCTCTCCCAAACTTATATGTTTAGATGTTTTATCTTTGTCAATGGACCAGTAACCACCCCACCCCCACCCCCATTGCCGTTATTCTTACTTCGTTGATGACTAGAAGTCTAGTCAAGTTTGAATGTAAATTATTATAGAATTTTAAACTTTGTCATCAAGAAGAACTATATACTTATAGGAAGAAGTGTGTAAACGTGGAGAAGCTTGAACTCCATTGGAGACTGAATTTGAATCTGAGAATTAGATCGATTTTGCTGATGTTTCAAGTGAGATTATGAGAGTATTTATAAAGTGGAAAATAGAGTTCATCAATAATTCTTCCAGATTAAAATTTTCGATTCTACTCTTTAAGTCTTAAGCAGATAATTTAGAAATTATATAAAATATGTTTTTTTCTGATAGACAAACACCACGAACACGCTATCCCAACACCATTTTTTTTAACGGTGAATTTCTTTTTTAGTGACCCAATGTCACACCGTCTAAACGGCGGCCCTAGCCAACGTCTGCCCAGACTACGTTGTTTTAACCGGGTCCGCGCTGGGTTGGTCAGACTTGGTTACGGCGTTCCCCCGGAAACCGTACTGCCTCCACACGAGATGCCTCGCTGAAGTAACAGCAGGATGAAAACCGGGGTGCGGCTCAGGATCGAACCCCCCTCGGTGGGTTTGTCACCATCATTGCCCAATATCCACCCCAATATGACACAAGTAAGAATTGAACTTGTGTCTCCGTTGGAAAACCCAAGTCTCCTACCACTAGGCAACAAGTGGGGAGATATTGACGTATCATAATGGCCACATGTTTGTACGGTTCTTTTTGACCCCGGTCCATATGACTTAAAGTTGGTTGAATACATGCATGATAATTGAATACTTGGTGGGAATCTTGGCAGCTTACATTCATTTAATTGCATTATGCAGGAATCTTGGCAGATTTATTCATCTTTTATGTCACTCATACATAATAATAGAATGCATTTTGCAGAATGGTAGGTCTCCTGGTGAATTATTTTGATGGTTCTTAACTGGTTTTTGACACAAAGGCGTAAAGTATGTCACATAACTTTATTGGGAAGTGGCAAAACATTGATGATAGAAGTGGTGCAGGTTGTCAGCGATAATTGAAGCCACGGGTATTCGAACAAAAGTTGTGTTAAACAAACATTTTTTTTGGAATATAATATATTAAAATTAGGAAAATTACATTAGAATGACACGTATACGGGTAACAAGCTGCGCTGTAACCCTTTTTTAAATAGCAAATCCAATTATCAAAACCAAAACTCTAGTTCCTCGACGTTGAGAATTTCTTGTGCACGACCTTTTGCATTATGTCCAAAGAAAACCTACAACTTTAGGAGTAAGGGAACCAAAGGTACCGTATCAAAGGAAAAAGGAAGGAAGACATGTTGATTCTCAGTACAAGTTTTCTCATACTTAGCAACTTTCTCTGATTCTGCCTTCAACACAGCCTAGCCATCCACGAAATGGTTTTCCCTTAGCACAAGGGGGACACCCTGGTAAAGTGCACATAAGCGTGTTTCCCACTCACTCAACTTAACACAAGAACATCCGCTGACGAATGAGTAGACCTTGCTTCAAGTTGGTGTGTTAGGAAATTCAGAGGTGCCTTTTTTCCACAAAGATTCATGCTCGTTTAAGTACATTAATAGGGCTTCCCTGACCAAGTCATGTTTGTATTTAAATCATGGTAGCTCCTTGCAATGGTTCGCATACTCCCCAAAGTTACCCAAACAAACCTTACGGAAAACTGGGCAAGGCTCATCAACTGGAAACAAAGGGATCATTAACCGGTATTTAAGGATGACCCGAAGGCCTAGCCCTTCAATGGGGATAACGGTCAGGAAACACTGAGTATGAGGGCCCCGTTGACACTCTAACACCGCATTCTGGCGCAGGGATAGGTTAAACTTCTCTCCCAAATCTTGAGCGGATTTACTATATAGAGCACTCGCCAAAGTATTTTGGGCCTTTGGAGGCGTCGCGTCTGTCACACCCAAAAAAATACCCCAAGCGGAAACCCCCGCGAGGTGTGTGACGTACCAGGATCTAGCCACCAATCACATTGAACTCACACAAGAATTTAAGTGAAACTTTCATTCATTAATATAAAGTGTTACAAAAACAGTAATTACAAATCATCGTATTCAGCGGAAACATAAATCGTTAGTTAAGTGTTTCATAAACCATATGTATGATAACCATTAGACTCGTCTCGCGATTCCATGTATCTCGACCCATGACCACTCCAGCATCCCAGACAGCAAGTTCCACATCCACTCATACCTAGAACCTGCGAGCATGCACACACGTGTATCAGACAACGCTAGTGAGTTCATAGTTTTACGAAAACGTTAGTTAAGTGTTTAGTTCAGTTCATTGATTACAATGTTGATAATACCTCGAATACAAAATGGCTCCAAATTTATTTTGCCCGTTCCCCAATGCTCCTATCAAAGCATTGGGCATGACTGAGTCATTAGTTCACACCCGTCCTCTCAGGTATGGGGTGAGGGTGCCAAACCTAGATAGCGCTACCAACTAATACTCCGTTACCTCTCAGGTAACAAACAAGATGGGACTTAAAGGTGATAGGATGAGTATATTATCCAACATTCCCGATTTTACCCACAAGACATATTCCTCTTAGGAATACCCAATTGATTTACCCAAAAACCTATCCCTCTCAGGGATACCCAATGACTGTCCCAACCACCGGGACGCGTGCTCAAGAGGAATGAACTCACCTTTGATTTGCTCGGTATGTTACACTACCCGTCCAAGTTGGTCAACCCAAACCCTACTGTGGTTACCAAACAATATCAGTTTCGCAATCATACACATCACATATTTGCACACAGTAAATCACGTATTGTTACACAGACATAAATTACTGCTAAGACCACAGTGTATCACATCACGTAATAGCATTCAACATTTGAAATAGTTATTCACACTAGTAAATACAAGTTTCCTCATTTCTATCTAGTGTTGTTATCAAGCAACAACGAAATCGTGTAACCAAAACATTCACTTCATACACATATATACTGTAACAGTTGCTCGGTTAATTTGTTCTCAAATAGCATCCCGACGAAGGTTCATACTTCGTCGTTCACCCTTATAACGAAGACCCCCCTACGAAAAACTATGGTTCGTCGGAGGAAGTGGTGGCGAAGAATTTGATTTTTCGTCGAAGGCCCAACATGAGTTTTTCATCGAAGGCCCAACATGAGTTTTTCGTCGAAGGCCCAACATTAGTTTTTCGTCGCTGGGTGTCCCTTGTGGATCGTCTAACAAACAAATACGATCCCTAACACATCGATTTATATTAACAATTTAACAATAACAATGACTTCCATTTAGATTTAGTGGTGCGATTCGTAACACTTTTCTCATCATTAATATCGTAACAAACGTCCTTAACAGGAATCAATCGACGAGTTCTTACTCGAAATCGGATCTACACGTAACTTAATTCTATGTATGCATATCATTCCCGATCATGAAACCCGTCCAAGAACATCATATCATACAATTCATCGATTCACTAATAAGAATTGGTTCAGATTTATGCTACCATGTAATCATCATAATTAACTCTTCCAAACCCTAATTATGTTCTAACAGTTTCGTCGCATTCTAACATCGTTCGTTCATTCAATTAACATATAGTCAAGATTATTCAATCAAAGTAACACATTCAACAATTGCTAGCATTGAATCCTATATCCCATTCTTTATGCAGAAACAACAATCATATAATAATAATGCCTAGATCCTCGAAATCATGACCATACATGCAACCCACAATTTAATAATTGACATTAGTAAAAGCATAATCAATTAAGATATGAAACATACCACATGGGTACCCATCGCAAACTGGACCACTACTGCCGTCAAAATTGAGAAGAGAATGATTGGTTTTGACCTGTGCCACTTTTTGGGAAAATAACCAACGAAAAGTTCATATCCATACCCTAATATGTATATATATGCGTTCAAGAGAATGAAGTGGGCCGAGCCCACTTGGACTCACGAAGGGGAGGTAGTTGGGCTCGCCACCAATGGGCCAACCAACCTTCTTTGGGCTCGCAAAGAATAGGTGGGCTGTGATTCTAAGGTCTCGGCCCGCAACCACAAGGTTGCGACTCGAAACCAAGAGTGGGGTACGGGTTGTCTTTGTATCACGCACATGTAACAATCAAGTACAACTCTCATTAAAATTACCATTTCTTATCTTATTTTGTCCAATAGGAAACCCTAATTAAGACCCCCAAGTAATACTGCATGATCCCTAAAAATTTCAGAACAGTTAGAATCAGGAGCAGGGCCCTTAAAACTCAAGGGGGGGGGGGGGTATTCCCTAATTGATATTATCCTTACAGTTTTCCGTAGAAATCGAATTTTATCGAATCGTCGACTCAACTAAGCTACAAATACATGAGGCAACCCTATGCTAGAGGGGGTGCCCCCACGCCACGCGACAGGACCTCGCGCCACGCGAGGGAGCCCAGTTTTCAGTATAAATAGAGGGGTGTGGCACTTGAAGTTTGGCGTTGGTTCGACGTAAAAACTCGTTTCCTACACTGAGATATCGTCTGTTTACTTCAAAACACACACAAAGCATGAAATTCTGCCGCGATAACAGGGTAATAACTCGATCACTGCTACGATTCAATGTCCGATCAATTGAAACCAATCCGATGGATGTTTAAGTGCTGCCCAAACTCGGGCTATACTTTGTCATTCGTTGTGAATCCGATGGATGTTTAAGTGCTGCACTTTGTCATTCGTTGTGAGGGTTTTGATTTCGTGAGCTTATCGTAAATGTTGTATTAAGTTACTGACCTAGTTTCGTGTGCATTGTTATTTATCTAGGTTAATCAGGCTAAAATCAGTAGGCTAAACTCTGCCCGTTTAAATCTGCAATGTGAGTCATTCTCTTTTTATCAAATTTCTTTACAAAACCCTATTTATTTTCAAAGTTATAATTACAGGGATTAAGTCTTTGTAATCTTCAATTACTGCTGGTATGTGGGGTTTTGTATACATTACTTGATTCCCGTCACCATTGGACAACGGGTTAGCCAATGGGTGATCTGATCATAGTCACAGACACAGTCGAGTGACAAATACCGATTTGGGGTAATTGGTTGATAGAAACAATGTAATCACCCTTAATACTGTATATTATAACAATGTGTCGTTTTGTGCAACTTGAGTGACTCGCCAGTATTTCCCTGCTGATAAAACCTTTTTAAAACATGTTTCAGGTGATCTGCTGTGATCCAGGAAAAAGTGCCGTGTAGCACTACAAGCCTGAAGAAGTGGCTCAATAAAATAAAGAAACATGTTTTTGTAAGGACAGGGATTTCCCAGTGAAATCACCTTTATTGTAAATTATGGGTATGATTCCCAATTTGTGAAATAAAATAAATTGGGTATTTTCAAGTTTTAAAAGACCCTGTTAAAATTCCGCTGCCAACATAATAATTACCACGGGTTTCTGTCCCGCGGCTCCTGGAACGGGTAAAACCGGGCCGGGGGCCGTGACAGAAAAAAGTGGTATCAGAGCCACTGATTTAAGCCAATTAAGTATTTAGAAATACTTAATTTTTCTGATTGCCATTCTGTGATTATGTGAAAAATTCAATTTACAAAATTTTAACCTAGAATTTTGTGTGTTTCTTCATATGCTAACAGCATGAATGAGTTGTCTGAAGCTCTTCAGAATTTCACTATCCATTCTGCTGATATGGAAGTTTCCGAGGGCTTTTCCGGTTATTGGGCCGACACTGAGGAACCAATGGTATTCCAAGCCCAACCTCAGGAAAAACCCAAACCGAAAAAGAGAAGAAGATTCGTGGGCTGGAGGCGGGTGCGTAGGAAGAAACCAGCGACACGGAAAGTTATAAAAACTGAGGATCCGATGGATAAAGGCAAGAGAAAAGAGAGCGGAGAAAGTTCCAGGCAAGACCAGGAAATGCCATCTTGGGAAGAGTTGGATTGTAACACCCCGAAATTTTAAATATCATATTTTTAAACTAAATAGCGGTGATAGTCAAGATGAATGAAACACCCCGAAAATATAAAACCTTATATTTTCAATATAAGGTATTAATCAAACAAGAACCAACTAACTAGAAATTTATAACCTAGTTAGTTATGAGTTTTGAAGTGACTTAAAATAAGGTTTAACACCTAAACTATAGTAAAATAAAAGTGAGGGGACCAAACTTGTAAAAATTGAAACTCAAGTGTTTAATGTAACAAATAACACACCCAAACACACACATATGTGTGTGTCTGGTCGAATAAGAACACAGGGGCGATCAGGGGTTTCTTTTCAAACCCTAATTTTCACCAAATCTCACAAATTGGAAGCCTAGATCAAGTCTAAATCAAAAACTGAATACGTATTAGCGATCACCTCGACGAAGGGATCGTAAGGTATGTGAAATTTCGATATTTGGTTCTTCTTCAAATTTTAGATGAACTCATGAGTTTTGAATTTGAACTGGTATGATGGTTGTATAGTTGAAATTAGAAGTGATATGATGTCTAGGGATAAACCCTAGATGATTTCTTGTAAAAACCTTGCATCATACTTGTAGGGTTTATAATCACCATTGTAGGTGATCAATGAGTTTGTAGAAATTAGATGAACACTAGGATCATAATGCTTGTTCTAGTGAAATCTAAATTGATGAAATAATTTCTGGAAATTTGATGTTAAAATCATGTGTAGATATGCTTAATTGAAGTTGATAGCAATGGAAATTACAAGACATGAACTTAGTATGGATTATGTAAAATATGAACCGCTAGGTGTTTGTTAAAACGCCTAAATGAGGATTTAAAATATTAAAGATTGGACAAAAACGCAGATTCGAATATCATAATAAATTGTGCGTTATTAAATATGAAAGAGTTCTAAATTAGTTGTGAATGGAACTCTTTAGGTAAAGAATCCGGATCGTCAAGCGGACAAGCCGGAGGTGATACGTATTTGAAGAGTGTGCTTTAAAGGTACGTGACTTGTTGTCTCGTTACATTTATATAGATAAACCTAGTCGTAGATATGTTCAATATTGATATGGCGAAAATGATGGCGTTTGGTATGTCAATGAAGTGGTGTAACTCACTCGACAACCAAACGGGTCAAACTTGTTAAATAAGTATGTTGTTAATGTCATTGTTTAAAATAGCCGTGTTAGAATGTCAATGAAGGGATGTAACTCACTCGACAAAACCCAACGGGTTAAATAATGGTCGAATTGTTAGCACTTGAAACAACTTAAACATCATTCGTTAAATTTGGGTTATAAAGAGTAAACCATGGAATGGAAGTGATACGCTAAGGTTGACAAGCCCGGGAATGGGTAATTATGGTGAGAAACCAACATTGATGAATTATGTAAGTACGCGACCTATGGTTTCGTTACATTATGTATATTTATTTATTCTAGTTAGTTGTATTGGAATTTAGCCAAAGAGGAAAACCCGTTAAGTCACGGAAGTAACGAAGTGCCTTAGACAAATTAAACAGGTCAAAACAAGTGTTAGAAATAGAGTTTAGAATGTCTTGAAATGGTGATCTCCACTAGGCATCCAAACGGGTCAAAACAGGTTGAGTTGTAAACGTCGAAGTCAATGACCATCACTTGTTGACTGATCATAAACAAAGCGTAAGCCGTGAAGCGTACACGCTAACTAGTTGCAAAAACATGAACCTTTGTAGAGGGGTTAAAGCTCAGAATTTTTACTTGTCAAATAATTTAAGAAAGCATGTTTAAATCCTTGATAACAAGTATGATTGGTTACGGCATAAGCAACCCTCAGGTGGGAAGCGAAACACCATAATTGGTAAATACGGGAATGGGCGAAATGGCCTAAAACATGAGATGACAACAATACAAGTTGATGAACTTGTAAATAAACAGTTCGAATAAATAAAGAGCCATAATAAAGGAAAACTGATTTTAAACTGAAAATTTGGGTGAATAGTGTTGATAAACGGGTCCGTATTTCAATTACGGACGCGTGGGAAAAAGAATCGACTAAAACGGACGCTCGAGTCAAAAGGTATGTCGAATTGAAGTTTATATTGGTTTAAATCGTGATGGGCTGATCTGCAGCTCCATCTAACAAACAATCTGTCAAAATCAGACCGTGGCGCTACGCCACGGCCAAACGTAAAAACCGTCGCGCGACGTGACGGGTGCTGGCGTCACGCGACCACCGGAGGTGGGCCCCGTCGCGTAGCGCCACCGCCCAGCTGGGTGGATTTTTCTTGTTTTTGATACGTTTGAGCACTGAACATGCTTATACTTGATTTTTAAAGAGTCAAAACTAAATTTTTGTATGGTTTTGACCGTAGGTGACGGTGGACCTCAACCAGATGGTGATCGAGCAGTTAACAAGAACCAAACGAACTAATGAAAGCTTCCGCACTTGATCTATTTTGTTTAAGTAATATGTAAACACTAGAAGTTATGTTTTGAATGTTTAATTAGTAGGAGTATAACTCGAATATTATGATCATGTATGGTCTTAAAAGCATGAAAGTTTTTGTAAACTAGTAAATTTCTGTTTAAATACATATGATATAATATTAAATCCAGTCTTTTTAAGAAGGGTGTTACAAGTTGGTAATCAGAGCTCAAGGTTGTCAACAAAGTGTGTTCGGTTCAAGCTTGATCAAGCATCCGGTAAGAGCTAATTGTTTTGAGTAGACTTAGTAAACATAGAAAATGGATACGATTAGATGTGCATGGGAAGAGTGCGTAATACACTCAAACCCGGAAAGTGCACTAAACATGAATGGTTTAAGCAAGTTGTGAACTTGGTTAAACCAAAGTGAAAGATGCAAATGATACAAAATGAAATGTTTTACAATTAATATAAACATCCAGATTCAAGATGACTGATGAAGGCAACAATGATTATACGGTGCCAATAGTCACCGAACAGATGAAAGAAATGTTCGGTGTAACCGGGGGCGAATTAGCATCTCAATTAACTGAAGAGATGGAAGCTAAAATTTCTGAGGAAGTCGGAAAGGCAATAGAAGCCAGTCTGCCGTAGTTCGCCGAGAGACTACAAACCACAATTTTGTTAGCAGTAGAGGATATGATAACTGAATTAAAAGATAGTATATCACAAGAAAAAGATGACGTGAGTGAGTCGGATGTGGACCCAAGACCCGTAAAGAAATCAAAGCTTGATACTCCAAAAGAGAAGGCAAGGCCTTCCCACATGGCAGCCGCAGAGGCTGAAGCTGAACCTGATATCATTTCAGGTATGTTTCTTGTAAATTAAAGTTTAGCACAAAGATCATTTCGATACGAGTGCGAATAATAGTTGTATATGGGTATATATGAGTAGTGTGATGAGTAAACTTTGTAAAAGAAATATACATACTTATATATATATGTATATAAGCATAAACAGAAGTGATCATGTAAAGATCGAGGCAAAAGTAAACATGATGAATATTGCCATGGGAAGGGGTGCACGCACACTCAAACCCGAGAAAGTAATGAAAGATAAGCGTTATAATAGAGAGAGGTGTAATAACGCCCGAACCGTGGGAGTTTGCAATAGTAATAGATGACAAGGATATGGTTATAGACTAAGCCAAATCAAATGAAACATATAGAAACATCGTTTTTGTCAACAAACGATGTGGATAAATGCCATACAATAATGTGAAACAATAACATGAAATGAATAGATTTTTTATTGTAACAATGGATTAGGGTAAAAAAAAATCGAGAGACTAAGATTTGGATAGGAATATCCTCGAGAAAAAAAACTAAATGGATAATATGTATTATTCATTATTGTAAATAATGAAATACCAATAAATTTGGATTTAAAAGCTCGGGTGTGGGTAGATACCCAAGTAACATGTTATTAATAAAACCCTCCTGAGGAAGAACGATAATCACACTGATGGGGGTGATTATATAAAAGAATTAGTAAGATAAACGTTATGAAAGTATTAGAATAAGAAAGGGTAAACCCCAAAAATCCGAATAATAATAGCAGTAGTTTACCAAATAAAACTTGAGAAATAGGCCTTCGGGACATTAGTAAAAGAAACAGACCTAATGGTCGCTAACAAAGGAAAGGTGGTGTTCGGATTAAATAAGTAAAGTGCTTGATAATAAAGGTAAACGGAAACCGGGTAATGGGAGCATATTACATTAAGATAATGAGCCCAAAGGAAGGAATACGAATCAAAGTAAACAAGAATACAAATCGACAATTTAGAAAGTCAAGGCATAAGGATAAAGTTGACTGTCATAAGTGAGGGAACTCACACGAACAAGTCAAGACGAGGCGAGTGAAAGAATAAAATACTTGGTTGAGTAAAAGCAGTGGATTTGCTGATACGATCCAATAAATCGAGAAACAAAGTCTTAATAAATGCTGAAAAGGAAGTAAGGTCATAAACCCAATAACGGAATGAGTGGGATAAACCGACGCGAAAAAAAAAACTATGTAAGAAGTCATAGAGTCGAAAAGATAATCCAAAAGAAAATGAGTTTAGTCTTAGACTACGGTCAAGGTCAAGCGAGTTTCAAAAGCGAAAATAAACTATTCTAAACATAAAAAGGAAGGGGTGCCTAGACGCCATATATATATATATATATATATATATATATATATATATATATATATAC
Source organism: Helianthus tuberosus (assembly GCA_030545235.1). Lineage (NCBI taxonomy): Eukaryota > Viridiplantae > Streptophyta > Magnoliopsida > Asterales > Asteraceae > Helianthus > Helianthus tuberosus. Next base: position 14,239,199 of record CM060354.1, on the reverse strand, counting down.
CATTAAATAAAGACATGAGTAAAAGATGATCTACGAGATCGCTATACCCTTCGGGTTATAAGCAATATAAAGGTCTACGAGACCAAAATGACCCTTGGGTCACAAATACAAAGAAACAAACAATAGGGTCCCTCCTTAAAAAGGCGAAGATATAATAAAATAGTCTATGGGGCTAAGCAAAGGAACCTACGGGTCGATAATATAAAGCGTGGGAACCAGTTATGATTTTCCACGTAAAATGATAACGGGGAAGAATAATTCTTGCCGTCAAATTTTGATATTATTGATTGGCATGTATTCAAGAGAAAAACATTAAACTAGAATTTGGTTCTAGTAAGAAGCAATGTTCTAACACATATAAATACTATGAGAGAAATTAGAAAATGGTTAATGCTAAAGAATATAGGTCTTAACGCCGAAAGGTGTAAGACGATGCATTCGAAGGAAAGATTCTTAATAATGAAAAGCCGATGTAAAACTAAACATGATGTGATGTGATCACGGATACAAAAAGTAATATAGAAGAAAAATCACGTTATAGTGTGAATGACTAGATATGAAATTATAAGCACGCAAAGGGGCTAGTGACTGCAAAATAGTATACCCGAAAGACGAAGTAAGAGATAAAACGGTGACTAATTAGTCTAGAAGGCAAAGCAACTTATAGTCAAGTAATGTTAAGCTCAAGGTTTATTGGGCCATTTAGAATTATCGAAAAAGGGGTTCGGATACAGCATGGGAAGCCGAAGAGGAAATGCAACGGCTTTACCCTACATTGTTTGGTACGTACTTTGGTTTCGGGGACGAAACCTTTGTAAGGGGGGGTGGACTTGTAACACCCCGAAATTTTAAATATCATATTTTTAAACGAAATAGCGGTGATAGTCAAGATGAATGAAACACCCCGAAAATATAAAACCCTATATTTCCAATATAAGGTATTAATCAAACAAGAACCAACTAACTAGAAATTTATAACCTAGTTAGTTATGAGTTTTGAAGTGACTTAAAATAAGGTTAAACACCTAAACTATAGTAAAATAAAAGTGAGGGGACCAAACTTGTAAAAATTGAAATTCAAGTGTTTAAAGTAACAAATAACACACCCAAACACACACATATGTGTGTGTCTGGTCGAACAAGAACACATGGGCGATCAGGGGTTTCTTTTCAAACCCTAATTTTCACCAAATCTCACAAATTGGAAACCTAGATCAAGTCTAAATCAAAAACTGAATACGTATTAGCGATCACCTCGACGAAGGGATCGTAAGGTATGTGAAATTTCGATATTTGGTTCTTCTTCAAATTTTAGTTGAACTCATGAGTTTTGAATTTGAACTTGCATGATGGTTGTATAGTTGAAATTAGAAGTGATATGATGTCTAGGGATGAACCCTAGATGATTTCTTGTAAAAACCTTGCATCATACTTGTAGGGTTTATAATCACCATTGTAGGTGATCAATGGGTTTGTAGAAATTAGATGAACACTAGGATCATAATGCTTGTTCTAGTGAAATTTGAATTTATGAAGTAATTTCTGGAAATTTGATGTTAAAATCATGTGTAGATATGCTTAATTGAAGTTGATAGCAATGGAAATTACAAGACATGAACTTAGTATGGATTATGTAAAATATGAACTGCTAGGTGTTTGTTAAAAAGCATAAATGAGGATTTAAAATATTAAAGATTGGACAAAAACGCAGATTCGAATATCATAATAAATTGTGCGTTATTAAATATGAAAGAGTTCTAAATTAGTTGTGAATGGAACTCTTTAGGTAAAGAATCCGGATCGTCAAGCGGACAAGCCGGAGGTGATACACATTTGAAGAGTGTGCTTTAAAGGTGCGTGACTTGTTGTCTCGTTACATTTATATAGATAAACCTAGTCGTAGATATGTTCAATATTGATATGGCGAAAATGATGGTGTTTGGTATGTCACTGAAGTGGTGTAACTCACTCAACAACCAAACGGGTCAAACTTATTAAATAAGTATGTTGTTAATGTCATTGTTTAAAATAGCCATGTTGGAATGTCAATGAAGTGATGTAACTCACTCGACAAAACCCAACGTGTTAAATAATGGTCGAATTATTAGTACTTGAAACAACTTAAACATCATTCGTTAAATTTGGGTTATAAAGAGTAAACCATGGAATGGAAGTGATACGATAAGGTTGACAAGCCCGGGAATGGGTAATTATGGTGAGAAACCAACATTGATGAATTATGTAAGTACGCGACCTATGGTTTCGTTACATTATGTATATTTATTTATTCTAGTTAGTTGTATTGGAATTTAGCCAAAGAAGAAAACCCGTTAAGTCACGGAAGTGACGAAGTGCCTTAGACAAATTAAACGGGTCAAAACAAGTGTTAGAAATAGAGTTTAGAATGTCTTGAAATGGTGATCTCCACTGGGAATCCAAACGGGTCAAAACAGGTTTAGTTGTAAACGTCGAAGTCAATGACCATCACTTGTTGACTGATCATAAACAAAGCGTAAGCCATGAAGCGTACACGCTAACTAGTTGCAAAAACATGAACCCTTGTAGAGGGGTTAAAGCTCGGAATTTTTACTTGTCAAATAATTTAAGAAAGCATGTTTAAATCCTTGATAACAAGCATGATTGGTTACGGCATAAGCAACCCTCGGGTGGGAAGCGAAACGCCATAATTGGTAAATACGGGAATGGGTGAAATGGCCTAAAACATGAGATGACAACAATACAAGTTGATGAACTTGTAAAAAAACGGGTCGAATAAATAAAGAGCCAAAATAAAGGTAAACTAATTTTAAACTGAAAGTTTGGGTGAATAGTGTTGAAAAATGGGTCCGTATTTCAATTACGGACGTGTGGGAAAAAGAATCGACTAAAACGAACGCCCGAGTCAAAAGTTATGTCGAATTGAAGTTTATATTGGTTTAAATAGTGCTGGGCTGATCTGCAGCTCCATCTAACAAACAATCTTTCGAAATCAGACCGTGGCGCTACGCCACGGCCAAACGTAAAACCCGTCGCGCGATGCGACGGGTGCTAGCGTCACGCGACCACCGGAGGTGGTCTCCGTCGCGTAGCGCGACCGCCCAGCTGGGTGGATTTTTCTTGTTTTTGATACGTTTGAGCACTGAACATGCTTATACTTTATTTTTAAAGAGTCAAAACTAAATTTTTGTATGGTTTTGACCGTAGGTGACGGTGGACCTCAACCGGATGGTGATCGAGCACTTAACAAGAACCGAACGCACTAATCAAAGCTTCCGCACTTGATCTATTTTGTTTAAGTAATATGTAAACACTAGAAGTTATGTTTTGAATGTTTAATTAGTAGGAGTATAACTCGAATATTATGATCATGTATTGTCTTAAAAGCATGAAAGTTTTTGTAAACTAGTAAATTTCGGTTTAAATACATATGATATAATATTAAATCCAGTCTTTTTAAGAAGGGTGTTACATGGATCGTAAACTGGCACTGAGTGACCTCATCGGACCTGCCGATGAAAACCTCTTCAATTACCCAGCTGAAGTACAACTTCCAGTTAATCTGGAACCTGCTATCCCAGATCCTATTATCCACCCCCGACCTCTACCAGAAGAGCTAGAAGAATGGTGGACAACTGACTGGCAATTTCAGAATCTTTTAAATAACCCTAACACCTTTTTCCCTCAATTTGACCCTGAGCCTCCACTATACCCACCAATGAGCACCGAGAACTTGGCTGAACTTCGCCACTATGGCGAGGAGCTGGTGGACGCAGGAAATAGAATCCGAGATGTGGGGGAGAGGATATCATGGAAGTACGACGAGAGGGAACGTCGTTTCTGAGATGCCAGCTGACGGGAATGGTGTAACTGTGTGGTTGTGGTCGTATAATAACAAAATAATAATAATAGTAATAAAAATATGATCCTGTAAAATAACTTAAAAATAAAACTCATGTAAGATAACTGGTGTGTACGGACGCATAGTAATATATAAAATATGGAAGTTGAAAAATCGACAATTTTGGCTATATGTGTTAACGTGATTATGTGCGATTGTTTTATTATGTTTGGTTGTTATTCATTTTGTGCTAATAAGTTATATATATTAATTACCAGATGGAACACGCTGGTAATGAACCAGTTAACGAGGTTAACCAATCCGAGCAAAACAATGAGGACCATTTTCTGAATATACAAGATATAGAAAACATAGTTGCCCAAGGAATAGCCAATGCTATTCCAGCAATTCTTGTTGCTGCCCGAAATCCAGTTGAACCTCAACCAATTATTCCTAGCAAGCGTACTCATGAAGACAACTTCAGTAATAGTATAAATGGAGGTGGCTACATTAATAATAATGATAATGATGTAATGCAGGCCCCAATTCTTAAGAGAATGAAAGCTGCAAGGCCTGGTTGCACTTACAAGGAATTTCTTTCCTGTAAACCTGTCGAATTTGCAGGCAATGAAGGGGCGACTGTCGTACTGCGTTGGTTGGAGAAAACCGAGACAGTGATTAAAATAAGTAAGTGTGCCGAGGAGGATAAGGTTATGTATGCTTCTCATCTTTTCAAGGAAGAAACATTAGAGTGGTGGAATACGGTATTACAAGCTAAGGGAAGTAACATGGCTTACGCCATGAGTTGGGAAGAATTTAAGCGTTTGGTAGAAAGGAAATTCTGCCCAGAATATGAAAAAGAGCAAATGGCGAATAAATTCCTGAGCCACCGTATGGAGGATGTTGACTGCCGAGCGTATAATTCGAAGTTTTTCGAATATGCTCGAATTGTGCCTACTCTGGCTTCGCCAGAACCGGTACTTATTTCTCGCTACATTTGGGGTCTAATTAGCGAGATCCGTGATATTGTCAAAGCTGCTAGACCCCGCACAATCGATGATGCGGTGGAATTAGCCAACACTTTGACTGACGGACTAGTGCGTACGCGAGAAGAAAACAGGAAGAAGGAACTGGCACAGAAAATTACCCAAGGATTTTGTGTGGGTAATAACAACAACTTCAAAAGAAAGGGAACTGGATCATCTTCCACTCCGCCGTTCTATAGGAACTGTAAAAAGAAACATTTTGGAAAATGTAATGAACCCTGCAACTTCTGCAAAACAATACGACATCGTGAAGAAGATTGCAGGAAGAAAACAAAGATCTGCTACAACTGCGGAGAAGCTGGACATTTTAGACCAGAATGCCCTAAATTGGTCAAACCAGCAGATAACAAGGTCAAACCTGCTGAAGCACCAGCTGCTTATCGCTTACAACTACCAGAAGAATTAGCTGGGGTACATGACGTATTTCATGTATCCAACCTCAAGAAATGTCTATCTGACGAATCCCTAGTAGTACCTCTTCAAGATATAGAGGTAAATGAGAAGTTAATATTTGTTGAGAAGCCACTGCAGATAGAAGACAGAAAGGTCAAGTTTCTCAAGCACAAAAGACTAATTTTGGTCAAAGTCAAATGGAATTCTAAGAGAGGACCAGAGTACACTTGGGAGCTGGAATCAGAGATGAAGCGAAAGTATCCCTACTTGTTCCAGTAAATCTCGAGGACGAGATTCTAATAAGGTGGGGTTGATGTAACAACTCTCATTAAAATTACCATTTCTTATCTTATTTTTTCCAATAGGAAACCCTAATTAAGACCCCCAAGTAATACTGCATGACCCCTAAAAATTTCAGAACAGTTGGAATCTGGATCAGGGCCTTTAAAACTCAGGGGGGGGGGGTATTCCCTAATTGATATTATCCTTACAGTTTTCCGTAGAAATCAAATTTTATCGAATCGTCAACTCAGCTAAGCTACAAATACACGAGGCAACCCTATGCTAGAGGGGGTGCCCTCGCACTACGTGACAGGCCCTCGCGCCACGCGAGGGAGCCTAGTTTTCAGTATAAATAGAGGGGTGTGGCACTTGAAGTTTGGCGTTGGTTCGACGTAAAAACTCGTTTCCTACACTGAGATATCGTTTGTTTACTTCAAAACACACACAAAAGCACGAAATTCTGCCGCGATAACAGGGTAATAACTCGATCATTGCTACGATTCAATGTCCGATCGATTGAAACCAATCCGATGGATGTTTAAGTGCTGCCCAAACTCGGGCTATACTTTGTCATTCGTTGTGAGTCCGATGGTTGTTTAAGTGCTGCCCAAACTCAGGCTATACTTTGTCATTCGTTGTGAATCCGATGGATGTTTAAGTGCTGCCCAAACTCGGGCTATACTTTGTCATTCGTTGTGAATCCGATGGATGTTTAAGTGCTGCACTTTGTCATTCGTTGTGAGGGTTTTGATTTCGTGAGCTTATCGTAAATGTTGTATTAAGTTACTGACATAGTTTCGTATGCATTGTTATTTATCTAGGTTAATCAGGCTAAAATCAGTAGGCTAAACTCTGCCCGTTTAAATCTGCAATGTGAGTCATTCTCTTTTTATCAAATTGCTTTACAAAACCCTATTTATTTTCAAAGTTATAATTACAGGGATTAAGTCTTTGTAATCTTCAATTACTGCCGGTATGTGAGGTTTTGTATACATTACTTGTTTCCGTCACCATTGGACAACGGGTTAGCCAATGGGTGATCTGACCATAGTCACAAATACAGTCGAGTGACAAATACCGATTTGGGGTAATTGGTTGATAGAAACAATGTAATCACCCTTAATACTGTATATTATAACAATGTGTCGTTTTGTGCAACTTGAGTGACTCGCCAGTATTTTCCTGCTGATAAAACCTTTTTAAAACATGTTTCAAGTGATCTGCTGTGATCCAGTAAAAAGTGCCGTGTAGCACTACAAGCTTGAATAAGTAGCTCAATAAAATAAAGAAACATGTTTTTGTAAAGACAGGGATTTCCCAGTGAAATCACCTTTATTGTAAATTATGGGTATGATCCCCAATTTGTGAAATAAAATAAATTGGGTATTTTCAAGTTTTAAAAGATCCTGTTAAAATTCTGATGCCAACATAATAATTACCACGGGTTTCTGTCCCGCGACTCCTGGAACGGGTAAAACCGGGCCGGGGGCCGTGACACCCGTTCATTACGTTCGCATCACGTACACGAAATCACATCACGCACATGTAACAATCAAGTACAATTAACACCCGTTCATTACCTTCACATCACGTACACGAAATCACAACGCTAAACAGACAAGAGTAGTTGTCACACCCCGAATTCCACGTGTCACCGGTGGGCCCGGTGGGGAGTATCGTGACGTGGTTGGCAACATAATAGTCAAACAACACAATATTTAATATGCACAGCGGAAGCAAATGAAAGATATATTTCAACTGAATAAAACATTGTAATATCGTGTATCACAAACAGTTGAAAGTTTATCCACAGAAGGATCAAAATAAATAGGAAACAGTAGTTCAACAGACTTTAGGCATCTTAAGCTTGCGAGACTCTTTTGATGCTAAGGAGATATCCAGCCAATTACGAGTAGTACCTGCACTTAATCTTTTTGGGAAAATACGTAAGTTTACATTGATAAATACAATCAACTGACTCATTTTAAAAATGATTAAAAATTGATTTGGATGCACATGGAACAAACATTTTATAACTTGGGATAATTATTTAAATATATAAACTTGTAAAAGAATTACATGTTCCTTATGCGTTCAGTAGTCCGGATCATGCCGGGTTAAAGATCAATAGACACACCACATTATTTATTTATGCACTGACGGGTGTACGCCTACACCCCGCGCTTAAGTCGTGGCCATTTCGTAAAATGATGCCAAGGATATCCGGGACATGGTCATTAACCCCCCAAAGGCTTTAAGTAAACAAAACAATTTAAACGGGCTGATCAAATTTCAATTAACCACCATACGATGGAAGATTTAATGCCCGACCAAGCGGTATTTTATATACCGTACCCCAAGCCCGTATCAGGGAAAATAAGTTAAAAGTATTTACCTGAGCAAAGTAATAATCACAATAAGCAAATGCAAGTAGCTTTTACTGATTCTCCTATTCTGGAACAAAGGTTTATAATAACCTATTAGAATCCTAACGGGTCTTTAGTTAAGCTTAAGCTTAGACCGGTTAGTTTTAAAGATACGGTTCGTACGCAAGAATAACCGAAGACCGGAAAAGAATGTGATTTAGACCCGACAAGTTTGAAGACTTGCTTAATATGGGTATTTCATACACATTCTGGATTTTGAGATAAAACCGATAAGGTTTGACCCGTTTCGGCTAATTTATGTAAACTAGTTACATAAACCGAACCGAACGCGTAATAGGCGTAACGGGTAAGCGTAAGAGCCATATACAGGTTTCCTAAGTTAATACGCCTCAAATATGTTGTGATATCAGTAAGATATCTTTTATTATGCCCGAAACAAATTTAAACACAAACTATGCCCCGTAGGGGTAGTTTGGTCATTTAAAATGTTATAAAAGTGTTTAAGTATTAACCTGAGTTACAGGTCTGATATAATCAGCAAAAATTCTTAGTTTACTAAGTTATAACACTATGGTATTGCATATATGTGAAATTTATCAATTATAACCAAACTATGCACCGTAGGGGCATTTTGGTAATTTCACATAAGCCGAAAAGCTCAAAACTGAAGTCTGAGTTTAACAACTTTTGCTTACTGTTAAAATATTATAATTTACCTAAAATATCAGTAGGTATCAACCCTTGTATGTTTAAAATAGTTTTAGTACATACTATGCGTTAAAAACGCTTAATAAGGCGATTAGAAGCCGTTTCCGGGTTCTATATGGAAAACTGATATTTTTATTATTCCAGAAGGTTTAAAATAATTTATTTATCGTATATAACCAGTAGCAAAAGGTTTGGGGTCAAAAAAGATATGTAGAACTCATTTTATAGCCCGAAAGGGCAAAACCAACAATTACCGGATTAAGCCTATGACTATAAGTTATGCTCAGCCTAAAATTAATTAAAAATCTTCAAAAATCTCAAAATAATATATTATATCAGTGGGTAAAGAGTTTGATATGAAAAAGTAGGTTTAAGTAGGCTATACGCTAATTACGCCGTTTAATCGCTAAAGAAGCTTTCTAATTACGCTAATGAGCATAACTCTCAATCTACACCTCAAACTGAAGTCAAATTTTTGGTGCAAGTTTATAATTCAGTAACTAAGGTTTCTACTCTTTTACATTTGCAAAAATCACGTTTTATGGTGAAAAGGGCATAACGGTCAACATATGAGCAATTAACGGAATCATGCATATTAATTGGATAAATAATGAACCAAGGTGTATAATCACAGAGGGTTATACTAGCATGTAACCTAGTCCAATTAAAGCTCTAAGGCATTTGTAAAACATACCAAAATGGGTCAGAACTGAAGTCAAAGCAAAAGTCAAAGATTTGCGACTTTCGGTTCCGAACCGGGTCTAAACAGAAAATTGTCAGGTTGAACATGTTTAGACATGTTCTTACATTAATTACCAAGTTATATTAATGATCAAACAGGTTGTATGGGTCCTATATTGCTAATTATACATAAATTGGAAATTAAGCATTCTGTTGACTTTTTAATAACAAGTTTAACCCGACATTGGACCTAGTTAGAGTGGGAATCAGAGGGTGCTCTTTTAAGGGTTTAATGCCCACATAATTACCAACTTATAACTACTTTCAATTCAACTAATCACTGGGCCATTAGTGATTAATCGCTAAGTCAACCGTTAATTACGACGGTTTGACTTTTAAGCTAAAACTAAGCAAAAACTTAACTAAGAAAGCTTAAGCATACTTACTGAAGTCCTATGCACGATTAGTGATCACTTGAGCCTGCTTTGGAGCTCCAGAAATGATCAGAAATGCTGAAGGAAGGTGTGAAGAAATGGTTGCAACCTTGGCCCTTTATATAGTACTCAAGAACTCATGGATTGTTGACACACAAGCCTAAGAATGGCCATGGATCATTTCCAGATGTCCCTAAGTGTCTAGGGGTTGCTTAGGGGTCGTGCAAGATGAGGAAAATCGGATTAAAGTCGGTTACAAGGGCTATGGCAGACAAGAACCCAACAAATTCGGAGCAGAAGGCCCCTCGCGGCACGCGTAGCCCCCCCCCCAGGGCCTTCGCGTGGCGCGACGCCCCTTCTGATCAAATCTCAAATTTTTGATTTTTATGCTTTGGTCCTTGGCTCTTGGAAACTTTGTTACGACTTTATTTCTTGCACTTTGAACCCTCCAAATTGACTTATAAGGGCTTTAAGACATATACCCACTTTGTTAAGTCCTCGGTTAACTTTATTGTTACCCGAAAAGTCATAACTTTCAACGTTGACGCTTTAACCCCTCGCATACGAATTTGATCATAACTTTCTCATACGATAACGAAACTTTATGAAATTTATATCGTGCATTCTAGTGAGCATAATTAACCGTTACAAAGCTTCGGGTTTGTCAAAAGGTCACTCAGAGGTATAACTTAAACACGTTGACACATTTAACCCATGTAGTTTGTAATCTCTCACTTCCTTTCATATTTAGCTTCGTATGATCCATGATTTATTCGTTTGAAGGTATGAGCATCATGTAGGGTTAATGTACAATATATTTATTCACTGTTGACATTTAGAACTCGTATATTCACATACTTTCCATGATTGTCAACTTTAATCCTTCAATAACATTCTTTCACACGTTCGAACCTATGACACGTGTCAACACATTATAGGACGTGAATATTCGAGGTGTTACATCCTCACCCCCTTAAAAGAAATCTCGACCTTGAGATTTACTGAAATAAATAAGGGTACTTTTCTTTCATTGTGGACTCAACCTCCCACGTATATTCGGGACCTCTTCGGGCATCCCATTTTACCTTTACAATAGGCACGTGCTTCCTTCGAAGCTTCTTAACCTGTCGATCTTCAATCGACAATGGTTTTTCCACAAATTTCAAGCTCTCATCTATATGCACATCTGTATGTGGTATGACTAGCGATTCGTCAGCTAGGGATTTCTTCAGATTGCAGACGTGGAATACGTTATGAATACCACTGAGCTCTTCAGGTAAATTTAACTTGTAAGCCACTGATCCAACACATTAGATATTCTCGAACGGTCCAATATACCTCGGGCTTAACTTACCTTTCTTGCCAAATCGCATCACTCCTTTCCAGGGTGATACTTTAAGCAACACTTTATCACCAACCTCAAATTTCATAGGTTTACGCTTGGGATCGGCGTAACTCTTCTGCCTATCTCGGGCAGCTTTGAGACGGTCACGAATCTGGATAATCTTGTCCGTCGTTTCAAAGACTATCTCTGGTCCTGATAATTGGACATCTCGAACTTCCGCCCAACAAACGGGCGTTCTACACTTTCTACCGTATAAGGCCTCAAAAGGCGCAGCCTTAATGCTGGTATGGTAGCTATTGTTGTAGGAGAATTCGATTAATGGTAGGTGGTTATCCCAACTACCACCTAAATCAATCACGCATGCTCGAAGCATGTCTTCCAAAGTTTGGATAGTACGCTCACTCTGGCCGTCCGTCTGAGGATGGTAAGCCGTACTAAAATTTAAGCGCGTGCCCAAAGATTGTTGGAAACTTTTCAAAAAATGTGACGTGCATCTAGTATCTCTGTTAGAGATAATAGACACATGTATGCCATGTAAAGCTACGATCTTATCTACGTACAGTTGGGCTAACATGTCAGAGCTATAAGTCTCCTTAATGGGTAGGAAATGTGCTAACTTAGTCAGTCTGTTTACGATCACCCAAATGGTGTCATTTCCTTTCCTTGTCTTAGGTAACTTGGTAATAAAATCCATAGTTACCATTTCCCACTTCCAAGTGGGAAGTTCAGGCTGTTGTAGCAAACCTGACGGTTTCTGATGTTCTGCTTTGACTTGCGCGCACGTCAAGCATTTAGCTACATAGGTAGCTACAGACTTCTTCAAGCCTATCCACCAATAGTTTGCCCTTAGATCCTGGTACATCTTATCAGCTCCAGGATGAACGGAATATTTAGAACTATGGGCTTCCTGGAGGATAACATCTCGAAGTCCTCCATAAATTGGAACCCATATTCGTCCATTCAATCTCAGAATTTCGTCCTTGCCAAGAGATAACTGCTCCTCAGTTACCCCTAGCTTTTCATTAGGGTAGTTAGCTTCCAACACAGCTTCCTTCTGTGCAGCTAACAACCTTTCATTCAAACTGTTCTTTATTTCAATGCTCTTGGCATTGATTCGGATGGGTTTCACCCTTTCCTTTCGACTCAAGGCATCAGCGACTACATTCGCCTTGCCGGGATGGTATCTGATTTCACAATCATAATCATTCAAAGTCTCCATCCAACGGCGCTGCCTCATGTTTAAATCCTTCTGATTAAACAGGTGCTGGAGGCTCTTGTGATCAGAATATATCACACACTTGATTCCATATAAATAGTGCCTCCATAGCTTTAGTGCGAATACAATGGCACCCAACTCCAAGTCATGGGTGGTGTAATTCTTTTCGTGCACCTTTAACTGCCGTGAAGCATAGGCAATAACCTTGCCTTTCTGCATAAGCACACACCCCATGCCAGTGTGTGATGCATCGCAGTAAACTACGAATTCTTCGGTACCTTCAGGCAATGTTAGTACAGGAGCGTTGCTCAACTTTTGTTTTAGGATATCAAGGGATTCTTGCTGTTTAGGTCCCCAGTCGAACCTAATCTTCTTCCTAGTTAAGGAAGTTAGGGGTGCAGCAATCCTTGAAATTTTTTTTAATGAAACACCTGTAGTATCCTGCTAAGCCTAGGAAGCTACGAATCTCTGTAGGCGTCTTCGGTTCTTGCCAATTCATAACAGCTTCCACCTTAGCGGGATCCACTTGGATACCACGCTCACTAACCACATGTCCAAGGAATTGGACTTCTCGAAGCTAGAATTCACACTTAGATAATTTGGTATAGAGCTTCTCATGATGTAGATACAGCGAAGATGTTTCTCGTGGTCAGCTTGGTTCTTCGAGTAGATGAGAATGTCGTCAATGAAAACGATGACGAATTTATCTAAGTATGGCTTGCAAACGCGATTCATGAGATCCATGAATGCGGCAGGTGCATTAGTGAGCCCAAAAGGCATCGCTAGGAACTCGTAATGACCATAACGAGTTCTAAATGCAGTTTTGTGTACGTCTTCATCTCTAACCTTCAGTTGGTGGTAGCCTGACCTCAAGTCAATCTTCGAGAAATAACTTGCCCCTTGCAATTGATCGAACAAATCGTCGATCCTGGGCAAAGGATACCTATTCTTTATTGTGACCTTATTAAGTTCACGGTAATCGATGCACAGACGCATCGATCTATCCTTCTTCTTGACAAACAAGACTGGTGCTCCCCAAGGAGACGAACTAGGTTTAATGAAACCTTTAGCTAGCAATTCATCCAGTTGTGTCCTTAATTCCTTCATCTCTGTTGGTGCCAACCTGTAAGGCGCTCTAGCAACAGGTGCTGCTCCAGGGATGATGTCAATTCTAAATTCCACTTGCCTATCTGGTGGCAAACCAGGTAGCTCTTCTGGAAAAACTTCAGGGTATTCAGAAATGACAGGGATCTCTTCCATCTTAGGTTTCGGCTCATCGATAGTTACCTGTGCCATGTAGATGACACAACCTTTCTTCAAACACTTAGAGGCCTTGAGCATGGTCACTTGCTCAGGCAATCCATACCGAGTATCTCCCTGAATGGTAAGTGATTCGCCAGACGGAGTTTTGATCACCACTTGCTTTTTATTGCAGACTATCTGGGCCTGGTTAAGAGATAACCAGTCCATGCCTAAAACGATGTCAAAACCAGCTAACTTCAAAGGAAGTAGGGACAAAGGAAAAGAGTGGTTCTTAATGGATATGAAACATCCATCTAATATGGTTGAGGCGGTTTCTAAGGTTCCATCTGCTAACTCCACCTCATATTTCACTCTTAGGGTTTTAACAGGTAAATTCAGCAATTTGCAAAACTTATTATCTACAAATGATTTATTTGCGCCTGAATCAAAAAGTACTCTTGCATAGATATCATTTATGAGAAAGGTACCTGTGATCACGTTATCGTCTTGCACAGCCTCCTTCGCATCCATCCTAAAGACCCTAGCATTGGTCTTCTTGGCCTCTTCAGGCTTCTTGGCGTATTTAGGGCAGTTGGTTTTTATGTGCCCTTTCTCATTGCAACTGTAGCAGGTTGCATCCTTCAGCTTTTTGCAATCCAAGGTCTTGTGTTCCTTGGACTTGCATATCCCGCAAGCAAAAGTTCTTGACTGAGTCTACGAGTTTGATTCGAGCCTGCACTTTTCGAAGTGCTGTCTCTTGCATATTTTGCATTTGGGCTTCTCACTAGACTGATGCCCATCTTTCTTTGACTCAGACCCCTTTTTGTTGTCACCGTTTCCTCGGTGCTTCTTGTTTGACCTCCGTGAATTGTCATCTTCACGTTTTCTTTTCTCGGCATCCTTATTCCTCAGCGATCTTTGTCTGACCGCATCCAGAGTGAGGGACAAAGATATGTCAGCTACAGATCTGAAAGTAGCTGGCCGAGAGGCCTTCACGCTTGCCTTTATCTCGGGGGCTAAACCCCCAATGAAACGAGCTATTCGTTTGGGTTCCGGGGTCACCAGATATGGAACCAACCTCGACATAGTATTAAAGCTCATGAGGTAAGCTTGGCAATCAAGGTTCTGCATAACCAACGATAGAAAATCAGACTCAATCTTTTCGACCTCGTGCTGAGGACAGTAGTTTTCCCTGATGAGGGCAACGAATTGTTCCCAAGACATGTTATACAATGGGATCTTCCCAGTGGCTTGAATCAGTGATCTCCACCAGGCTAAAGCCTCACCCTTGAAAGATTGAGACACAAACTTGACTATATCCCTCTCAGCGCCTCCGCTGATATCCACTACTGTGTCCATCTCATCTAACCACGTCATGCAGTCAATGGCTCCTTTTTCCCCAGTGAAATCCCTGGGTTTGCATGACAGGAAGTATTTATAGGAGCAACCCTTATTACAGGGTTCTTGATTTAGTATAATCTGTTGAGATGGAGCACTGTGGTGGTTTGAGGAGAGTCGATCATCATCTTTCTTTGGTTCTTCCTTCTTGGAAGGTGGCTTCGAATGCGGTGTAGATAGGGTCCTACTTCGAGTCCCACTATATTCTTCGTACTGCCGCTCTAAGGCCTTTGTAACTGCGTCGTCTACTAACGCTTTCAGTTCAGCACCCGTTATATTAATTCGGGCGTTATCATTATTCTCCACTGGGTGACTATTAATTTCATCCGAGTCAGCCATTTTAGTTGAACTGTTACATAAAACAAGGACAATAGTTTACTTGGGAGTTTATTATGGAATTGCCTTTTATGGCAATTTCATTAACCATGGTAAACATAGACCATATTCGGTTAATTTATTAATCATATTTATTTAGGATTTCTATTATAATATATCCTAATTATAAAACAATAATAGTTTTATTAGTAGCACAAAAGGCCTAGTCACATGGACATTTTAAATTATAAGCCATGATTTCAGAGAATCAAGGCATGCATGTTTGAACATAGTTCATTACCTTTTTTTAGACAGGGTCACAGACTATTACTGTCTTTTGTCTCATATAAAAATGAGAAGGGCCCGTAGGCATTATATTACCAACGTATGGTCAAAATATGATCATCTTAACTGATGATTTAACCCATGATTCAGAGATCATTAAGTTGGGTTAAGAATCTTTTGAAGAATCCTTATATAAAAATGACGTGTGTGATTTTAACGAATCACTTCTGCCATGAGTGTTAACATGTTTTTAGATGTTAACTGGGATTTGAATCTTTTTAACAGGTTTTACCATCTTGGCCAGGTCTTATAGTGACATGCAGGCTATGTTATACCTTTAAGATCCTTAGTTAATATTAAATAGGCAGATTACTTTTAAAGGAATGATTTTGATTTATTTATTTATTTATTTCATATATAATTTATTTATTCACATAATGGCAAACATGAAATTTATAAATTAAACATTCCATTAATTATTAAAAGATTACACATCGCCCTAAACGGGACTTTTTAGACAAACAAGTTACCCACGCAGGGGTCAAGCAACATACTAGTCCACGCAGGGACTTAAACAAACATCATACCCTCGTAGGGGTTAACAGAAAGATAGACCCACGCAGGGGTCAAAACAAACAAACATACATACATACCCACACAGGGGTCAATACAGCAAGACAGGCCCACGCAGGGGCTCAACTGATACAAGGAAATTACAACAACAGTGGAAGGATTCAATGGTCCTTCTTGCTCTTCCCTTTTATTAGGCTTGTCAATCCTTGGAAGAAACTTTGTCGCTCCCTGCGGTCTCTGTGAAAGTCTCGCTCGACTTGGTCCAACCTTTGCAGAATTTCTTCACGCTCTGGTGGGGAGAACCTTGGCGGCTGCGATTGTTGACGAATTATAGGTCTAGTAGGTATTTGGTACACATGAGTTGGGTATCCTACTCCCCAAGGAGCTCCATACTGTCCTTCAGGATGAAGGGCGTTATAATTGGTCGCTACCAGGTATGGGTCGGCTTCAGCGTAACCATAGTTGGTGTGAGCCGGCTGCTCAAACGGGTTGTACGCCATAGAACCAGTGTAGGCAGGAATCAGGTTATCAAAACCCATCGGTGGTGGTTGCGGTGCAACGGGGTTTGAAGGTCCACCCATTTGTGGATCTTCTTGAAGTGGCGGATAATGACTGCCACTTGATTGTCGAGGAGAGCTAAAATGGAAGTCCCCTCCTCGTGCAGACATACGTGCTCCGGTTCTCCTACGCCTCGGCGGTTGCGGAGGTGTCGGCTGAACTGGTGGCAGTGGCGGTGGCGTGACTGCCACGAATCGTGAATCCTCAGAGGGATCCTGCTGCTGCTGGTGAGGCGACGAATGATGCGAGGGTGTAAAATACCACTCGTACTGATTAAATCGTGCCTGGTAACTGTCCGGACCATGGTAGGGTGATCCATGAAAAGACGAACCATCCGACACCTCGATGGGATGGTTGGGAGTTCCGGTTGCGGGCTCGACGGGATCGGTGTCCTCGTCCATATCCTCTGCATGATCGCCGTAGTAATGATCCTCTGGTCCCAATAGGTTAAAACCCACTGGTTCTTGTATGTAATTAGCCGGGTTAAACCGGCCCCTAAAAACAGGTGTGGGGTCACCCAAAGAATGATGCGATAAGGATCGCTGTAGAGGTATGTAAGAAGGTTGAGGGTTCTTGGGCTCATTTTCCGAATGTGGCCCATAAGAGTTATGAATGGGAGGCGTCGAACTGTGCGATACAGATCGTCTAGCAGGTTCAAAAAGGTTCCTCCAGTTTTCTCTAGGGTCAGCACTCGCAGTGGTGGTAGGAGCTCGCATGTGCGAAGGTCCGGCCTCGTCGTCATTGGGGGCGGTGATTGGCCCCTTGCCTCGTCCTCTTCGTCGAAAGAATCTTGGCGGCATATTTAGTCCTGTCAATACAACATAGGATAACGACAAGAATATATAAAATAAAGGACAAAACAAAACAAAACAAAGTAGAATTTGCCCTATGTTATTTGTCTAGACTCGAAAGTTTAGGAATGTGCAATTGTGTTATTGAGATTAAACACAAAGGCTAGTGTTTAATTCACTCAATGTTGGCTCTGATACCAACCTGTCACACCCCGAATTCCATGTGTCACCGGTGGGCCCGGTGGGGAGTATCGTGACGTGGTTGGCAACATAATAGTCAAACAACACAATATTTAATATGCATAGCGGAAGCAAATGAAAGATATATTTCAACAGAATAAAATATTGTAATATCGTGTAGCACAAACAGTTGAAAGTTTATCCACAGAAGGATCAAAATAAATAGGAAACAGTAGTTCAACAGACTTTAGGCATCTTAAGCTTGCGAGACTCTTTTGATGCTAAGGAGTTATCCAGCCAATTACGAGTAGTACCTGCACTTAATCTTTTTGGGAAAATACGTCAGTTTACACTGGTAAATACAATCAACTGACTCATTTTAAAAATGATTAAAAATTGATTTGGATGCACATGGCACAAACATTTTATAACTTGGGATAATTATTTAAATATATAAACTTGTAAAAGAATTACATGTTCCTTATGCGTTCAGCAGTCCGGATCGTGCCGGGTTAAAGATCAATAGACACACCACATTATTTATTTATGCACTGACGGGTGTACGCCTACACCCCGCGCTTAAGTCGTGGCCATTTCGTAAAATGATGCCAAGGATATCCGGGACATGGTCATTAACCCCCCAAAGGCTTTAAGTAAACAAAACAATTTAAACGGGCCGATCAAATTTCAATTAACCACCATACGATGGAAGATTTAATGCCCGACCAAGCGGTAGTTTATATACCGTACCCCAAGCCCGTATAAGGGAAAATAAGTTAAAAGTATTTACCTGAGCAAAGTAATAATCACAATAAGCAAATGCAAGTAGCTTTTACTGATTCTCCTATTCTGGAACAAAGGTTTATAATAACCTATTAGAATCCTAACGGGTCTTTAGTTAAGCTTAAGCTTAGACCGGTTAGTTTTAAAGATACGGTTCGTACGCAAGATTAAGCGAAGACCGGAATAGAATGTGATTTAGACCCGACAAGTTTGAAGACTTGCTTAATATGGGTATTTCATACACATTCTGGATTTTGAGATAAAACCGATAAGGTTTGACCCGTTTTGGCTAATTTATGTAAACTAGTTACATAAACCGAACCAAACGCGTAATAGGCGTAACGGGTAAGCGTAAGAGCCATATACAGGTTTCCTAAGTTAATATGCCTCAAATATGTTGTGACATCAGTAAGATATCTTTTATTATGCCCGAAACGAATTTAAACACAAACTATGCCCCGTAGGGGTAATTTGGTCATTTAAAAGGTTATAAAAGAGTTTAAGTATTAACCTGAAATACAGGTCTGATATAATCAGAAAAAATACTTAGTTTACTAAGTTATAACAGTATGGTATTGCATATATGTGAAATTTATCAATTATAACCAAACTATGCACCGTAGGGGCATTTTGGTAATTTCACATAAGCCGAAAAGCTCAAAACAGAAGTCTGAGTTTAACAACTTTTGCTTACTGTTAAAATATTATAATTTACCTAAAATATCAGTAGGTATCAACCCTTGTATGTTTAAAATAGTTTTAGTACATATTATGCGTTAAAAACGCTTAATAAGGCGATTAGAAGCCGTTTCCGGGTTCTATATGGAAAACTGATATTTTTATTATTCCAGAAGGTTTAAAATAATTTATTTATCATATATAACCAGTAGCAAAAGGTTTGGGGTCAAAAAAGATATGTAAAACTCATTTTATAGCCCGAAAGGGCAAAACCTACAATTATCGGATTAAGCCTATGACTATAAGTTATGCTCAGCCTAAAATTAATTAAAAATCTTCAAAAATCCCAAAATAATATATTATATCAGTGGGTAAAGAGTTTGATATCAAAAAGTAGGTTTAAGTAGGCTATACGCTAATTACGCCGTTTAATCGCTAAAGAAGCTTTCTAATTACGCTAATGAACATAACTCTCAATCTACACCTCAAACTGAAGTCAAATTTTGGGTGCAAGTTTATAATTCAGTAACTAAGGTTTCTACTATTTTACATTTGCAAAAATCACGTTTTATGGTGAAAAGGGCATAATGGTCAACATATGAGCAATTAACGGAATCATGCATATTAATTGGATAACTAATGAACCAAGGTGTATAATCACAGAGGGTTATACTAGCATGTAACCTAGTCCAATTAAATCTCTAAGGAATTTCTAAAACATACAAAAACGGGTCAGAACTGAAGTCAAAGCAAAAGTCAAAGCTTTGCGACTTTCGGTTCCGAACCGGGTCTAAACAGAAAATTGTCGGGTTGAACATGTTTAGACATGTTCTTACATTAATTACCAAGTTATATTAATGATCAAACAGGTTGTATAGGTCCTATATTGCTAATTATGCATAAATTGGAAATTAAGCATTTTGTTGACTTTTTAATAACAAGTTTGACCCGACATTGGACCTAGTTAGAGTGGGAATCAGAGGGTGCCCTTTTAAGGGTTTAATGCCCACATAATTACCAACTTATAACTACTTTCAATTCGACTAATCACTGGGCCATTAGTGATTAATCGCTAAGTCAACCGTTAATTACGACGGTTTGACTTTTAAGCTAAAACTAAGCAAAAACTTAACTTAGAAATGTTAAGCATACTTACTGAAGTCCTATGCACGATTAGTGATCACTTGAGCCTGCTTTGGAGCTCCAGAAATGATCAGAAATGCTGAAGGAAGGTGTGAAGAAATGGTTGCAACCTTGGCCCTTTATATAGTGCTCAAGAACTCATGGATTGTTGACACACAAGCCTAAAATTGGCCATGGATCACTTCCAGATGTCCCTAAGTGTCTAGGGGTTGCTTAGGGGTCGTGCAAGATGAGGAAAATCGGATTAAAGTCGGTTACAAGGGCTATGGCAGACAAGAACCAAACAAATTCGGAGCAGAAGGCCCCTCGCGGCACGCGTAGCCCCCCCCAGGGCCTTCGCGTGGCGCGACGCCCCTTCTGATCAAATCTCAAATTTTTTATTTTTATAAAAGTCCTTGGCTCTTGGAAACTTTGCTACGACTTTATTTCTTGCACTTTGAACCCTCCAAATTGACTTATAAAGGCTTTAAGACATATACCCACTTTGTTAAGTCCTCGGTTAACTTTATTGTTACCCGAAAAGTCATAACTTTCAACGTTGACGCTTTAACCCCTCGCATACGAATTTGATCATAACTTTCTCATACGATAACGAAACTTTATGAAATTTATATCGTGCATTCTAGTGAGCATAATTAACCGTTACAAAGCTTCGGGTTTGTCAAAAGGTCACTCAGAGGTATAACTTAAACATGTTGACACATTTAACCCCTGTAGTTTGTACTCTCTCACTTCCTTTCATATTTAGCTTCGTATGATCCATGATTTATTCATTTGAAGGTATGAGCATCATGTAGGGTTAATGTACAATATATTTATTCACTGTTGACATCTAGAACTCATATATTCACATACTTTCCATGATTGTCAACTTTAATCCTTGAATAACATTCTTTCACACGTTCGAACCTCTGATACGTGTCAACACATTATAGGACGTGAATTTTCGAGGTGTTACAGTAGTACACCATACATGTCTTGAAATTTCGAGTTGTCACAGCGTCCTTATTAGCAAATCCGCCAAAATCAAGATCAGGAATGGACCTGTGCAAGTAACCCAGCGTACACCCATAATCAACGTCCAACCCATCAATACCACTGTCCCGCAGAATGTGGTCCTGTAAACTCCAATATTATACTCTCTAAGACACGAAAGCATATGTTGATACATCTTCCGCCGAATATAGGTTTAAACCCCCCAAAACGGATGGGCAAAAATGCCAACCACCATTGAAAATCCCCAAAAACGGACCCTCACAAACCACAATGTCTCTGAAAGCATCCCAAAGGCCATTGTTATTCCACTACTCTAGGTTCTCGATCGGTTGATGAATAGTATCATGTGAGGTTTAATTTCATTAATTTTACTGATTTTGTTAAAGTTTTTTTTATTGTCATTGTGATCTGTCAATTGATGTTTGTGTTTGTGTTTGTGTTTGTGTTTTTGTTGTAATTTGTTCACTATCGTTTGATTATACGGAGTTTGATGGTAGAGTTTGTTTATATTTTTAGGTTAATGTTAGAAAATCTAATCTGTATGTTGACTAAAGTGTACTGTTTTTTTTTTATTTGAGTAAATTGCCAAAATCGTTCCTAAGTTCGGACAAGTTTGTCAGTTTCATCCAAAACAACTTTTTTGACCATATGTATATTTTAAAAATTACCTATATACGTATATGTATAATTCAAAATTGACAATATACATATATGTATATATGCAAAAAAAATCTTAAAAATAAGCGATTAGAAGTATAAAAAAAATAAAAAAATTTGGCTTGAAGAAATGTGTGGTCTAGAATGCTTCTCAAGTTTTTCAAATAGAGTGCTCTTCTCTTAGAATCCCTACATATATATATATATATATATATATAGGTAGAGGATCCTGTACATTAATCCAGAAGTGTATTATAACACTATATAACACCATATAAACACCGTATAACATGATGTAACACCATCTAACACTATGTAAGACTATATAACAGATATAACACTATATTTTGTCTGATAACATGTCTATGATAGATGTATAGTGTTATATGTTGTCATATAATGTTACATAGTGTTATATGGTGTTGTGTGGTGTTACATAGTGTTATACGGTGTTTATATGGTGTTATATATAATGTTATAATACACTTCTCAATTAATGTACACTATCTCTACCATATATATATATATATATATATATATATGGAGGATAAAATGAAAACTCACTTAAGCTGAAAAAACTCAAAAAAAAAAAAAAAAACCCTTTGTAAAAACGCTATATAACATTTTTATTTATTTTCCTAAAAAATAGGGAATGTAACACATATATATTTTTGTAAAAAAAAAAAACAAAAAAGTGCAAAGTAGTTTTTTTTTAAATGTTAAAACTTTCATATGAAATAATATATATGTCCAAAAAATCTAACATACAGATTTTGAACATTTAAAAAAAACTAGTCAGTGCTTTTTACATTTTTTTTATAAAAATGTTCAAATATATTTATATTACATAGGATTTTCTTGAGTTTTTTCAACTAAAGTAGGTTTTTTCTTATACTTAAAGGACAAACCATATAGGATTTTGAAATATTAAGTACAAAACTTATATATTTTAAAAACAAATAACATCGCTTAAAATTTGGTAACATTTATTCTCTCATCCACTCACAACCACTTACACCCGTTTTTTCATAAATAGAGAACACCCTCATAGAATTTGATGTCAGGGATGTGAATGCTCTCACACACTTGTTTTAAACTTTTCAAACTTAACAACAGGGGCCTTTGCTCCCCTTCCTTACAAGATAGATCCACCAGTAGTAAACTGTTAAATTGATTATATGTTAACAACTAATGTCATATCACCTTTTTTAACAACTTAGAAAAATGTCAAGGGGACACATAAGTAATCACAAGGACAATTTTATTTTATTTTCAATACAAACTGATACAACACACAAACATAACCAAAGTTAAAATCCGTAGCATCATCGCCGGTCATAGTTAAAGGACACACCATCACACACTAGCTACATATATAGTGTGTCGTTTTTACTAGAGCGTACCCAAAGAACATGATCTTCAGGTAGAAAATGGCAAATCGTTGCACTTCCTGGAGTAACATTAAGCAATTGAAATGTTATATGTTTCGGGTCCCATTTCGAGGTCTCAGTATGGCAAATCACGACGATTTTCACTTTGGTACCATCAGCACCCTCCAAAGAAGCCACATAAGACTCGGTACCAACGCTTATGTGACAATAAAAGACAGCATAGGTGTAGTTTAGCCTATGGCAAACCACGAGTTTATTTGCTATAAGCTTTTTGACTGACTCAATCTTGTAGTTTTGTGATGGGGTAGGTTCTTTAGTGTATACTTCTGTTGAAAGAGCTTTGACCCTTTTACCTAATTTTGTGGTAGTGAAATCGATCATGGATTCTAATGAAGTTGCGCAAAATATTTCCTCACCTTCGACGCCTTTGTGTTCGCATATATTAATTGTTTGCTTCATCATTTTGGCTTCCATTGAGTCATGTTTAACTGAAAACTTATTATAGATTTCGGGAAGATTTTTTGATGAAAAGGGTATCGAATCAGAGATGTTTTTAGGTAGAAATGCGGTTTTTTGGTCATTTTTCATGAAATGCAACTTGAATTCTTTGCCTTCATGCAAATCTTTTTCTAAGAAAGGTTTTGCAAGTGAATTATCTTGGGATGCATCATGATGGTGATGATGTTTTACCTTATCCTTGCATGAGCCATTAAAGATAGGAAGTTTCCGGGGATGACCTTTTACCTCATCCTTGGGTGCGACGTAAAAGAAAGCAGCATTCTCAAGATTATCTTTTACCTCATCCTTGGGTGCGACGTAAAAGAAAGCAGTATTCTCAAGACCATCCTCTACCGCATCCTTGGATGATACGGAAGGAACTTTCTTCAAATCATCTTTTACCTCATCCTTGGGTGCGACGTAAAAGAAAGCAGCATTCTCAAGACCATCTTCTACCGCATCTTTGGATGATACGGAAGGAACTTTCTTCAAGTCATCTTTTACCTCATTCTTGGGTGCGACGTAAAAGAAAGCAGCATTCTCAAGACCATCTTTTACCTCATCCTTGGGTGCGACGTAAAAGAAAGCAGTATTCTCAAGACCATCTTCTACCGCATCCTTGGATGATACAGAAGGAACTTTCTTCAAATCATCTTCTACCTCATCATTGGATGCGGTACTTGTGGAAACGTTTTCCAGTCCATCATCCCATGCTATAAACCAACAAGATCGTTTCTTAAGTGACTAAATTTAAGAAGCAATATAACAAAAAACAAAACAAAGATCATTAGATCAACCTTTAGGGAATAAAAGATCCTTGATTGCTTTTGGGATAGGAGTGTTTGGCAATACAGATTTCCAATACACTTCAGGAGTAGTCACTGCATGACTTCCTACAAGTGCTAGCTAATAACCAAATCACAAGTAAGAAAATTAACTTAAAATAAAAATATTTAATTTTGCTCCAATAGTTTAACGGTTTTGCCCCAAACCTTTATAAATAGCCATTTTGCTCCAATAGTTTGCTATAGTTTTTCCATTCTGCTCCCTGCGGGGAGCAAAATGGAAAAACAGACAATTTGGATGGAGTTAGAGGCGAGGAGCAAAATGGAAAAACAATAGCAAACTACTGGAGGAAAATGGCTATTTTTAAAAGTTTGGGGCAAAACCGTTAAAGTGACCAAACCACAGGGAGCAAAATAGAAGTTTACTCAAAAATATTATATCTTAAGAACTCAAACTTTCATTATAGAACATGTAGTTGACATGGTAAATCGTAGGTAAATCGTACTACAGTGGGAAACAGAATTTAGATCACCAATTGCACATACAAAAACTTTAAATTTTTAATATATATTTACTACACTTGATGAGAAATATAGAGTATAGACTTGATTTTTTATATACCTTATTAGTTTATATATTAATGTTTTGATTCATTAATAATTTAGCGTTCTTTTATAAAAAAATTGAATAAAAAGTACCGTTGCACATATGTATGCGCATTGGTAATGTTGTTATTTTTTTAGTGACGAAATTTAGCGATTTTAAAAAATATACAAAAAAATGGAAGAATGGAAAATAAGTATACGAAATCCCATTTTAACAATTATTATAACAATAAACGGCAGGTTTTAGCCTTGAAACCCTTAAACCAAGTTGAACCGTAGGTTTGTAAGATTCTTCAACCGGTCAATCGACATATTGAAACAATATTTTAGCTTATTTATTTCGTAGAAAACAAACTCTAAAATTAAATGATGATAATGATAATGATAATGAAAATGAAAATGAAAGATATACTTACAGAAAGAAGTGTATAGACGTGCAGAAGTTTGAACTTCATTAGAGTGAACTGAGTTTGAAAGAGTTTAATTGAACTGTATGAGAAAGCAGGTAGATTTTGACGATGGTTTGAAAGTGAGAGTGGATTTGATGAGTATTTATAGAGTGTAAAATGGTGTTCATTGATGCATAACAACATTTATACATCAATTAAGCACGTGTTTTACTTATTGCCAACTATCACCACAAGCTTTTTTTTATTCATATACCAACTCCACAATCAGCATCACCTCTACATTTCAAATTAAAAAAAAAGTTAAATGTCATTTTACTTCATGAGTTTGGGACATTTTTGTATCTGGGTCCAAAAAATGTTTTACCGTTGCCATTTTAGTCAATTGAGTTAACTTCATACATTATTTTCGTTAATGAGAAGGGCAATTCGGTCATTTTAAATGGCTGAATTGCCCTTCTCGTTACAGAAAAAAATGGATGAAGTTAACCCAGTGGACTAAAATGGCAACGGTGAAACCTTTTTGGACCCACAGATGAAAAATGAAACATTCGGACTAAACTGGCAAACTAGCACAAACCACATGGACTAAAATGACATTTAACTCTTAAAAAAACCTTTATTTTTTTTTCTCACAGCATTAGACCTCTACAAATCTCAACCTGGCACTTCTCTTTTTTTAATAACAATGTTGTTATGTGGCCCCACATCCCTTCCGCCGGACCTAGTCCTTGGCTACGGACTACAAGGGCGGACCACATTTCCAACGATATTTGGCCCGTTAGTGGTCGATTTGTGTTTTTGAACTTCTCCACATCGATAGCAATGTGTATGCTCTTAATGACATAGGGTAATTAGAACTATTGAACACTAATGGGCTGTTTGTTTACATCTTAATAAGACTTTTAATGGTTCAGACCTCTTACTGGTTCAACACTTAATGGTTCAGACTATTTGTTTCACTAGCAGATGTCTGAATGGTTCAGACATTTGCCTCTGAATGATTAAACATTATACAGAGTCTGAATGGTTAAGACCTCTAATCTGGATTGGTCAGACATTTGCCTCTGAACGGTTAAGCATTATACAGGCTCTTAATGGTTCATACCTCTTACTGGTTTAGCACTTAATGGTTCAGACATGTTACTAGTTCATCACTTAACCATTCAGATGTTGCCAAACAGCCCGTAAAATTCGTAACAAAATTTGTTTTACACTCATTCGTGTATGATTCTTTTACTAGTAGAAACAAATATACCTAAACTCTCAATCAGAAATCAGAATTTAATTCCTACGCGAATTTCAATTTCGTTATATTTCACGAACCGGAAGCTACCAGCCTACCAACAAGTCTGACTAGTAACTGTAAGTTTATAAGTGTCGTAAAATTGTTTTGTATTCAACACTTATTAAAACAACTTTCTCTGATCGTATCACCCTACTTGCTATGAAGTTTGAAAAAACTTCATGAAAGGAAAAAAAACCGTTTCCGTAAGATATAAAGATACTTTGAAGATATATATTAAAAAACCTAAAGAAAACTAAAATAAAGTAATACAATTTAGTTAAATAAGATAACAATAACAAAAAAAGTAATATACTGATAAAATTATACATACCTACAAAAAACATTTACGTCGGTTAGGCCATGTGTAGTCATAACCCCCCTTTGTGGGCGTTATGCGACACGTGGCGCGCCACGTGTGCGGGTGGGCGTTATGGGGCGTTATGCATTTAAGCCCGTAGTCATAAAGCCCCCGCCTAATCATTACATATTTAATAATTTTCAATTTTATTAATTAATATAAAAAAGATTTCTTGTTTGTGATTGGTGGAAACTTTGAATGGGGGCATGCACATGGCGCTATGGATATCGCGCTGCCCCAAGTTTTTTGCCTCATAACCCCCCCTGTAATGGTGTTGAGGGCTTTATGGGGGCTTTATGAGGGGAGATGGCGCCCCACTACACATACCCTTAGGAAGTTTACATCCCTTGGTTAAAACCAATCATGACGGTTCGGTTATATCCCCTTGGTTAAAATGTACATGTATAAATTAAATTTAGAGTAAACTTCCGTTTTGCTCCCTGTGGTTTGACCACTTTAACGGTTTTGCCTCAAAATGAACAGTGTGGAGTCAATCGCGCCACGCGAGAACCCGTGCTCCAATAGATGTCTTGATAAAGTCTCGTACCACGCCCGAGGAGCCTGATGGAGACCGTAGAGAGCTTTGTCCAACAGATAGACTTTGTTGTCAGACCCTGGAGCTTCGAAACCCGGTGGTTGGGATACATACACAGTTTCATGCAATTTCCCGTAAAGGAACGCGCTTTTCACATCCAACTGATAGACTTTGAAACGCATGTGTGCAGCAAAAGCTAGAAACAAACGAATGGCTTCCAGTCTTGCCACCGGTGCATAAACTTCTGTATAATCAATCCCTTCCTCTTGATTGAAGCCTTGAACAACCAACCGTGCTTTGTTTCTGACGACAACACCCTTATCGTCTTTCTTGCACTTGAAAACCCACTTCGTGTTGATTGCATGTTGGCCCTTTGGAAGATCGACCAAATTCCACACCTTTAACTTGTCGAACTGAGCTAACTCTTCTTGCATCGCCTCACACCAAGAATTATCCTTCAGAGCTATCTGATAGTTCTTCGGCTCTATCTGAGAGATAAAACATTCATGTAGGCTAAGATTGTAGATTTCTTCCTTCTTGATAGTAGAGAACAGACACTGCATCTCTGAAATACTCCTTCGCGTTTGCACTCTCGCATTTGAATTCCCAATAATATTATCAACAGGATGATGAATATTTGTTCTTGGAACTGGGATTGCTGGAGCTTGAAGATTGTTTCCCAAATTTGATTGAATCTCCCCCTCAGCATTTGCATTACTACTAGAAGCTTGATCATTTCCAGAAGACACATTAACATTTGGATATGCTGAAAAATCAACGTAAAGATCACCACTTGTAGTTTGAGCAGCTGCATTGGGAATCTGCTCAGCAACAACTTCGTTTACCATCGAAGAATCAGCGACTGATACATTCGGAGACACGTTAGTAGGAATACTTGCTCTCCAGCTAGCATCCACTTCATCTTTGTTCACAAGATGTGTGTAGACAACCTCCGAATCCTCTTCTGAAACATCAGGAAGATCAAATGAATCAAATAATTTATCATAATCGTAACCGCTTTTAGGACCGAATTCGGACGGTGGAGGATCGTAACTCAAAGGAGTTATATCGAACACGATCTCCACTGTACGCTTCTTAACGTTATAAACGCGTTTTTTTGGAGTTCCATTGGCATAACCCAAAAAGAACCCAACTTCTCCAACTTCCCCCATTTTAGGAGTATCTTTGGTGCATTTGATAACACACTTGATCCCAAAAGGTTGAAAACCAGATAAGTTCGGTTTCTTGTTTTCAAGCAATTCATAACACATTTTATCTTCTCTTTTGACCGTAAGCACATGATTTAACACATAACATGCAGTGTTTACCGCCTCGGCCCAGAAGAAAATTGGCAATTTTGATTCAGAAAGCATAGTTCGGGCCGCCTCAATTAGGGTACGATTCTTCCATTCTGCAACTCCGTTCTGTTGAGGAACATATGGAGCGCTGAACTGATGAACTATTCCCATTTCCCGACATAACTTATCCATATAATGATTTTTAAACTCAGTGCCGTTGTCACTTCGGATTTTCTTAACAGGAAGTGAATAATTTTTCTCAAGTTGTTTGAACAAGTCTCTTAAAATACCAGCAGTTTGGTCCTTTGTTTTTAAGAAAAATACTCACGAGTATCGTGAGAAATCGTCAGTGACAACTAGGCAATAAGACATCCCACCAATGCTAGCAACATGGATTGGGCCGAAAAGATCCATGTGAAGCAATTCAAGTGGTTTTTGGATTGAGTTAATAGTTTTTGGTTTGTGAGGCATTCGTTTGATTTTTCCTTTTTCACATGATTCACATTTGTTGTGCATATTGAAACTACCTAAAGGAACCCCCAACACTAAGTTGTTTTTCACTAAGTGGTTCATTTTTCGCAGATGCACGTGGCCCATTCTCCTATGCCAGAGATACGATTGATCTTCAGTCGCCTTCGAAAGTAGACATGTCACTGGAGCATACGAGTTAACCAACGGGCGCATGTCCATGACATATGTGTTATTCACCCTTGGGGCCTCATTACGATCCAATCTTCGGGAACAGCAAATCCCGGTCGCAACACGAAGCAAGCTTTATCAGTGAACAACATTGTGTATTTGTTATCACAGATTTGAGAAACCGACATCAAGTTATGCTTCAGTTCTTCAACGTAGTTCACTTTATGCAGCGTAATTTTTTCATTTGACACAGAACCTTCACCGGTGATGTAACCACCCTTCTCACCGGAAAAGTTCACATAACCACCACGAATTTGTTTAAAATTGTTCAATAACTCTTTATTTCCTGTCATGTGTTTGGAACAGCCACTATCGATATACCAAATATAGATAGCCCTCTTCAGCTGCTCCTACACTCCCCAACAAGAAAATTTAGTTAGAGTGTGGGACCCAAGCTATGATGGTCTTGGGTCGTCCCGATTCGTCAACATAAGAAAACTCTTTGAAATAACCATCATCGCCTCTGTGTCCTCCATTTCCATTTTGGAAATTGTTGGAGTGACTCCCCGTAAATCGTTAATTATACGGAGTTGACGATCTGTTGGTATAACCAGAGTTTCCATAACCTCGGCTTCCATAGTTTTGGTAACCGTAATTTTGATTCCTGGGTGGTTCAAAATTCCTACCAAATCTAGGAACATCATCGTGTCTTGAGAATGATCGTGAATGATTATCCGAATGCTATCTTTGATTTGGAAATCGGGGGGGGGGGGGGGTGACGCATTTCGATCATTCACGAATCTGTTCTGTGCATGAGGTCTAACATAGTTGTTGCTCAAACCTCCAGAACGTTGGTCATTCTCAAGTGTTGGGAAAGTAACATGATTTTGTCGTCTGTGAGCGGTTTTCTCACGAGTATCATGTCTTTGAGATGAACTTTCCGATCCTTTACCACGATTTATAGCAACTGGTTTGTCCCCATGATCCTGATTTTTTTGTGATTTAACATTTGTTTTGACAACTGGTTTTACTTCTTGTTTAATCACTTTGTTTTTCTCAACCTTCTGATTTTTACCGTTTTTCTTTTCAACATTAACTGTTTCATTTTGTGGTTTTTCAACAAAAGGTTTCTTCTGATCAGGATCAACAAGTGATTTACCCTTGTCATCTGCACAATCTGCTGCTAAGTGTCCTTTCCCACAGCACTTATAACATTTGCGAACTTTCGCAGCATTCTTTGGACGTTCCTTATGAATGGTCGAAGATGATGAGGCGTTAGTGGGATTTTTCAAAATTTGGTTGACAAACTGAGAGTTTGAACCTGTTTCGATTTTCTCTTCTTCTTTGATAAAATCTTCCCCTTTAACAAACTCAGTTTTAGGGATGTTTTTCAAATTCTTTTTGGGTTTCCCACGTGACTTCGGTTTTGACTTCGCATTTTGAACTTGATTGAAAATTTCCAAAATTTTATTGCTTATCAAATTCTCAATGTTATCAAGATTTAGCTCATTTTTCTTTGTAACTTCACTCACCTTCGACTGTTCTGAGTCAGAAGCCTCATCTGGCTCAGATTCTGACTCACTTTGCGGTTCAACCGTCAGAGGGGTCTTTGGCACAAAATTTGCCAATTCAGGATCAATGCTTGGCCAATTCAGAATCCCCAAACTTTTCAATTTTTCGTTGCAAATCTAAAATCAGATTTTCTTTTTCCAATATGATTTTGTTCTTTTCCAAAACACAATTTTGGTTCATTTCAAGTTCCGATTTTAATTCCTGATTTTTAAGAGTTCCCTGAGCCACAAGTCTCTCAAATTCAGAGATATCATTTTTCAGCGCTTTTATCTTAATTCGGTGTTCTTTATCCGAATTAGATAAAACAGCAATGAGTTCTCTGGATTTTTCTAAATCTGCAATTAAGTTTGTGTTGTGAAGTGCATATCTATCAATCTTGGTGACAAACTCAACACATCTAGCACATCGCTTATCTACAGAAGATGATTTTACCTCAATGCCAGCCATGAATGCACACGCTTCATTTTCTACGGAGTTTTCTTCCAACCTTTTAGCTTCTGCATCCGCAAATTGCTGCATTTCAGCTGTGGAGATGTTGAACTCAAAGCATTCTTCCTTTTCTCCATCTTCTGTTTTGTTAGACTTTTCAACAGATATCCTCCTGAAATGTCTTCCAATGCACAACCCCAGTCGTAAGGCTCAGTCACATTTTGTAAAGATTGAGCCACCATAGCATTGTTTGTCGAGGGTGTAAGATTTTCAGAACCACTTGGACGAGTACTTGAGTTTGAAGTAGTTGCTGAATTGTTGTGAGGTCTTGAGTTGTTTATTATCGTTGACTTTAACTTGGACTTCTGCTTTGGTAGACCAGAACTGATAAGCGACAGTTACCCTGCAGGAACTGCACTTACAGTCTCCCCCTTAACTGTTGCAATCAGTTCTGTCTGACACTGATATCCTCAGTCACCGGATACTGCACTTACAATGATAAACATAATAACTAATCCGAAAATAATGGGGATAATTAAAATCAAATATCAAATTCCTTTATTCCTCCTCAAGCTGGAGCGTGAAGATCACGAACGCCTAGCTTGCCAAGAAGAAACTTCAACTGTTGAGCACCTAACGGCTTACTAAAGAGATCTGCCACTTGATGCTTCGTGTTTATATCTAATGGCATGACTTCTTGAGATTCAACTCTTTCACTGTAACACCCCATGTTTCGAAAGTCAAAGTCAAAGTCAAGATTTAAGTCAAAGGGAGAAAAGATTGCTAATTGCGATCTGTCACTCCCTGCTCTAATCCTGTTTTGACTTCTTTGACTTATAATTAGTCTATTTTATCGTTTACGTTGGTTGTATTATGTGGAGTATCTATTAGTAATCGATATTTATCGCTATTTATCGCATGTTTGATCGCTTTATCGCTTATCGCGCTCGCAACTCGAAATATGCATTTTGGTTACTGTTATACGTGTGTGTGTGCCTTATGTGTTACTTGTGCATGTTTATTTATGTTGTGTATGGTAATCAATCGAAACGCAATCGAAACTCAATCACAATCGAATCGCAAACGCTAAACGCAAGTAAAGTAGGATGCTTGTATGTTAGATATAGTAGTTGGAATTAAAAGTAATTTGAATAGGAAACTCTATCGCATTCGCATCGCTCGCAATCGCAATCGAAACGGAAAAAATCGTCAAACCAAGTGACTGATCGACCAGGCAGCTAACCGATCGATCAGCTGTTCGATCTTACTGTCGTTCGATCGATCGGCCAGTCGGCCGACCTGCTAGCCGATCGACCAGCCACTCTCTCCTCTCCTTTCCACTTTGGGTAACCCTATAAATACCCCTTGTCACTTTCATACTTTCTACTTTTGGCAACTGACGTCCGATCAGCTCATTCTTCTCACTTTTCTTCAGATTTCTCTCGATTCGGTAAGATCTCGTCCTAAATCTTGTACTTCTTTGATCTACATGCACTCTTACACCTTTCTATCATTTGAATCTTACTTTTTAACCGTGAAATCATCAAGATTCAAGGTGTTCTAGGATGACGTCATCATGTGTTCTTGAAGAACTTCATGTTTTGGCCCCAATCCACCAAGAACAACTTAGATCTAACCGATTTCCACATAAACAAACAAAGATCTTTCATAGATCTAAACACATTCACAATAAAAAGGATTGAAAGATGGTTTCCAACTCTCTTTCAACTCTTTTACACTCAATGCATTCAAAACCGATAGAAACGGAGCTTGTGCCGACCTACTACTCATTCTTGTGGTTGTGTGGCTCAAGATCTGGATTCTATCCACGAGGTTCACTGATTTCGGGTTAAACATGGAACACCATCTCGAACAGTTAACTAATTGGATTTGGGTGATTCCTGTCCGATCAGGAGTACCAAGTATTGACGAGGTTTCTGTTGTTTAGCACGTTGTCACAACAGCTCGATAAAAACGACAAACAATCAAAGCAACCAAGTGTAAGACGAACAGGTCGACAAGGACGTAGTGCCGTCCGATCGGGCTGCTGTCCGATCGAACAACCAATCCGAACGACTGGCCAATCCAAACGACTTGCACCTTGGGTCCCACACTTAAACTATTCACCGACATTTGAAGTCTGATCGTTGAACGAGTTGTTGTCCGATCGGACTACCATTCGACCGGGTTAACCACTCGAACATGTGACAATTAAACTTCAACACTTAAACAATTTTCAATATGTTCAATGCACCAGGGATGCCACCCGATCGAACTGCTGTCCGATCGAGTGACAACCTGCTGTGAACTTGTTCTCACTAAAGTGCCCAACCAATCGGGTTGCTAGCCGATCGAACGACCGCCCGATCGACCGACCTGAAAGGTAGAGATACTTCAATGGTTTCAAAATGCTACAACAAAAACTTCAAAAGACAATCCATCATACACAAATACAACTTTCCCAAAGGAAGTAACAATCCACTCGAACGACCATCCAATCGGACAGCCGTCCGAACGGACTACCATCCGATCGAACTGTTGACCGACCCACTTGCACTTTGCCTCGTTTTGCGCGTCACTTATCATATTGTTCTGATCAGGCTAACCATACTCTCAAGCGCTCCCTTCAATCCATCAACCGCTGTGAGTATTCTCGATCCCTTGTTGCTTTCGCACTTTTGGGTGTTACATACGTTACTTATACAAAATCACAATCAAACACACTACGCAACACTTTAAACGCTAACCGTTACCGCATGATATACGTGACTTAATGAATGCTTGTTTGTTATGTTTACACATGGAATGCTGTCTACCTGCCTTAGCAACGGTAGTACTATTTGTTTGGACTCAGCACCCGTTCACTCGGGGGTTGTTAAGGAC
Source organism: Helianthus tuberosus (assembly GCA_030545235.1). Lineage (NCBI taxonomy): Eukaryota > Viridiplantae > Streptophyta > Magnoliopsida > Asterales > Asteraceae > Helianthus > Helianthus tuberosus. Next base: position 14,204,581 of record CM060354.1, on the reverse strand, counting down.
AATTACCTACATGGCTCACAGTGGTGAGAATGTATCGCGAACTGCCATGGGCAGTCAACCCGCATTCATTGGTATCGATAGGTTCATGTCGATAACTAACATGCCTCATTTTACACAGTGTACGTGCTGGTTATGCGTAACGCTTTCGAACTCTATATGCTATTATCAAACTTGTGTGCTCACCTTTACACTATGTGTATTGACTTTTATTTTAACGTATGTGACAGGTGCTTAGGATGCTTATTTGCTTTCTATGGTGTGAAATCAAGGCTAGGAAAGACCTAGATCAACAATAACAATAGTCTGTAATAAAAATCTGAGTTGTCGGAACAGAACAATTTGACTAGATCTTTCTGTAATAATTATTATTACCATTTATGACATGGTATGGGACATGTTGCTTAAAATATTTGGTAAATATAGTTGTTATGGAAACTTCTGGACAATCTGTTTCGCTCAGTGCCACGCCCCGATGTTTCCGCCATCGGTTGGGGTGTGATAGATTGGTATCAGAGCCATAACTATAGGGAATTAGGCCAGACTTGACCTAGTCCGGGTCGACGTCTTAGAAATGACCTAGTCTATAGTTAGGTACCAACAAACCGACTTGTGCAAATCCTTAGGGGTTTGGTACGAGCTTACGTGCTATATCTCGCTATTCTCGCTCGCACTGCACTATCACTGCACAATTATTCGAAACCAAACAAGTAACTTAATCGAGATTAGGTGTGAAAACCGTAAACTCTCGATTAAATTGCTTATTGATCTGTATTTATCTATAAAACGCGAGAATTCGCGTTGAATCAAGAGTGAAATCCAAACTTTGACGTGAGTTTTCATCGCTATTTCTATCAAAAACCCGGAACAAGTTGTTAAGTCAGGGGAGAAACCCGAACCTTGACAGCTTATTCCGCTCAATATTGTTTTACAAAACTCTCACCAAAGTCTCGACGGACTCCAACGACTTGAAGTCGCACCATAACTGGAAGGATGTGTGCCATACGCCCATATTCGAGGCGAGAGCACCGTCCCGAAGGCCAAAGTCTGCACTAAAGGTCCTTGTGAATAGTCGAATCACTTTGGATAGTCAATGTCTAATAGCCCCAGACAACCTATCTCTCGAATTTCATATGTTTTGATTCTGAGCCCGCAACTGCCGACTCTGATATTTACTGATTTTATGCGTGTTTTATGTGCTTTTGCTGTTTATATACTTTGAATTTGGTGATTTATTCGCTTTCGCTTCCCGCTTCGATCGACACCCACAAACTGCACTACACACCTATCTCGAATCGATGATCGCTTATGCTACACTATACGCTATGAAAATCGCAATCGCTATTCTCGAACGTACGTGGACTTTAAATGATAGATGCATTCGGAATGCTCTAAGTGTCTCTATATGCATCTTGTGATTTCATGTATGTGTGCTTCTAGGAGAATTACGTGTTTCTGTGCTTCTGTGCTTCTGTGCTCTACGTATTTTGTGCTTCTATGTGCTTATGTGCCTCTGTGATTATGTGCCTATGTGACTATGTGATTGAATGTGTTCCTGAGCTTTAGTAAGAATTAGACGTGTGAGGTGAGATTCGATTATGATGTGTCTGAGACCTATGACGATGTCTGTTGCAGACAATGTCAACTGGGCCATCATCTGGACCCCGTCACCCACGACTCTCTCGTCAAGAACAGAGGGACAAACGCCTTGCTGCCATCCTCGCTAAACAAGTGGCAAAGGTTGTGACTCAGATCGTGAGTGAGATTTACGAAAATGTTACCAAATCGTCTGAGGAATCCAGAACTGACGCTCCTAAAGCTACTCCCAAGACTGCTTTCAGCTTCAAGTAGTTCAAGGCTTGCGGTCCAAAGGAATTCATTGGAGAAGATGGCCCAACGGCTATGTTTCAATGGTTCGATTCCATCGAAGTCACTCTGCGCCAGAGCGGATGTCCCGAAAATCTCCGTACCCTAAACGCTACCAGCGTCTTCCAGTCCCACGCATTAGACTGGTGGGCGGCCGAGAGAAACAAACGCGGGAATGATGCAGCTTATGAGCTGACCAAGGAAGAGTTGAAAGCCATCATGATGGATGAATTCTGCCCTCCCCATGAACGCCAAAAGCTGGAGGACGAGTTCTGGAATATTAAGCAGAAGGAAGGTGACAACGCTGCCCTGACTGCTCGCTTTAAGTAGCTCAGTATCATCTGTCCCGATCAAGTGAAGACGCCCTGCATGGCAATCAAGAAGTACATCCGAGCCCTACCCGACTGTGTTGCAGATTTTGTGCATGCCACGAAAACAGCAACGATTGAAGAAACTTACTTGCTTGCCGCCGAAATCAACGACAAGCGAGTAAAAGCTGGTTTTTGGGATAAGCCTTCAAAGTCTCTGCATCAAGCTACCGCCGCACCAAACGCTGAAACCGCCGCCGCTCAATTGTCAAAGTCCTCACGCCGCAGGAAGAAGAAGAACAACAACAGCTCCAGCAACAAGAACTGTGCTGTCACCACCACTGCTGCTCCGCTTCAAGCCGTACCGGCCCAGCAACAGTCTCATCACCGACCAACACCAGTTACCTATGCACCGCCTGTAAAGCGTGCATACACAGGCCCCCAGCCTGCTTGTCCAACATGCTCCTATCATCACCCGGTGGGTCTCGCCTGTCGTTTCTGCGCCCGCTGCAACATGTACGACCACTTTACTGCTAACTGCCGTACTGGTCCCCGTCAAGCACCAGCTCAAGCGACTGCTCATCAAGCTCTGCTCCCAGCCCCGCAAGGCCAACAAGCGGCTCAGGCACCCGCGATCAACGCCCGAGTCTGGTTCACTTGTGGTGATCCCAACCACTTTGCGAACATGTGCCCAAAAACAGGGTTGTGAACCAAGAGCCCCAGCAACAGCAGTAACAGCCTCAGCAACAACAACAAGCCGCCCGCGCCAGAACTTTCAACATCAATGTGCGCCAAGCCCAGACTGACAACAACGTGGTCAATGGTACGTTCCTTGTGAATGGTATTTATGCTTCATGTTTGTTTGATACTGGAGCTGATAACTGCTTTGTATCGTTTGAATTCGAGAAGCTTCTTAGTCGTAAGCGCTCCCAACTCTCCTCGACGTTCGATGTTGAAGTTGCCACCGGAAGAACTGTCGCCGTTAATTATGTTCTTCCTGATTGTACTCTTGAGCTCAACAATCACATCTTCCCAATCGACCTTATTCCGATGCAACTCGGAAGTTTTGACGTCATAGTAGGCATGGACTTTCTTCGCGAAAACCATGCTGAAGTTGTGTGCTTCGATAAGATGATTCAATTCTCGCTCGCGAATGGTGATTTATTGTGTGTATATGGTGAAACTGCTTTGAAAGGTCTCAAGCTCATGTCGTGTGTCCAAGCTAGCAAGTATCTCCGCAAGGAATACAGAGCTTTCTTGGCCAACATTGTAGTAGCGGATAAGGAAAAGAAAGGTAATCCGGGTGTAACCGACGTCCCCGTGGTGTGCGAATTTCCAAATGTGTTCCCCGAAGACCTTCTAGGTTTACCGCCAAGTCGTGATATCGACTTTCGTATCGACCTCATTCCTGGAGCCAACCCTGTTGCCAAAGCTCCTTACCGACTCGCACCGTCCGAAATGCGTGAACTTTCGAGTCAGCTTCAGGAATTACTTGAGAAAGGCTTCATTCGCCCGAGCACCTCTCCTTGGGGCGCGCCAGTCCTTTTCGTTAAAAAGAAGGATGGGTCATTCAGTATGTGCATCGACTATCGGGAATTGAATAAGTTAACTATCAAGAACCGCTATCCCCTGCCTCGCATTGATGATTTGTTTGATCAGCTACAAGGTGCTACGTGTTTCTCAAAGATCGATCTACGGTCAGGCTATCACCAACTACGCATTCAGGAGGAGGATATACCCAAAACCGCATTTCGCACCCGATATGGCCATTATGAATTTGTTGTTATGCCTTTTGGTTTAACCAACGCACCCGCGGTTTTCATGGATCTGATGAATCACGGGTGTAAACCATATCTCGACCGTTTCTTCATCGTGTTCATCGATGATGTCTTGATCTATTCCAAGTCGAAGGCCTAACACGCGCAACATCTACGTTTGGTTCTCGAACTACTCCAGGGGAATCGACTCTATGCTAAATTCTCCAAGTGTGAGTTTTGCCTGGAGGAGGTTTAGTTTCTGAGTCACATTGTCCATAGTCAAGGTATTCACGTCGATCCAGCGAAGATTGAAGCAGTTAAGGGTTGGATTACACCTAAGAACCCGTCCGAAGTCCGTTCTTTTCTCGGATTAGCGGGCTATTACTGACGATTTATCGAAGGATTCTCTAAGATCGCTGTGCCGCTTACCGCCCTTACGCATAAAGACAAGCCTTTTGTTTGGGGAACCGAACAAGAGTCTGCTTTCCAAACCCTCAAGCATATGCTTTGCAATGCTCCTGTTCTCATATTGCCCGACGGAAACGACGACTTCATTGTCTACTGTGACGCTTCCAACCTTGGTCTCGGTTGTGTCCTTATGCAGCGGGACAAGGTTATAGCTTACGCATCTCGACAAGTCAAAATCCATGAGAAGAACTATACAACCCATGATCTCGAGCTAGGCGCAGTTGTTTTTGCATTAAAGATTTGGCGACACTATCTGTATGGTACCAAGTGTACGATCTTCACCGATCATAGGAGCCTACAACATATCTTTGATCAGAAGGAACTTAATATGCGTCAACGGCGATGGGTAGAACTTCTCAGCGATTACGACTATGAGATTCGTTATCACACAGGCAAAGCAAATGTTGTTGCCGACGCCCTTAGCAGACGGAGTTATCTGCTCAGCATTCGTAATGTCCAAGCCCAATACGACCTCGAAACCCTCATCCGCGAAGCCCAGCATGCCTGTTTTAGTGAACGCACCTTGAAGAAGGAAAGAATCTATCACGATGGAGCTCAACTTGTGAATAAATCGAATGGGATCTTCCATTTCCTGGACCGAATTTGGATCCCTAAGCGGACTGAATTGCGAAAGATTTTGATGGACGAAGCCCACAAATCCCGGTATTCTATTCATCCCGGTGCCGATAAAATGTACCAGGACCTTCGCTACAAGTACTGGTGGCCGGGCATGAAGAGGGATATTGCTCTCTATCTTGGGAAGTGCCTGACTTGCTCAAAGGTCAAAGCTGAACACCAAAGACCCTCTGGCTTACTCGAACAACCCCCAATCCCTATGTGGAAGTGGGAGGGTATAGCTATGGACTTCATAACAAAGCTTCCACACACGTCATCAGGTCACGACAGCATCTGGGTTGTTGTTGACCGTTTGACCAAATCAGCTCACTTTTGCCAATACGGGAAGACTACAAGGCAGAACGATTAGCCCATGGGATGCCTCGCGACATCATCTCTGACCGTGATGCTCGGTTTACCTCACGAATGTGGGAAATGTTTCAAGAGGCTCTCGGTACTACGCTGTAACAACTCTCATCAAAAGTCATATTTATTTAATTAAATTGTCCAATAGGAAACCTTAATTGAGAAACCCAAGTGATTCTGCATAATTCCTAAAATTTTCAGAATAGTTGGAATTAGAATCAGGGCCCCTAAAAATCAAGGGGGGTAAACCCTAATTCACGATTATCATTAGAATGCGTTGTCTAAATTGAAAATTCTCGAACTATCAACTCAGCAGGCCTATACCAGTGACAAGCCTACCCTACTCTACTTTGACATCCCAGGCGACACGCGACAGGGACCATGTATTCTGTCGCGACACGCGGGAGATGTCAATTTAGGGTATAAATACAGGGGCTTGGGACTTGATTCCTGGCTTCAGTTCGACGTTAAAATTCTTTACGTACATAAAGTTAGACACTGTTTACTACAAAAACACACACTGATCACGAAGTGCTGCCGCAATTCAGGGTAATAACTCGATCACTGCTACGATTCAATGTCCGATCGATTAAACTATCCAATGGATGTTTAAGTGCTTCCCACATTAGGGTTTATGCTTTGTCATTCGTCGTTAAATCGATGGATGTTTAAGTATCGCACTTTGTCATTTGTTGTGAAGGTTTTAATCTCGTGAGTTATAGTAAATGCTGTATTAAGTTACTAACCTAGTTTGTGTGCCTGATTATTTAAACTAGGTTATCAAGGCTAATCAGTAGGCTAAGCTCTGTTTAAAATTAAATCTGCAATGTGAGTCATTCTCTTTTTATCAAATTTATTTACAAAAGCATGTTTATTTTCAAAGTTATAATTACGGGGATTAAGTCTTTGTAATCACCAAATTACAGCCGGCATGTGGGGTTTTGTATACATAACTTGATAATCGTCACCATTGGGGCAGCCAATGGAGGATATGACCATAGTCACAGATCTGGTCGAGTGACAAATACCGTGGGTAGTTGTTTTGATATCAGAAACATTGTAATCGCTCTTAATACTGTAAATTATAACAAATGAGTCATTTTAATAAAAAGAATGAATCACTCAGTATTTCCCGCTGACAAAACCTTTTTCAAACATGTTTCAGGTGATCTGTTGTGATCCAGGAAAAGTGTCGTGAAGCACTACAAGCTTATGGAATTGGCTTAGTATAAAAATAAAGAAACATGTTTTATAAAATAAAAGATTTCTATGTGAAATCTCAAGATTGTAAATTACCGGGTTTTATCCCGAGTTGTGAAATAAAATAATCGGGAAATAATTCAATTTTTAAAAGATCCTGAATAAACTTCCGCTGTTAAATAAATACCACGGGATTTTCTGTCCCGCGGCTCCTGAAACGGGTTAAACCGGGTCGGGGGCCGTGACAGAAAAAGGTGGTATCAGAGCCACTGATCTAAGCCTATTAAGTATTTAGAAATACTTAATTTTACTGATTTCCAATTATGTGATTATGTGTTTTATTAACTGATTATTTGTTAGTTACAGTATGGGTAAACAAAAGCTGTCAAACATCTATCTTAAACTAGATAGGTCATCCAACGAGAAGGAAAGTTCATCCCAACCCAAATCCTCAAATCACTCTGTAATTCCTGAAGAAGGAATATTTGTGAGAAAGGCACATTATGAGAAACCACTTTCTCCTAATAAAAGAAGTTTGATTATTAGAAAAAGTCAGGAGGAAATAAGGAAAATCCGAGAAAAGAAAGTTAAACAGGAAACCCAGGAATTAACCAGTAAAACACCCTGGGAGGACAAATTAGATGAGAAATGGGCAGATCTTTATATGCTAGCCACAGTAGCAGAAAATGAAAATCTCTAAATACTCTAACTCAAGTTTTAGCACCTTTATTTATCTACAATCCAGAAACCTTATTCAGTAAATAAATAAGTTCACAGTAAATCGTAGTATATTTTACTTGTCAGTTGTTTTATGTATGGTATGCAATAATATTTAAGGGTTATCTATGAAATTTTGTTATTTTATTTTAACATTTGGTATGTATTTTGCATATATGCTAAACATCATGAATGAGATATCTGAAGCTTTAGAAAATCTTAACCTCTATCCCGTTAAGATAGAAGTTTCCAAGGAATTCACTGGTTACTTCGCTGATAAAGAAGAACCCATGGAATTTCAATCCAAACCACTGGCAAAACCTAAACCCAAGAAAAGAAGCAGATTTGTGGGCTGGAGGCGTGTACGTAGGAAAAAGCCAGCAACAAGAAAGGTTACCAAAACTGAAGAACCAAAAGACAAAGGAAAAGGGGTAGAAATTGAGGAAAATGTTAATCAAGTAGAGATAGAAGCTGAGAAGAGTTTTAAGCAAACAGAAAGAGAAGTCGGAGAAAGTTCTAGACAGAAACAGAAAATGACTCCCTAGGAAGTTTTAGATCATAAACTAGTAATGAGTGACCTCATCGGACCTGCCGATGGAAACCTTGAACCAGCTAATCCAAACTTTATATTTACTGAAGAAGATCTTTTCAACTACCCACTAGAAGCTCCAATTCCAATCAATCTGGAACCTGCTATTCCAGATCCTATTGTCCAACCTCAACCACTACCAGTAGAATTAGATGAATGGTGGATAACTGATTGGCAATACCAAAGTCTTTTAAACAACCCTGATACATTTTTCCCACAAGTTGACCCAGAACCTCCACTATACCCAACTATGAGCCTGGAGAATCTGACAGAACTTCGTCTCTGGGGCGAAGAGTTAATTAATGCAGGAAATAGGATTAGGGATGTTGGAGAAAGAGTTACTTGAAAGTACGACGAAAGGGAGCGTCCTTTTTAAGAAATTAGCTGACCAGATAATGGGAGTTTGCAGGAATATTTGTTTAATAAATAATCATAAGAACCAGTATGTGTAATAACTTTGCAATAAAACGTTATATGATAATCGTGTGTACGAGGCATAATATAATATATAGAAATGAAACTCGGGAAATCGATAATTTTTGGTTATACATGTTAATGTGATTATGTGCAAACTGTTTTATTATATTTATATTTATACTAATTATTTATATAAAATTAATTATCAGATGACAAACATTGGTAACGAACCAGTAAATGAGGTTAATCAGTCTGAGCAACATCCAGGAGATCAATATATGACTAGGCAAGATATCGAAAATATTGTTGCTCAAGGGATAGCCAATGCTATTCCCGCAATCGTTGCTGCTGTAAAGAATCCAATCGAACCGCAACAAATGGTTCCTAGTAAACGTATTTCTGAAGATAACTTCAGTAATAGTCTAAACGGAGGCAATGATCATGTTAATCATAATGAGGAACCACATCAAGCTCCATTTCCTAAGAAAATGAAAGCCGCAATGCCTGGTTGCACTTTCAAAGAATTCCTTGCTTGTAAACCCACTGAATTTGCAGGCAATGAAGGAGCAACTGCATCACTGCGTTGGTTAGAGAAAACCGAAGCAGTAATTGCAATAAGTAAATGTGCTAAAGATGATCAGGTCATGTACGCATCAAATCTCTTCAAGGAAAGAGCACTCGAATGGTGGAATACTGTGTTACAATCAAAAGGAAGAATAATAGCTTATGCCATGGATTGGGAAGAATTTAAGGGTCTTGTAGAAAGAAAATTCTGTCCCGAGTATGAAAAGGAACAAATGACAAATAAGTTCCTAAATCATCGGATGATGGGTGTAGATTGTCGCGGTTATACTTCGACATTCTTTGAATATGCTAGAGTGGTACCAACGCTGGCTTCGCCAGAACCGGTACTCATTTCTCGCTACATTTGGGGACTGATTAGTGAAATCCGCAATATCGTTAAAGCTGCGAGACCTCACACTATTGACGATGCTGTGGAATTAGCTAACACCCTAACTGACGAACTGGTACGTACACAAGATGAAAACAAGAAGAAAGAATTGGCTCAGAAAATTACCCAAGGATTTCGTGCGGGTAACAGTAGTAATTTCAAGAGAAGAGGAACTGGGCAATTCTCAACTCCGTCATTCTGCAGGAAATGCAAGAAGAAACATTATGGAAGATGCGATATAACCTGCAATTTTTGCAAAACTGTAGGACATCGTTAAGAAAACTGCAGAAAGAAAACAATAGTTTGCTATAACTGTGGAGAAAATGGACATTTTAAAACAGAATGTCCTAAATTGGGCAAATTAGCAGACAACAAAACCAAGGCGACCGACGGAACTATTAAGAAGAATGCCAGGGCATTTCAGCTGACCACTCAAGAAGCAGAACTCATCCCAGATGTGATAGCGGGTACGTTCTTAGTTCACAACGTATACGCAAAAGTATTATTTGACTCTGGTGCAAACCAAAGTTTTATAAATACTTCATTCTGTCAAGCTTTTAATTTACCTTTAACCAATATTAGGCAGATTTTTACAGTGGAAACGGCAGACGGAAATTCAGTTAAAATAGATAAAGTTTTGCAGGAAAGAAATATAGAACTTTTAGGACATAAATTCTCTGCAAACCTATTGCCAATGAATTTAGCTGAATTTGATGTTGTATTAGGAATGGATTGGTTAGTAACCAACCATGCTCGAATCTTTTATGATCAAAATTCCATAGAAATTCAATCACCCACCGGAGAAGTAATTAGGATTACAGGAGATAAACCACGTAAGCCCATGAAGTTCATATCAGTAATGAAAGTTGCTAATTATGAACGAAAACAAGGAATAGTATATATGATTTCAGTAATCATTAGTACTAAGGGTAAAGAACTTAAGGAAATTCCTGTAGTCTCAGAATATCCGGATGTATTTCCAGAAGAGTTACCGGGATTACCCCCAGATAGGGAAGTAGAATTTAGGATTCATCTAATTCCAGGAACTACACCGATAGCCAAGGCACCTTATCGGTTAGCACCCACAGAAATGTTAGAACTGAAAAAGCAATTAGATGAATTACTAAGTAAAGGATTCATACAACCTAGTTCATCTCCTTGGGGAGCACTAGTGCTATTTGTTAGGAAAAAGGATGGTTCAATGAGAATGTGTATCGATTATAGAGAATTAAATAAGATTACAATTAAGAATCGATACCCATTACCTAGGATTGATGATCTGTTTGATCAACTTCAAGGAGCTAGATATTTTTCTAAGATAGACTTACGCTCCGGATATCATCAATTGAAGGTACAAGAAGAAGACATACCTAAAACTGCTTTCAGAACTAGGTATGGTCATTACGAGTTTACAGTCATGCCCTTTGGGTTAACGAATGCACCTGCTACATTCATGGACATGATGAATAGGATCTGTAAACCATATTTGGATAAATTTGTAATTGTTTTTATAGACGATATACTTATTTATTCCAAAAGTCAGACAGAGCATTGTGAACACCTTCATGCACTCTTAACTTTGTTAAGAAAAGAAAAACTTTATGCCAAATTCTCGAAGTGTGAATTTTGGTTAAAGGAAGTGCAATTCCTAGGACACATGGTGAATCATAAAGGTATTCACGTAGATCCTGCTAAGATAGAGGCAATTACCAATTGGAAGGTTCCGCAAACCGCAATGGAAATTAGAAGTTTTATAGGTTTAGCTGGATATTATCGACGGTTTATTAAGGATTTTTCCAAGATAGCTGTACCATTAACTAAGTTAACCTGTAAAGCCGTTAAGTTTGAATGGGGACCTAAACAAGAAGAAGCCTTTAGGATTTTGAAACAGAAATTAACAAATGCTCCAATCTTAGCCTTACCAGAAGGAACTGAAGATTGTGAAGTATATTGTGATGCTTCAAAACTAGGATATGGATGTGTGCTTATGCAACACAAAAAGGTGATTGCATATGCTTCAAGGCAATTGAAAAAGCACGAAGAAAATTATACGACTCATGATCTAGAATTAGGAGCCGTAATTTTTGCCCTTAAGATTTGGAGACATTATCTGTATGGAAGTAAATTTACTGTTTATACAGATCATAAAGGTTTAAGATATATATTTGGGCAAAAAGAGTTAAACATGAGGCAAAGGAGATGGATGGAAATCCTAAGTGACTACGACTGTGATATTCAGTATCACAAAGGAAAGGCAAATGTAGTTGCAGATGCCTTAAGTCGTAAGTATTATGAGAAACAACGACGGGTTCGTGCTCTCAGATTAAATCTACAAATAGATTTAATGGAACAATTGAAGAATGTTCAAGCTACAGCAATCAAGGATGATGCTGAAGGAATGAAAGGACGAATAAAGGAATTAGAACAAGGAGCAGATGGAATTTGGAGATTCCACAAAAGTAGAATTTGGGTACCTAAGCAAGGAGACTTAAGACCTAAGATTTTAGAAGAAGCCCATAAATCTAGGTATACTATGCACCCAGGAAACAATAAGATGTACCAAGATTTAAGAAAGAACTTCTGGTGGATAGGAATGAAAAAGGATATAGCGCGATATGTTTCTAAATGTCTCACTTGTTCACAAGTTAAGGCAGAACATCAGAAACCTTCAGGGTTACTACAACAATTAGAAATGCCTATATGGAAATGGGAAATTATAGCAATGGATTTTGTTACTAAGTTACCAAAAACAAGAAAAGCTAATGATGCGATTTGGGTAATTGTGGATCGATTAACCAAATCAGCTCACTTTCTGCCAATGAAAGAAACCTTTAATATGGAAAGGTTGGCAAAATTGTACGTAGATGAAGTCGTATCCTTACATGGAGTTCCACTCTCTATTTTTTCGGATAGGGATAGTCGTTTTACTTCTCATTTCTGGAAAAGCTTCCAGCAAGCTTTGGGAACTCGACTCAATCTGAGTACTGCATATCATCCCCAAACAGACGGACAAAGTGAAAGGACGATCGAAACTCTAGAAGACATGCTCCGAGCATGTGTAATAGATTTTGGTGGAAATTGGGATGATCATTTACCATTAATTGAATTCTCCTATAACAATAGCTATCATTCAAGTATTGAAACCGCCCCATTTGAAGCACTGTACGGAAGAAAGTGCAGAACTCCAGTTTGTTGGGCAGAAATAGGAGAAAGTCAATTGTCAGGTCCTGAAATAGTGCAAGAGACGACTGATAAGATTACTCAAATCAAGGAAAGACTGAAGACGGCTCGCGATCGTTAGAAGAGTTATGCAGATAATCGGCTCAAGCCACTTGAATTCCAAGTGGGAGACAAAGTACTATTAAAAGTTTCCCCTTGGAAAGGAGTTGTTCGATTCGGTAAGAAAGGAAAGCTAAGTCCAAGGTATGTAGGACCATTTTCAGTGATCCAACGTATAGGACCAGTTGCTTATCGTTTACAACTACCAGAAGAATTAGTTGGAGTACATGATGTATTTCATGTATCCAATCTCAAGAAATGCTTATCAGATGAATCAATGGTAGTACCTCTTCGAGATATAGAGGTAAACGAAAAGCTGAAATTTGTTGAGAAACCTCTTCAAATTGAGGATCGAAAGATCAAGTTTCTCAAACATAAACGACTAGTTTTAGTCAAAGTCAGATGGGATTCAAATAGAGGAGCTGAATACACTTGGGAGCTGGAATCAGAAATGAAGCGAAAGTATCCTCATTTATTCCAGTAAATCTCGAGGACGAGATTTTTATTAAGGTGGGGAGAATGTAACAACTCTCATCAAAAGTCATATTTATTTAATTAAATTGTCCAATAGGAAACCTTAATTGAGAAACCCAAGTGATTCTGCATAATCCCTAAAATTTTCAGAATAGTTGGAATTAGAATCAGGGCCCCTAAAAATCAAGGGGGTAAACCCTAATTCTCGATTATCATTAGAATGCGTTGTCTAAATTGAAAATTCTCGAACTATCAACTCAGCAGGCCTATACCAGTGACAAGCCTACCCTACTCTACTTTGACATCCTAGGCGACACGCGACAGGGACCATGTGTTCTGTCGCGACACGCGGGAGATGTCAATTTAGGGTATAAATACAGGGGCTTGGGACTTGATTCCTGGCTTCAGTTCGACGTTAAAATTCTTTACGTACACAAAGTTAGACACTGTTTACTACAAAAACACACCCTGATCACGAAGTGGTGCCGCAATTCAGGGTAATAACTCGATCGCTGCTACGATTCAATGTCCGATCGATTAAACTATCCAATGGATGTTTAAGTGCTGCCCACATTAGGGTTTATGCTTTGTCATTCGTCGTTAAATCGATGGATGTTTAAGTATCGCACTTTGTCATTCGTTGTGAAGGTTTTAATCTCGTGAGTTATCGTAAATGCTGTATTAAGTTACTAACCTAGTTTGTGTGCCTGATTATTTAAACTAGGTTATCAAGGCTAATCAGTAGGCTAAGCTCTGTTTAAAATTAAATCTGCAATGTGAGTCATTCTCTTTTTATCAAATTTATTTACAAAAGCATGTTTATTTTCAAAGTTATAATTACGGGGATTAAGTCTTTGTAATCACCAAATTACAGCCGGTATGTGGGGTTTTGTATACATAACTTGATAATCGTCACCATTGGGGCAGCCAATGGGGGATATGACCATAGTCACAGATCCGGTCGAGTGACAAATACCGTGGGTAGTTGGTTTGATATCAGAAACATTGTAATCGCTCTTAATATTGTAAATTATAACAAATGAGTCATTTTAATAAAAAGAATGATTCACTCAGTATTTCCCGCTGACAAAACCTTTTTCAAACATGTTCCAGGTGATCTGTTGTGATCCAGGAAAAGTGCCGTGAAGCACTACAAGCTTATGGAAGTGGCTCAGTATAAAAATAAAGAAACATGTTTTATAAAATAAAAGATTTCTGTGTGAAATCTCAAGATTGTAAATTACCGGGTTTTATCCCGAGTTGTGAAATAAAATAATCGGGAAATAATTCAATTTTTAAAAGATCCTGAATAAACTTCCGCTGTTAAATAAATACCACGGGATTTTCTGTCCCGCGGCTCCTGAAACGGGTTAAACCCGGTCGGGGGCCGTGACATACGCTTAATCTAAGTATCGCATTCCACCCTCAAACCGACGGTCAGACTGAGAGAACGATCCGTACTCTTGAAGACATGCTCCATTCGTGTGTCATAGATTTCGGTGGTAATTGGGATGCATACCTGCCATTAGTCGAATTCTCGTATAACAACAGTTATCATTCATTCAAATGGCACCATTCGAGGCTTTATACGGAAGAAGATGTCGATCGCCTATTGTGTGGCACGAGATCGGTCACTCGCAATTAACCGGTCCTGAGCTATTGCAAGAAACGACTAAAAAAATCCTCCAAGTTCGAGAAAACTTGTAAAAAGCTCAAAGTCGACAGAAAAGTTACGCCGATAGACGACGCAAGCCCCTTGAATTTGACGTTGGCGACTACGTACTCCTAAAGGTATCACCTTGGAAGGGTGTGGTCAGATTTGGCAAGAAAGGGAAACTAGCGCCTCGATACGTTGGACATTTTAAGATTCTGGAAAGGATCGGAAAAGTCGCCTACAGACTCGAACTACCGGAGGAAGTTAGTAATGTCCACCCGACTTTCCATGTGTCAAACCTCCGAAAGTGTCTGGCTGAGCATGATTTAATTGTACCTCTCGACGACCTCCAAATAAACGAAACACTACACTTCATGGAGAAGCCTGTCGAAATCATGGATCGCCAAACCAAGCAGCTCAGACGCTCGCGCATTCTTATTGTGAAAGTCCGATGGGAAGGCAAACGAGGCGTAGAGTTCACTTGGGAACTTGAAAGCGACATGAAGACGAAGTACCCGCAGTTGTTTGTTACAGCTGAATCCTAATTTCGGGACAAAATTCCCTAAACAAGAGGAGGCTGTAACACCCCGTGTTTCGAAAGTCAAAGTCAAAGTCAATATTTAAGTCAAAGGGAGAAAAGATTGCTAATTGCGATCTGTCACTCCCTGCTCTAATCCTGTTTTGACTTCTTTGACTTATAATTAGTCTATTTTATCGTTTACGTTGGTTGTATTATGTGGAGTATCTATTAATAATCGATATTTATCGCTATTTATTGCATGTTTGATCGCTTTATCGCTTATCGCGCTCGCAACTCGAAATACGCATTTTGGTTACTGTTATACGTGTGTGTGTGCCTTATGTGTTACTTGTGCATGTTTATTTATGTTGTGTATGGTAATCAATCGAAACGCAATAAAAAATCAATCGCAATCGAATCGCAAACGCTAAACGCAAGTAAAGTAGGATGCTTGTATGTTAGATATAGTAGTTGGGATTAAAAGTAATTTGAATAGGAAACTCTATCGCATTCGCATCGCTCGCAATCGCAATCGAAACGGCAAAAATCGTCAAACCAAGTGACTGATCGACCAGGCAGTTAACCGATCGATCAGCTGTTCGATCGAACTGCCGTTCGATCGATCGGCCAGTCGGCCGACCTGCTAGCCGATCGACCAGCCACTCTCTCCTCTCCTTTCCACTTTGGGTAACCCTATAAATACCCCTTGTCACTTTCATACTTTCTACTTTTGGCAACTGACGTCTGACCAGCTCATTCTTCTCACTTTTATTCAGATTTCTCTCGATTCCGGTAAGATCTCGTCCTAAATCTTGTACTTCTTTGATCTACACGCACTCCTACACCTTTCTATCTTTTGAATCTTACTTTTTAACCATGAAATCATCAAGATTCAAGGTGTTCTAGGATGACGTCATCATGCGTTCTTGAAGAACTTCATGTTTTGTCCTCAATCCACTAAGAACAACTTAGATCTAACCGATTTCCATATAAACAAACAAAGATCTTTCATAGATCTACACGCATTCACAATTAAAAGGATTGAAAGATGGTTTCCAACTCTCTTTCGACTCTTTTACACTCAATGCATTCAAAACCGATAGAAACAGAGCTTGTGCCGACCTACTACTCATTCTTGTGGTTGTGTGGCCCAAGATCTGGATTCTATCCATGAGGTTCACCGATTTCGGGTTAAACATGGAACACCGTCTTGAACAGTTAACTAATCGGATTTGGGTGATTCCTGTCCGATCAGGAGTACCAAGTATTGACGAGGTTTCTGTTATTTAGCACGTTGTCACAACACCTCGATAAAAACGACAAACAATCAAAACAACCAACAGGTCGACCAGGACGGAGTGCCATCCGATCGGGCTGCTGTCCGATCGAACAACCAATCCGAACGACTGGCCAATCCGAACGACTTGCACCTTGGGTCCCACACTTAAACTATTCACCGACATTTGAAGTCTGATCGTTGAACGAGTTGTTGTCCGATCGGACTACCATTCGACCGGGTTAACCACTCGAACATGTGACAATTAAACTTCAACACTTACACAATTTTCAACATGTTCAATGCACCAGGGATGCCACCCGATCGAATTGCTGTCCGATCGAGTGACAACCTGCTGTGAACTTGTTCTCACTGAAGTGCCCAACCAATCGGGTTGCCAGCCGATCGAACGACCGCCCGACCTGAAAGGTAGAGATACTTCAATGTTTTCAAAATTCTACAACAGAAACTTCAAAAGACAAGCCATCATACATAAACACATCTTTCCCAAAGGAAGTAACAATCCACTCGAACGGCCATCCGATCGGACAGCCGTCCGAACGGACTGTCACTCGTACGATCAGCTGTCCGATCGGACTACCATGCGATCGAACTGCTGACCGACCCACTTGCACTTTGCCTCGTTTTGCGTGTGACTTATCATATCGTTCTGATCAGGCTAACCATACTCTCAAGCGCTCCCTTCAATCCATCAACCGCTGTGAGTATACTTGATCCCTTGTTGTTTTCGAACTTTTGGGTGTTACATACGTTATTTATACAAAATCACAATCAAACACACTACGCAATACTTTAAACGCTAACCGTTACCGCATGATTTACGTGACTTAATGAATGCTTGTTTGTTATGTTTACACATGGAATGATGTCTACCTGCCTTAGCAACGGTAGTACTATTTGTTTGGACACAACACCCGTTCACTCGGGGGTTGTTAAGGACAATTACCTACATGGCTCACAGTGGTGAGAATGTATCGCGAACTGCCTTGGGCAATCAACCCGCAGTCATTGCTATCGATAGGTTCATGTCGATAACTAACATGCCTCATTTTACACTGTGTACGTGCTGGTTATGCGTAACGCTTTCGAACTCTATATGCTATTATCAAACTTGTATGCTCACCTTTACACTATGTGTATTGAGTTTTACTTTAACGTATGTGACAGGTGCTTAGGATGCTTATTTGCTTTCTATGGTGTGAAATCGAGGCTAGGAAAGACCTAGGTCAACAATAAACAATAGTCTGTAATAAAAATCTGAGTTGTCGGAATAGAACAATTTGACTAGATCTTTCTGTAATAATTGGTATTATCATTTATGACATGGTATGGGACGTATTGCTTAAAATATTTGGTAAATATAGTTGTTATGGAAACTTCTGGACAATCTGTTTCGCTCAGTGCCACGCCCCAATGTTTCCGCCATCGGTTGGGGTGTGACATTCACGAACAAAATAACAATCTATCTCAACATGTCTTGTATGCTCATGAAACACTGGATTATTTGCAATATGTCGAGCTGCAACATTATCACAAAAGAGAGGCATGGCACCCGTGATGGAAACAAGAAGATCCTTTAAAAGCCACCTCATCCAAAGAACTTCACTAACAGTGCTAGCCATTGCTCGATATTCTGCTTCAGCCGATGATCATGAAACTACCGACTGTTTCTTTGTTTTCCACGAAACTGGTACCCCTCCCAACAAAAGGAGATAACCAGTTCGAGAACGCCTCGTCATTTGACATCCTACCTAATCAGCATCACAATATGCTACGAGAGAAACCCCTCCATGTTTTCGAATAAAAATACCTTGTCCCGGAGTGGTTTTTAAATAGCGTAAAATACGACTGCATCCATATGATCAACTCGGGGATCAGAAATGAATTGACTGAGAACATTTACCAAATACGCTATATCAGGTCGAGTGGCTTGCAAATACAACAATCGACCCATCAATCTTCGATATTGTTTCGCATCTATCTTGGGACTTTCAAGACATTGATCTATCTTGAAATTTTGTTCCACAGGGAACGCACTAGGACGAGCTCCAAGCATTCCACTATCTTCAAGAATGTCTATTGTATATTTTCTTTGGCTTAGCACCATACCATCCATTGTTTGAGCCACTTCAATTCCCAAAAAATATTTCAATGATCCAAGGTCTTTGATATTAAAAGTAGCATCAAGATACTCCTTTGTCTCACGGATTTTGGCATAATCACTTCCCGCAATAATAACATCATCCACGTAAATAAGGACAACAACAAACAAATTATCCTTACCAAACGTGAACAAAGAATGATCGGCCCGAGATTGTTTATAATTAAGATTTAGTAAGGCCATAGTAAACTTTTGGTACTAAGTCCGTGAAGCCTGCTTTAGACCATAAAGAGACTTTTTGAGTTTACAAACTCGTTGTTCTTCTTGTAAAGAAAAACCTTAAGGAATCTTCATATAGACCTCCTCCTTGAGATCCCCATGCAAGAAGGAATTATTTACATCCAACTGATGAATTAACCAATTAATCTTCACGGTTATTGTCAATAAAGTTCTGAGCGTGACAAGCTTTGCCACTAGGGCAAAGGTATAATGATAATCTATGCCCTCTATTTTAATGAATCCCCGTGCCACAAGTCGTGCTTTGTAACGTTCAACCTCTCCATTTGGTTTATATTTTACTTTGTAAACCCACTTGGAATCTATGGCATGCTTTCCTTCTGGAAGTGGAAGGAACATCCAAGTCTGATTATCTTCAAGAGCCTTGATTTCTTGCTTCATGGCATCACGCCACTTTTCATCCTACATAGCCTCTTGAAAATTTCTCGGCTCATTGTGAGAAGTAATGGCCGCCAAAAAAACTTTGTGAGAATCCGAAAACTTTTCATATGAAACATAGTTAGAAAGAGGGTGTACCGTCGAAGAGGAATGCTCGGAAACGGGCTTTGCGTGGTCAACGGATGGTGGCAACTTGACAATAAAATCTTGTAGGTACTTTGGTTGAGCTTTAACTCTTGCTTGCCTTTGAACAGTATTGTCTTCTATTCCTTGTTCCAACAAAATCAAAGAATCAGGTTGTACACCAGCTTCGTCAGCTGGTTTTTCATAAACAGGACTAAAAACCGTCCCCAAATCAAGCCCATCAAACCCGTTATCAAGTCCAATATCATCCGAACTTGGACCCATGTCTTCCGTTCCGAAACCAGTTCCATCAGGCTCATCAGGCCCATTATCTTCTTGTACCTTTTCTTCGATTGTCTCCACATCATCCCATCCATTGGGAACTTCAAACAAACTTTCATTCCTTTTATTTGACTTTAACTTGCTTAAAGGAAATATATTTTCAAAAAATTTAACGTCTCTAGACGTTATTTTTCCATGCTCAACATCAAAAAACCTGTAACCCTTGGTTCCTTGAGGGTACCCAATAAAAACACCCGGTCTGCCCCTTATTTCGAACTTGTCTCCCCCTGTTTCTATGCTCCAAAAATAAGCAAGACACCCTATAACTCTCATATGATCATATTCCGGTTTTGGACCGAAAACAATCTCATAAGGAGTTTTATTATTAATTACCTTTGAGGGAATGCGATTAATAATATATGTGGCTGCTTGTATACATTCTCCCCAAAATCTCTTTGGAAGACTTCCTTGAAACATCAAGGCACGAGCTGTTTCAAGGATATGACAATGCTTACGCTCCACCACACCATTTTGTTGGGGTGTGTGTGGACATGTCGTCTCCAAAAGGATTCCTTCTTGAGCATAAAAATTCATCATTTTATTAGAAGTGAATTCCCCACCATTATCACTTCTAATTCATTTAATTAATTTTCCAAATTGAGTTTTAACCATTTTTTGAAAGAAAATTAGATGATCCCTAGCTTCGCTTTTGTGTTTAATAAGAAAAACCCACAAAGCTCTACTAAAATCATCTACAATGGTTAAAAAATAAAACTCATGTGCAGTCGTAGGCCTTCTATATTTACCCCAAACATCACAATGAATTAACTCAAAATAACTAGTAGTTTTAATTGAACTTTTAGGAAACGAGGAACAAGTGGGTTTTGCTTTAACACAAGAGTCACATAAAACATCCTTTAAAGAAACCTCTTCTAAGAAATTAATATGACATAGCTTAGAGTCAGAAGCGTGTCCTAATCTTGAATGCCAAAGTTTTTCATCCGTCTTCAAAACCATAGCTCTTCTTCTTCTAGCCGCCAAGCCCATCCAATAAAGACCATTAACGCAATTACCCGTTCCAATCAACCTCCTCGAGTGTAAGCCCTGCATAACACAAAAAATTGGGAAAAATGTCACCGAACATTGCAAATCTTTAGTTAATCGACTAACTGAAAGTAAGTTGCAATTAAAATTTGGAATGTGCAACACGTCTTTAATCTTTTCCCCTCCAATGAGCGTACACTCTCCTTTGGCTTGAACCGGTATATTGTCTCCATTAGGAATTATAACTGGTGACTCTTTGTCATCCTTAATGATGTTGTCAAGAATATTTTTTTCACAGACAATGTAATCCGTTGAACCCGAATCAATAATCCAATCATCAGGTTCAATCGATGATGCATTAATCTTACCGACCATAGTAACTTTTCGAATATTTTCACCTGCGCTTTTGTTTCCGGCTTCACCAAAGTGCTTCAAGAGAGTCTCATATTGTTCATCGGTGAAACCCGCTACTGTTTTGACTTCTTCTTTCGAGTCGTTGTCAACGCAAGCTGCCCTGGACTTTATCTTTTCATTCTTCTTACCCGGCCACCATTCCGGATATCCCATGAGTTTAAAACATCCCTCGCGCTTATGTCCTTTACGTCAACAATATGTGCATTGTACGGTTTCATTGGTTGCAGCCCGCTTGTTTTCTTTTCTTTTCTGCTGCGAATCAGATCCACCGCGATAATTGGCTTGGAAGGGTGCTGCGTTTTCTGCTGCCCCCTTTATTCCTGTTGTAATATTCCTCTGCTGCTCGTCCTACGATGCTAGTCGATAAGCCTCTCCTAGCATTGGACTCGGCTTCATTGATAGGAGTTGTGTTCGAATGGTGGAAAAATCAAGATCTAGACCCATGAGAAATTCATACAAACGCTCCTTCTCCTTGAACTCCACCAGTCGATTTCTTATCTCGCAGGTGCAACTACCACATGTGCATCGAGGTGTAGGTGAAACGGTTTGTATTTCATCCCACAACCCTTGAAGCCTGGTGAAGTAGGCAGAGACAGAACTTCCCTCTTGACGAGTAATGGTGAGAGATTGCTTCAACTCATACGCGCGCGGAACACTTTCTTTCTTGAATCTTTCTCGTAAATCTTTCCAGATTTTAGCAGCGGTATTAGCATACTTAACACTGCCCAGTATATCCTTCTCCATCGATGTGGTGAGCCATCCCTTTATCATTGCATCACAACGCATACAGACCATATACATCTCATTGGTCTTCTCTGGCTTCGGTATGTTCCGATCAACGAATCCGATCTTGTTTTTGGCAAACAAGATGTCACACCCCCAAAAATACCCCAAGCGAAAACCCCCACGAGGCGTGTGACGTACCAGGATCTAGCCACCAATCACATTGAACTCATACAAGATTTTAAATAAAACTTTCATTCATTAATATAAAGTGTTACAAACAGTAATTACAAATCATCGTATTCAGCGGAAGCATAAATCATTAGTTAAGTGTTTCATAAACCATATGTATAATAACCATTAGACTCGTCTTGTGATTTTGTTGTATCTGGACCCATGACCACTCCAGCTTCCCAGACAACAAGTTCCATATCCACAGATACCAATAACCTGCGAGCATGCACACACGTGTATCAGACAACGCTGGTGAGTTCATAGTTTTACGAAAATGTTAGTTACCAAGTGTTTAGTTCCGTTCATTGATTACAATGTTGATAATACCTCGGATACAAGACGGCTCCTGATTTATTTTGCCCTTTACCCCAATGCTCCTATCAAAGCATTGGTCATGACTAGGTCATTAGTTCACACCCGTCCTCTCTGGTACGGGGCGAGGGTGCCAAACCTAAGTAGCGCTACCAACTAATACCTTGTTACCTCTCAGGTAACCAAACAACACGGAGGGACTTTAATGGTGATAGGATGAGTATATTATCCAACATTCCAGATTTACCGAAAAGACATATTCCTCTCAGGAATACCCATGATTTACCCAAAAGTGATCCCTCTCAGGGATACCCAAAGACTGTCCCAGCCACCGGGACGCATGCTCAAGAGACAAACTCACCTTAGATTGCTCGGTAGAATTAATTATTCGTTTAACACAATGATCAACCAAGTCCTATGACAGTTGTACATAACAGTCAGTTTGCATACAAGCTCAGTACGTATCGTTCCACATTTATTCATCAGATAGTGCACACAAAAATACAAGTAGTGGCATTCATCACTCTGTACACTAGTCTAATCAGTTAAGCACATTGTATGTAAATTCATTAACCATGTTTGGCTCGATAATCATATAGTCCAAACAAACTACCGGCCCAAGTGAAACACGTAGCTCAGTTATTCATTAAAGCCCAATCTCAAAACAACATAACTACACATAACTTAATATGGCCCTTAAGATATATCCCGGCCCAGCGCGACCCAGACCATGTGTGGCCCAACTTGAATGACATTAACCGTGTGGCCCAGTTTCAATTAGTTCATTTGTTATAACCCATCGGCCCACATACAATTTGTGACTCATGTCCATTTAAAGTCTACTGTAACATGTGGCCCGATGCAATATGTAGCCGAGGATAATGACACCCATCGGAGCCCAGCCCACTTCTCAAGTGTAGCCGTTTAGTCCATGGCCTGAAATCCATGTTTGGTTTCTGGTTTAGGCGGCCCAATACCGACCAGAATATATGCGACACAATCAATTACAAAGATCAATCTGCAAATCTAAATTATCATCTAGTGGTTACACATTGTAACTAAGCAATCAATTCAAACATTCTTAATATTCCCTTAAAGGCACATTGTCAATCAACAGATAATTATTTTTTTTATTTGCATGATCAATGTCACAATAACTAGCAACTCATCTCATAATCATTCATTATCATTTAAATCAGATAAATCAACAAACTTACAACCTTCCCCATGATCCGATTTATCATCAAAAGAATTCAACAGAATTAAAATTCTAATTTCAAGTATTCATGTATATAGGCTTGTATATTCCTGTGATTAACGACAAACTCTCGTATACAAAGGACCCCAACTCGTTATTAACCACATGACCCTAGTTTGCTGCTTATCACATATTGCACATGATATGGATTTTTTTTCATACTTTCAATTCATAAACAAATTATACTAGACTATGTCACATATGACCCATTCAATCGGCTTTATCATTTACATTACCTAACCCACTGTTGCATCTTAACTTTATTATCATTATTGGGATCGAACATGCAACCACATAATCCCTAACACTTTTCTAACTTTAAAACCCGGTTCATTCCTGTTTGCTCAATATCAACATCTTGTATAGCAGATTAATTAGTGTTTCTGATAACATAAAATCCTTAACCCTTATTAATCATGCAAGAATCACGTTTCACATATTTATAGAACATAGATATAGTTTTGTTAATCAAGATTTCACATAACACAATCACTAATAAAAAGTTAGCATAAATATAAATCTACGAACCAAGAACTTGATTGTATGAGATGAATGCTCGATGATGATGAGAGGGGTCCTACTGCCGTTCGTAATCTTTAGAGGAGAATAGGGTTTTGTTTTGTTAACTTTTCAAGTTATACGTAATCCTATCTCACAATTTTATAAATAATCCTATCTCATTTGGGCTCCTAAGTTACTGGGCCAGGTACAAACAACTCAAAAAGGGTGGGCCGAATTGATTAGAGATTGAAATGAAGTGTGTGTGAGCGGCCCAACATAGACTAGATTACACACACAAGCATACATTTAGCAACACCCTTACATAAAATAAGTTTAACACGGTCATGAATATGAACGAAGAACAGTGAGAATCATAAATACAAGATCACACGATACTAACCTTGAAAGTTCGGGTTGTCACACAAGAAATTCGTCATCTCTAGAATCCAATCGTAGTAGTTATTGTCATTGAGGAGCTCATTCACTTGTACTTGTTTAGGCGAATCGGAAGGGTGTATGTAATAGGGGGAGTTTGGATCGATGGTTTTGTCTTCAGTTTTTCCACTATCGGGAGGCGGCGGTCTTGATCGTTCTCCGTTAGCGGCCATGGCCGGTTGATTGGTTGTTTATGGTTGTTTATGGTTTGGAGCTTCTGCTCTGATACCATATAAAGTTTAGTATTAACCAAAAGAATCGAATATTATTCATCAAACCAAAGACTATAAATGGCCAATACAATCATAAACCCATAAGGAAACCAATCCCTAAAACTAGGAAACAAAATAATAAACATAATAACTAATCCGCAAATAATGGGGATAATTAAAATCAAATATCAAATTCCTTTACATCAATGGTATCCTCAACGACGATGATAGCCTCGTCTTCATGCATGTCATGCATGACGACGTCCAAAGGTTTACCACAACTAAGGCTAATCATAGCGTCTGCAACATCATAAGCTTTCAGAAAGTTCTACACTGATCCAAAAAGGAGGTTCCTTGACAAGATTTTCTTTTTGGGATAAAGTTAAGAATGAGAATCAAGGATCACACGTGACTAAATATATTAGACTAAAGGGTATGGTGAGGCTCATCCCCACGGGGATGAGCCTCCACGTAGGCGGCTCATGGGGGATGAGCCTCCATGCTTTTTAAGGGGGGTGGAGGATGAGCCTACCCCACGTAATTTTTTATTGTTTAACTTTTATTTGTTTAAATTTTATTGTTTATTTTTTATTTGTTTAACTTTATTAAAACTATTCAACATTTAAATAAAAATAAAACATAAAGGAAGATAATAAAATCCATTACATAACATAACATAAATAAAAATTACATAACCTAAAAAAAAAAAAATTTACGCTACCTAAAATTTGTAAAAAAAGACTAGATTTAAAAATTTTAAAAAATTACACTACTCGTCTTCGTTTTCGTCACCGTGCGCTACGTTAACGTTGTTCCAAATATGTTCTACCAAATCCTGTTGAAGGTTTGCATGCGTGAAGTCGTTGGTTAGCGAGAACGAGTTTAAATCCTGTTGTGGCGGATCTACCGGGACAGTATTCCCGGTAGATGCATTCTCATCATACTCACAAATTGCCCGACCTTCGTCTTCAACAATCATGTTATGGAGCAAAATGCAAGCGTACAACAAAGGCGCAACCTCTTCGGTGTGAACGCACGTGCCGGTTGTTCAAGGATGGCCCATTTTTTTCGTAAAACACCAAAAGCACGTTCGATGTCTTTTCTTGCACCTTTTAGACGCTTGGCAAATTTTTTCCTTTTTCGTCCTCGGGATATGGAATAGTCTTCACAATTGTTGACCAAGACCGATATATCCCGTCAGCAAGATAATACCCACGTCTATACTCAACCCCAGAAACTGTAAAACGGGTGTCCGGACCGGTTCCATTAACGACATCGGTAAAGATCGCCGATTGGTATAACACATTGAGGTCGTTGAGTGAACCATGGAGACCAAAGAAAGAATGCCAGATCCACAAATCCTGTGATGCCACGGCTTCAAGTATCACGGTTGGATAGCCGTGATCACCGCGAGTATATTGGCCGCGCCACGCAGTCGGGCATCTATGCCACGCCCAATGCATACAATCAATACTACCGAGCATTCCCGGAAACCCGTGTCGTGCTTCATGAGCTTGGTACAACTGCTGAACATCATACACGTTTGGTTTACGCAAATATTTTTTGCTATAGAGTTTCACCACATTACGGCAAAACCCATACAAACATTCCGCGTAGTTCTCGCCGACATTTGTAAGTACTCGTCCAAAGCGTCGGCCACTGTCCCGTACGCCAGTTGGCGAATGGCCGCAGTACACTTTTGTAACGTGGTGAACCCTTCATAATTTCGAGCATCGGGTCGTTGCGTGAAAAACGGGTCTAGCCCCGCCAAATCATCAGCAATCCGTGTGAATAACCGACGACTCATTCGGAATCTGCGTCTGAATATATCGGCATTGTAAAGGGGTGCATCCGAAAAATAATCGTTCACCAATTTCTCGTGCGCTCCTGTCGTAAAAAATATATAAATACGAGGAAATAAGGATAATAAAATTTATTAATGATAAACCTTGGCGGTCTCTGTTAATCCCTATTCGTCTGGTAATAACGCTTTCAGACGAGACGTCTTCCTCTTCGTCTTTCTCTTCCTCCTCGATAAGAATCTCCGCCGCCCGTAGCACAGCGTTCGCCAAAAACATCTCCTCTTCCTCATCCGAAGACGAGGACCACCAAGAATTAGATGGCATTCTGGATGAAAAGGTAATTTTTTTTTTATAAAAGTGGAGAGAAAATGGTATAAAAATGAGAGGGTTGTGGGTTGAAAGTGGGGAAAAATGGTGAAAATGAGAGTGTTTTAATAGAAAAATAGAATTTTTTTTATTATTAAAAATTAGCCGTTAATCAACGGCACAATTTTGAAAATTGTGAACATGGGCCCGTCTCACCCGGGTGTGGGGAGCCGTTTGGGCCGAGCCGAACCGGAGGGGGCGGTGTGGGGGACCGGCGCCGGTCCTAGCCAGCCCCCATACCCTTTAGTCTAAGAAAAAGATGATCTGAAAGTAAATGTGATGTGATAGTCAATAGTTCACTGATAGATCGTCACATCGCCAACAACAACAGGTGGCGCATGTCAAAGCATCATTACAAAACATTATTTAAAATGGCAAAAAATAAGGGTCGTATTATTGGCACACCTTGGATTATTAAATCGACACCCTCAATACGCATCGTATAGACCTATACGAAGCGTATTAAGGTTGGTTCAAACTTCTAGGTCAGTCAAAGGCTGACAATGTCTCCCCATGCAACCCTAATACGCATCGTATAGGCCTATACAATGTGTATTACTTTTTAAAGAAAGTACGAGTAGCTTTCTATCACTCAAAAGTGACGTAAAGTGATTGGCGTAAGCCACATACGGGTCGTATAGGCCTATACAACCCGTATTGAATTCTGAATTCGCATTCTGCTTCCCCTATTTAAACGATGAAGAGGACAATAATATATATCGTCTTCGTTATATATTCACATTTTGTAACAACCCGACTCTTCGGGTCATTACTTGTTACTGTCATTTAATTTCGTAATCGCTTGTACTCCCGAGATTTTGATTATCGCAAAAGGGTTAAAACTATATTTTTGACGCTTTTTAACGCATTATTACAACGCTTATTCAAAACGTAGTTATCGCAACTAAACGCTATTTATAACGCTTACTATTTAAACGAATTTTACCACTTGTTTAGACTAAACGCTATCGCAACGCACTCTCAACGCAAACTCAACGCAAACTCGAAACGCAGATTTACTTATATGCATTCTAGATGTTCTGTGTGTTATTTGTTTGATTATTTGTTTAAATGTTATGTGGTTATCAACGCAACGCTTACACGCTCAAACGCTCACTCGCAACTCGATTAAACGCAACGCAACGCTTAACGCACGAAATGAAAGTTGGAAAACTTACTCGCACAACACGGCTGTCCGAATGGACATCCGTCCGAATGACCATCCGACCGAACAACCCATTCGACTAAATGTCACTTTCCACCAATTAAACCCTCTCACTCGCCTATAAATACTACCCGTATACGTCCCTTTCACTGATTTGACACCTCCATCCGACCACCCGCACCCGAGTCACTCCCAGTCACTTTTCATCGTGATTCAAGGCTATTTCGAAAGTATTTCTCCTCAAATCTAGTACAATCATCATCACCAATCACTTCTACATCATCTTCTCCATCAAAATCTCACACAAACACTAGTTTTCTTCTCCAAATCACCATATTCGGACTCCTTGAAGGTGGTTTTCACTCAGTTGCTTATGCAAACTGTTGAGTGACATCATCTCATCAAGATTGGTTCAGATCTAAAGGATTTCCACATTTTTAAGCTAAATCCCAACAAGATTTCAACACTTTTCAACTGTTTTCAAACTTTTCTTCAACTTTCTACACAAAACCGATGGAACCTAGGCTCATTCAGACTCTTTACTCGTTCCTTAGTCGAGAGCCGGTTTGAGAACAGATTTCCACCAAAGATATGGACCGATTAACGGGTCAGACATGAAACTTCATCATGAACAGTGAGCCTGATCGAATGGGGTGGTTCCCATCCGATCGAATGAACTGAATCTTGGTATGTTTCCATTGTTTGACACGTCGTCACGCCGTACCGTTAAAGCTTCAAACCTTTTACTTTGAAAATTTTTCAAATTTTCGAATAACAAGATCGCCCACTCGAATGGCCATCCGATCGAATGACCACCCGACCAAGCGATCTACCCCTTTATAACTTTCAATACTTAAACGTTTTTACGAAACTTCGAACTTTAACAATTTTACACACTCATTCGAATGGACATCCGTTCGAATGGTCATCTGCTCGGATGACCATCCGTTCGGATCACCATCCGAACACTTTACCATCTGACGGTCTGTTACGCACTGTTCAACGCTTACGCTAATGTTCTATGGTCAGGCTAACTCCAACGCGCTCCCTTCAAGCCAATCAAGTCTTTGTTTTGTAGCTAAACACGTACTATGAGTATACTCGAACCCATTTTCTTTTAACGCACTTTTGGTAGTTACTTGATTTCACCTGTTACGTGATACATGCTGGTTATGCGTATGTCACACCCCGATATTTCCACGTATTACCGGTGGGCCCGATGGGGAGTATCGTGACGTAGTTGATATCATCATAGTCAAACAACACAATTTAAATGCACAGCGGAAGCAAAAGATGAATCACATTACAAACCGAATAAATAGTAATATCAAAGTATCACAAAAGGACTGTAATGGATTTACAGGCGGATAAAAAGATAAAAAGATCATTGTTCAACAGACTTTAACATCTAGAGCTTGCAAGACTTGATTAATGATGCCCGGAGTAGCCAGCCTCTTTCGTCTAGTACCTGCACTTAGCCTTTTTGGAAAATACGTCAGTTTACACTGGTAAATACAATTAACTGACTCATTTTGAAAAGAGTTTAAGAAAATTGATTTGAATGCACAAGGCACAAAAATATCTTTTATAACTTGGGATAATTATTTGAAAATAATCTTGTATACAGTTTTACTTATTTGTCGTCCGTCAGTGCCGGTTAGAAGAACCGGTCAAGATTAATTGACACGCCACAGGTATAATGCCCACAAGGTTGATTCCTTTAAGTGGATTACCAGTTTTTACATATGCAACTGTCAGGTGTATGCCTACACCCCGTGCTTAGGTCGTGGCCATTTCTTTGAATGATGCCAAGGATATCCGGGACATGGTCATTTAACCCCCAAAAGCCATACACCAAATAATACAGATTAAAACGAGTTATGTAAATGCATTAATCACAATCCGATTTAAATGACCACACACCCGACCAAGCGGTATTATTATAATACCGTATCCCAAGCCCGTATAGGGAAAATAAATTAAAAGTATTTACCTGAGCAAGTATAATTCACAAACAGCAAGTGCACGTAGCTTTTACCGGGCTCCTAATCTGGAATGAAGGTTTTTAATAACCTATTAGATTCCTAACGGGTCTGAAATAAGTCTAAACTTAGACCGGTTAGTTTTAAAGGAATATATACGGTTCAAAACGCACGATTAGGCGATGAACGGATTAGAGTGTGGTCTAGACCCGAAAAGTTTTAATACATGTATAATATGGGTAAACTAACCACATTTTGGATTTTAAGATAAAAACGATAAGGTTTGACCCGTTTCGGCTAATTTATGCAAACTAGTTACATAAATCGCACCGAACGCGAATAATGCGTTACAGGTAACCAAAAGAGTCATATACAGGTTTCCTAAGTTAATATACCTTAAATATGTTGTGATATCAGTAAGATACCTTCCATAATGCCCAAAATGGATTTAAATTCAAACTATGCCCCGTAGGGGCGTTTTGGTCATTTTAAAGCTCATCAAAGAGCTTAAATATAAATGTGAGTTTCAGGTCTGATGTATTCAGTAAAAATACTTATTTTTATAAGTCATGATAGTAGGGTATGGTATATAGGTGAAATTTACCTTTTATAACTAAACTATGCACCGTAGGGGCATTTTGGTAATTTCACATAGGCTTTAAAGGTCAAAATTGGGAATCTGAGTTTAAAAAATTTTCTTTACTGTTAAAATATATAAATTTACTTAAAACATCAGTAGGTATCAAACCTTATATGTTAAAAATAGTTTTAACTTATACTATGCGTTAAAAACGCGTAAAAAGGCGATTTTAAGCGATTTCCGGGTTTTATATGAAAAGCTGATATTTTTATCATTCCAGAAAGCTTAAAATGTTTTATTTATCATAACAAATCAGTAGCAAAAGGTTGGGTGTCCAAATGTTTTGTAAAACTCATTTTATAGGCCAAAAGGGCAAAACCGACAATTACCGAATCAAAGCTATAACCCTATGTTATGCTCAGCCTAAAAATAAATAAAAATCTTCAAAAATCCCAAAATATTATTTTACATCAGTAGGTAAAAAGTTTGGTATAAAAAATTGGGTTTAGATAGGCTCTATGCTAATTACGCCGTTTAATTAATAAAAAGCTTTCTAATTAAGCTATTGAGCATAACTCTTAATCTAGACCTCCAATTGATGTGGAAATTTAGGGACATGTTTATATATCAGTAATAAAGATTATTGTCCTCTAACATTTTCAAAATTCTTGTTTTAAGGTCAAAAGGGCATATCGGTCAACATTTTGGCATATAACGGAAACTTGCATATGAATCGGATAACTAATGAACCAAGTTGTATAACCTCAGAGGGTTACACTAATCAATAACCTGGTCCTAATAGAGCTCTAAGGCATTTCTAAAATATGCTCTAATGGGCCAGAACTGAAAGTCAAAGCAAAAGTCCACTTATGCGACCTTCGGTTCCGAACCGAGCTTAAACTGAAAATTGTCGGGTTGAACATGCTTAGACATGTTCTTACAATAATTACCAAGTTATACAAGTGATAAAACAGGTTTCATAGCTTCTACATTGTTAATTATGTGTTTATGCGAAAATTAGCTTTCTGTTGACTTTTTAAAATTAACTTTGACCCGACAATTGACCTAGTTAGAGTGGGAATCAGAGGGTGCCCCTTTAAGGGTTTATTACCCACATAAATACCAACTCAAAGCTACTATCAATTCGAGATTTGACTGGACAAATTTTAATTAATCACGAAGTCAAACCTTAATTACGACGGTTTGACTTTAGGCTAATAAACTAAGTGAAACCGAATTAAGAAAGGTTAAGGACACTTACTGAAGTCCTATACACGACTAGGGATCCTTGAGAAGTGCTCTTGAGCTCCAGAAATCCTCAGAACAAGAGTTTGGAAGCTTTCCAAGTGAAGTGCTCAATGTGAGTTCACATGTTGCAACAAAGGGCTCTATATATAGCCAAAGAGGATCAAGGAGATGGACACAAGTGTTATGGCAACTCCAGTGATCAAGACAAGTGCTTAGGGACGTGTTTCAAGGAGCTAGAGGGTGGCAAACTCGCCGAATTCGGCAAACATGCAAGCTGCCACGTTAAAAAGGAGTTTGCTGATCTGGTAGTCCGTCGCGCTACGCCACGGGGAAGAGCCCAGGTGGTGGCGCAGCGCCAGTAACAAGCTTATCAGCAATTCAAGTTTTAAAAATGACAGTTTCACCCCCTGGACCTTCAAATGCGTAATTTCTTCCATTTTAGGCACTTTTAACCCATGAAATTTATATTTCTATGATCCATGAGATAAAACCAATCATCATTAGGTCCGGTTTCGTTAAACGATAATCGAAAACACAAGTTTTGCCTCGTTGATGCTTTTAACCCCTTAATTACGAAAGTTAGCGTATCTTTCTCATACGATATCGAAACCGTGTGAAAATTTTACCACTTATTCTTGGGAGTATAATTAATCGTTACAAGGCTCCGGGTTCGCTAAAAGGTCACTCAGAGGTATAACTTAAACATGTTGAAACATTTAACCCTCACGTCTTGTAAACTTTCACTTTCTTCCACAAACGGTTTCACACGCTTCATGATACATTCGTTTTAGGGTATAAACATCATGTAAGGTTGTTGAAAGGCAAAATTACCAAATGTTGACACTTTGTATCCTTATATACATATACTTTCTTCGTTTATCAACTTTAGTCCCTCGTAATCAATCAGTTACACGTTTAAAGTCCGTGACACGTGTTGATACTATATTGGACATGATTTTGCGAGGTGTTACAGCGTAAACGCTTTTCGATACTATATGCTATTCAAACTTGTGTACTCACCTTTACATATTATGTATTGACTTTATTTTAACGTATGTGACAGGTTGATAGGATGTTGTGCTGTGATGAAACAAGCTAGGGAGTCTAGAAACTCGCTAAATAAAATCTAAGTTGTCGGAATAGTAATTATTCTTGAGACTAATATCTGTAATGACTGTTATTGCTTTATATGTTTGTAGTATGGGATATTAACGTTAAATATATTATTATTAATAGTTGTTATGGATTCTCTTGGACAATCTGTTTCTCTCAGGGCCACGCCCCGATGTTTCCGCCATCGGTTGGGGTGTGACACATTCGCTAACAAACATGTCTTGGTTCAACCACATTTTAGGCGAGTCATCTAACACAAACACGAGCACGTTTATTCCGGAATGCAGTGTGGTATATCATTTTTTAACTTGTTCTGTTTTTTTTTGTTTATGAAATACTTTGCACACGGTTTGTATTAGGAGAGGTCTAACGTCCCTGATTCTTACGATTGGAGATGAAATGATGATCACACGGAGGAGGTCGTGTCCGGCTATCGTCTCGATCATAATGAATCGTTGTTGCCAGACCTCAACCCCGTGGTAAGTATATATATTTACTTTTTTCTATTTGGCATTAAACTTTGGCCATTACCTTTTACCCGTTGGTTTTTTTAGTCTGCTATGCCCCGCCAACCGTTGTTACCAGATCTGAACATGTCTAGCTATGATCATGGTTATGGGTCTCCGTATTATGAAGCCGGTTACGGTGCCTCGTATGGACATGAAGAATATGGCAATAACTTTTTCGTTAGTGGTGCCTCGGGAGTACAAGAAGAAGATGTTGGTCAGCCCTCTTACGCGCAAGAGTCATTGGGTGACGAGCAACCCGCTTACCCTGAAGTTTCGTACAAAACTGATCAGGTACGAATGATATATATTTTTGTTAAATGTTATATTTTTCTGTTAAAAAAATATTATAAAATTGGTAATACAAAATACGTTAAAAATTGTTATATTTTTAAAATAGGATAAAAATTAATTAATAAATGTTATATGTAATATTTTTATAAAATTAATTAAACTTGTTATATTTTTTAAAATATTATAAAAAATACATTAAAAATTGTTATATTTTAAAAAATATTCGTTGAAGATTTGGAGAGACTCGTATTATACAAACGAGATGATTTCACCAAAATAAGCATTAAACCCATAATTTGGTGAATGACTCTCAATCCGCTTATTCAATTTTGCACGAAATTACGCCATCAAGTTAGGAGTGAAATCCACATCTTGATGGTAAGTTTCCAATTTAAACTCTAGTGGACCCTCGTCAAAGTGTCGGAATTAACTTTCTTGACCCGACGAGTACCAACCACACTTATGGTACGAAATCGTTAAGTTAGGGGTGAAACCCGCATTTTGTCGACTAGTCCCATTCCTTGATTTTCAATCCCGCCAAAGTTTAGATTTTTCAACCGATTAGGGACGTGTGGTAATTGGAAGGGTAAAGTACCGTTAATCGCTTCTCGACGAGAAAATTTTACCTATAGGCCAAAGCACGTTTCTCTAATTTGAAAGGACTTTCGATTCACTTTGGAATAGTCGAAGTTTCTAAACCCGAAACAATCCAATGTTATTAGTAAAAATAACGCGGCAAATATTTGGGTTTAAACAAGAAATACAAATAGTAAATATAAGCGAATCAAAGTTTTCAAGAATTGAATTTATAAGAGCCCGAGTTAACGGGACTTAAAATATAACGGGTTATAATTCCCGGGACCCACCAAGTAACTAGGAGTATTAACCTAGTTAGTTAATGTCTTGACAAAATAGAACTAATGTGGTTAAGATACCCTTTAAATAACTTGTGTAAAGTGAAGGGACTAGACATGGACAATTGAATTAAAGTTTCATTTAAACAAATTAATAAACAAAACACACACACATACGTGTGTGTGTGTCTGCGACTTCAACCAGAGCCAAGAAGGGCTCTCTTGCTCAAAACCCTAATCCCTCAAGAATCTCTCAAATTGAAGCCCAAATCAAGAGCCAAATCATTGCATGAACACAGATTCGTGATCACCTAGTCATGGGGATTAAAAGGTATGTTAAAAATTATGATTTGGTGATACTTGAGATTATGGTGAATAATCATAATCGAAATTCTGGAATGAATATTGATTCTATGAGTGTTATTATGATTATATCTTGGTTTAGAAACAAACCCTAGTAGAAAATTTGATGAATTGTTGTCAAAACTAGGGATTTGATAATTACCCTATTATGTGCTAAATGGGCTTTTGGTATGTTTTGATGAACACTTGGATTGGAGTGTTAATTTGATGAATATTGATTGTTATGATATAAGTTCTTGATGTAGTTCATGAACACTAGATATAGAGGGTTGAAATTTGATGTTAATTTTGCTAAAAAAATGACTAATTACGGACTAGTTAGCAAAAGTGTAGAATGATGCCCATTAGGTGTTTGTTAAAATGCCTAAATGAGAAGTAAAGTGTTGAAATTCAAGTGAAACGCGTAATTGACAAGCTTGACTAATTACATGAGACATGGGATAAAACGGGTTCTAATCATAATGTTGATTTGCCTTAATCGTGCATATTATATGATTAAATGTAGTTGACTTTAGAAAGTCAAACTAACTAGTGATGAAGTCGAATAAGTGGTTTCGGCTAAGAAAATAAGTAAAGTGGTATAGTCGTGATGGTTAATGACTAATCTAACCACTTTGTAAATGATGAACAATAGTTGGCGCTCAAACAAGCTAGGTGAAGCTTGGAGTGAAAGCGGGTCAAACGAGTCAAGCATAGGAAGAGAACGTAGCTCGGATGCAAGGTAAGTGAAACTTACACAATTATGTAGAATGCTTGTTTATTCTATATGTTATAAATGCAATAACAATAATATAGAAAACATGGATTTCTAACGTGATCGATATGAGTCGGAACATGTAGAGATGATAAAAATCTTGGTTTATGGCAAAAAGGGGCAAAACGGTAAATTAATCATGTAAAGACTAGGAAATTATGAATTTCCGTCAAAATTACCTTGTAGTATAACCTAATGATGATAAGAAGGGCAAATTGGAAATTGTCAAGTATTGACTAATGTAAATTGAAGCCTAAAGGATACCCTTGGCCTAAGCCGAAATGGGTTGAAATTGTAAGGAAAGAATTTAAGAGAAAAAGGGATTTGGTAATGAAATCCGGGACGGGATGGATGTATGAATTAGAAGTCAAAAACTACGTTTTTGATTTAATAGGCAACGTCGGGCATATAGGCCAAACGGGTCAAATGGCGGTGATAACGCCATTTGACAATATCGACTAATGCGATTGTCAAGTCTTGTGTTAACAGGAGCGATTAGCGATTCGGTTAATTTCGCCCACACTAAATGTGATAATAAAAGCGAGGTATAAATTGGGTCTATATGTTGACCCTAGCCAGGTACGTATGCATATGATTATAGTTAACATACAAACTTGGTCAAATATGTAGTGAAAGCCCCTCGTAGTAAATGAGGGGCTAATGTTGACTAAAATGCCCTTGAAGGGTAAATTGAGCAAACAACTTATAAAGGTTGTTTAGGAACTTATTTTATGATCTTGTAACCTTTAGACGCGCATGAAAGTTGTAGACATAAACTTTCAAGAGTTAAATGCTTAAATTGTGTGTTGCCGCAAAAATAACACATCCGTAGGATTAAATTCGGAATAAATAGTCCATTTCGTTAAATCCACCACATTCATAGTTGTGGTGGAAGACTAGCTAATAACAAACTGGTGGAACTATGAGGTACATGAGAAATGAGCACAGTTCGTGCTAAAATGGTCGTCAATACCCTTAACGGGTCAAAATAAGATTTTAAACAAAAACGGGTAAATAATTGCGTAGAAACCCGTGTTCAGTACTTAATATGATTGACAATATTAGAATTTAAGGGTTCATGATGAATGGTGGTCAAACAAACATGTTTGTTTCATAAACACATAGTCGGGTCAAAATTTGTTGAAAAGATAATAAGCCGAAGGCTTAAAAGTCTCAATTTTATTTAATCCGGATGTCAGATCTTAACTCCATATGATGGAGAATTAAATTACAAACATGTAGGAAGAAACGGTAGGTCAAACGGATAAGCGGTTTGAAAGATACGAAAGATTTCGTGTCAAATTACGGCAAAATGGAAAGGCTGAACCCAGGGTCCACCGTAAATTACGGTCCCACCGTAATTTACGGTGGAGATGATTTATTTACGGTGAAGGTCTACTGTTTTACGGTAGAAAAGCTTGAACCCAGGTGCCACCGTAAATTACGGTCCCACCGTAATTTACGGTGGAGATATATATATTTTTTTTTATATATTTTGTTTAACAATTGAAAAATCAATTGTTTTCCCGGACATCATTCGGACATGATTTAAACCCCGTATGACTAAATCATTTCATGTTATTGAAATGTAGGTACTTTAGGACGCCGGAAGACGATCAAGCTCAGTGAAGAACCGAACACGATAAAGACACACGCTTCCGCACTTTGACACATTGTAAATTTTAAACAACGAATTCAACCACGTTATGTAGAATAACTTATGATTTGCAAAATTTTTAATAAACCCGTATTCCCGATGTATATGATAGTGATTAATTACATGATTATCTTTCAAAATATACGTTAAACCTTGGTTTACAAGAACGGATGTTACACTACCTACAAGATTAACATGTACAATCTTCCATTTTTGCAAGTTGTGGGTATAACGTCGACAAACCAAACCTTCCGTGTTGCGCAAGCATTTCTTTCAAACGAGCAGGAGGTAACGTACGTCTGGGTCATGGAGAGGGTCAGGTCCATGCTACACGAGTGCATGGAGCCGCGTGTAATTCTAACGGACAGGGACCAGACACTGATAAACGTGTGTAGAAAAATATTCCTTGGCGCACACCGGTATCTCTGCATGTTGCACATCTTACAAAATATTGTGAAACACTGCAAGAATTCGTTTACTCAACCAGATTGGGTGGACTTTGTTCGTCAGTGGAAAACAGTGTGCGATTCCGCTACCGAGGAGTTATACGATTATAACCTCGTCAACCTTCAGAGACACCTTCTCAATCAACAACATAAACGTATGTTTTCTCTAAGTTAATACATTCATTTAAATATATATATAATTTGAATATGTTTATTTTTTCAGATGTTTTTTATTACCTATGGAATAACTGGTTAAGCACCTCCCAACATTTGTTCGTATCTGCATGGACAAATCAAACCCAGACATTCTACCAAACTACAACAAACAGAGCTGAAGGTGCACATGCTACATTAAAGAAACAACTCACTATATCGAAATGCAGTTTGGAAACGCTGGTGAAAAAGGTGAACACCTTGGTACTAAAGTAATATACACAAATAAAGAAATGCTTGGAAGAAAGCCGCACCAAGTGAATGAACAGCCACCTTGAGATTCCCTTGGTTTGCAATCTACTTCGAAAAGTTTCTATCCATGCTCTTAACCTATTAGAAAACTAGCTAACATGGAGAATAACCACGTTGCGGTCATTCGGATCAACATGTGGCTGCCAGCTGTACTTGGGTTGCGGGTTGTTGTGTGCCTGTCGCCTGGAGAGATTGTAGAATACAGGTACTTATAGACTTATGAAAAATCTTTTGTTGTATTAATTTAATATGCTTGTCTAATGCTCTTTTTTGTTTTGCAAAAGGCGTTATTCAGCTCGAAGATATAGATATTTTCTAGAGAAAACTTGACCTGAACCCATCAAATTTTGATGATGAAGAGGTTGATGTAGAAAAAGAATTAGAATATGTGAAACAGAAATTGTCTACCCAACCCTCGTAAGTGAGGAAAAGCGTCATATCGAAGATCATGGCGGTGGTAAACCCATATTGAGCGACAAAAAACCGCCTGTCGTATAAGAAAACACTTGCGGGCGGCCAACATCCAAGGTCTAACAACAAAGAAAAGAACAACCTGCTGGAGATAGCTCAGTTGGGCCTCCCGGACAACAAAGTAGGTGTGACCCTACTCGACACAACTTTTATGTACCACAAGATTCCCTAATACCGTCTATGTCTGCAACGTCTCTAAAGTCTCAAAGGTCGTTACTACGACACAGTCGTTCAACGGCTTCACGGGAAAAAGAGCCTGGCAAGGACCATGGCTTTCCGTTAATCACTGATGATGAAATGCTTGAATATGTGCACATATTCAAAAAATCAAATTCCAAAAGTGTTCCACCCCAACATTTCAAGAATAAAAGATGTCAAGCCGGGTGGACATTGTGGGTTCCGGGCGACGGCTGTGGGTTTAGGGCTTGAACAAAAGTACTTTGGGTTTGTTCGGAGCCAACTACTAGAAGAGCTGACGGGTGAGAACAAAGAAATGTGGAGGTACGTCTTAGATAGTGATTTACCAGGGGACTACGATGCGCAAGTTGAAAAAATAAATTTTACCGGGGTTGGAAGAGCACCCATGGAGCATTGGATGGAGATGCCTTAGGCAGGACTCATTCTTGCCCATAGGTTTGGTGTGATTGTTCACATATTAGACATCCAAGGTTGTTCGACTGTATTCCCCTTATATCTTCGAGAGCACGCACGTGTTCCCCATCAGGTTGTTTCACTGGTATATGTTAATGGTAGTCATTTCATCCACGTCAAACTTGAAGGGGACTATCCAATGCCGCCACCGAACTATCTCTAGAGTAGACACGCGGGCGAAGAAGTAGCACTTTGGACGGAAAACTACACGAGACGGATAGCGTCGTATGAGACGCTAATGAAGCCTAACATTGACAACTCATTGTATGTTATTGATTAATTTGTAATTTTAAAGAATAATTTATTTGTATAATGTATTCCATTTGTTTATTGCCAAAACAATGCATAATATTGATAAATTTGTACTACGAAAATACGCTAAAGTATGCGAAAATACGCTAAAATACTCTAAAGTCTGCTAAAATATGTGAAAATACGCTAAAATATGTGAAAATAGGCTAAAATCCTCTGAAATACGCAAAAATATGTTAAAATACGCTAGGATTTGCAAAAATACCTTAAAATACGCTAAAATACATGAATATGCTAAAATACGTTGCAATACGTGAAAATACGACAAATTACGATGAGATACGTTAAAATATGCTAAAATGCGCCGAAATACATTATATACGCCGAAATACGTTAAAATAACCTACACTACGCTAAAATATGTCAAAATACGCGAAAATATGCAAAAATATGCTAAAATACTCTAAAGTACGCTAAAATATGTCAAAATACGCTAAAATACTGTAAATTACGCTAAAATATGCGAAAATACCCTAAAATACTCTAAAATACGCAAAAATACGTTAAAAT
This sequence comes from Helianthus tuberosus, assembly GCA_030545235.1. NCBI lineage: Eukaryota > Viridiplantae > Streptophyta > Magnoliopsida > Asterales > Asteraceae > Helianthus > Helianthus tuberosus. The sequence goes on along the minus strand of CM060354.1, from coordinate 14,164,252 downwards.
TCGCTAAAATACTTTCAAATACGCACAAATACATTAAAATACGATAAAATACAATAAAATACATGAAAATATGTTAAAATACGTTGCAGCACGCTAAAATTTGTCAAATTACGATCAGATACGTTAAAATACGCTAAAATACGCCGAAATACGTTAAAATAACCTAAACTACGCTAAAATATGTCAAAATACGCTAAAATATGCGAAAATACGTTAAATACGTTAAAATTCGCTAAAATATGCTAAAATACTCTAAAGTACGCTAAACTATGTGAAAATACGCTAAAATACTCTAGAATACCCAAAAATACGTTAAAATACTCTAAAATACTTTAAAATACGCAAAAATATCTAAAAATACGCTAAAATACATGAAAATATGCTACAATACGTTGCAATACGCTAAAATACGTCAAATTACGATAAGATACGTTAAAATATGCTAAAATACATCGTGATACGTTAAAATAACCTAAAAACAGGTTAAAATAAGCTAAAATACGTTAGAATACGCTCAAATATGTCAAAATACTCTAAAATACGCAACAATACGGTAAAATACGTCAAAATACGGTAAATTACGTCAAAATACGCAACTAATGATATTTCCACGAGCGTATACATATAACACGACACTATACAATACAAGTGGATTTCAAACAAAACTGTATGTAATCATAGAATACGATAATCGCACGCAACCGAACGTCACCGGAACGACGCATGTTGAAGGTATACGTTATAAAATGACAAAATATGAGAAAGTTCGTCAAAAAACGACACGTATACGCGTCGAACCGAAGAAAACACGATAAAAACAAATTTTCAAATTATCCTATATACGATCGTATAGGCCAATGTTGTATCGTATAGCAACTTAATATGCATCGTATTGAGCTATGTGTATTAAACTTTGAATTTCTCAAAAATACCCCTGAGTTAATAAAAAAACAACAGGGGTATTTCAGCACAAAAAATTTAGCACAAAAATATAGTACAAAAATCAAGCACAAAAAATATTATACAACATAGAAATACAACATATTTTTGTGTGTTTTTTTAATCATCATATTTTATATAGCAATATGATACTCAAATTAAAGATAAAAATACGCTCGATTTTATGGTGAAATTTTTGTGAAAAAATAATGTCATATAAAAAGGTTATGAACGTTTAAAAAATGAAGGTGGAATATGCATGTGCATTGCATTTGTATGTGGAAAGAGAAAGTCTATAAATAAGATTTAACCAATATACCCTTACACTCCTCTTTTTCCTACATGTCCATCTTAACCATTGATTTGATATTACCCTAGAACATGCAATGTTGCCGCTAATAGTGTATTACCTTTAGCGACGATAAAGATCTTTAGCGGCGACATATAGCCTTTTAGCGACGGAGCAATAGCGTTGACTCATTATGGCGATATGTCGCCGTTAAAACCTTTAGCGACGACTTTTGTCGTCGCTATTGCGCAGATTCCTTGTAGTGTGTTGTTGGTACCATTAGTTTTTACACTCCTTAACAGTTCCTACATATTAATTAGTTACTAACTAAACTAAACTGCATGTTTCTGTTACTAAGACATTAAGATGTCAAGATCGCTATTTGCCTTCAAATGTGACATGAATTGCTCAATGCTGAGAGTAAAGTACGTAAAACCAACTACTACAAACTACACATGTTTTGGTTTTGAAAAGCTGAGGGAAAACCTAATTTAAGTGTTTTTTAGAATAGCTAACTCACACACACTCTAAGCCTACTCGACCCAACCCGATCCAAAAACTCTTACGTTTGAGTCCTCAAATATGCTCCTTTATTATAATTCCGCTGATGATTATGTTCCTTGGCCCGACCCGACTCGGCCAAAAAACTATAACGTTTGGTCCCCCGACACTGTTTTTTGCAGGTTATTAATGTTGTCTGATATAGAGAAAGACTCTGTGATTGGGAATTGTTTGTATTGGAATTGAATTGTACAATGTTTAGGGTTACAAAGAAGGTGTTTATATAGAACACCAAGTTACACATTTAGCCCCTACACTACGACACGCCGTTTACTTTCCGACACTCCCTCTCAAGTTGAGTAGTGGGATCACCAATACTTAACTTGTTCAAGCAGCTACTAAACATGTTCCCGTTAACAACTTTTGTAAGAATATCTGCGAGTTGATCTTTTGACGATACATATGGGAGCTCTATGATGCCTTCCTCCAATTTCTACTTGACGAAGTGTCAGTCTACCTCCACATGTTTTGTTCGATCATGTTGGACGGGATTTTCTGAGATCTGTATAGCAGCTTTATTGTCGAACATGATTTTGGTTGCTGTAGTAGGAAGAAAGCCAATCTCACTTAGGAGCTTGCGAATCCACAGAATCTCTGCTAGGTCACGTGCAACCCCTCGGAATTCGGCTTCTGCACTAGATAGGGCGACTACCTTTTGTTTTTTACTTCTCCAGGTAACTAGATTTCCTCCGACCATGGTGAAGTATCCTGAGGTTGACCTTCTCGTTCCTTTATCCCCTGCCCAATCGGCGTCTGTATAAGCTTGGATTTCTAAGTGCCCATTTGATTTGAACAATATACCATGACCTGTTGTTCCCTTGAGATACCTGATGTTTCTTAATACTGCTTCCATGTGACTCGCTTGGGGCTAGTGCATAAACTGACTCACCACTCCTACTGCATAAGCTATATCTGGACGAGTGTGGGAGAGGTATATCAGTTTTCCCACCATTCGTTGATATCTCTCCTTATCTGCTAGTTCTGCTCCATCTTCCATGTGTAGGCCGTGATTAACCACCATTGGGGTGTCCGCCGGTTTGCACTCAATCATTCCAGTTTCGGCTAGCATATCAAGGATATATTTCTTCTGACAAATAAAAATCCCTTGTTTAGATCTCAGAACTTCAATTCCAAGAAAATACTTCAATCTTCCCAGGTCTTTCATTTCGAACTCCGAAAAAAAGTTTCTCTTAACACTGACATTTCCTCTTCATCGTTTCCCGTAAGTATCATGTCATCAACGTAGATAATTAAGCAGGTCACAAGACTACCCCTACATTTCAAAAAAAAGGGTATGGTCAGAGTTGCTTTGTTTGAAGCCATATTTCTTCATAGCAAGAGTAAACCTTCCAAACCAAGCTCTAGGAGTCTGCTTAAGCCCATACAGAGATTTCTTTAACCGACATATTTCTCCAGCCTTGAAATTCTCATTGAATCCCGGTGGAGCATCCATATAGACCTCCTCGTTCAGTTCTCCATGAAGGAAGGCATTTTTTACATCAAATTGATGAAGAGGCCAACCTTTATTGGCGGCTATTGAAAAAAGAACTCTGATTGTATCGATTTTGGCTACTGGGGAGAAGGTTTCAGAGTAGTCAATTCCATAAGTCTGAGTATAACCCTTTGCAACCAGCCGTGCTTTGTATCTTTCAATCGTGCCATCAGGCCTGTGTTTGACTGAAAACACCCACCGACATCCCACTGGTTTCTTTCCTGGTGGAAGGGTGCATTTCTCCCATGTGTTATTCTTCTTGAGTGCTTCCATTTCGGTCTCCATGGCCTTTTTCCACTTTTCAGATTTCAAGGCTTCCTGTGTTGTAGATGGCATTTGTTCAGAGCACAAGGCAGCGGCAAATGCTTTAGCTTCCTTAGACAAATTTCCAGTGGCAATGTTTGCCACAGGATACCTAGACCTTGGAGCCACCTTTTCTGGAGAGTATCTCTTAGGCGAAACTCCTCTATTTTCTCTTGGAGGGAGAGAGTATCTTCCGATTGTCTCTGCTGCAACCGGTTCCACCTCTTCAACAACTGGTTCAACCTGTTCAACCTCTAGTTCAACATGTTCCACATCTAGTTCAACATGTTCTGTAGGTTCTGTTGTTGTCGGTTCTGTGTGCACCCCTGTCGTCTCATAGTTATAAGACGTAGTACATTCAGAGTTCTCAGTATTTCTTACCTCTGGTATCACGTTGGATGGACTTTCTTCAGTGGTACTGTGCTCCGCAGATTGTATGGTTGTGTCTGAAGGTGACTGACTCGAAGTACTGTGATGTTTTTCTGGTTCAACTTCTTCAGATGATGGAATTTGAGTTAGCCAACTCAGAGTGTCTATACTTTCATTCTCCCCCTGACCACTGAGTTGGGTGTTATAAAAATATTTTGTTTCAAGAAAGTCAACATTCATTGTGGTGAACATTTGACGAGTTTGTGGATTATAACACCGGTAACCTATTTGATCGATCCCATAGCCGACAAATACACATTTCTCAGCACATGGGCCAAGCTTGTTTCTGTTGGTTTTGGGTATGTGAACAAATGCTGTACACCCGAAGATTCGAGGTTCAACTGTAAGAGGATGAGGAATAGTGGCAGACTTAGACAAACAATCTAAGGGAGTTTTAAATTTAAGAGCTTTGGTGGGAAGCCGATTTAGGACATACACGGAGGTTGCAACCGTCAACGGCCAGAAAGATTTAGGTACATGAGATTCAATTAAAAGACCTCGAGTCATTTCAAGAATAATACGGTTTTTCCGTTCGGAAACACCATTTTGTTCGGGGGTATGAGAACAAGAGGTTTGATGAACTAATCCTTTGGTTTTAAAGAATTGTTTCATTGATGTATTGACAAATTCCCCCTCATTGTCGGATCGAAGAATCTGGATTTCTCTTTTGAACTGGGTGTGAATCATAGCATAGAACGTGGTAAATTTCTCATAAACTTCGGCTTTATTTTTTTTAAATAATATACCCATGTCATGCGAGTGAAATCATCCACGAATAGGAGAAAGTATCGAAAACCCTGCCCCCCCCCCCCCCCCACAACAGGAGCAGGACCCCACACATCCGAATGGATTAGTGAAAAAGGTAAATCAACTTTGGTATTACTAGGTTTAAATGGTTGTCGATGACTTTTGGCACGAAAGCAGGTTTCACACTCTATTTTACCATTTGAAGGAAAGAGTTTTGGAAACAAAAGGTGCGAATAACCAGTGGATGGGTGTCCCAAACGTCGATGCCATAGCCAGGCTTCCCGGTTTTCAGTTCCATGTGCCAACATCACAATACCCTGTTGAGCCACTTCATCTACGTAGTATAATCCTTGGCACTCAGTACCACGTCCAATAATCACACCCGTCCTGATATCCTGTAGGAGGCAAAAAGTGGGATGCATTAGTACCGTGTAATTTAGTTCTTTGGTATGGATTTGAGTTTTTTGAGGGTTGGTCATTGACCGTATGTCTTTACGGGCAAAAACAGCTGACCCGCGTATTTAATAAATACCCTGGACACTTGAACTCGCGTTCAAGATTTATCAATTACGCCGGGAACCAACAACAAAAGGAAACTGGAATAACGACGCTAGGTAGCGAAGTTGTCTTACCGGCGTATTTATCAAATAGCCGGGCAACTTGAACTCGCGTTCAAGATTTTAGGGTCGTCCAAAGTTTTAACAAATCCGCCCAGAACGTGAGAACCAAAAAAAAGGAGCGTATTTATAAAAAAAAAAAACTTGTTGAAAGAAATAAGCGTATTTATTGGGAAAAAATGGAAAGAAGCGTATATCTTTGGAAAAGAAAATGAAATGATTGGCTAGGGTTTCAGCATAGTTACCAAGGGACCAAACGGCTGTGATGAGAACCAAATAATAACCAAAAAGAAATGTGAAACTCTAAAGTTTCAAAATGGATTTGAGGAGAACACCTCCACCCAAAGTCAGAGGTTAGATAACTCACAAAAAAAATATGTGACTTTTGAATATTGGAAGTATTATGTTTTTGACGGTGCAAAAAAACGTGAAGAGGACAAAGTTCTCCGATCACGCAAAGGAGGTTGTTGATTTTTTTTGGAGTTTGATTTTTGATTTTTTTTTTTGTTTCAGATCGAATTGGCTCGGGTAGAATGTTTCAAGGATCAAAGACACTGCTCTGATACCATGTTGTCTGATATAGAGAAAGACTCTGTGATTGGGAATTGTTTGTATTGGAATTGAATTGTACAATCTTTAGGGTTACAAAGAAGGTGTTTATATAGAACACCAAGTTACACATTTAGCCTCTACACTACGACACGCCGTTTACTTTCCGACAATTAATTTATTATCATCTGCAGCAAGTAACGATCTTTGTAGATTGCCGGTTAAAAAACCAAGTTTTGACCAAAAGAATGCAAAAGATGAAATAAATCAGATTAAAGCATAACCTAGATTCAGTGGGATCAGAAACAGTGTTAACCAATTGATTATCTAAGGTCGATAGGAGGCATCAAAAAAGAACTTGCAAGGCATCTAAGGTTATCGGCTAGAAGGTTAACGTCGCCAAGGATTCTTCACCGTATGGGGTGGAGTCGCTCTACTTTCCATCACTCACCTCACCCAATCATGTTCCGTCAGGTTATCGAATTTGGTTCCATCACTAGTGATGGATTTTGGTGCCGGTGCGCATCACTAGTGATGGATTTTTTTATTATTTTTTAAATAATAAATTAACAATAATAATTTCATCTAAATAAAAAACGATATTTCTAGACATATTTTAGGTTACAACTTAAAAAAAAACATATAAAAATAAAAAGATACATAAAGAAAATCTATTCATCGTCCGAATCCGAAATTCCAAACCTAAAGTCGTATGTAAGAAAGTATTATAAAATTATTTATAAAAACAATATTTCTAGACATTTAAATAAAAAACAATATTTCTAGGCATATTTTTATGCAAGAAAGTGGTATAAAATTATATATTTCTGTTGGTGAAATATGTGTTTGTGTGGATGGTATATATATAGTGTTAAAGTTGCAGCCCAAGTTTTTTTTTTCACTGGCAACGGAAACATGTTGCCGTTCTTCAAACGTTGATTCACTAGCCTAATTTGATAATAATTAATATTAACCCACTTGGATTTAATATTTAGCTCAATAATTTGTTTAACTTTATTAAACTTGCCTACAGGGGCCTTTACCCCCCTTCCTAACAAGAGAACACCTTTTGTAAGGGTTGTTTATATTCATCAGCAAATGACCGTTTAAACACGTCAAATTGATATTATATCAATAACTTATGAGAACACCTTTTGTAGCAACTTAGAAAATGTCAAGGGAGAAAAACATTATGTAAATTGTATAGGGTTGAAGTGCTGGAATTAAATGTAGTTGAATTATTTTAACAGATTGTGTCATTACACAGTTGAATTACTGACCATGTTGGAATTTAACCTTAAGCATATATAGGATGTGGATGATTACAGAACACTGATTATTTCGTGAACAAAAAGAACAACTCTAAATTAGTAAATTTTGGGATTTAAGTTTCATATTTCTTAAATTTGATGTTTCTTACTGTTGATGCAACAAATGATAGACCAATGATAGTAGCTGGGCTGGTTAGGCAAAATGGTTGAAGTGTTCAACTTTGCCTAACACAGGTCGTGGGGTCCCCCCACGTTTGCAAGACGTGGAGAGATGTTCACTAGATTGTTTTTGTTGTTTGCTGAAGATCCTCCTCTGAAGTGTGTTCAGATTCGGATGTATGAGCAAAAGGAATGTGTGTGTTGGATGTGAAAGCAAGTAACTCGCATGAAGCAAGTACTCGAGAGCAATGATCAGAGATTCTTCAAGAATCAGAGTTGATCCGAATGTCCTGCTTAGTAGATGAAGTGTCTACTTTATAGGAGAGGACATCACTCAAAGAGGAATGTGTTTGACTAGTGAACATGCTTGCAGTGGGGTACTTACCCTTTCAGGGGTTGAAGCCTTTTGACCCGCGGATAAAAGAGTGTGCTCTGTGGACCTGCGTTACTTTTGCGGCTGGAACCAACTGGGGTAGCCCAGTTGGCCACCGACACCCACCTCTTCCCAGAGGTACCGGGTTCGAGTCTTGGGAGTGGCATATGTCGCCCAGGGTAAGAACTCGACATGGGGAAGTCACCGCGGAGCTAGCTTGGTCGGGTAGCGGCTCCCGGAGTGAGATCACTCCGGCGGTTGGGAGGACCGTGCATTATCCCCCCTACTTTGGCGGCTGGTGAGTTGGTGAAGCAATCCAGAGACGTGACCTTTTATTGTTCCCGTATTGCTTTATCTCAACTCCCTAGGTTTTTAACCTTTGAACCATTTTGCCTTTTGAGCATTCATGTATTTAAGTCATTTATATTTGGTCTTGGGCTACCACCGTCATCAGCCCCCCAAGTCAGAGGTTTTTGGGAAATGAGCTCAAAGACTTCTGACTTTTATACATGTATTTTACTGCCTAAAAGCTTCAAGGGTTCAAGGCTTGAAGGGTTGGAAACAGTTGAGTTTTTGAATTTTGAATTTTGAATTTTGACAAGACAGTTGACATGACTTGTGGCAGTTTGTCAAGCGGCGGTTTTAATTCTATCGACTAATTATATTTCTTTCTATCTCGTTAATTTACATATATTTTAACAGAAGAACATCACTTGCTCCCTTTTTTTTCTCAAGTTTTCCCCTTTTTCAAAACAGGTTAGTTTCCCTTTGCTTATTTTCTGTTTAATTTCTCATATCATGGGTGCTCGTAAGGATTTGTCAAAATCGTTTTCTCGAATGACCCAAGAGGAAGTCGATTTGTTTTGTATGGAGTGGGGAATAGGGACGAAGTTTAAACCGGTTGCACCGACTTGTGATAAGTCTATCGATCGATGTCCTCCTGGTTCGATCGCCTTGTATTGTCAATATTTTGAGTTTTCAAATCTTCGTCATCCGTTTTCAAACTTTGTTCTGAATATCTTGGAATATTATCGTATATCTTTTGGTCAAGTTCACCCTCTTGGAATGGCTAGGGTTTTACATTTTGAAATTTTGTGTCGGGCTTCCGGGTATGATCCAACTCTTTTATCATTCCGTCGTTTGTTTTCCGATTGGATAAGAATGGTGATTGGTTTACCTTCGAGACCACTCAAGTTGATACCTGCTTGATTTCGTCCATGGTTTCTACACTTGGGGTCTAGAAAGACCGGTTTTTCTGGGTGTCGGAGGAGATTGTTCCTTTTAAACTTGTTTGGAGACACCCGGATACCTTTTTGAACGAACCTGAGCCTTCTGCTTCTGATATAAATACTCGTTTTCTAGAAACTCTTAGGGAGTGTCCTTCACGGCTTCTTCCCTTTCCCGAGCATTTGTTAGTGTTGTTGGGTCTTAGTAAAGTGTGGGAAAGGCCAATCGGGATCCGGTGCTCATTAGAGATGGGAAGTGTATGCATTTATTCTTCTCGTGTTCTTTTGTTCCCATTTCTTTGTTTGTTCATGTGTTTTTATGTTTGTTTTGCAGTTATGTCTGCACTTGACTTTATCAAAAGTGATGATACCTCCGACGTTGCCTTTGATGATGTTGCTGCTACTCCGGGTGAGGATGCGGTTGTTAGGGTTTCTGATTATAGGTTCGAGGGTTCTGGGTATGTAAATGTCCCCAATGTCAAGGGTTTTACCAAGTCTACTGCTTCCAAGGGTTCCACTCGTCGTTCACAACGCCATCTGAAAGGTGTTGATCAGCCCTCTGGTTCAGAGCCTATCGATGTTAGTGATGACATTGAAGCATCAGCAGATCAAGCTATTGATGTCAGCAAGGGTAAGGAGAAGGAGTTGATTGTTTCAAGCAAAAAGAAGAAGTTAGTTAGGAAAGGTAGCACTCCTGTTATTTAAGGTTCGTCAGTCAAAAACGTTGAGAGCTTCGAAGGTTCAGAGGGTCAGGAGGTTTATGTGCCTAACTGGGGGGTTAAAGTTGGAGATAGTTTCAAAGACCCGGCTGTTTGTGCTGAAGCCTTAGCTCATTTCGCTCCTCCCGGTGTTCGAAGCGCTATATCTGAGATGGAGGCTGATCATCTTATTTCTAGGATGATGCTGAGTTCCTGCAACCTTTCGGCCCTGTTGGCTGAAGGTGTTACTCGTTTTGCCAAAGGCATGCAGGAATATGAGGAGGCCTCTAAGAAGAAGGAAAAGATGAAAACTTCGATTGCCGCTATGAAGAAGGAGATTGATAGTTTTTCTGAAAAGAAGCTGGCTTGGGTCAAGAAAGTGGGTGAGTTGACGACAAGACACGAGATTGAGATGAATGATCTCAAAAAGGGTTTCGAAGCTGACCGATTAAAGCTGAAATCTGATAGGGAGGCCTTGGTTGTTCAACAGAAGGCTTTTGATGAAGAAAAAGATGGCTTGAAGGCTTTGGTTTCCCAAGCCACTGGGGATAACCAGTGGCTTATTGAGCAGGGTTTTCATCAGGTTGTTACCTATCTTCTTCACTCTAAAGAGTTTAATTATGCTCTTGGTGAAGTTTACACTAAACTGCTCAATCTGGGGAAACATCAAGGTCTTATTGCGGGTTATAAGCTTCATGAGTCTGGCCATCCTTTGGAAAAATCTCCTTTGTACCGTCTTGAGGCTTCTAATATCTTCAAGGGTTCTGTTGAGCAAATGGAGAGGCTAACATACCCGTATGTGAGCAATGTTGCTTCTTGCTATGGTAAGCCCCTCTCCGTCTTGCAGGAACTAAAGCCGGATGGTCTCAATGAGAAGGTATGTGTCGAAGTGCTTAGCTCTCTTTTAAGGAAACGTTCCTATTCAGGAGATAGCGAAGATACCTTTTCTGGAGAACTTGATGCTCCTAAGGATGCCAACTTGGAGGGTTCACCTGTTGGTGGTGAGGGCTCGAAGGCTAAGAAGATCAAGAAGACTAAGAAGACCAAAGGTAACAGTTCTGGGGCTTCTAAGCCTTCTACTGATGCATGATATTCGTAGCTTTCTTAGCACTTTTTAAAACAATTTGTGGTTTGTAATGTTAATCTTCAAACAATATTAGGTTTTGCAGGAACCCTTAAGGTTCCTGTTATGTGGTTGTGTTTTAGGCCTGTATGGCCGTTTGAACAATTTCTGAACTTACAAGTCACTAGGACTTGTTTTAACTTATGTTTGGATGGTTGAAAGTCTTTCAAGGCTTTCTTTGCTATGATACTATGTTTAACTATTTTCTTTGTGTTGTGTTTTTTATACTTGTGCCTATTTTGTTGAGGCAGCTTGGTTGGCTTCAAGTCTTTAAGCTTTTTGGCGATTCCGAACGTAGGTTGAAGCCTTTAAGGTTTTGAGTTGCCACGTATGTAGCTTGAAGCCTTCATGGCTTCTTGGATTTGTGACTTTGCTCGGTTTGTATCTTTGAGTTTTTATAACTTTCTGTTCAAGTTGTTGTGTTGTTCCTTAAGTTATTTCTTTTTTCTTGTAGCTTTGTCTTTGTCAAGTTTGTGTTGGCTTTTTGTTTTTTATACCTTAAAGGGTTCAGTGCTGCAGGCACTTAGCCTTGACATTTTTAACAAGAAGACATAGCACCTATCCTATTCATCATTTTTCTTTTATTTGATTTCGTAAGCCTGTTTGTTGGTTATTTTTCTAAGGCTTAAGGAACGTTTGGTGTAGGCTGTTCAAACCTGTCTATGAGACCATTTTGTTTTTGATAACAAGTCTCATGGAGTTGTATTGATTTAGGAACTCACCCCTTATATAGGTCCATTCAACCCTTGAACCTATTGAGCGATGTGGCCTGGGAGCTCAACCCCTTACATGGACCTTGCCATGGAGTTTTTTTGCTAGGTTCTCAACCTGATCTTAGGATAGAAAGACAAATTTGATGAAACAATTTCATTCATTCAAGGGATATTTTTACAAAAGGTGTTCATAGTTCAACTCTTGAAATGCAACTTGTGAAATACAAACCAATCTTTCCCATTTAGACATGGAACCTTTTCAAGGTTTTTCCATTCCAGTGCCTTGGAAGCCTTTTACCCTCTGAGTCTGCTAGCTTGTAAGATCCACCCTTATGTGCTTCAAGGATGGTGTACGGGCCTTCCCATTTTGGGCCAAGCTTTCCTTGGTTCTCTTTTTTGCTAGCTTCATTGTTTCTAAGCACCAGGTCTCCTGGCTTGAAGCGTTCGTTCTTGACTCTCTTGTTGTAGTAGGCTTCCATTCGTTGCTTGTACTTGGCCTCTTGAATTGCAGTTTGGTCTCGTGCTTCCTCTAGGAGTTGTAAGTTCAACATGGTCTCTTTTTGGTTTGCTTCGGGATCCATGTTGACAATTCGTTGTGTTACAACTCCTTTTTCAGCTGGAATCACAGCTTCAGACCCAAATACCAAGCTATAGGGTGTTCTTTTGTGGCTTGTTTTTTCGGTTGTTCTTATGGCCCATAGAACACTTGGCAATTCTTCAAGCCAATTGCTTTCATATCTCCCCAATCTGGTTTTGATTCCTTCCACTATGCTTCGATTCGTCCTCTCAACTTGACCATTTGATTGTGGGTATGCCACTGAGCTGAAAACCTGATTGATTCTAAATTCTTTGCACCAAACGCTGAAAGGCTTTTCAGCAAATTGCTTCCCATTGTCGGTGACCAGTACCCCTGGCAATCCATAGCGGCAAATAATGTTTTCCCAAACGAAGTCAATGACTTGCTTGCCCGTGATTTTTGCAAGTGGTTTAACCTTAGGCCACTTGGTGAAATAGTCTATGGCCACCAACAAGAATTTTACTCCACCTTTGCTTGGAGGAAATGGACCGACAATGTCCATCCCCCATTTATAGAATGGCCATGACGAGAGGGTTTCTTGTGAAAGGCTTGGATTGACCCTTATCTTCTGCTCAGGATATTTAGGATTTATGATTAGCCTTTGCTTGTCTTCTTCGCTTTTGGAACTTTCACCTTCAACCATGTAGGCCTCCTGAGAAGGTTGAAGGGTTGCTATTCCCCTCTCGGTAGGAAACTTGACAGTGCCATGGCCAACAGATACAGCCATATAGAATGCGCACTGCCCTGGCCTTCCAATAATCACATCATAGTTTGAAGGTATATTGATAACCACAAAGGTGAGTGGTTGGACTCTTTCCTTCTGTCCTTCACTGAAACGAACATCAAGTGTCAGTTGCCCTAAAGGCTTAAGGGGTATATCGGCAATACCTTTTATGGAGGTCCCGGAGGGTTGAAGCCTTGAACGTTCTTCATTGCTCAAGAGACGTGAAGCTCCCAAGCTTCCAACCGCTATCTTTTGTGTGGAACCCTTCCATCAAAATCCACCATATTGACTTCCTTGCCCTTTCCTTCAGCCATTTTGTCCCTTACTCCCTTCACCAAGTGAGCAAGTTCCCCGGATTTAACGGCTTCTTCGATCCTTTTCTTAAGATGGAAGCAATCATTGGTGTGGTGCCCCTTTTCTTCATGAAATTCACAGTATTGTGTGGAATTCTCATTCTTTCTGCTTTTTGGGAAAGGCCTAGGAGGCCGAAAGTTTTGCTTGACTTCTTCTGTTGCGAGGATTTCTTGGTGAGGGGTGTGAAACTTATGCCTTTCTCCCTGCTGGAAGGGTTCCGGCCTTCAGACCTTCGATGGTCTGAACCCTTTTGGCGTCTGTCATAGGACTTACATTCATAACTGTATAATATATACATAAAAAAACATATCCTTTTATCTACACATAGCCTACATCATCTAGGTAATTTAACCTACATATAACCTATATAAACACTGAAAATTTTTCATTTTTTTTTTGTTTTGTTATCTATTGTGAGAAACAATAAATTTTACATCGTAAAATTTTCAATTACTTTTTAAGTATTTAGGAGTGAAAAAATGGGTCACTCATTTTGTTTTGCGTGTTCTCGTAATATTGAGTGTTCTACATAGAACCTTCCCCGACATATATATAGATATATAAGTACTCACATGGACAGTTTTATATTTTTCAATACAACTTGATACATCACACAAACATAATGAAAGGTTACAATACCTAGCATCGCCGTTCAACCATATACATAGTTGAAGCACACACCATCACACACACTATATATACATAGTGTGTCGCTTTTTATTAGTAGGGAACCCAAAGAACATGATCTTCAGGTAGAAAATGGCAAATTGTAGCACTTCCCGAGTAACTTTAAGCAATTGGAACATTATATGTTTCGGGTCCAATTTCGAGGTATCAGTATGGCAAATCACCACGGATTTCACTTTGGTACCATCAGTACCCTCCATCGAAGCCACATAAGACTCGGTACCAACACTTTTGTGGCAATAAAAGACAGCATAGGCGTAGTTTAGCCTATGGCAAACCACAAGTTTATTTGCTTCAAGCTTTTTGACCAACACAATCTTGTACTTTTGTGATGGGGTAGTATCTTTAGCGTACACCTCGCTTGAAAGAGCTTTCACCTTTTTACCTAGTTTTGTGGTAGTGAAATCGATCATGGATTCTAATGAAGTTGCACAAAATATATCGTCACCTTCGATGCCTTTGTGTTCACATATATTGATTGTTTGCTTCATAGTTTTGGCTTCCCTTGAGTCATGTTTAACTGAAAACTTATTATAGATTTCGGGAAGATCTTTTGATGAAAAGGGTATCAAATTAGAGACGTTTTTAGGTAGAAATGCCATTTTTTGGTCATTTTTCATGAAATGCAACTTCATTTCTTTGCCTTCTTGCAAATTTTTTTTCAAGAAAGGTTTTGCAAGTGGATTATCTTTTAGCTGATTTTGGGATGCATCATGATGGGGATGATGTTTTACCTCATCCTTGCATGCACCATTATCGACATGAACATTTTGGTTTTGGAGATGTTCTTTCACCTCATCCTTGGATGAGACGTAAAAGAAAGGATATTTCCGAAGATCATTTTCTGCGTCATCCTTAGATGCGACGTAAAAGAAAGCAGCATTCTTTAGATCATCTTCTACCTCATCCTTGGATGCGACGTAAAAGGAAGCAGCATTCTGTAGATCATCTTCTACCTCATCATTAGATGCGGTACTCGTGGAAACTTTTTCCAATCCATCATCCCATGCTACAAATCAACAACATGGTTTCAAAATGTTGGTACAAGTGACTAAATTTAAGAAAAAAGTAAGAAAAATTAAACAAAGATCAACCTTTAGTGTATAAAAGATCATTGATTGCTTTTGGGATAGGACTGTTTGGCAATACAGATATTCAGTACACTTCAGGACTCACTGCATGACTTCCTACAAGTGCTAGCTGATAATGAAATCACAAATAAGTGAAATTAACTTCAAACTTTAAATAAAAGTATTTATAGCTTCTACATGATTTTTTAGCACAAGACATTATACACTTCATACCCAAACTATAACTATATATTAACGCTTGAATTCAAATACCATTTGAGTGTTGCAGAAACACTTTAATGCATTATCATTTAGACTTTTAAATTCTAATTTTTCTAAACTACATTGTGTTAATTAACGTGTTAAGTCAAATGTTGTAAGTTTGCAATATATCTCTCAAATTTCGGATCAAATGCTCAAAATTTAGATTATATATGATTACTAGGCTATCACCCGGGAACATCCCGGGTTAGGAGAATTTATTTTCGATAATAAAAGGTACACAAACAACATATTGAAAGTCGTTAGTATCTTTTTTCCCTTCTGACAATAATTTATTTGTTCTGTTTCATAAGTATCTTAAGTTTGTCTACGTGTGTATTCATAGTTTTCGTGTAAAGCTTATTACCTTTCAATTCTTATTAAAGCTTATTAAGTTTGTCTCCGAATCCTTGACGTTACTTGGAGTTGAATAGTTGTAGACGTCAACCAGTTTACGCTTGTTGATTTTATTGATATCAGATCTGGTATTAGCATCATGAGTCTCAGCGTTTGGAATATAACTTTTTTTAGTTATAATTAATTTATTGACTTTTTTTCATAACACGATAGTTTAGAAACACATTTGAAACGACAAACTACCTTTGCAGGTAGTCTCGATAAGATCTCTTCAAATATCATGTCATCCCCAACACGTTCCATGATTCGTAATAATCTGAAAAGAAAAAAAAACGATTGTATAAGCTTTTTCAAGTTTATTAATTTTGATATAGTAACAACAGGAAACGTTGTAATATAAAATACATTAAAAATAAAGTATGATATTGTGATTTACAATAAAATAGTTAAGCTTGATCTTTTTGTAAGTAATACAAATTGAATCGTAAAGGCTCATATAAATAAAAGTGCTTCTTGGTATAAAAACTTCAAAATTATGAATGGAACATTGAACATTTATAATACACTATAGAGAAACTAACCATGTAAGTGGAGGTGTTATGTATAAGAGTTGAAGAATGAAAAAGAATTACATGAAATATGGGTATTTATAGGAGTTTCATCATATAGTGGAAATCTATTATTATTAAAAAAGATATGTCAATTTTTAAATTAAATAAGGTTTACCATTCTTTCCATACACTGTATCAATTACATATTATATAACTCATACCTAGAGCCTTTCCATAAACATAAAGTCAAACGTATATTCAATAATATTTAACAAATATTTGATAAAAATTAAAGGCGATTGAAAATCTATTTATATAGTGATGTTATATAGTTTTAATCAAATAATGCAAAAATTATGTAAGATTTATCGATTTGTTTTTGAAAATTTGTATTAAGAATCTTATTGAAAATTTGATTGCAAATCGATTGGAAGATCTACTTAAATAAGAAAACAATAATCCCTTATTAAAAAAAACGTACCAAAGAACTATAATTTTCATATTAAGTGTATAAATTTCGGTACTTTTTGTAAGTATAGTTATGTTTTATAAACCATTACCAAAAAATAAATTAAGAAATATAATTTACTTTCCATAACATGGTAACATTATTAGTATATTATGTAATGATTTTGAGACTCTTTATCATTCCATGAGTTGCGTTTTCCTAACAAAAATACCATACTTACCTTTGATAAGGTACCGTATTTATGATATACAAACCATTTGTTTATAAGATCAAATATGGCCTATTTGATGAAATATAAATAAGTCAATTCAATATTAAATATGGTAATTGTTTAATAGATGTTAATGTGTAAAAAAAAGCCAATTCAATATTTTGTACTTTACAATTCAATCTTGAATTATGTAATTACAAGTACGTCACTTGTAAAATCCTCTTTCTTAATTGAATATTGATTCTATTTTATTAATTTGATTTCTTTAAATAATCAAATCTCTAACTAATTCAAAATATATGCCATGAAAAAACGATTTAATAATATAAATGCATATCAATTTCTCGCGGATCCTTGTTATTATTATACCGACCCGAAAATTATGGATAGTATATAATTGTTTTATTATTTTTTTCAACCAAATCTAATAAATCATTTGTCTTCTCTTTCTTCAAAAGATCATCTCACCCTTCCCAATAACCTCCATCATCTTCATGATTCATCAACATCTTCATCTTCTTCTACTAATCGGATCATAAAGGTATGAATAAATAACTTTAAGTTTGAACTTTGTTTACTCTGATTTTCTTAAATCTTTCAATCCATTGTTGATTTTGAAGTGCTCCTGTTTCCAATGTCGATTTTATGTACTATTAATAATTTTAAATCTGTTTATTATAGTCGGCTGTTTGTTTATGTGTTTAGTTGAAAGATTTGTGTTATTTTGATGTATTACATGCAATATATGATAATAGACATGTTAAAGGTATGATTCAACAATTCTGATGTTGAAGTTTTTTTATTATCTTTTGGTTAAGTGTTCACAACCATTCAAGTCAATATTGTTTGGTTCTTACTATTGAATAAAAAGTTATCTTCGTAAGTTTATGTTAGATTTGGTCACTGTGTTTTATATGTGTTATTTTAAATAATTTTCCTTATTTCATGTTTTAAAATGATCAATTACTTTGTATTATTCATATGGAAGATGTTATCTTCGTAAGTTTATGTTAGATTTGAATTATTATATAGTCCATGTTAATGGTATTAGGTTTAAGTTTCTATATATATAGATTTGATTTTTTTATGCATGTTCATTATTTTTGCATTATGATTATTGTTTTATATAATTTTGTTATGTGAATGTTTAATTTGGATTATGGTCATTTCATTGATTATGTTCTTTATTAACCGGAGATCCTAATCTAATTAGTACATGTTTGTTCAAACTCATATCAGTATGACGTCTTTTTATCAAATATTTTCCTCCAATTCTTCTCAATATCTGGTAAGTTTATGAATCTTATTAGTACAACATTTTTTCCTGATTTATTTATTTTAATACATGTTATTTTTTTCAAGGAAATACCATATGAATATAGCAACAGATTCCTAATGAATGCTGAACCAAACAATCAAGCTGTTATCAAATGTGTTAATGGTAAGGAGTTTGAAGTTCTCTTGACTAAGCATAAAGGTGCGTTTGTGTTCATGGATGGTTGGGAAAGTATTGTAGTTAAACTATCATTTACAGACGGTTGTTTTCTGATGTTTAAGCAAATTGAATTATATTCGTATTTGTTAACACCCTTTAAGAAGATGCAACCCCATCCAATATTGGGATCTAATGTCCCTTTATTTACTTCAATGTCTACGGAGAAAACGATAAGCAATGTCGAGTACTTCTGCCAACGTTTCACACAAGAATCCAATGATAATTTGGTAAGTATATAAAGTTTACTATTTAATGCTTTTCAATAACAAATTTAACTTATATCTCCACGATAAATATTATACGCAGATCATTCCTGCTGATTTCGTTGAAGAAACAATAAGTTTACCATGTATTCGGAAGTTAACATTCAAGGTCCATGTTAATTTGTGGGACAGTTTTGATGTGATGATTGAGAAAGACCGGGATATTAAGGCGTATTTTCTTTATGATTCATGGGACAATGTTGTTTCTTACGTACCTATATACCCGGATTATTACGTTGTGATGAGGTACATTTTTAAACAAAATTTCCAGCTGATTGTTTATGACTTGAATGGTTGTGAGGTTCTTGTGCGAAAGAGAGTATACACGCTTGCTGCTATAAACATACCCAAACCAGGTCCTGCAAATATTGAAATAAAAGACACCGGTGTAGAAACCGATCATGAAAAGGATGAAGATGAATCTGATCCAGATTATAATGAATCCATGGACGATGATTCTGATGATGTTTCTTCCATTTTAACAAACTCTGATAGTGATGGAATGTCTGATGAGGAAGACGTTGCAGTTTCATATTCTGAAGAAGATAAAAAGGTTGATCCAGACTACCATCCTATTGGGTTTGAATGGAAGTATGACAGGCGTTTTGTAAGTTCAGTTACTATTAACATTATTTATATATAAAATAGTATAAAAACAATAATTTGTTTTTAGTATTTAATTTTGCCATGTTGTATATGTCATAATCTAATATTTTGCTTTAATTATTTATCGTAGCGTCTTAGTGTCGATCTTGCTGAAGCATCAAGAATTGACTTGACTATGGAGATGTATGTGCAGAACTTGGCTGGAGTGGATACATTGATTTCATTTCGTGGTGAGAAAAACGGTGGTGGTTTTCGATATGAGGCTTTGCAATGGCGTACGAAATTTACGAAACCAAATGGTATCAATCCTCCTGCTAAGTGCACGTTTGTTTATTGCCCAGTTGAAAACAAATTGATCCTGAAGAAGGTTGTCAAATAGTTCCTTTCAAACTTTTTAAAAAATATAACTATAATTTACGAATTTTGTTGGTTGGCTACTTTAGGTTCAACTCATTTTGCGTCTTTATATAATAATCGTTCTTGAATGTATTAACTGTTGATGATGTCAACCTTTTTAGACTACTAAATGAGATATAACTTGTTTTATGTTGTTATTGATACATGTTTAATGTTTAATCTTTAATATTTACTAACTGGTATTTAAAGATGATTGTTCCTTATTCATTATAGTCAATATATTAAAAAGGTTAATTTTTTTATGTAAGGATATACAATATATTTACACAACAGTTAATATATCCATTTCAGGCTTCCATCAAATTTTAAAAATTAGTCCATATAACCGATGATTATCTATATGTAGCTAAAAAATATATGATTTAATGATAACCTTGTACTAAATTAATATATGAAAAAATAATAAACAAATAAAATAATTAAAGAATATTCCTAATAATACATTACAATATCAAAAAATACATCAACTTTTATTAAATTAATTAATATACTTAACATAGGTGAGTGAAAACTTCTTTATAAACAACATTCGTTGTAGTATCTGTCGGTTTCCCTTCCTTATCTAGAATTAACATCTTCACCCCTTCTCTTGATTTAACTCTTGATAATGCTACATATAACTGGCCATGTGTAAAAACTGGTTCTTTTAAAAAAAGACCAACCTTAGACAAAGACTGCCCTTGACTCTTATTGATTGTCATAGCGAAACACACAGCAACAGGAAACTGTCGTCGTTGAAAAGCAAAAGGTATTTTTTTGTCCGACGGTATCATCGTAATTCTTGGAATGAACGTTCTAGTTCCAACATTAGCACCTGATATAATTTCAGCTTCCATAACCCGCTTCCCAAGAAATGTAACCTGCAACCTTGTACCATTACATAATCCATTTTGTTGGTCAATGTTCCTAAGAAGCATAATTAGAACACCGACTTTTAAAACCAGCCGATGATTTGGTAAACCAGATATCTTTAAGCCATTAAGGACATCAGGTGAATACAACTCTTGCTGGAAGGAATCTATACCTTGTTCCGTTTGACATATACTATCAGAGCTTAGGTACTCTGTTGCTTCACCAGGAAACAACTCTAACAATCGATCATTTATTTCATGTACAACCTCATTTTTTGGTGTAAGAATCGCCCTTTCAGAAAAATAACCTCGATCCATATATCTTTCTAAAACAGATGGATATACAAATTGAATCAAGCTTTCAATGGGATCCAAACAATCTATGATTAGAAGATTAGAAGGTATTTGTACAGTTGCCACACCATCATTGTCACCTCCTACTTTACCCTCACCAATATCAAGAAGCCATTTGGAAAATTTGTGCGTCTCCTCCAATCTAGATTTCTCAGCACCAATAGTCAATCTCATGTTTTTGGTCAAGGTAAGTAATTTACATTGGGACCATATATAAGATGAACTCAACGAAGCGTTGACAATTTCTTGCCTACTTCCGTTTGGAATAACTGGAAGAACCTGTCTAAAGTCACCACCAAACACGATTACTTTACCTCCAAACAAACCATCCGAATGACGATTGCTTTTATCGACCAAAACATCTTTAAATGTTCTGTCTAAAGCTTCGAAAGCATGTCTGTGTACCATAGGTGCTTCATCCCATATGATCAACCTAGTATGCTTAAGTAAGTAAGCTACATCACCATCAGGCCTTATGTGACACATAGAACTCTCATCTAAATTTATGGGAATGTGAAATATAGAATGGGCCGTTCTACCTCTAGACATTAGTAAAGAAGCAATACCACTGGAAGCAACATTTAGAACAATCTGCTCTCTAGATCTAACCGATAAGGCTAATGTCCTCCACAAAAATGTCTTACCTGTGCCTCCATAGCCGTAAACAAAAAATACACCTCCTTTATCACCTTCAACGGCTGCCATTATTTGATTATAAACGGAGAGTTGTTCATCAGTTAGAGACGATTTTAGAGTAACTAACTCGCTCTGAATTTGAGGAATATCGAAAGATAGTTCTTCTTCAACCAAGCGATTGTTTCCAACAGCAAATGAATCATAATCAGGATAAGGAATTGTTGACCATCGTGTCAATGACGAACCATTTCTAATCAAATATTTTTCAATCTCCACCAATGTTAGGTTCTTCAATCTCTCATCCGACATTAAAAGTTCTGAAAATAATAAAAGTAAATAAATATAAAAAATATAAATCAAGTGTACTGAATAATAATATGGGTAATATATTCAAAACAAACCTTTGTTCTTTGTTGCTTTTCTTCTGTTGTATAAAATGTCATCACCCAAGTATTTCCATGTTTGTTCAAATACATATTTGGGTCTTGATAATGTGTTTGACAAAAGCAAAGTAACAAATAGTGCACGAGTAGAATGACCATCTTCCACAAAACTGGCTTCTTTAATAGCTTCAATATATTCCATGTCATCATCTAACAAACCCATAGCGTAACACGCATCCCTGAAAGTTGGAAACAACTGACCATCAACAGTTCTAATTTCTTCAAACGATCTTGGTCCTTTGACTTTGTTTAACAGAATTCTAAGAAAATACGGTTCACCCACTGCAGGGGAGACCGAATGAATGCGTCCGATCTGTAACAGTTTTCTTTTACGTGGTGCCCATTGTCTATCTGTTAATTTCCAACAGAATTTAGTAGGAAACTCAACATAAGTAAGTTTGCGGGCTTCTTCATCATTTATGTTCATCTCCAACCACTTTAGAAAAATTGAAGAAGAGACTGATGGCTTTTCCAAAACGTCCTGTATATCGTCTTCAGCTCCAAACACAACATTTTGTTGACCTTCAAGATGAAAAGGAAGTCTCATAACTGGAGGAAACCTGTAGTGAACTTCATTTGCAAATATCCTCCAAGAAGCTTCACAGGCGGAAACATATCTACAATCATAATAGGCTTTGATCTCATCCTTTGCCGTTTCTTCATTTTCTATACCATCTTTGTTTGACACCACAAGCGAAGCTCTGTCTGCACCTTTATTAATGTACTTAAACAGATATTTGATAGAACCAGCTTGATTGCACCATTCAACATTAACGTGGGCTTGGTATCTTTTCAAAAGAACCGGACTATAAGGAACAACACTTTTGTTGTCTAATTGAACTTTGGACTTTATAATAGTCTTACCATTGTCTCTTCTTCTATATACAGGGAAACCATCAGCATCAGTGGTTGTTTCAGGGTTGAATTTTTTTGGATAATTTTTTGAACATCTACTATCAACCATACAAGGACAATTGGGATTTGCATTCCCACATGGACCATGAATCATAAATTCGGATACAAGGGCATAGAGGCTAGGATCTTCCATTTTATCCGGTATCTCAGCGGAAACAAATTTGTCTAAATGATCAACGGACAGAAGTTTGGATTCCGGTTTCAAGAAAATGCAAATGTGAGCATGAGGCAATCCACGTTTTTGAAATTCCACAGTATAAACGGCTACAACAAAAATAATGATATTCAGAAAATTGTAAAAAATTACATTAGAAATATTTTTGGTATTCTAATAATGATATGAAAAAAAGCTTTATACCTACACTTAGTGCTCCAAAAATTTTTTTGTCCTTCAGATCCTTCGTAATTGAATCTTGCTTTATCTTAAACAATCGACACAAAATGTCTGGTCTATCCTCAGGGTTAATTGAAGTATCTCGAAGGTATCATTTAATCTCTGGCCACTTCGGATTACATGTAACCGTAATAAAAAAATCTGGATATCCAAACCATTTACATATAGCCATAGCATCTAGATAGTTTTGTTGCATATACCGAGAACCACCGGTAAAAGATGATGGTAAGACTACCCGTATACCGGTATTAGATAAATCATTTGTTCCCTGATTGTTCAACTTTTGCAGATTTTCATATGTTTCAGACCTAAGATGTTTCTGCTGAAATCGGATATAATTAAGCCTTTCACTCTCAATCATGGTGTATGCATCTACTAAAAATTGTTGCAACAATCTCCGAGCATTTAAAATAAGTGAAAAAGCAGTTGATCGATCCTGAATTCTATAGGCAAAGAATTCTCTCATTGTACACTTGGGTCGAATTTTTTTTAAGGTACGTACACCGTCCCTATGTGGAATGTCTATTCTATATCCGTCATCACCATTGGGAAAAAGGATTGGATACTGAAGGGCTAGATATGATGGATGAAGTTCACTGATTCGTTGAAGACCTTCGGTGTGTGACTCAACAACAATATCACGATGATCAATTATTCGTTCGAGATCGCCAACAATCAATGCAGCAACTTCTGAAGTTGAGGGCAAATTGTAAGTACGACCATCAAGATCTCTTTTGTAAATGAGACGAAGCTTGAAGTTTTCATTAGGATTGTCATTGAAGTGGTTTCTTGCCATTCTATAACTTTTAACCAACTCATTATTATGATCCAGGAAATCTTTAAGAAACTTAATGAGATGAATATCTATCTGCTTTAAATGCCCATCAGACTTATTCGTAGAGTCACTGTGAAAAAAAAAAGTTTCAAGTAAATACGAAATAATATGTAACATCTAAATACTGTTATATTTAAAAGACTAAATAAATAAATACATTTGTATGATATTACCTGAACAACCTTTTTCGATTTGAAACTTCATTATCAGTATCATAAATATAAAGCTGAGAAAACTTTGGATCTTTTCCAGGTGCAGGTACCAAACCACCTAATGTATGAAAATTATGTCCACTTATACGAAATACATAAGGTGCCTTACCACTATTGATGCTGGAATCCACTTTTCCACCCATCGATGTGAAAGAGAACACAGAATTGTATCGACGGATATTTTTTAGAAAGTACTTGCTGTTTTCATTACAATTTGCAAATAGATCCTTGTATATTGAAGGAGGCTCTTTCAAATCTGGAAGCTCCACTTTTCCATAACCACAACATAAGTTATAAGTTAATTTACCCAATGTAATTCTCCCTTTTCCACCTTCATCAGACCATAATAATGAGTCACACATCTCACATCTAAGGCTTTGATTACCATGATCCAAGTACTCTGAAAACATAAAATTGATTGACCAATAAAGAATAAATTAATAAATAACGTTTATTTAACTACAAAGATATCTAGCATTATTATTACCTGTGGATACACCTTTAAAAGGGTCTTGAATGGAATGTAACTCTTCATTCTCATCATCAGAAGTAAGATCTACCATTGGAATAGGTTCGATAACGCGTTTTTTTGGTAAAATCTTTTGTTTACCAGATTTAAGCTTTGTCAACGAAGAAGATTGAATAGAGTTACTATTCTGTGTAACAATGTTTGAAACAATAGATAATGGATAACTGGTAGAAGTAGGGGTTAATTGGTTATCCAAAGTAAGAGTACCTGTAAAAGACACAAATTAAAAATACTAACATAAATTTAGATTATATCTATATATATCTATATACATATATATATGTTGATTGATATAAAAAATTTTATGAGATTACATACCAGTTGTTATGCCACTTAAGGGTGTTGTTGTGGTTAAAGATTTCAAGTTATGAAGTGTGTGGAATCTATTAGATGATGAAGGAAGATTAGGATTATAATTCTCTTGGTTGATGAAGTTGGATCTGTTAACAACTTTAAATGATCCTCTACCACGCGGAACATTATTTTGTTTATTTGAATTTTTTCGCCTACTATTGAGACAAAGCTTGCGCATTTTCCTTCTATGAGCGGCAAGTAATGCTGAAATGTACATATCATTAGATTTTATGTAATTAATATTAATTTATATATAGACTTAAACTAAAAAAAAATAAACAAAACAATAGTGTATCAAATATTTTAGGTCGTAAAACATTACGCTAACTTTTGACATACCATTTGAGTTAGAAGGTAATGGAACTGCATCATTTATACCTAAAATTGTACATATATAAAAAATTTGTAAATACAACACATGATACACAATAATAAATAATATTAACAAAATGATGAAATGTAAAATACCGATGGATGACTGATCTGTCGTCCTGAATGATATACCTTATTGAATTTATCAAAAAAATTAACACATTAGAAATAGATTTTAAATGTACAATAAAAAAAAATTAATGTAACTTTCTATAATGTAAAATGTAAAATTTTACCATTGGTGATGTTTGACAAAGGTGTTCTTCTAACTGTACCTAAATAAATATTTCGTAACAAACAGTTATTAACTTATATTAATTTAAGATGCTATAGATATAACTGTTAACGAAATACCAAATGTAATGAAAAAACTTACTGCTAGATGATTCTCCAAGTGAAGAAGAACATATCATCGGTGTATTTTCTAATCTTCTCTTATTTGACATTTTCTAAATTAAATAATCAAAACACATATAAAATATATGTTAATTAATATAAAATATAAAAAACAAAAAAAATAGGCTACAACACATAGCCGTTTGGGTATACCTATTCAATCAAATCAATATATAATTTAATTGAAAAAATGATTATCCTTTCTAACACACATTTATCAACACATTTACCAAAGAAACATCATCTTCATCGACGGCGAGGGTTTTCAATATCATTTCTGGATACAAATCGAAGAGAATCAAAGGGTTTGGACCTTATTGGATAATTTCAAACTAAAAGGTACGATTTCCATCTTCGATTATCATCATCATTTAGAAATTTTTGAATCATACAAGTTTGTGAAATAGATTATTATGTTAAATTCTAATGTAGTATGAACAGGGTAATACTTTGAAACTCCAAATCAGTAATATTAATAGATTGCATGTTTGAAATATCAAAGATTTAGGGCGATCCTTACCATTACATGTGATCTTCCTTAGAAAAGGCATAAAGATTAGGTAATAAAATACATTTACACAACATAGAAGTTAGTAAGAAATGTGGAACAAAAGTTAAATATTTCAAGAAATAATTATAATTTTTTGTTTTCATGACATATTATATTGAAATACTTTGGTTAGTAAGTATCTAAAGTTTGTTTATTAGATATTCATAAGATTGAACTGAACTGTAATTTAGTCAGAGTACAAATGTAAACTGAAATATAGTTTAGTTATGTATGATTCATGTTTTATTAGAAATTCATAATATGCAAAAGATAAAAATTATGAATATGAAATAATAAGTTTCATACATTGCAGTTTAGAAGATGGTTTTATCATTTGTTCAACGGATGGATGAACCTAAAGATATTTCATTGGTATGTGTACTTTGCGTATCTAAGTTGATTAAATTAAACGTTGTAATCATTACAGTCCATATATAACTGTTATTTATGTATAATATTACAATGTTAATGAAGGTGGTACCTGTTGAATTTGTTAAAAAAAAATGGGGACAAGACTGGCAACATATGAACATAGAGGTTCATCATCAAGACGGTTGACATTGGAATGTAAGACTTAGACACATGGACAGCCTACCAGTATTAACAGATGGTTGGAGGGCTGTTGTTAATCATCTTAATTTGTCAAAAAAAACTTGGCTGCTCTTTAAAAGCATAGGAGACAAAAAGTTGGAGGTTTATCCTTTCATAAACGATGTGTGTGGTAAAACCTACATAACAATGAACAACTACACAAAGTTGGGTCTTACGGTAAGCGTATTCTTTGGTAATTAAGGAAATCTCAAAGTGAAAAATTATAAAGACTTTCTTAGTAATACATAACTTAATAATTATATGTTTATAATATATTTTATTAACTTGCAGGTAATTCCAGATGAGTTTATTAACATGTTTTACAAAAACCACGAGATAAACGGCAATTACCATGTATATGCAGGTGGTAAGTACTGGAATGTGATGGCAGCAAAACTTCATGTAACCTATGCTTTTACAGGCGGATGGTCGGAACTGTGTGAGAGTTTGAAAATTATGAATGGTGACACAATGTTGTTTGAGAAGATTGATAATGTTGTATTTCATTTGAGGGTATTCAGGAATGGCATTGAGCTTGAATTGGGTTTTAAAGAAGAATCACAAGACAGTGATTCTTGTGAAGTTATATCTCGAAAGACATTCCAAGAAAGTATTTATTTTGTAAGTATTTTTTATTACACATAAATAATTTAAATAAAAAAGATTACTTATATTTAAAATTTTTAATTACAGAACTTTGTTCAATCTGAGAATGCAACGGATACAAGTGGAGATACTTTGATGCATGAGGTAGTGTATTACAATACGTTTGTATTTTTTAAGAATAATTTGATTAATAAATTATAGCCATAACTGTTATTACATTTTTTTGTATGTATATAAAAGTTTAAATCACATTATGTAGCAGGAAAAAAATTCTGGAAATGAAAGTGATGAAACGTTGAATATGACAAAAGAAGTTCTAAAATGTGAAGACTTGACACCACCAAGTAAAAATGATAAATGTTCTGAGGTTCCCGTGAACGAAGAGGTAATAATAAGTTAATATAGATTTATATGACATTATATATGTTAGCATATATAAGATTTATAAATTTCATAATTATGTATATATATTTAATTAATAGATTGGAAAGAAAGGTAAAGAGGTTGCACAAGTGATTGGCTCAACATCAAAAAAAAGAAAAGTAATTGACCAAACTCCAGAAGTTGTCACACCCGAAATTTCAAACTGTCGTCGGTCATCAATCAAAAGAGAGGTAATTTTGACTTTAATCACATGTGAAATACAATTATGAATGCTTACTTGTTGTAATTACATTTTAAGAAAGATTTAATGTTTTTCATTAATATTGAATATTGAAGGTAAAAAACTACTGTGCGAATGCACGTAAAGTTGGACAGGAAAAGCAACCGAGACGTGATAGTAAAAAAACAATAAAGGCTGAACTTGATCCTGAAAATTTTGAGTTTAGTTGAAAAGGAGAAAACAGATTGGTATGAAATTATGTAACATAAATTATAAGAAGCTTTGTATGATCTATAGGGAAATGATAATAATGTTATGTCACCTTTTTCTTGATAGCGTCTTCCAATAGAGGTTGCGAGGAGATCAGGTCTAATAAGGGCGCTTCATTCATTGAAGATTCAGACTTTGGATGGAAGAATGATCGATAACGAAGTGGACATAGAGAAAAATGGCCTAAAACCACGTTACGCAATGGTTAAGTGGGGAAATTTTATGTCTGCAAATGGTTTGAAAAAAGGTGACATGCTTCACTTCAACTTTGTTACTTCAAAACAGGTGCTGGAGTTAAGAAATGTGGATCGAATTTAAGACAAATGTGTTGAATGATGGTAGTAGGTTTATGTGTTGCTGTATGGGTTCTTAATTATTATGGTTTTTTGGAATATGCATGTATTTGCATATGAAAACGTTGGTAGAAGTTTGTTTAACTATATGTTTATGTAATATGTGCATATATGGATAATGTTAAGTTTTTGGAACAATATATATAAGTATATGTATAAATGTTAATCATCTTATTTATCAGTGGTATTCACTAAATAAGAAATTATTAACATTATCCAAACAAACACCATTAAAAGTTGTATATCAAATGAGGAGGTAACATATAAAATGAATAAAACATACCTGATAATATATATTGACCAAAAAGGCTTGATATGATTAGGAACAAAAGACACAGAGAATAGGGAAATGGTTGTAATATTCTTCTTCGAAGTGATGTAGAAGGAAAAACCACAAAATATAGTGAATAGATTAAAATAAACACAATGAGAGTTCATACACTTGAATGACTGTATTTATAGGAATCAATATCAGTATTTATAGAAACTCGAAAAGTTAGGAATATTAATAGAATTTCTAAACATGTAACAATTAGAACATAAATTAAGGATTATACTGTTTTAATGATAATCAAGGAAATAGATATATATTATTTGAATATAACCAACAACCATGTAGCGATGATTTTAATTACAGAAATACGGGAAACAAAAATATCATTATAAAACATACTTAAAATACGATTATTTTATAGAGACATAACAAATTATTTGATGTGAACAAAGCTGCTAATTGTCATGTTCATAAACTTGATAAACAGTACATTGCCCATTTTCAACAATCACCATCTCCTCCAAAACGTTTGAATTTTTTTGAGTTAAATCATGATCATCGCCAAAATATAGTTGAATGAGTTCACGCGGCCACAAATCCATCAAGACAGTCGAAGTAATGAACAAACCTTGGTCTTGGAGCATTTCCTGAAAAATATATACGTACAACAAAATACATTGATAACAAAAAAACTTATTAACAAAAGTAATTGGGTTGTAATGTAAATAATAAAAGACAATAAATACTACCAGATAATCTTCAACATAAGAAGCACGTTTTTCAACAAATTCTTTGGATGATAGACCATCACTCCATTCTTTGCATACTAACTTGAAACGATGTATAGATTTGGTATCAATTTTGATTAAAATATTGAAAAGTATCAGGTGAAAAGGAAGCTCAACCATTGTTTCTTGAATACCTAAAACATTATAAAAAAACAAAGCAAAATTTCAAATTATGAAAATGAGTTGTGAAGAATCAGTATTTAGAACACTCTAGAATTTGATGAAGATAATAAGACTAATTACCTTAATGACTTGTTTAAATGTTTTAGAATGAAAGATTTAAAGAAAAGGCTCATCTATATATAATAATAATCAAGATATCAAATATGGAATGATAATGAGATGAATATTTTCCATTATTAAGAGATTTGAAATATAATATTAAGTTAATATTATACTATGTATTTTTTTTAAATCTATATAAGTGTTATATAGTTGCTGAATGATTTATATACTTGCTGAAGTGTGGTATAATTTCAATATAGTATGTTATTTACATAAAATCAATGAATATTTATTAAATTTAATATTTTGAATTTATTATGTTATTTACGTAAAATCAATGATCATTATGAAATAATGTTTCACAAAGAAGATATAAAATATAGATTATATTATGATTATAATATTTTGTTGATTATATGATCAGAATTAAAAATATAACATCAATAAAAACGACTTTGAATTGTAATATGTATTTAATATACTATGTTAATAAAATTAAATAAATTTATAGAATTTAAATATAGTATTTTCGGTTCATGTATAATGATTTGACAAATATATGAAAATTTTTATGTTTAGAAAATTTAATAAGGTCAAACATCCTATATAACATAAAAATGGAAACAAAGATTGTTATACAATTAAGTAAACTAATATGACCTTTGATTATATTAGTGTTTATCGCTTACCATATCATGTAGTTACCTTAATTTTTTAAAATTTTCAAAAATATGTTTGATCATTAACATATTATTTACAAATCATGAATATTATTTACAAATCATTCACCACAAAACAAAACAAACCAATCGACATCATACTAAAAATTAGGAAAACATAATATCCATTAAAATTCGAGAGTAATAGTTAACACAAATTATGAAACGTCTTTTTCAGAAACACCAAACTTAAAAATAACATAAATTGGAAATTGATTTCGACACCACACGGATATAGCTTTATTTCTCTAACTTTGGGGTGATCAGGTCCAAGTTGACAGCATCGTTGACTTTATCATTACCAGGACTGTTTCGACGTTTAGTAGAAGAACTTTCAACAGCATCAACATCATAAACTTCTTGAAGGTTACGTTTAATGTTTTCGAACTTTGACTGATCTTGATCATTAACATCAAAATTATCTGGCGTAACACTGTCGCCAATAACAGATTGAGACTCCTGTAAATAAGTGAATAAAATAATATAAGATGAAGAAATAATAGTTATTTTTTCTATTTATTAAAATTGACGTTACATAATAAAATAAAACAACATACCTTTGAGAAACATTTGACATTACCAACAGAATCGGACAAGCATTGAACATTTGACTCAGACATATCAGACTGCGAAAAACATACAAAAGTCAGTTAATTTGTCACAATCTATTTTCAAATAGGATATTTACAATAAAAATATAATTTGAAAAATAAATACTAACATCATTAATTTTCCATTTATTCTCCAGAGCAGAAAGTATGTCATCATCAGAAGTTAACATTGAAATTCCATAGTTTTCTATCTGGTTAGAAATGTTAAAACTGGAAATTTTTATTTGAAATGCAAACTTTTTGTTGATCAAGATATCAAACTCAGATGGCAGTGACTGAAAGGACCCTTCGGTGGAACTGTCAACCTATACAAAATTATGAAATTTAGTAAATATACATAAATATTGTATAAAAAAAACTAATTGTACCTTTGAGTAAACATCAAGAAGTTCTTTGGAGGTTTTTTTAATAAGCTTAATTGCTTCATAATCAAACAACGTACAAGAAACAGTCCCAGTCGAATCCTGAACCCTTAGAGGAATCTTGTAACTGTTAGATGATATAAAGTAAATAATTAGAAAGGAATCTTGCAAATCCATGGTTTGGTATTCAATACTGTGATAACTGTTAGATGATATAAAGTAAATAATTATTTTGTACTGCTTCAATTAATTATAAAATATAAACAATACCGATAAACAGGAACAACATCAACAGCATCACAATCAGGGTTTATACACTCCAAAGTCTTCTCATCCAAAACATCAAAACTGCCGTCATCTTTTTCAACCAATGTTGATTTCTCTTCAATTTGCTTCTTACAATTATTGCATGATAAATAGTACCAAGGCTTATCATTTGAAATTGCTATAACAGTACCAGCAATGATAACCTTTTTCTCCTATTAAATTGAGATTATAATAAATAATGGGAATACCATAATGTACAAATAGTGGAAGTAAACAAAAGTTAAAAAACATATAACTTTATTAAAAAGTGTACCTCAGCAATTGAAGCAATAAAAGCAGTCAACACAAAGTCTTCAGCATTAAGAAACTCATCTTCAGCATTGGATATCACTTGAGAGCATGACTGTTTACTGGAAGATGAGTTAGAAAACTCCTTCTCAAGATACCTATAACAGTAGAATATATTAAACATCTGGATGAAAATTAATATGGGAATCATTAAATAACAATTACTTACCTGTCTTTGAATTCCTTTATCTCATCCAAATCTGAATTTATGAACACACGACTTGCTTCAAACATATTAGTAAGTCCAATTTTACCTGATTATAACGTACATGTTTATTATATGATTTAAAAACGATTAAATTATGTAACATCATAGAGGGAGGTACATATAGTTACAAAAATTTAATACAGATTCTTGAAATAATTTACATAACTTAAACTTATACCTTGATAATTGTTTACTGTGCCAAAATGGACAAGAATAACAACATGAGCAGGACGGTTTTTATCATTCATGTACTCTGACAAAGTGACTGCATAGTTTTCCCATAGTGTAAGACTAATCTTCTGATCTCTGTATAATGAATATTTAAATATTTAAAATAGAACATATAAATTAATAAATATGTACATATGCAAATATATATCTATATATATAGTCAATACTCGAGATCTTTAAGAGTTATGTTCATTCGTTTGGTTTTAGAGCCATCCTTCCTATTTGCATCTTCAAT
The DNA here is from genome assembly GCA_030545235.1 of Helianthus tuberosus. Classification (NCBI taxonomy): domain Eukaryota; kingdom Viridiplantae; phylum Streptophyta; class Magnoliopsida; order Asterales; family Asteraceae; genus Helianthus; species Helianthus tuberosus. Next base: position 14,131,188 of record CM060354.1, on the reverse strand, counting down.
AGGATAAGACACAACAACATAACCGATGAAATCTGTATATTTACACCAATTTGTCAATATAAATATATGAATTTATTTAAATGTTATAATAATAGTGGGAAACAGTAAATACCTATTGGAGTATTAACTTCAACTTTTTTACTCAACACAGTTTTAAAATCTGTGAAACGAAAAAAGTACCGAGGACCAGACCAGTTTTCAGATTTGAGGACAGAAGTGAATGCGTACAAAGATAGCTGCATGTAATCTCCTAAAATGTTTTATTAAAAGATATGGGGATTATTATGGAAATAATATTGTTCTGGTAATCGTAATTAGTGCATTAATTATTTATGTTTTAAAAAATGAACCAAATGTGTTTGGTGCTCAACTCGACCTGTTACCCAACCTACCCATGCATTTTTTTGTCAGGGTCATTACCACATGCCTAAGACACGTGGACTTTGCCTTTCTGAGGAACAAACTATCAGCATAATACGTATTCCAAGCTGATTATTTATTTTTATATACACACAAAAACACACACACACTATATTAGTTGAATAATATTTTTTAATTTGCTAAAATCATGTGTTGATAGGTTTTGAGAAGACCAAGAATTGGGATGACAAAAACGGTTAGGTAAACCACTTATTTTTAGTATTTTTTTTTGTTTAATCATAGGTGTTTGCTGAAAAATGGGCCGAAATGGTTGGGTTGAATAACGGGTCGAAATATGTCGGGCCATGTCAGCTTGAGCCTCGGACGCAAACCACTTGTACTATTTTAGGTTGTTTGGATTAGTTGAATAAGGGGTCAAACACTTGCATGTTTATTGATTTTCTAAATGCTTAATGGATCAACTATGCTTATAACAAAACGATTTCGGAGGTTGTATGCCTATATACGTTAAAAATAGTTTTTATTAACTTTCAACCTACCCGTTTAAACTATTTTCCTTTCTTAAATCTTAGGTTTTGATATTTATAATTGTTTGAGATAAAACACAACCTGAATTGACCCATTCATAAGTAGATATATTTTCATTGTCAGGTGTGCTTGACAAGCAACAGAAATGAGATTTTTGATGACGAGCGTATGAATTCATTAGAAGAAGCTAAGAAGCTGGCCATATCCGGCGGATTGGACAGTTGTTCTCGAAGCAAATGGTATATTCAGAAACTCTACATCAGTAAGAGAGATTAAAGAATCAAATCTTTCCCTCCTTACTTATGGCAAATTAAAGTAAGCTTTCAATTTACTTCTTTTTATTATATCGAATAAAAGCCATTAAACACTGATTAAACGGGTCACCATGTTTATACTTTTAACAACAGTGTCCCCAAAGCGATACACGCTCAATATCTTATGGGTGTAATCGTCGATTTAGTACAAGAAATCACAAGTGCAGTTGCGTGTTTCAAAAACGAAGATGGAGCGGAGGTGAAAGAGAACACAAACAAGATTGAACAGTCTTTTATGCTGAATTTGGTATCACAAGTGATGCAGCATTGAAGTTCGGTACATTCGAGTTGGGTCGCGTCGGGTCATTTGTTTATTAAATGTATCCCGTGTGGGAATTGAGTTTGGTTAGGATGATAAGTAGTGGAGTTCTGTTTTTCTTTAATTTCTTGATCACTCAAATGAAGCTGGTTAAATTTTTCGCATTTTTATGTCATTGAATGACACTATTTACTTAAGCTGTTATTGTTAACATCTATGAAGACATTTTTTAATTTATTATTGTATTAACAATTAATCAATGTTGTGTAAAAGTTTAATGAAATAATATGTTACATTTTAATAAAAAAACATGTTTATTAACTAATAAAAATAAACAACCCGGGAAGCATTCCCGGGTGATAACCTAGTTTGTCAATATAAATATATGAATTTATTTAAATGTTATAATAATAGTGGGAAACAGTAAATACCTATTGGAGTATTAACTTCAACTTTTTTACTCAACACAGTTTTAAAATCTGTGAAACGAAAAAAGTACCGAGGACCAGACCAGTTTTCAGATTTCAGGACAGAAGTGAATGCGTACAAAGATAGCTTCTGATCATTTCCAGTAACCTTAATCTTGGTTGTATCTTTGGCTAGTGATGGTTTGTGAAACAATAAACAGTCATCAACAACCAAAAATTTAAGGAACCGTCTGAAAAGTTTATGTAAACAGCTACATTGAATGAATGAACCCTGAAATAGTAATTATATAAGATGCATTTTAGATAATCAACTTGGATAACAATTGTTAAAGAGGAATTTTCAATAATAGTTAAGAAAGTAAAAAATTGATACCTCCTCATCCATCAACAACATGTCAACTCGATAGATCTGATTATCAGAACCATTCATTTTTTTATTCCACAAGGATATAATCTTCGCCTTGATTGTGTAGTTCGTAGAGTGAGCATTAAGAGAACTGAACATAGTAATCTTATTGTTCTCCATTTAACTGTTAAATTAAGACAATAGGATCAGAGGCTTGTGATGTTTTATATGATATTAAATATAAGAATTGAAAAACGGGTAATAGTTGTACCTTCACTCGTAAACAACAGAAGAAGAAAAATGAGAGCGAATATGATTGAGAAACTATAGAGATGACATCTATATATATATAGAATTCAAAAGACTAAGATATGGAATGATTGAAAATTGTTTTTGGAAGTTATTAATGAAAATTAATCTTTATGGTAATTAACAGAAATAAATTTATGTTACATTGTTATTTCCTAATATATTAGTATTGATTAACAATTTCAAATTATTCAAACCGAGTATTTTGCCGGGTTAAATTATTCAAACCCAAAAGTATTACCTAAGCTTGTGTAAGATTTTCAACAAATGTATACAACCATATTATTGACACATAGACATCCATAACCATAAAATTCGACACTTCACAATTGCATATTCATCAACATGAAAAAATAATCATATGCAGATAAAAAAGACAAATATCAACATAAATGATAGTAAGAATACTCTTAGAATCAAAAAATAAAAACTTACATTTATTCATATCCGGCGTTGCTGAGCTTAAATCCATCCATTGTATGCAAATGAAAATAGGATCAACAAATAAATACAAAATTAAGGAACAGGACAATAACAATATACCAAATAAACATAAAAAGAATGTATAAAACTCACATCAATAAGGACTCGAACCAGTATAGGTATAAAACGAAGCAACCTTTTATAATGGAACAAAAAGGTTCAACTTTTGGTTGAAAAACTATTACAAAATTACATATGTCTTGTAACAGAAATACAATTAGAAGACGAAATGTTTACCTTAGCTTAGCTTCTCAAAGCTGCAGAATTCCTTAAATCTCCAATTTCATGTTATAAAACAACAAAAATTCATATTCATAAAATAAATCAAATAAAACTAATAAAACCAAAATTACTAACCCTAGCTTCTGAAATTCCGAACATTCATCAAATCTACACTGTTTCATGGTTCAAAAGAACAAAGATTCAGATACGGGAGATAAATGAAATAAAAGTAATACAAATGAACTTATCTTTTGTACCAGAAATACAAGAAGGAAAGATGGTACCAAAAGCACAAAACCTAGCTTATGAAATCCCCAAATTTGCTTAAATCTCCAATGTTTCATGTTATAAACCCAACAAAAAAAAACCATAATCAAACAATAAATCTCGGAAAACCGTTCATGGAACATATTAGGCAAACAGATTTTTAGAATCAAGAGGTAGATGATGAAAATCTGATGTTGAATCAGCTTGAAAGGCCTTGAAAATTCCGTATGGTTGAAGAGTAAAGTAGAAAAAAATGAGAAGTTTCACAAATTAGGTTTTTTTAGATACTTATATACCCGGGTCAAATACATGCGGGTATGGATAGTGAATAGCGGATCCCGTGTAGAAACATCAAGTTTCTCTAATTTTCCCGCCAAAAATGTGATATGGTTGCACCATGTGATGACACGTGTCCCACACTTTGTTTGTTTATTATATATATAGATTAGCTAGACCAATTATATAAAAAACATAAAAATATTTTATCTTAACAACTCAAACACGTTACTAAGCTATGTTAATAATGAAAAAAATTGAACTAATATTTTCATAATTATTATAAAACTTATAATTTTTTATTACAGTGAAAGAATATGAAATAGTATATTTGTATATAAAACTAGATTGTTGCCATTGGCCGCGCGTTGCGTCGGCAATGTCTCAGTTGTTTAGCTAGCGACACGTAATGTGATGCGTTAACCATATAAAAACACGTGTTTCGACGTATCTGATCTAGAGCATTGCGACATAATCAAACCCGAGTTGGTTCGTTTAGTGAGTGTTCCACCTATAACCACTATACGCTCTTATACTATTTCAGCCCCTTAAGAGGTAGCATCTGAATGATCATTAAGAGGCTACCAAACAGCCCCTTAGTAGCATCGAAACTTACAATAACTCGAATTTATAATGCTGAATGAAAATAAATTGTATTTAACCCGACTCGTTTTCGGAAAACTTTACGTAGGAACTTGAATTTATACCGAGACGTACATAAAAATCACCATGTGAGAATTTTTTTTTAATTTGAAAAGCTAATACCCCAAGTGGGTGAGAATGATAATTTATGAAGTTTTTAGAAAGTTTTCTAGAGTTCAGAGGTTGTTTTGTCAATTAAAAAAGTTGAGAGGTTTTTTTTTTTTTTTTTTTTTTTTTTTTGTCGGAATACATAACATAGTGTTCTAGTGGTATGGTATTTGGTTCACTATTAAAGTAATGTTAGTTCAATTACTTGCTAGTGAATTTAAAATAAATAGTTAAATAATAAGAAAAAATAATTTAAAGATACTAAAAATAACCAACACTTTCACGTAAAAGTTGGTTACAAAACAAAAGAACAGAACGAATAGGATTCCACTTGCAGTAAAAAAAATGAATAAAAAGGAATAGAGCAAAAAAATGTATAAAAGGGTAGATGGCAGGGATCCAACCACAACCCTTTTGTGTAAACATGAACACAACCATCCACCAGAGCAAACTAAAAATTTGACTTTTTACGCATTTCGCCACGTGTCGCACAACGCCCCCAAATGGGTTTTATGACTATACATAGTCTTAGAAAATCGTGATACGTCTCTGGCAGGTTTGATATTTTCTTTGCATAGGCTATTTATTAGAACAATTATATAAAATTAAATGCATCTAGCTAACCGTTATTTTAGTAATTGATTTAATAATCTTCACATATTGGTGTAGCTAACAAAATCTGAAAAAAAATGTTTGATCAATAATTCGTACTTTAGGTCAAAAATGATGTCAAATCTAAAGAAGTTGGTCCAATGAAAACATCAAATAGATATTGTACAACTTATGATATTTTTTCTATTTTATATAATATTCATTGGAACTTTTTTTAGGTAACGTGTGAAAAAAAACGTGTTAATATAGTATAGAATCGTCTAATATAACTAGCGGGATTTGCCCGTGCTATGCGGCGAGAAATCGTCTGTATCGGTTCGATTCGTTACGCAAGGGATTCGGGGTGGTAACGTTCGGAATTGTTATAGGACCTGCACTCGATTTAAAACCATGATATGTTTGTATGCCTTTTAGATTAAAAGCGAATACCGGTAGTTCATCACGGTATCGTATTGTACAATACAGTGCAATATAGTATACAGTAGTTTTGCATAGTATAGGATCGTATCGTATCGTACAATATAGTATATTATAGTATAATCTATTAGAATATAGTATAGTATAGTGTAGCATAGTATATGATCATATCGTATCTTACAATATAGTATAGTATAGTATACTATATCGTATAATATATTGTAGTGTAGTGTAGTATTGTATAGTATATGATAGTATCGTACATTATAGTATAGTGTAGTGTTGTATAGTATAGGACCGTATCGTATCGCACAATGTAATATAGTATACTATACTATATCGTATAGTATAGTGTTGTGTCATGTTGCGTCATGTCGTGTAGTGTCGTGTCGTGTAGTGTAGTGTAGGATTATATCGTATGGTACAACATAGTATAGTATAATATATGGTATGGTATGAGGTATGATATAGTATAGTACATAATCGTAGGGCCAATTGCCATAAATTTCCGACAAATTTGACATTTTATAATTTAAAAATATATGTTTTTTCTAAATTAATAAATTAAAATAACGTTTTTGTAGGAAATCTGTTGATACACTTTTGTGTGGACGCGGCACGTTCGGTTCGAGCCTTTAACGGAATGAAGACCAAGTCGGATATCCTCCTATCCAACTTGGGTCCGACAAGTTTGTCCCATTTGTTTTTGTAATGTTTAAATGACTGTGCATGTTGCATACTTAGTTATGTGGTATGTGTGTGTTTATTTAGTTCACTGGGCCAAAACCCTCCTTGGGCCTAAAACCTTCTTGGGCCAAAACTTCATCATGGGGAAACTCCCTGATGACATGACGAAACTCCCATTCATGATGAAACTCTAAGGTTTCACCATGACTAAAAGACAAAACACGATGAAACTCTAGGGTTTCATCACACTACAGGACAAAAGCATGATGAAACCCCCAGGTTTCATCGTCTGCTGGACTTAGTCAGGCCCAATGTCTGGCCTAAGTAGAGTTTCGTCAGGCCCATTTGTGTTTCGTCGATGTTAGGGCCCAGGCTGCTATATAAACACTTTCTAGTTTCACTTTGAAACTAGATGAGAGCATACCCTGAAAGTTATACTGTCAAATTGTGTGTGTATCAGTTGATCTTGGTTCTCATCCCATTTAATCAATAGATTGCGTTTCTTTGGTTACTTTGTGTCTTTGATACTATCTGTGTTTGGTTTGGCATAGTCACGGGGTTTCCGCACTAGTGACCGTGTTTGTTATAAACAAGGGTTTGGTTTTCGTTATCGATCCTCGGATTTCGGGACCTACAAGTGGTATCAGAGCATTGGCTCTTATCCTTGTTTAAAACCAAACATAGTTGGATTTCTTCAACTGTGAAACTGTTTGTTTAAGATTTTCTGAAAATTGTTATCTTGAAGTTCATATTTTTTCTTGAAAAGAAATCTTAAAATCAGTTGGATATTGTTGTTTTGCTAAAAGTTTTATCAAAAACCTTGTTTGTGTGCATCATTACATAGTATAACCGGGTTTTTAGTGAAAGTTTGTGCAAAATTTGTTGTTCGGAAAAATTCGTTAGTGGCCGGAAAATTCAAATCTTCAAGTGTTCTTCATAGAACCTTCAAAGTGTTCTTCATGATATCAACTTTTTGATCCTTTCTAAATGTACCGTTCAAGTTGTTGGTGCATTGAAAATTAGAAGTTGATTAAAATTTTAGTGGCCATACTTTCAAAGTAAGATAGGTATGGTGAAGGATTGAAATCGGTGTACCAGTGTCAGAAAGGATAAGATTTTATTTGACAAATCTAACCAAAACTCACCAACTCCCAGATCTTATCCAAAATTCAAGGTTTCGTCGGTCATTTTATCAGGAAGGTTTCGTCTCAGTGATATAACAAAATCAAGTTTCGTCGTACACATTAACAGGTTTCGTCGACCAAATATCATCACAAGGTTTCGTCGATCATGGTTAGAGTTTCGTAGAATCAATATCAAACAAGGTTTCGTCAGTTTATAAAAACAAGTTTCGTCGAATACAAACAAACAACAGTTTTCGTCGAGTCTTTGAACAAGATTAAGGTTTCGTCGCTGATACCCTAGTTTCATCGAACAAACAGGTTTCGTCGAGCTAAAGTTTCATCATTGATAGTTTCGCCAAAATTTAGGTTTCATCGAAACTTGTTAAAGTTTTTAACAGAGGCTTTGCAAAAGTGATTTAACAGTGTGTTATTAAGTGTGTGACCAGGTTTTCAATTTCATACACCAATCATGAGTTGTACGAGTCCATGGGATTGGAGTACGGACCCACAACCAGGTCAAAATCAGACTTCGTTGGCCGCATTGTTAATGAATACCATACCTCAACAACAACATTCAATAAGTGCAAGTCAATGGGCATTGGTGTCGAATCAAAATCAAAGCATTCAAAATTTATTGCTTAGTGAGAGTGAGACGGGTAGCAACAATCGCCCGCCAAAGTTAAATCACATGAACGACTATCCATCATGGAAGGGTCGTTTCCATAATTACGTTCAAGGGCAAAACACAAAATTATGGACGTGTTTCACCTCTGAATATAATCAAGCTCTGGAAGAAGCAGGATCAAATGCGACAACTTTCAATAATATGCAAGAAGCCGAGAAAAAGGCATATGATCTGGAGAAGAAGGCGTATGCTTTTCTCACTCAAGCACTTCACAGAGACATATATCATCAATTCTCTTATTGTATGAACACGAAAGCTTTATGGGATGCATTGGTAGCGAGAGGAGAAGGAAATGCAGCTACTAGAAAGATACGACATGATTTATTGAAGAAAGAGTTTGAATCATTTCAATTCTTGGATAATGAAACCCTAAATGATATGACTTCTCGTTTTTATCATTTGATTAGTGAAATGTGTCTTATAATGTTAATGCAACTCATCAGGAAATGATTGCACGGTTTGCTGATGCTCTACCTCCTAAGTGGAGTCCATTCATTGAGCTTCTAAAGCACACGGGCGCTCTGGATACAGCCAATGTCACTCTCTATGAATTCATTCAGAAGTTGGAGCATAAGAACGAAGAGGAAATTCGGAAAGCTAAAAGGATTGCACCTCCTCAAAACACAGAAATGTATTTGCCTGGTTTTGGTCCTTCAGCTAGTTCTAGTTCCATTCAGCAACCGAAGCTTCAAACGGTGTTTGTGTCCAATACAAGCTCGTCTCCGTTTCCACAGTTCAATCAAAGTGCTTATCTTTCACAATCCCAACCTCCACCTCAATTTACCACTACTCAACCACAGTTCAATCAAAGTGCTTATCTTTCGCAATCTCAACCCCAACCCCAACCACAAGCCCAACCACAACAATAACAAGCACATTATACCAACAATCCTTCACTCCAAAACACCAACACTGTCAGAGTTGATACGTCGAACCTCTCAAAAGTTAGCATTGAAGTAGCAAATGAGCATATGGAACTCATTAATACAATGGTCAGTGCATACTGCGGATTGGTCGCATGTCAAATTGGAAACATCAATATGACCAACGAAGATTATCAAGAAATCGACCGTGATGAAATGGAGTTGATGGATATAAAGTGGGCGTTTGCAAGTGCAGTTAGAAGGGCAAGGGATTTCATGAGTAGAACGGGAAGAACTTTGTTGGAAAGTAAGAAGGATACGAAGTACGGGTTTGATAAAGATGCGGTTACATGTTTCAATTGTGGCGAAAAGGGTCACTTCAAATGTGAGTGCACCCGACCAAGCAAACAAGGCAATCAGAATCCGTTCAGAAATCAGACGAGTACTTCTAATGCAAATCAAGACAATCGTGAACGAAGGATAGTAGCGGTGAACAACAATCAGAACCAGAACCAGTCTGGACCTTCAAACACCAACAGAGCATTAGTTGTTCAAGCTGATGAAGGATGTAATTAGTCTGTACAATTCGGAGATGGTAATCAAGGAGGTGGAACCGCATGCTATGCGAAAATCATCAACCACATCAAGCATGTTCACAAGGAAGAATTTTATGAAAGTGATGATAGCTCGGGTTATAGCGGGAGTTCAGATGAAGAAAGCTCGAATACAGGAGATTATAATTCTGAAGATGGACCTTTTTCTTATCAGACTGCCTTTATGGCGAATGTCTCGGCCTCGACAACTCAGGTAAATTATGATCCTCCTACTCCTAGTGTTTGTAAAATGTGTGCAGAATTGAAAGAGGAATCTGAAAAGGTTCACAGTCATAATCAAAGTTTAGTGATTGAACTGTCAAAGTGCAAAGAGGCAAACATGGCTTTAGCTCGAAATGAAAAGGATTTTAAAGATGTTATTGAAACGTTAAAGAAAAGTGTTTCCGAATTGACAAAAACTATTTTCAACAAACAAATTGGTATTAATAACTACATTAATATCATTGAGGAAACAAAGAAAGAGCTAGCCGTTGCCAAATGCGAACATGATGCAATCAAGCTCAAATTGGAGAGTTATTCAAACTCCCGATATGTGCTTGATCACATTATCGACGTTATTGATGATCAACAGCAAAAAGGGAAAAGAAAAGGTGTTGGGTATAAGTCGTGTCTTCCCCCTTTGAGACACAACTATACTAGAATGCCCGATGAAGAGGATATGCCTCGTTTTGAACCTAGTGTGCCTCTTGATTATAAGGAAGTTACTACAGGATTAGGGTTCAAACCGGACAATTCCTCGAGTACCTCATCTGATGAAACTGAAACTTCAACATCGACGCATCAAAGTGCTCCAATTATTGAGAACTATGAGTCGTCGGATGATGAATCAGATGTGAATGACCAGGATGAAACACTTGATAAGAAGAAGGGAATAGAAATTCCAATTGAGAATCATATTCTTTGTGATCCTCCTATTCCTGTTGTGCAACAAGTTGCCAAACAGGTGATTAATCCTGTCAAGGAAGTAAAAGAATCTGTGTCTACCGTTAAGAGTAACAATGTGTTGTATACTTTGGTTGGTGATACCAAAATTTATTCAGACAAGGACTTTCCAATTAAAAACGTCAATCCATCTTTAATTGACAAAATTTTTGAAGATAATACAAGCAAATTTTGGGGAAAGACGATCCCTGGAGTCATTGTAACTCAATGTGACCCAATTCCAAAAGCTAAAATCAGGAAACAATTTGGAAATCAAAAATCACCAACAAAGCAACAACCTTCTGCTCCAAGGGCAAACAACCAGTTCAACGAGCTCAAAGGCCTAACGTTTCTAAATCAAAATATGAAACAAAAGGAGCTCGTTATCAGAAGAAAAGCAAAGATGTTAAATTTGTAGCATCAAATGGTACTGATAAAATTAAGACTTTTGAAAACAAATCAAACACCGATTTTGTTCAAAAAGTCAACATTTTGAAACGTAATAGTCAAAACAATTACACTCAACACACAAATGGGTGTGATGAAGGAACAAGTACCTCAGGTTCTACAAGTTCGACATCTGTTCGTCGATCGGATTCTCCTAAGTTTGTTGAACGGATAACTTGTTTCAAATGTGGGGAGTTTGGACACATTATCAAAAACTGCAAAAACTCTCCGAAACCAAATTTTGTAGAAAGAGCCCCTTCTGAACAAGGTCACCAACAACGTCGTCCTATGTCACCAAAAACTGACAAACGCACTATTAAAGAACAGGAAACAAAACAACGACGTCAAAATGTGAAGGTGATCGAAAAGGCTTTAAAACCAGAAACTGTTAAAAGGAAACCAATTTTGTCGCAACCGTTAAAACCGGAGATTTCTAAATCTGTAAATGATATATAATCCGGTAAACAGAAACAGGCTTGGAAACCGAAAACAGGTGAGGATTCAGGAGGAGGCTTGCAATTTCAGGACCTTCAAGAAATTGAAATTACATTTCTTGATTCTCAGGGGCAATCCAAGTCTATGAAGGCTTGGGTCCCCCTCTCCAACTAATCACTGAGTGAGTGTGCAGGATGTTCCAGGAGGAACTATCGATAGTCATCAGATTGTTGATAGTGGAGTGTCCATGTACAAGATCGGCGACAAAGAAATTGTTGCCTTTGATGGAGAGAAAAAGAAAAGAAGACAGAATTGTCTGTCGAAAGAAATTGAAAGCTTTGACAAAATGAAAAATCTTTCCAAAGTTTGATTGTTCAAGGCTTTAATCGGGTCCCCAGGATAGATTCAATCAAAATGTACGCCCCTGCAGCACGTCTGATGTTCAAAATCAACAAGATGAACGTGCAGTGTACATTTCTTCTTGGTGTAATTGAAGAAAATGTGTTTGCTGAACAAACCAACCGGGTGTACGGATGCCTTGGCGTGGATTGAAAAACCGCACACTACTTCTGAAAGAGAAAGACAAAGACCTTCGCTGGTGCAATGTGGAAGACCAGCCAGACCAAGAGGTTTCTGATCTTGTTGCGGTGAAGAGATTTCTCGGATTAATCGAAGTAGCTGGAAAATCGTCCTTGAAATCCACACCGGGTGGTTATCCAGTTTGGGAGAGCACTCAGATTCCTTGTAATGCATGAAACAGTTGCAGGATACGGTTTTGAATTTCTAATCTCTGCTATACTTGTCGATATTTAAGCTGCTTTATGAATTATTATCATCTCGTACAGCACTCTTTGACCTGACACGTTGAACTCGAATATCACCTTACACGTGATTGTTTCACTATGAAACTCGTCAATGTTGTCATGGTCCACACCAATTACCGACATGCCAACTGATTTTTCCAAAATTCGAGAAATCATTTCCGATTCAAAATTAATTTTGGTAAATGGCATTGAAGTAAAAACATGAGTTAACCGACATCGGAAAATCGTTTTTGTAAATACCTTTGTGTTTTTTAAATTTATCTTAGTTTGTTGATTTTAGGGGGAGTAAATCCAAAATTTGAAAATTCAAAAACAGTGAAAAATTTCAAAACGTAAAAACAATAAAAAAACAAAAATGAGTTTCCTGGCGAGAAAAAGAGAAAATGATAGTACATCAGTGGTCTGTTGAAACATCTTTAAACTGAACTTAAAATGAAAAAGGATAAGCAGCTCTATATAAGATGTATCGGTAGGCTCACAATCATTTTAAAGTGTGCAGGGCGATATAAATCCAAAATCGACTGAAGACCAGGTGGGAACCACACATTGGCATATGGTCTTAGTACCGAAATTTCGTTTGATTGATTGCCGAGGTTCTGAGATATTCGGTCTTTATGCTGTTTTATCATCTGTGTATTGACGGGTGGTCCGTAGGACAACCCTTAAATGGTTTAAAAAGATTAAAATTTCATGCTTTACTTGGTTATTTGCTTGAACTTAGTAACTACGAGTTGTTTGGTTTTGCAGGTACTTAAGTGCATAAAATATGCCTTTATGATGATTAAATGGAAGTTGCAAGAAGTGGAAACTAGTTTGGACTTTAAGAGATCAAATAAAAGAAACAAAAGAGAGGGTAGCCGCCATTTGTTAGAGAACATCTACAAACATACATCATCATCACGTGGCCTATCATCAAAAATATCAACAAACATCACTTCTAAAAAGAAAGAGGGACACATTATAGTCAACAACCATCATCACGGTTTGAATTCATACAGCGTGGACTTGTTGTGTTGAAGGATTTAAAAAAGGTTTATTCTTTAAAGAAAACCTAAGATGGGACAAATGAGTGGGGTGTCAGGTGAACAATTGTGAACTTTGGGAATGATCATTGTCAACATCATCACACTAAAGAAACTCATCATCATGTCAGTAGTCATGTGAATCAATTTGAAGGCACAAGACTAGAGGCAACATATGTACATGACACGCATACAGTTGGAAAAGAAAATGGCAACATGCATGTGGGCCGACAGAAGGGCCTTGTGGATGTTATTGATTGGGCCGCACATCATCGCAGACATGTGGGCTTGTGGATTCCTATTGGCGGCAGCATTGGTGAGGCACAAAGAAAAGAGGTTGCCACCGTAATTTACGGTGGACTTGAATTGGACCATTTTCTCACCGTAACTCAGACAAAAGTCACCGTAACACATTGAACATCACCGTAAATTACGGTGACATCGTAATTTACGGTGGACATGACGCGAAAAACGTAACTGCTTCATTAAAATCAGTTTTATGGTGTCTTTTCAAGGATTCTCATGATTGATCGGTTATTTGAGACACAAGGGGCGATTTTGGCTGTTGGTACTTGGTTGCAAACAATCTCTAACATTTGGTTTATGTTTTCGATTCCGATGAACATTGAAACTTTTGTTATGATGTTGATTCGAGCCATGTGTGGCTAAACACTTTATGATCGTCCTAGATTGAAGGTTTGTTTGAGACATTTTGTATTTGATTTCCTAATTTCTAGAATAGCAATCCTTATCTTTATGGTTGGTTTGTTATGGTGTGTGATTGTTTGTTAGTAACTTGTTAATTCTTATGATTTTCTAGTTTGAAACCATACGTTCTTGGTGCCGTTGGCAATCGAGATATCATGGGTAGAATTAGGATTGGGTAAGGGTTGATTGATCATCGGGTAACAACCTCACGTTCTAGGAATCTGAGTACTTAGTTCCCTTTCATCACTGCAAGTAATCACGCATGAGCTATGTCTATGTAGTTCTTTCTAGTGGAATGATAATATGAATGTCGAAACAAACCGGAAATCTAGGATGGTCATTTGTCTCTAATTTGCTTACAACCAAACTTTTCTCTTGCAATTTACTTAGTTTAATTTAGTCTAAAACCAATTCACTCACATAAACTCTTGAATTTTATTTCTCTTTCAATTAGATTAATTTAGTTAAAATTAGATAAACTTTCAAATAACACACATTCCACAAACTCCCTGTGTTCGATACCCACTTGCCACTATCTATATAGTTGTTATAGGGATTAAATTTGCGTGTACCACGACAATCACGTCAAATTTTAAAAAAAAAAATTTCCTCAACCCGAAGAGATTTGACCTGTTTGATGTTGCCTTTGAAATCCTTGGTTTCCTTGGAAATTCGGGTTAGCTTGATTTGAGGGGTTCCCATACCGAAAATTTGGGTGGTTCCTCAACCCGGGGTGGTAGGTATTAGAGTTCATGTTGTTGTAGTTTCTACCACCCCCTCCTTGACCTTGACCTTGAACCGCATGCACCTCTTCATATTGCCCTTCCACCATTCCTTGGCAATTTTCAGCCGCATAACCTATTTCATTACACAAAGCGCAAACATCATAAATTTGATTAGTAGTTTGAACATTACCATCATCAACTGCATGAACTTGCGATCTCGTGACAGTCGGTCGTGCTCTCCTTGATGCTTGAGCTTTCCTCTTTGAGGTAATGGCCATTTGTTCCAAGAACTCCCAATCCTCATCTTCATAATTTGTGCCAAAAGTCCCATTTGTGATGGACATTAGATCACGTGCATCCTCGGCACACAACCCTTCGTGAAAGGCGTTCATCAACTCCCAAAGCTCAATCCCATGGTGTGGACAATTTTTAATCATCATGTTTAAGCGCTCGAAGGCTTCATGGAACATTTCGCCTTGTTGTTGTTGGAAACTTCTCAACCCTTTCCTAGCATCATTGGTCTTTTAGGCGGTATAAAATTCGTCTAAGAAAGTTTGTTGCATTTCCCCCCAAGTGTAAATAGATGCCGAAGGCAAAGTGTAGAACCACTTCTTTGCCTTATCTTCCAAAGAGAATTGAAATAAGACAAACTTCACATCATCGGCCGAGAAACCTTGACTCCCAAGCGTATTGCAAATTGAGTCATAGGCTTCCAAATGGAAGTAGGGTTCCTCCGTTGCTAGACCCTTATACTTTGGCAAACTTTGTAAAGAATTTGTTCTCACTTCAAAAGTCCTTCCTTGGTTATTGTGAGGAATAACCACCGGTGAAGGGTTGTGAGTAATTACCGTCCTAAAATGCGCTTCTATTCCCCGTGCTTGTTCCCTAAGATGCCTTCTTGGAACACCCAATCGACCCCTTGGACGAATAGGACCCATAGGTCTTGGTATATGCCCTTGTGGTGCGAACGGTGGTTGAAATTGTTGTTGTGGCATCGGTTGGTGTTGAATCGGCCTTTGGAATTGAGGGTGTAAGTTTTGCGGCCGAACTTGTTGCAATGGAATAGGGCGTTGCACTTGTAGCCCTTGTGGTCTTGGCCGAATATGTTGTGGTAGGAGTTGTTGTTGTTGCATTCCACCTACACTTGCCATCCCTTGAGATTGACCTTGCACATAACCGAACTCTCCTTGATCTCCATCACCCCCATACACATATCCTTCTTCCTCGTATCCCTCAAACTCTTCTTCATAACCTTCAAAATACCCATCTCCTCCTATACCCGAAGATTGCAAATAAGGATAAGACGAATATTGCATACCCGGTTGGTTCGATGGTCGATATGTAGAGGTAGTATGGATAACGGTTGAACTTTGTGGTAGTGAGTGAGTAGAAGATGATTGACCCGTAGTTGGAGGAAAAAAGTGTGATAATGGTGGAATGGTGGCAGATGGGCTAAAGGTAAGACTGGATTCAACTTGAGTAGTAATCGGTTGTGTAGTGTTGGATGGTGTAGTATCATGGATTGGAGTAGGAATTGTGGTGATGTTTGGAATAGTGGTGTTTGGTGATGGTTGTGTGGAAGTAGGTATAAAAGTTGAGGTCGTTTGACCCGGTGTGGGTGGTACTTGTGTTTCTTCCATGATATTTCTTGGTGTAATGGGTGAAGTGGGTGAACCGATGATTCTGTTTTCGCGTAGTAAAACTCGGTTTTGCCTTAGTGTTCTTTCGATTTCCGGATCAAATGACAATGGTGAAGCTTTGTGAGAGCCTCTAGTATGCATACACCTGTAGAACCTCCACACTAAACACACCAGTGTAAACCCGAAAATAACAAAGCAAAACTAACAAACTGACACACGTTGCGCACTACTCCCCGGCAACGGCGCCAAAATTTGACGTGATTGTCGTGGTACACGCAAATTTAATCCCAATAACAACTATATAGATAGTGGCAAGTGGGTATCGAACACAGGGAGTTTGTGGAATGTGTGTTATTTGAAAGTTTATCTAATTTTAACTAAATTAATCTAATTACAAGAGAAATACAATTCAAGAGTTTATGTGAGTGAATTGGTTTTAGACTAAATTAAACTAAGTAAATTGCAAGAGAAAAGTTTGGTTGTAAGCAAATTAGAGACAAATGACTATCCTAGATTTCCGGTTTGTTTCGACATTCATATTATCATTCCACTAGAAAGAACTACATAGACATAGCTCATGCGTGATTACTTGCAGTGATGAAAGGGAACTAAGTACTCAGATTCCTAGAACGTGAGGTTGTTACCCGATGATCAATCAACCCTTACCCAATCCTAATTCTACCCATGATATCTCGATTGCCAACGGCACCAAGAACGTATGGTTTCAAACTAGAAAATCATAAGAATTAACAAGTTACTAACAAACAATCACACACCATAACAAACCAACCATAAAGATAAGGATTGCTATTCTAGAAATTAGGAAATCAAATACAAAATGTCTCAAACAAACCTTCAATCTAGGACGATCATAAAGTGTTTAGCCACACATGGCTCGAATCAACATCATAACAAAAGTTTCAATGTTCATCGGAATCGAAAACATAAACCAAATGTTAGAGATTGTTTGCAACCAAGTACCAACAGCCAAAATCGCCCCTTGTGTCTCAAATAACCGATCAATCATGAGAATCCTTGAAAAGACACCATAAAACTGATTTTAATGAAGCAGTTACGTTTTTCGCGTCATGTCCACCGTAAATTACGATGTCACCGTAATTTACGGTGATGTTCAATGTGTTACGGTGACTTTTGTCTGAGTTACGGTGAGAAAATGGTCCAATTCAAGTCCACCGTAAATTACGGTGGAACCGTAATTTACGGTGACAACCTCTTTTCTTTGTGCCTCACCAATGCTGCCGCCAATAGGAATCCACAAGCCCACATGTCTGCGATGATGTGCGGCCCAATCAATAACATCCACAAGGCCCTTCTGTCGGCCCACATGCATGTTGCCATTTTCTTTTCCAATTGTATGCGTGTCATGTACATATGGTGCCTCTAGTCTTGTGCCTTCAAATTGATTCACATGACTACTGACATGATGATGAGTTTCTTTAGTGTGATGATGTTGACAATGATCATTCCCAAAGTTCACAATTGTTCACCTGACACCCCACTCATTTGTCCCATCTTAGGTTTTCTTTAAAGAATAAATCTTTTTTAAATCCTTCAACACAACAAGTCCACGCTGTATGAATTCAAACCGTGATGATGGTTGTTGACTATAATGTGTCCCTCTTTCTTTTTAGAAGTGATGTTTGTTGATATTTTTGATGATAGGCCACGTGATGATGATGATGTATGTTTGTAGATGATCTCTAACAAATGGCGGCTACCCTCTCTTTTGTTTCTTTTATTTGATCTCTTAAAGTCCAAACTAGTTTCCACTTCTTGCAACTTCCATTTAATCATCATAAAGGCATATTTTATGCACTTAAGTACCTGCAAAACCAAACAACTCGTAGTTACTAAGTTCAAGCAAATAACCAAGTAAAGCATGAAATTTTAATCTTTTTAAACCATTTAAGGGTTGTCCTACGGACCACCCATCATGTATTATGGTTGTATCTTTTACCGAAAAATAACGGAGACGAAGTCTAGATCTTCCATGATACTATACATACGTGTACATTTTGCATACGACCTCAATAAGTGATCAACAATCACATGTCCAAACAAACAAGTGATAAAATATCACATTTATCCGGGAGTCAAGTTCGTCTCTTTGCTGTACGAAAGTACTGACCTGTTCACGGACTTGCTCCTGTGCCCTCATGCATCTGAAAATCAAGTTCCTCATCAATAAGTGATTCTATCACATAGGGCTTGTTTTCAATCAAAATAAGTGAGTTTCTCACATTCTTTTAAACGGTCAAACAGATGATAAATGGTATACTCACCGGTAAGATGAACTCTCGTGCATACCTTGATACGGGAATGTGTCGTGTGTGGATGAACACCGGTCGGTAAGTATAAATCATACCTTAAAGTATCCCCTCGCCATGATTACATCTGATAAGTTGAGCTTATGTGGACAACAATACCGATAATTGTGATTGGATGCTTATCTAAATGTTAACTAATTGAACAAAAAGAGCGTCTTGGCGTGACCGTACACTGATATGATTCTCTTACCCTCGAAACTCGCAAAAAGAACGTCTGTAAATATTTATTTACTGCTTTCAGTTTCTGCATCTTTGTATATATTTATTTATTGCTTTCCGTCTTTACATTTGAAAAATGAAAAATTTCAAAAAGATTTTAGGTGTGTTTTAATATAAACTTTATAAAAGCCAAACAGGTTTTGCTTCTGTTTATTTTTGATTGACTGATGTTGGAACTCGAGTCTATCCTACCCAAAATACTATTCGTAAGCCGGAAAACAATTGCATCTTCATAAATAGTCTAAGTGAACAAGTTTTGAAAGTTAAAGGGTTAAAATTGATTAATTTTTAAACTTTCAAACTGTTGTCGGTCGGTGTTTGATTGAGAGTTGGTCTCTCATATGTGTCGTTTGTTTATGTTTACTATATTCCAAGCGTTTGTTCTCATTACGCGTTTAGCTTTCTTGCATGTGCAGATGTTACATTCAATCAAGCTAAAGGCGAAGAGAACTTGATAGAAGACGAGCTTTGGAATGAAGACACGACGTGGAGGCACTCAAAAGATAAAGATGATCGAGTTGCCGCTGACCCTTCATCAACACCACAAGGATCAGAAGAATTGACGATCAAAAGATTCACGAGCATGACTCAATGGAGAGTTCATTCTAAGGGGGAGTTTATTATCGCACTTCCTAAATGAAATGGGGAGTTTGTTGATATACTTTCTTCATACGAAGCGTGAAGACGTTGAAGATCCTTCGACATGAAAGACATGGAAGACGAACCATCACAGCAGCGTCCAAGGGGGAGTTTGTTGATACACTTTTGTGTGGACGCGGCACGTTTGGTTCGAGCCTTTAACGGAATGAAGACCAAGTCGGATATCCTCCTATCCAACTTGGGTCCGACAAGTTTGTCCCGTTTGTTTTTGTAATGTTTAAATGACTGTGCATGTTGCATACTTAGTTATGTGGTATGTGTGTGTTTATTTAGTTCACTGGGCCAAAACACTCCTTGGGCCTAAAACCTTCTTAGGCCAAAACTTCATCATGGGGAAACTCCCTGATGACATGACGAAACTCCCATTCATGATGAAACTCTAAGGTTTCACCATGACTAAAAGACAAAACACGATGAAACTCTAGGGTTTCATCACACTACAGGACAAAAGCATGATGAAACCCCCAGGTTTCATCGTCTGCAGGACTTAGTCAGGCCCAAGTAGAGTTTCGTTAGGCCCATTTGTGTTTCGTCGATGTTAGGGCCCAGGCTGCTATATAAACACTTTCTAGTTTCACTTTGAAACTAGATGAGAGCATACCCCGAAAGTTATACTGTCAAACTGTGTGTATATCAGTTTATCTTGGTTCTCATCCCATTTAATCAATAGATTGCGTTTCATTGGTTACTTTGTGTCTTTGATACTATCTGTGTTTGGTTTGGCATAGTCACGGGGTTTCCGCACTCGTGACCGTGTTTGTTATAAACAAGGGTTTGGTTTTCGTTATCGATCCTCGGATTTCGGGACCTAAAAAATCTGTAGCAACCGATGTTCATTTGCTACAAATTTTCGATAAACTTAATTTTCAAACTATGTTTTTTTATTCTATAAACAACTGTTTTGTAGGAAATTTGTAGCAACTTGTGTCAATTTGCTACAAATTTCTGATAAATTTATTATTTTATTTTTTAAAATTATCTATTTTTCTAAAATTGATAAATAACAAATAACATAACTTTTTCTTTTGTAGGAAATATCTAGCAACTTGTGTTAATTTGCTACAAATTTATGATAAATTAATATTTTATTTTTCAAAATTATGTTTTCTTCTTAATTTGATGATAGCCTTTTTGTAGAAAATGTGTAGCAACTGCTGTCAATTTGCTCCAAATTTCTGACAAATTTATTATTTTATTTTTTAAAATTGTCCATTTTTCTAAAATTGATAAATAACAAATAACATAACTTGTTTTTGTAGGAAATATGTAGCAACTGATGTTAATTTGCTACAAACAAATCTAATGTTTTATTTTTTTAAATTATGTTTTCTTCTTAATTTTAGCCTTTTTTTGTAGGAAATTTGTAGCAACTGCTATCAATTTGCTACAAATTTCTGACAAACTTATCATTTTATTTTTTAAAATTATCTATTTTTCTAAAATTGATAAATAACAAATAAAATAACTTTTTTTGTAGGAAATTTGTAGCAAATGGTGTCAATTTGCTTCAAATTTCCGACAAATCAAATATTTTATTTTTTAAAATTATGTTTTCTTCTTAATTTGTTGAATAATAGCCTTTTTGTAGGGAATTTATAGCAACTGCTATCAATTAGCTACAAATTTCCGACAAACTTATCATTTTATTTTTTAAAATTATCTATTTTTCTAAAATTGATAAATAACATATAAAATAACTTTTTTTGTAGGAAATTTGTAGCAACCGGTGTCAATTTGCTACAAATTTCTGACAAATTTAATATTTTATATGTTTTAAATTATTTATTTTGTTGTAGTTACAAATAATATAAAATTTTATAATTTTTGTGGTACCCGGATGAACCCAACCTCTGCCTCTAGGAGACGCTCCGTCCACCCTCAAATCTGCTATTGAAGAAAATATATTAATTCCCAATTTTAGCCCTTCTTTCTATGAGTAAACTGGCTTAACAAGATTTAAACTTGCATTAATATGTTAGGATAAAATGTATCACTAGTACAAAAAGAGACATCTAATATGACAGTTTTTCAATCAAATATGACGGTATATTAATCGTCTTAAAAGACACCGTCATTTTTGGTCATTACCGTCATATTTGGTATTAAAACCTTTTAAGACGTTTCAATAGACCGTCATATTTGATATGTTTTAAGGTTCCATATTAAAGCCTAATATGACGTTTGTGTTTGTTAACCGTCATATTTAATATATATAAAGCGTCATATTAAAGCCTAATAAGACGGTTTGTGGTGTGTTAATAAGACGGTTTCGGTGTATTGACCGTCATATTTATAAAGCAATATATTAAAGCCTAATAAGACGGTTTGTGGTGGAGCTAATAGCCGGTTGGTTAGGTGGTGCATCCATATATTTCACCCAATTCATGTTGATTCATGAGATTTACAAACACATATATGAAAAGGATATACCAAACAATGAACCGTTTTATAAATAGCTAAAGAATCCATCTTGACCCATTAGTCTAAAGCATTCAATTTAACAAAGAAAAAACATAAAAAAAAACATCCAATCATTCAGTTTTACACCTATGCAAAAAACACTTCAAAAACCTTTGACTTTGTGCAACTTCCTTCATCCACCACAAGCTCTAAGTAACACCAGCTAACCAGAATTCCTTTGCCACTGATCAAAACAAATAAAATGTCTATCAGCTAACATTTAGGATTAAAATAAAACACGATCCCAAAATCTAGAAAATTTTAATGCATAAGTCATGCCAACTATAGTCAACATTAATACAAAGCCATGTGTTGCTCCTAAGAAACCCTAATAATATATGTGTGCCTAGGCCCTTGGGGTCAAATAGACGAACGGGTCAAAGTGACTTAACCATCTTTGCAATTAATTCTCAATATAATGAATCAAAAGACTATGTTCGGAGGCTCACTAAAGTGTCCTAAACAAATATTTATAAAAATGTAGAAAACCTAAAAAAAAATACTATGAATAGATTCACATACTAATACACTTACCTTCATTGATCCTTCTCATCCTCAACGTCACCAAAAGATGATATAAACACCTTTAAAGTACGCTCTACAAATTCATCAATTTCACCTTGACGAACCATTTTAGTTTTATTTGCCAACTAAAACATAAAGATAGATAAAAGTTAGGTTATAGTTTAATACACATTGTTGTTAAATGTATATAAATAGGAATGTATAAATATACTTACCATATGTTCTCTGTTACGAATCACAAAATCATACATAGCCAACATAACACAATAACCGCACTCCCATCCATTAGGTTGTAGACGATACTAAATAGTTAATTGAGCTTACAATTAGTTAACTAAAATCTAAAAATAAACAAGCTATAGAAAATGAATAAGAACTTACTTTAACCTTAGCCCACGTCATATTTTCTTCTATGGCCTGTTCGAATAATGTTGTAATCTCGTAACATGAATAATCATCATCATCTTTACGTTTACGTTTACGTGAATCAAATATGTAACCCTTCCAAGTTTTATATACCGGATGATGTTGAAGTATAATTAGTACCCAGTGTTTCCTGCGTAAAATGGTATGATTTAAGAAACACTTAATAAATAAAAACAAAAACAATATTCTAACATAACTAAAAGAAGGTTGAAGCTTTAATATAAATGATCTTGATATGAAACAAATTGAATACCCGGCTATGTATGGTGCAATAAACCATTGTTTGTCCTTATGAAAAGAGATGACATTTTTGATATGGTCAATCATAAAGTCACCATCATCTGAGACAAGTTCACCTTCAATATAACGGGGATGAAAATATGCAGTATTATTTAAACCCTCCCGTTCCCCAGCTGCATATAAATACCTGACATAAAAGTAGAAAGAAATGTGATAAGATTAGTAACCCTCGATTATATTGTAAAAAAATACTACCATAAATATTTAAATAAAAATTAGCGGAACATACATTGTGAACCAATGCACAAAGCAAACATCCGCCCAACCGTTGACACATAACTGTATAACCGCCTCAAATTCAACCGTCTCTTGAACACGTTCCTCATACATCCCAGTTGGCGAAGTAAAAACCGTAAACAAGGCTTTTTCAGAATGAAGTGCCACTTTTTGTGCTAATCTATATATGTTTTGAGGCCTGGATCTCGCCATTTCTAAAAGTTCTAATACTTTTATTTTTTCTTTTGATACTTTTATTTTTTCTGTTGAAGGTTTAGAAGCAACAACAATCGGTTTAGTATGCTGACAATCACGAATGGGCTCGGTAGATTGATTAGTTTGAACGGTCTTTGTAGGTTGATTAGCAATAACGGGCTTGGTATGTTGATAAGCATGAACAAGCTCAGTAGGTTTACGAAAAGAAACATGTTGGCCGTTGTATTCTCAGAAAACTGTTTATCAATGAAATACATCAATCAGTAACAATGTTATTAGTAAACAAATATATATAGAAACACAAACCACATATGTATATATATAAATAATGTAAAGACTTTATGCTTAAAGACTTGTCTAAGACTATGGGGTATGGGGCGGGGTTGGGGCGTGGGTTGGGTACAAACGCCCACGTCACCACCCCGGGTGGGCTTGGGTTTGGGCGTGGCCCCTTGGGCGGGGGTTTCAGCCCGGGCGTTAGGCGGGGCTACCCACATGACATAGCGGAACCTCATTGGCCAAGAGCACTAGCCCTTTGAAATTGGCTTTTTTTTCCATGCCACCCAACCCACGCCCCACCATACCCCTTTGAAATTGGCTTTTGATCTTGGGTGCCCCATAGTCCACGTGTCTCACCATGCCCCCAACCCACGCCCAACCATACCCACGGTCTAACAGTCTACTTTAGAGATGACATCAATGGACCAATTGACCACTTCACACTTCAAGGTAACACTTATGATAATACTTTTTTTAATTTATTATTTAATGAAATCACTAATTTAAGTAGTTTTGTACATGTATCGAAACCAAGATGGCAAAAAGTCAAAAGATCTTTTGTCTGCAAGTAATATAATAGATTGTTGGTTGTGAAAAAACAAACTCGTGCCTTATTATAAAAATTGATAACTTAGGAAGTTGAGGATCTGCTTTCTTAAAAAGCAATTTGAGAATCACTCTAAGTTTCATTGTTTTAATAATGAATATGTTGATCGAATATTATATTGTGTATACCGAAAAAATAAAACTGAAAGAAAGGGGTTTGTCCACTTCAAGACTATAAATTAATGTGTATTTCGATATTGGACGAACTTAAACAACTGTCATGTTCCTTACATCAGAAAAGGTTTTATGCTTAAAGACTTGTCTAATAGTCTAATTTAGAGATGACATCAATGGACTAATTGACCAAATACTCTCTCATTGGTTCTTCTATTTGAATGAATACATGATCAGTGGTGCCAGTAAACCCTCGTTTGTTAAACAGCAACGCAAATCACACACATAGTGACACAAACAACAATAAACCCTAGGTATGAAATCAAACGATTTGATATCAAACACAGTAGGAAATAGAGATTAATGTTGTAAATGTCTAGAAATTAAGAAAAATATGAAGATCTTACCTGATAACCAGATCGAGAAACAATGGGGGGGGGATGCGAATGAAGTAATGGTGGGAAGATGGAGGATTTTGGGGGTTTTGATTTGGGGAATAAGAAACTGGGCGGGATTTGCAACTTTTGAGGGTTTTTGTTTTCTTCCCTCCAAATTACCATTCTTTAGATAAAATGATGAACATTAGGTATGGAATATGATTATTAACTTTGGAATAAAATTATGAACATTAGGATTGTAATCGATATTAGGATTGTAATCGATATGTAAGTTACTACAGATATTTACTTTGCTGCCTTTCATAAAAAATATATATATTTAGTTTGATGCCTTTCATAAAAAATACATATTTAAGTAAATGCATAAGTACGAAAATTTAAGTAAATACGCAAGTATGAACATAATATTATAAGTTCATAAATTCATCAAAGAAAAACATAGTTGTAGACTAAAAACATGGAATATAACTGGTTTATCCACAAACATCTCTTCTTTGTGCTCATATCGTAAGTGTTCATCATTGTTTACCCTGTAAAAAAAAAAAAACTTTTGTTATAACTTTAGTTTAGTTTAATTATTTATATAGATAGAATATGTGTATATATATATATATATATCAAACCTTTGACTTCTTGGTTTGGGTTGGTTTTTCTATAGATATCCCGTCGTCGTGGTCAGATCGTCGTAAGTATGAGGTGCCAACGGTGATATAGTCGTTACCCTGTTGAATACCGACAGAAAATGGTGGTAATTCGTCAAACTGGTTGTATTCTTCCTCGTCGTCAACATCATCAACACCAAGAATACGTCGCTTACCTTGCAATACTATATGGTATCTTGGATTGCATGGGTCTTTGACAAAAAATACTTGTGTGGCTTGAGTTGCGAGAATGAATGGTTCTGATTTATACCCATCCGTTGTAAGGTCGACAAGTGTAAAACCATGTTCGTCAACTTTAACACCTGTGCGATTATTGACCCACTTACATCTAAACAAAGGTATTGTGAATGAATCATACGATAACTCCCAAATTTCTTGTATGACACCGTAATATGATTCTTTGGCGATTATCATTTTGTCACCCTTTGTACTTGAGGCTATTTGTGTGACTCCGCTATTTTGCGTTGCACTTTTATCATCTTGTTTTTTAGTGTAAAATGTATAACCGTTAATATCATACCCTTGGTAAGATATTACTCTAAAATCTGGCCCCATCCCCAATTTCTCCACAGTTTTATCAACATTTGGTTCACCATAAGTTTCCTCCACCTTTTTCTTCAACCAATCACAAAACCCCTCGTTATGTTGTTTGGTATACCAATTATCTGACTTGCGCAAGTGTGTCGACCGTAGTATACTCTTGTGTTCATTGACATACGGAGCAATACATGTCATGTGTTGTAAAACTGTAAAATGAGCAATTTTTATCTCATCAGATGGTGGGGTGATTAATCTCTTACCAACTCCTCCAACGCCTGCAAGTCGACCTGAATGACGTGATTTAGGAACACCAATACTTTTAACGCCTTCCAAATACCCTGTAAATAAATCAAGTATTACAATGTCATTTATGATTAACAAAACTCAATTATTTTATAAATGTTGTGATATCAATACCTGTGCAGAACTCAGTCGCCTCTTCGGATGTATACCCTTGAACAATGCTACCTTCTGGTCGATTAGTGTTTCTCACATAACCTTTTAACACACCCATGTATCTTTCAAAGGGATACATGTATCGTAGGAATACAGGACCACAAGACTTTATCTCTTTTACGATATGAGATACTAGATGAACCATTATATCAAAAAAGGACGGTGGAAAGTACATCTCTAGTTCACAAAGGGTAATATAAATATCCTTCTCCCAACTATCCAATATTTCGGGATCAATAACCTTTGAATGAATCATGTTAAAAAACAAACAAAGTTTTGTGATTGTATGTCGGACTTCCTTAGGTAACAACCCGCGAATTGCAATAGGAATCATATGTGTCATCAAAACATGGCAATCATGAGACTTCATACCGAGCAATTTACATTCTTTCATCGACACCAGCCTTTTAATATTTGCTGAATAACTAGATGGAACTTTAATATCGTGTAAACATTGACAAAACTTTCTTTTTTCTTCACGTGACATGGTATAACATGCCGGTGGGAGATAAATACTCTTAGCTCTCTCAACAGGGGCAAGGTCTTTACGTATTCCCATTTCTTCCATGTCTTTACGAACATTAATCCCATCTTTAGTTTTTCCAGGAATGTTTAGCAATAGGCCCAACAAACTATCGCACACATTTTTCTCAATATGCATAACATCTAGGCAATGTCGAACTTCCAAACTTTTCCAGTAAGGCAAATCCCAAAAAATTGACCTCTTTTTCCAATTGTCTCTGGTCTCGGTACGAGATCTTTTTCCTAGAACGGTATTCTTCATATTTTCTACTCGTGAAAATGCATCAAAACCTTTCCTAGCCCTTCCGAGCTCTTCATTTCCGTCAAACTCTTCTGTGAGTCTTCGATAATGGTGATCTCTTGGAAGAAATCGTCGATGTCCCATATACACAGTTTTTTTGCAATGTTTTAATCTTATAGAGCTTGTTTCGTTTTCACACACAGGACAAGCTAGTTTACCTTTTGTGCTATATCCTGACAAATTGGCGTATGCTGGGAAATCACTTATAGTGCAAAAAATCATGGCGCGTAACTTAAAGTTAGTCTTTTCATAAGCATCGTACATGTCTACACCTGAGCTCCATAGGGTTTTAAGGTCATCAATCAATGGAGACAAATAAACATCAATGTCATTACTAGGTTGTTTTGGACCCTGAATTAACAATGACATCATTATGTATTTTCTTTTCATGCATAGCCATGGAGGAAGGTTGTAGATGCATAAAAGAACCGGCCAAGTACTATGACGACTACTCATGTTTCCGAAAGGATTGATACCGTCTGAACTAAGACCAAATCGTATATTTCTAGCCTCGTTTCCAAAATCGGGATAATCGTAATCAAAGTTTCTCCACTGAGGTGAATCCGCCACATGTCTTAACTTTCCATCATCCTTACGCTCTTCGGAATGCCAACGCAACAACTTTGACTCTTTAGGATTAGCAAATAAACGCTTTAATCTCGGTATAATAGGGAAATACCATAATAATTTAGCTGGAGGCCCGTTTTTCGTCACATCGTCGTCATAATCATTAGTTTCATTTTTACGTTTGTACCTCGATTCACCGCATGTAACACACGTATGAGCTTTCTCGTACTGATTTCTATACAACATACAATCATTGGGACATGCATGTATTCTTTCCACTTCTAATTCCATTGGACACATCAATTTCTTAGCTTGGTACACAGATATGGGTAGCTCGTTGTTTGTGGGTAGCATATCGTGCAATAACTCCAATAGACATGTAAAACTCTTATCGCTCCAATTGTAGTTTGTCTTTAAGTTAAAGAGTTTTAACACAGCGCTAAGCTTAGAAAAGTTTGTACAACCAACGTATAACGGTTTTTCTTCGTCGGCAAATAATTGTTGTAGTTTTTCTAGATCACTGTCATCAGCATTAGCTTCCAAATCATCGCGCATGTCATTTAAATTATCATTGGCCTCGTTTATATTCTCATAGCCCTCGTTTAAATTATCACTGTCATCTCTAATATGCGGAGCGTTGTTCTCATCATCATGATTAGAGCCTAAATTTATTGAGGTTGTGCTACGATTAGCAAGTGACTCCCCGTGTTTTGACCAACAAGTATAATTAAACATAAATCCATTTCTCAACAAATGATACTCGATGTCTCGTATATCCTTGAAGTCGGTAAAATTTTTACATTCCATACAAGGACACGGAACAAGTTCGTTTCCTTTTTTCACACGATCCTCTTGAGCAATCTTAAGAAAAAGTTTCATGTTGGTCACAAATCTTGGGTCAGTACGTCTAATTTCATACATCCAATAGTTACGATCCATCTGAAATGCATAACCAAACAAAAAAAATAGATTTGAATTGAAATATTAAGTATGATGTGGATGAATCAACGAAAATTAATATAAAGCGGTGAATCCAACTAGGGGTGTTCACGGTCCGGTTTTATCGTTTTTTAGGTCAAACTGTGAACCAAACCGTTAGTAACGGTTTTTTATTGTTGAAAATCAAAACCGAACCGTTAGGAATTAAAATCGAACCAAACCAAACCATTACTAACGGTTTGGTTCCGGTTCGGTTTCACGGTTTAGACTTCGATAATAAATTAAACTTAATTAAAATAATAACTATCGCTCCTAATCTAACTAACGATCTAAGTAGATCTTTATTTTATCTAATATTACAAGGTGCAGACTTTTTAATTGATTTAAAAATAATTATCGTTATATGAGATCGATAGTTTATGGATAAAAAGGAACTTCTTTTCATTTAAAATTTTTAAATAGCTGTCATCTTAACCTCTATCTCCTATAGGGCCAGTTCAAGTACAAAATGGCATTTACACACACAAAGTATCCAAAATGCATTGGAGCTAGGGCAAGGGTGCATACACTCGTAATGTATCTATTGCTAAATATTTAATAAATAAAAAATTAATCAAATTTTACGGTCCGACCCGGTTTTATACCATTGGTTTTTGGTATAAACCGCAAACCAAACCGTTAGCTACAGTTTAAAATACCTGAAACCGACCGACCGAAAGTGAAAGAAATAAACCGACCGTGAAACCAAACCAATGACCGGCTTAGACGGTTTCACGGTTTCAAACAAAACCGTGAGCACCCCTAAATCCAACCCACTTTTTGATTGTTATATCTCATTAAATTAGTGAGTTCATTAAATATAATAAATTAAAAAAGTATTATCATAAGTGTTACCTTGAAGTGTGAAGATCCACAATGAAGGAAACTAGGAATGAACAACTTGAGTAGATGTAGTTTTAATGAAGAATGAACTTTAACTTGAATTGATTTGGCTTGAACTTTGCTGAGAATATGAACTTTAGAATTTGCAATAAGATCTTCTATTCTTATAGAATAAATAATGATAGAAATTTTTTGTTTAAACTTTAAAAGTATTATCTTTGTTTTTGTTTAATGATAAAGGGATTAGTATGAATTTTTATTTAAAGTTAAAAGGATTTTTTTCTAATATTATAAATAACAATTAATTAGACGAGAATAACTTATCCGTAACCATATTTTCAATTGTGGCGCATTACTCTTATATAACAATTCTTATAAACAGTAAATTAATTTGAGAAACTTTGCTTATTAATTATGATATTGCATTATTGCCATTGAGAATAATAATTAAATTGTATATGTACGAGATAAGTCATAAATTGAGTGCAAGAGTGGGTTGTCTACACTTTTTTTCTCAATCAATATTTGCGCCAAGACTAAGGGGAATTTGTATTGTTTATATATAAAATTTTAAGAATAAAATGAGAAATATATGACGGTTCCATATAATAAAATAGGCCTAATATGACGGTTTAATATATTAGATCTAATACGACGGTTTAATGGAGATTTCATAAATCTAAATCTCAAATATGACGGTTTCATTTATCAAAATAAGACGGTCCAATAAAATATGTTTTATTCCAAATCTCAAATATGTCGCTTTCCATAAAATCGTCTTAAAAGCCTTTTCTAAACCGTCTTATTTGCTTTTTTTGTACTAGTGTATGCTGAATTATTTTTACTGAATATATCATTTCGCATTCGAACTAGTATCAGTTTAGATGATCTTGCTAGAATTTATCACTAATATATATAGATATATAAGAAAATTAAGATGACAATTTTATTTCTTTATTTACAGAAAGAAACTAAGACAGTACCCAACATAACTACATAAGGAAATTTGCAATAAGTAGCATCATGGTTTCGAGCTATCTTTTAGCTGATTCTTGGATAATGGTTTCGAGTTATCTTTTAGCTGATTCTAGGATGCACCGTATGCGTAAATCTTTTTGGGGGTTATCTTCTAGCTGATTCTCGGATGCACTGTAAGCATAAAATTGTTTGGGGTTACCCTCTTGCTGAATCTTGGATGCACCGTATGCGTAAAATTGCTTCGGGTTATCTTTTAGCTGAATCTTGGATGCACCGTATGGGTAAAATGGTTTCGAGTTATCTTTTAGCTGATTCTTGGATGCACCGTACGCGTAAAATTGCTTCAGGTTATCATTTAGCTGCTTCTTGGATGGACCGTATGCGTCAAATGGTTTCGAGTTATCTTTTAGCTGATTCTTGGATGCACCATACGCGTAAAATGGTTTTGTGTTATCTTTTAGGTGATTCTTGGATGCATTGTACGCGTAAAATTTTTTGGGGTTATCTTGCAGCTAATTCTTGGATGCACCATACGCGTAAAATTGTTTGGGGTTATCTTTCAGCTGATTTTTGGATGCACCATACGCATAAAATTGTTTGGGTTATCTTTCAGCTGATTCTTGGATGCACCGTACGTGTAAAACGGTTTAGGGTTATCTTTCAGCTGATTCTTAGATGCACCATACGCGTAAAATTGTTTAGGGTTATCTTTTAGCTGAATCTTGGATGCATCGTACGCGTAAAACTATTTGGGGTTGTCATTCACTTGATTCTTAGATGCAGCGTACGCGTAAAATGGTTTGGGGTTATCTTCCAGCTGATTCTTGGATGCGTCGTACGCGTAAAATTGTTTAGAGTTGCAAGTGGAAACATAATAAAGCACAAAGCTCGTTTAGTAGCAAAAGGCTATGTACAATAACATGGAGAACGAAAAAATGTATGTTTCTCAACCTGAAGGTGTAGGTCCCTCGGAGGTTGAGGTGCAACCTAATCCTTGTTATGTCTAACACACTAGCAAGTGCGGAATCCAAGCTAGCATGCAAACCGAGATAGAACAAGCACAAACACAACACACACTCTTCACCGATTAACACCACTTGTATTAATACGTATGAAAGGTTCGGTTACAAGCTCAATGTTTACAAATGTGTTTTGCAAACTCTCTCTCTCGTGTGTGTGTGCTCTCAACAGAATGCTCTCTACAAGACTTCTCACACACCTTTCACCTCTCTTGTCTAAAAATGAAGTGAACACATTACATGGATATATATATCCATCACAGCACGTCTGGTCGAAGGATCAGATAGACTGATCGAAAGATCATCTATCGATCTGAAACAGCTCGAAGGACCCACATATACCTCGAAGGATGATATCCTTCGAGGTCCATCCACATCCATCGATGGCTTATCTTTCGAGCTCATCGAAGGATATAAACAATCCTTCGATGACCCATCCTTCGACACAAACATGTTACAACAATGTTCTAACTGTTTGGCCAAGTCAAACCAGGAGGATGGTTGACTTGGTCAAACTTACATCGAACACACATATTAACGAACCTAAGACGTAACTCAGACTATCACAAGACATCGTTTTGTATCATGACAAAATACAGACAAAGTACAGACACAAGTGCACCAACAAACTCCCCCTTGGCTGTAGCTTTGTCTCGATCTTAATTCTTGTCTTCAAGTCTTGACGACTTTTCAAGTCTTCAATGTCGGAGGATCTTTAAAGTCTTCACGTCTTGAAAGCAGAAAATGTACCAACAAACTCCCCTTTTCATGTAGGAAGTGTGTTGACAAACTCCCCCTTAACACAAGCTCTCCCTTGATTTATACTTGTGAAGGTCTTGATCTTTACAACTTGAGATCCTTGTGGGGTTGATGATGGTCAGCGGCAACTCGATCATCTTTATCATTTGAGTGCCTTCACGTCGTGTCTTCAATCCAAAGCTTGTCATCGACCATGTTCTCCTTGCCTTTAGAATCTGCACATGCAAGAAATCTAAACGCGTAATGAGAACAACTGCTTGGAATATCATAAGTAAACGACACACATGTGACCATTGTTCAATCAAACACCGTCCGACAGTTTGAAAGTTTAACAAATTTATCAATTTTAGTTTTTAACTTTCAAAACTTGCAAATCTCGACCATTTATGAAGGTGCAATTGTTTTCCGGCTTATAATCAGGATTTTGGGTAGGACAGACTCGAGTTCCAACATCAGTCAATCAAAAATAAACTAGACGCAAAATTTTTTTTTTTTTTTTTGGATTTTATAAAGTTTATATTAAAACACACCTAAAATCTTTTTGGAATTTTTGAAAATTTCAAATGTAAAGACAGAAAACAGTAAATAAATATATACAGAGATGCAGAAACTGAAAGCATTAAATAAATATTTACAGACATTCTTTTTGCGAGTTTCGAGGGTAAGAGAATCATATCAGTGTACGGTCATGCCAAAACGCTCTTGTTGTTCAATTAGTTAACATTAAGATAAGCATCCTATAACAATTATCGGTATTGTTGTCCACTTAAGCTCAACTTATCAGATGTAATCATGGCGAGGGGATACGTTAAGGTATGATTTATACTTACCGACCGGTGTTCATCCACATCACGACACATTCCCGTATCAAGGTATGCACGAGGGTTCATCTTACCGGTGAGTATACCGATTATCATCTGTTTGACCGTATATGATGTGAGATTCTCACTTATTTTGATTTGAAAACAAGCCCTATGTGATAAAATCACTTATTGATGAGGAACTTGATTTTCATATGCATGAGGGCACAGGAGCAAGTCCGTGAACAGGTCAGTACTTTCGTACAACAGAGAGACGAACTTGACTCCCGGATAGATGTGATATTTTATCACTTATTTGAGGACATGTGATTGTTGATCACTTATTGAGGTCGTATGCAATATGTACACGTATGTATAGTATCATGGAAGATCTAGACTTGCGTCCCCGTTATTTTTCGGTAAAAGATACAACCATGATACCCAGATGATAAGCAGCATAAAGACCGAATATCTCAGAACCTCGGCAATCTCTCAAACGAAATTTCGGTACTAAGACCATATGCCAATGAATGGTTCCCACCTGGTCTTCAGTCGAATTAAGTTTATATCACCCTGCACACTTTAAAATGATTGTGAGCCTACCGATACATCTTATATAGAGCTGCTTATCGTTTATGGTTTAAAGAGGTTTAGACAGACCACTGATGTACTATCATTTTCTCTTTTGCTCGCCAGGAAACTCATTTTTGTTTTTCTATTGTTTTTGTGTTTTTGAAATTTTTCGATGTTTTTTGGATTTTCAAATTTTGGATTTACTCCCCCTAAAATCAACAAACTAAGATAAATTTAAAACACAAAGGTATTTACAAAAATGATTTTCCGATGTTGGTTAACTCATGTTTTACCTCAATGCTGTTTACCAAAATTAATTTTGAATCAGAAATGATTTATCAAATTTTGGAAAAAAAACAGTTGGCATGTCGGTTTGCGGTGCGGACCATGACAGCATTGTCGAGTTTCATATTGAAACAATCACATGTGAAGAGATATTCGAGATCAATGTGTCTGGTCAAGGAGTGCTGTACGAGATGATAATAATTCATAAAGCAGCTCAAATATCGACAAGTATAGGAGAGATTAGAAATTTAAAACCGTATCCCGCAACTGCTTCGTGTATTGCCAGGAATCTGAGCGCTCTCCCAAACTGGATATCCACCCGGTGTGGATTTCAAAGTCGATTTATGTAGCTACTTCACTTAATCCGAGATAGCTCCACACAGCAACAAGATCATAAACCTCCGGGTCCGGCTGGTCTTCCACATTGCACCAGCGAAGGTCATTGACTTTCTCTTTCAGAAGTAGTGTGCGGTTGTTCAATCCACGCCAAGGCATCCGCACACCCAGTTGGTTTGATCAACAAACACATTCTCTTCAATCACACCGTGGAGAAAAGTACCCTACACGTTCATCTTGTGGACTTTGAACTTCTTGTGGAAGAAAAATCCATGAATCTTCGAAAAGCTTCAGACGTGCTACTGGCGCGTACTTTTCATTTTACGTGAATCTATCTCGGGGACCCGATTAAAGCCTTTAACAATCACACTTTTGAAATGATTTTCATTTTGTCGAAGTTATCAATTTCTTTCGACGGACAACTCTGTTTCCCTTTTCCTTTTCTTTTCATCAAAAGCAACAATTTCTTCTGTCGCCTATCTTGTGTAAGAACGCTCCACTATCAACAATCTTACGACTATCGAAAGTTCCTCCTGGAATATCCTACACA
This sequence comes from Helianthus tuberosus, assembly GCA_030545235.1. NCBI lineage: Eukaryota > Viridiplantae > Streptophyta > Magnoliopsida > Asterales > Asteraceae > Helianthus > Helianthus tuberosus. The sequence continues at coordinate 14,095,965 of CM060354.1, read as the reverse complement.
CTCACTTAACTTATCAGATTGAGAGGGGGACCCAAGCCTTTGTGGACTTGGGTCGTCCTTGATCATCAAGGAAAGTGATCTCAATCACTTGATGATTAGGAAAAGGAACCTGTGGTGCTCCCCCTGATTGAATTACCTGCTTTTGCTTCCAAGCTGTTTGTCCTTTACCAGTATTTGAATTTATTGTTTTAGCATTTACTGGTTTTACAGTCTCAGATTTTGCTTGTACAGGTTTTTCTTCTTTGACCTCTGATTTTAAGGCCTTTTCAATTACCTTTTGATTCTTTTGCTTTAACTTCTTTTCCCTTTCTTTCAAGACACGTGGGTCTTGTTTCGGGGAAACTGATCGTTTTCGGTAATTGATTTCTTGGGGAGCACTCGTTTTTGACTTCAGCTTTTGCACGTGTGGGCAATATCTTACAATATGCCCAACTGTCCCACATTCAAAACATGTTCTCCGCTCTACAAACTTCGGAGAAACATGTTGATGACCAGACGGAGAACCAGACAATGAACTTTGTGATCTAGACGTGCTTGGACCTAAATCACATCCGTTGGTGTGTTGGGTGTAATTATTCTGATCATTTCGTTTTAAAATTCTAACTTGTTTTATAAAATCAATGTTAGATTTATCCTGAAATGTTTCAAGTTTGTCTGAACCCGTGGATCCAACAAAGTTCATTTTCGGTTCTCGTTTCTTAACAGGAGCTCTTTTGTTTTGCACCTTTTGTTGTTGAACCTTTGGTTGTTCAGTCTTAGGCTGCTGAACTTTAGGTGCTTGATCATTCTTGTTCTGAGCCTTCTTTCCCTGTACCTTACCCTTTCCGGAGTTGACTTGTTGTTTTCGCTCAAATGGTAGTTTTTGGTTTCCGTAATGTTTTCTAATTTGTTCACACGGAATTGGATCACATTGAGTGACGGTAAATTTGCCACTTTTGTTCCCCAAAAACTTATCAGTGCATCCTTCAAAAATTTGCTCAATTAAATCTTGATTTACATTTTTAATTGGAAAATCTTTGTTAGAGTAGATTTTGCTATCTCCTTTGAGCGTGTACAACAAGTTATTCTCTTCACTGCTAGATACAAGGGACTCCATTCCTTTTGACATTTCAGTCTTACTCGGTTTCACTGGTGGATCACACAGGATGTGATTCTCGATTGGAATATCTGTTGTAACCGAGTTAGACTGTTGTTTCACAATTTCTTCAGATTCATCATCCGAAGAATCAGCATCCTCAACAATGGGAGGACTCTGTTCCTTAACACACGATGAATCTGTCACATTCTCAGATTCTGATTGACCCGAGGATGATGTACCAGTTGTGAACCCGAGGCCTGCTGCAAAGTCATCTAGATCGAGTGGCACAGTAGGTTCAAAACGGGGCATATCCTCGTCATCAGGCAATTTGGAGTAATTGTGATTCATTGGGGGAGGACATGATTTGAATCCAATACATATTTTATCCCCCTTTTTCTTTTGAACGTCAATGATGTGATCCAATACATAGCGGGAATTGGAATAGCTTTCCAGTTTCTGCTTAATTGTCTCACATTCACATCGAGCTGTTGCCAACTCTACCATTTGCTTTTCAATTGTGTCAATAAGATTATTGTTAGCATGTTGTTTTCGCAAAACAACCTTTTGTAATTCTGAAACATCATGTCTTAATGACGCAATTGTTGCTTTAAATTCCTTTTCATTTCTGGTTAAAAACAAGTTAGCTTCAGTTGCTTTAGAAAGATCTACAATCAATTCTTGATTGTGTTTGTGTGTGATTTCAAACTGACTTTCCTTTTCAGCATATTTAACATTTAAACTATCACAATTTTCACAACTAACTACAGTGGGTTCATCGACACATACCTGACTTGATGAACTGTCGACATTAGCCATAAAGGCTGAATGGAGAGAAGATGAAGAGTAAGCAGCTTGATCCACCAAAATAGATCTTCTTTCAGTTCCTGCTGCAGCTTCTTCCAAAAGCTCATCAATATCTGCATCGGCTGACGCACTTGATGTCTCATCCACATGATCATTGCCTGAAGTGGAGGATTCTTCATCTGAGCTTCCACTATAACCAGAACTGTCTTCATCTTCAGAAGATTCATCACCATTGGTGGAAGATTCTCCACCACTGGCGTGCTTTAAATCCTTTACGACTTCAGCAAAACATGCTGTACCATCTGGAGCATCATTTCCAAATTGAAGCGACCAATCACAACCTTCATCTACTTGAACCACAAGTGCCTGGTTGGCATTTGATGGCCCTGCATGGCTTTGGTTGTTGACAGGTATCAACGTACGAACATTGTTCCTGTTCTGGTTCTGCTGGTTGCCTTGATTTCTGAAAGGATTTTGGTTTCCATGCTGAGCTGGTCTTGTGCATTCCCTTTTGAAATGACCCCGTTCACCACAGTTAAAGAACTTTACAGCTTGCTTGTCGAACCCATACTTGGTGTCTTTCTTGCTTTCCAAGTTGGTTCTCCCCGTCCTTTCCATAAACTCCTTTGCTCTTCGAATTGCACTAGCAAGAGCCCATTTGATATCCATCATTTCAAACTCTTCTTTATCCACTTGTTGATAATCTTCATTGGTTAGATTAATATTCCCAATCTGACCTGCGATCAATCCACAATAAGCACTAACCAAGGTGTTCAACATCTCCATATGCTCCTTGGCTATTTCGACACTGACTTTGGAAAAGTTGGAAGTATCTAATCTGACTGTGTTCGGATTGGAAGTGGCTTGAAAGTTTGAAGAGCTTCCATAAAACCCTTGCTGTTGCGGTTGTTGCTGCTGAGCTCTGCTTGGTTCTAAGAAAGGCGGTGGTGTGAATTGCTGAGCTGTCGGTTGCACATTCTGTTGTAGAGAAGAAGAATCTGGTCTTGAATACATCATCGTGTATGCTGAAGGATCAAACTGATTTGTTGTGGAAGGTCCGGTGTTTGAGATGAAGGCTGTTTGAAGCTTCGCATGTTGAGAGGCTTGTTTTTCTCCACTGATACCTCCTGCAATCCCATAGTACATCTCTGGATTTTGAGGAGTTAGTGTTCTTTTTGCCTTAAGCTTTTCTTCTACATCCTTGTTCTCCAATTTTTGAATTAACTCATAAACGGTGATTGTGTCTAGAACACCATTTTCTTTGAGAATTTCCAGATAACTGCTCCACTTTGCTGGTAAGCTATCAGCGAATCTCTTCACCATTTCTTGTGGAGTGGCAGTGACTTTAAAAGCAAACATCTCGCTCAACAAGTGATGGAACCTTGTAGATAACTCTGCCAAAGTCTCATTCTCCAAACACGTGAATCCTTCAAACTCTTTCTTCAGTAATTCTTGCTTGATCTTTCTAGATTGAGCATTTCCTTCACATCGTAACGTGAGCATATCCCACAAGCTTTTAGTAGTCGTGCAGTAAACAAACTGGTGGTAAATGTCTCTGTGAAGAGCTTGTGTGAGAATCATGAATGCTTTCTTTTCTAACTCAAATTTCTTCTTATCATCATCAGACATAGTGCTGTAAGTTTGTGGATTAGCTCCTGCAACTTCCAAATCATTGTCAAATGCGGTGAAGAAGCACATCCATAGATCTTGACCTTGCCCTTGCCCCTGAACATAAGTTCTCAGCCTTTCTTTCCACCATCCCTAGTCATTGATGTGATTTAGCTTTGGTGGTTTTGTGCTTGTACCAGTTTCACTGTCGTTCTGCATCATAGATTGAATACTGCTGCTTTGATTTCTGACCAATGTCCATTGATTTGCAGTTATCATTGCAGCTTGAGGTGGGGCAATAGCCTGCATCCATGCTTTGTTGAAATCTGACGCAGATTGCGTAGCTGATGATTGTGGAGTCAAAGTTGTTTGAGTCCACGCGGTTGGATCCCACTGACCGTTTGTTCCCATTTTATAAAAAATAATATATTGAGTGAAAATTGATATAAAATTTGAAAAACAAGTTTTCCCTTTTTTTAAAAATTTAATTTTCACAAACTATGTTAATATCTCGAATGATAACAACCAGCCGAAGTATTCTTGATCGAAAGACCTGAAAAACACAAACTTGTTAAACTTAAACAGACAAGGATCGAAGGATCAAAACTTGTTCGAAGGATCAACAGTGTTCGAAAGATCACTGTTGAGTTTCGAACAATTGATTTCGAAAGACTCTCCAATCGTAGGATCCTTATCTTTCGAATAAGAGCTGTAGATCGAACGATATATCCTTCGAAAAGATTCCTTAGATCGAAAGATAAGTCACAGACTTCGAAGGATGGTTATCTATCGAACTTCCTTTGATCGAAAGATGATCTTTCGACTTCGAAGGATATCCTTCGATCTGCACTGACACAGTTGACAAATGTGACAGGTTGGTGAAAAAGGTGATGGGTTGGTGAAATCTTTCGGCAGAAAGTATGGTCAGACCATCATTTTTACCAAACAAGATTTGAACCAATAAAATATTACTTAAAAAGACGATTTTTATCCAGAAACCGGTCACCGGAGTAAGCCGGAATTTTGGCCGGAAATTACCAAAATTCTTAAAAACAAGTTTTTAAGTTACCCAAACCGCCCTTTAACACACCCGGTTAGTTTAGAACACGTTTTTACGACAAGAAATGCGCGAAAAACAGTAAAAACGGGTGCTAAACCATGTGAGTTTTTGTCCAAAACACTCCAAAGTCTTGTATAAACTCGGTTTTTAACAAGGAAAAGAGCCACGGCTCTGATACCACTTGTAGGTCCCTCGGAGGTTGAGGTGCAACCTAATCCTTGTTATGTCTAACACACTAGCAAGTGCGGAATCCAAGCTAGCATGCAAACCGAGATAGAACAAGCACAAACACAACACACACTCTTCACCGATTAACACCACTTGTATTAATACGTATGAAAGGTTCGGTTACAAGCTCAATGTTTACAAATGTGTTTTGCAAACTCTCTCTCTCGTGTGTGTGTGCTCTCAACAGAATGCTCTCTACAAGACTTCTCACACACCTTTCACCTCTCTTGTCTAAAAATGAAGTGAACACATTACATGGATATATATATCCATCACAGCACGTCTGGTCGAAGGATCAGGTAGACTGATCGAAAGATCATCTATCGATCTGAAACAGCTCGAAGGACCCACATATACCTCGAAGGATGATATCCTTCGAGGTCCATCCACATCCATCGATGGTTTATCTTTCGAGCTCATCGAAGGATATAAACAATCCTTCGATGACCCATCCTTCGACACAAACATGTTACAACAATGTTCTAACTGTTTGGCCAAGTCAAACCAGGAGGATGGTTGACTTGGTCAAACTTACATCGAACACACATATTAACGAACCTAAGACGTAACTCAGACTATCACAAGACATCGTTTTGTATCATGACAAAATACAGACAAAGTACAGACACAAGTGCACCAACAGAAGGTTTTGGGTAACCACAAGACAAAGGAAAGGTCTACAAACTCTCAAAAGATTTGTATGGACTACGACAAGTACCATGTGCATGGAATGTAAAGTTAGATAACACACTAAAGTCACTTAGATTTCAAAAGTGTTCATTAGAGAAAGCAGTCTATACCAAGATAAGTTCTAACTCTAATCTAATAGTTGAAGTTTATGTTGATGATTTGACTAAAGAAGGAAATTGACAAATTCAAATCACAAATGGAAGAAAAGTTTGAAATAAGCAACTTAGGATCATTAGCATACTACTGGTATAGAGATCACCCAAATAAGGGGAGATATCTCAATCAGATAGACTGGTTATGTAAACAAAATTCTAAAGAAATTTTGAAATGCTTGAGAGCAATGATACTAAGATACCAATGGATCCAAGACTCCGGTTATCAAAAGTAGAAGGTGGAGAATCAGTTGATCTTACCAAGTATAGAAGTCTAATTGGATGCTTAAGGTATCTCCTTCACATAAGACAATATTTTAGTTATTTTATAAGATTACTTAGTTTTTTCATCAAAGAACCAAAGGAGCATCATCTAAAAGCAATCAAGCAAGTCATTTGTTATATCAAAGGAATACAAGACTATGGTATAACATATCGAAGCAATGGAGGATGCAAACTACTTGTTTATAGTGATAGTAGCTATATATTTAACAATGAAGAAGGAAAAGGCACAACATGAATAGTATTCTTCTTTGGGAACTCTCCTATTAGTTGGTGCATGTTGATGCATTGTATGTGGATGCGACTCGGCTCGGTTCGACAACATTGCGAAGTGAAGAGCGCGGTCAAGATATCCTCCTATCTTGACCCGGTACGACGTCTATAATGTGTTTAATGTAAAACAGTTACGAAATGCAAACTGTTTGTTGCTATTTGTTTATGATCTGCAAGTTCTATGTGCAGCATCCCCACGAATGATCTGCAAGTTCTATGTGCAACATACTCTCAGCAACAGTTTAATAGAAAGAGCACACCAGAGAGAGTTAGAGTGTTTCTTGTGTAAACTTTGTACTTTGTAAGTCTTCTGGAAGTAATACAAGTGAACTTTAACTTTGAATCTTTTCTTGTATCTTGTGTTCTTTGGCTTGGTTGCATACCCGCTTGGATTCCGCACTTGCGGGTGAGTTAAATAACAAGGATAAGGTCGTTCAAGATCCTCCTCTAGGGACCTACAATGCACACAAAAGCAACCTACTGTAGCATCATCATCTTTTGAATCTGGGTTTATGGCAGCAACTGTAGCAACATGTCAAGCATTATGCTTAAAAAGACTACTCAGTGCTTTGATTGGATGGATAGAAGAAAAGGTAACCTTGATGGTTGGAAATCCAAAACAGCCTTAATGAAGAACATCGTGTTTCATGGTAGAAACAATCACATAGATACTCATTATCACATCATACGAGAATGCATTGAAAATGAACAAATAGCCGTGGGGCACATTGCTCGAAAACTTCGAAAGGCTCATATCTTAATAAAGGCGGTACCAAGAATCAAGTTCACCATAATGAGGGATCTACTCGGCATCAAAGACATACTACAAGTTGATCGTGATTAAGGGGGTGATTGTTGGAAATAATCACTCACAACTCTCACACAAACTTAGGGGTCGTTTATGTAATCATGTATTAGTATGTTTTATTTAGTATTGTCATGTAAATAAGTATAAGGATCATGTATGTCATTATTGTATAGTGTATGTTTGTTTGTTTCATATTAATTAAAGGACACATCTCTTTTGATGTATGGGTATATCACCAAAGATCATGTACAAAACAAGAGTTACGATTTCACACTATTCAATTCAATGCAAAAAACCCCTTGATTCTTTGTCTTTGATCTTGGAGAATTTGATTGTTTGGTATCAATTGTAAACAAGATCTTCCCCATCAGCAACGCCGCAACCTACGACATTTCCGATGAATAATCTTTTTCTATTGATATGAAAACCACCAATTTAACATGTTTTTGAGGTTGAAATATAATTTTAACACACATTAATTCTAGGTAAACCATGGAGTTGGTGAACATGCTTTTTTTATTGTGATAATTTCATATGTCATCTTACATAGTTGTATAATATTATATTTACCCAATCAAAAATTCAGACTAACAAATGTACTCATTTTCATATTAATAACATTTATATATTATTTTTTTTGTAAAGATCGAGGTCATGACTGTTTAATGTGAAAAATAACTAGAAGGGTATTATAGTATATTGTATTAATGAGATATGTAAATATGAAATTTCACGTATTTTGAATGGGTATATTCAATATTAATTATTTTGGCTAGTTAGGTAAAAACAATAGTATATAAGTTTGGTTGGGTAAATATAATATTATCAAATTTTGTTGATAATAAAAACAATACATATAATATACAAAATAATCTTTATGTTTAATAACTAGTAGATATAAACCCACGCGTTGCGGCGAGGTGTTGATGCGGCGGAAAATTTGTAATGCTTGCTTTAGAATAAAATTTATGTCGGCACGTATATTAAAAGAAGAACTTCGTGACGAATAAAATACGAAGGATAAACCATGAAACTTTATATTGAAAACACAACCGCGAAGTAGTTTAGATGACTTATACGTTTATACTTGAGTTAAAATCTACTCTATCGTATCGCAACGCTCGACACGAGAATCGAAATCGCAAAACTCATCGCGCCGTGCCCTCCAATCGAGTGGCCAGCCGATCGAGCTGCCACCCGATCGAGGTGCCACTCGATCGAGCAGTCACCCGATCGGGTTACCACCCGATCGACCAGCCTTTCCTCCCCCTTCCTTTTATGGAAAGCCTATAAATACCTCTGTCAACATCACAAACTTACCTTTTCTGCACCTCTCGTCCGACCAGCGCTTCTTGCCCACTTTTCGAAACACATGATAAGAGTGATTAAAACCGACTAAAATTTCAGATAAGCAAGAGAACATCATAACAAATAAAATAAGAAGGATAAACCGCATGACGCAATATAAAAAACAAAACCATGAAGTAGTCTGTATGACTTGTACGTCTGTGTTTTACTTAATATATATTAGGTCGATAAGTATGATAAGAAGTATACGTTGTGCTTTGATTAAATTTTACGTCGAAATACATGATAAGACCGGTTTAAATCCGAAAAAAACTTTATGAACATCTCTAGGGTACCACCATTAAAAAATTATATCTCGCTCGCAAAGATGGTATGCTTAGAGAATGAGGGTTACATTTACAGACACCCTAATTAAATCTAAAAAGTTACCTAAGAGAAAACTCACTATTGGTGATGTGGCTTAAATGTCAATAAGGTGAAAGTAAGTTGGTTAATTCATTAGCAAAATGACCATATAATAACACTGATCCATTGTAGTAGGTTAAAACACACAAGTAAACGTCATTTTAAGTGTGGAGGGGTACCCATTTCAACTAATTTCCACTAATATGTTGGGATAAAATGTATGGTGAATTATTTTTACTGAATATAACATTTCGCATTCGGATTAGTATCAGTTTAGATGATCTTGCTAGAATTTATCACTAATATATATAGATATATAAGAAAATTAAGAAGACAATTTTATTTCTTTAATTACAGAAAGAAACTGAGACAGTACCCAACATAAGTTACATAAGGAAATTTGCAATAAGTAACATCATGAAGCACGCACAATCACACATAGTTGAGACAGTACACAACATAAGTTACATAAGGAAATTTGCAATAAGTAGCATCATGAAGTACGCACAATCACACATAGTGTGTGATTTTTTTTAATTGTACGGAACCCAAAGAACATGATCCTCAGGTAAGAAATGGCAAACTGGAACAGTTCCTGGAGTAATTTTAAGCAATTGAAATGCCAAATGCTTTGGGTCCCATTTCGAAGTATCTGTATGGCAAACCGCCACAGATTTCACTTTGGTACCATCCTCACCCTCCAAAGAAACTGCATATGATCGAATACCAACACTTATGTGGCAATAAAAGACAGCATATGCGTAGTTTTGGCTATGGCAAACCACAGATTTAGTTGCTCCGAGCTTCCTGACCAACTCAATTTTGTACTTTTGTGATGGTGTACTTTCTTTACCATTCACCTCAGTTGAAAGAGCTTTCACCTTTTCACCTAGTTTCGCTGTACAGAAATCGACCATAGATTCTAGTGAAGTTGCACAAAATATTTCTTCACCTTCAATACCTTTGTGCTCACATAAGCTAAGTGTTTGCTTCATGAGTTCAGCTACCATTGAATCAGGTTTAATTGAAAACTTATTGTAGATCACGGGAAGATCTTTTGACGAAAAAGGTATCGAATCTGAGACGTTTTTGGGTAGAAATGGATTTTTTTGGTTGTCTTTCATGAAACGCAACTTCATTTCTCCGTATTGTTGCAAGTCTTTTTCCAAGAACAATAACTTTGCAATTGGGTTATCATTTAGGTGATTCTTGGATACTTGATTCTCAGATGCACCGTAAGCGTAAAACTGTTTGGTGTTATCTTTCTGCTGATTCCTGGATGCACCGTACGCGTAAAATTGCTTCGGGTTATCTTTTAGCTGATTCTTGGATGCACCATATGCGTAAAATGGTTTCGAGTTATCTTTTAGCTGATTCTTGGATGCACCGTACGCGTAAAATTGCTTCGTGTTATCTTTTAGCTGATTCTTGGACGCACCGTATGCGTAAAATGGTTTCGAACTATCTTTTAGCTGATTCTTGGATGCACCGTATGCGTAAAATGGTTTCGAGTTATCTTTTAGCTGATTGTTAGATGCACCGTACGCGTAAAATTGCTTCGTGTTATCTTTTAGCTGATTCTTGGACGCACCGTATGCGTAAAATGGTTTCGAGTTGTCTTTTAGCTGATTCTTGGATGCACCGTATGCGTAAAATGGTTTTGTGTTATCTTTCAGCTGATTCTTGGATGCACCGTACGCGTAAAACAGTTTTGGGTTATCTTTCAGCTGATTCTTGGATGCACCGTACGCGTAAAACTGTTTGGGGTTATCTTTGAGCTGATTCTTAGAGGCACCATACGCGTAAAATTGTTTAGGGTTATCTTTCAGCTGATTCTTGGATGCACCGTACGCGTAAAACAGTTTTGGGTTATCTTTCAGCTGATTCTTGGATGCACCGTACGCGTAAAATTGTTTAGGGTTATCTTTCAGCTGATTCTTGGATGCACTGTACGCGTAAAATAGTTTTGGGTTATCTTTCAGCTGATTCTTGGATGCACCGTACGCGTAAAACTGTTTGGGGTTATCTTTGAGCTGATTCTTAGAGGCACCATACGCGTAAAATTGTTTAGGGTTATCTTTCAGCTGATTCTTGGATGCATCATATGCGTAAAACTGTTTGGGGTTATCATTCAGTTGATTCTTAGATGCACCGTACGTGTAAAATGGTTTGGTGTTATCTTCCGGCTGATTCTTGGATGCATCATATGCGTAAAATTGCTTGGGGTTATCTTTTTGCTGCCTCTTGAATACGTTTTCCTTCCCATCACCACTTGCTGCAAATCAATAAAATAACTTAAAAAAGGTGATACAATTAACAAAATCTAAGAAGCAATTAAGAAATAGTAAAAAAAAAAAAAAAAGAGATAAACCTTTAATAGATAAAAGATCCTTGATTGCTTTTGGCATAGGACTGTTTGGCAATACAGACTTCCAGTACACTTCAGGACTTATAGCGTGACTTCCTACAAGTGCTAGCTGATAACCAAATCACAGAAAAATGGTACTTCAAATAACAAATAGAAATATTTGTAGCTTGTACATAATTTCTTTTGTGAAACACACTCAAGTTACATATGTAAACTCGTCATGTATAAAAAACTAGTTTATGTTTTTTTTTTTAATCTACATATATGTAAATAAGAAAGATTCATATCTACCATTGATTAAGAAAGATTAAGGGCCAAGGTGAGTTTCTTCTAATTAAATGTTTTTTTTCACCCACACACACTATATGTGTGTGTGGAGGGGATCTATTGAGAACCTCATTATTAATGATAACTTAAAGAACCAATGTGGATTACTTGATTTTGTTAACCTTCAAATTATGAAAGTAAATAAAAAATTATTTAATTAATTATTTATTTATCTTCCATCTTTTCTGTTTCACTCTTTCAATGCACCAAGTATTATACTGATTTTGATTATGGTCAACTATTTCTTCAAACTAACTAATGATCAAACTGATCAAGTATTTCCTATCTAGTGTGTAAGTGTACAATTTACATATATACAAATTTTCAAACGAATAGCCAATTTCTTAAAAGATAAACAAAATCCATTTTCAAATTAATCATATATGTAAATCTTCGTAATGATCAACATTTAATGACAGTCTATTTACATATATATAAATATTCGTATTGATTATCCATTTAAAAAATAGTCGTTTGTTTACATATATATATCTATACATGTGTAAGTGTACTATTATATATGTATCAATCATCAAACTGATCATCTATATATATATATATGGGAAGGTTCATTGAAGAACACTAAAAAAGTGGGGAACAGCGGGGAACCGACTCAAACGAACTCTGATTGGACTTGTTGATACATGTATATGGACGCGACTCGGCTCGACGCGGCTTATTTCAGTTCGACCCGGTTAGGTTCGGCTCAAGCCCGACGTCACGACATTCCTCCGTCGTGCGTCCCAGAGTTCGACACGCGAAGCACGGAGAGCCAAGAACATTTCCCGCTGCCACATCACCATGACATCATCATGATGATGTCATGATGATGTCATGTGGTTGACTTTTCTACAATATGCATATTTGAAGAAAATGAACGTGCAGGTAACAAAGATTTTGGCCAATCAGCTTCCTTCATGGGTCAGCACCTTCACTTGGGCCAATCAGAACGCAGCATGGGCTTCAACAATTTTGGGTCAAAGCCCATATCAACGAAACAGAACTAGAAGTCGACGAAACAAACCTGTTTCGTCGACCGTGATCCTGATTCGTCGCCTATTGTCTGTTTCGTCATATGTATGTGTGTCTGTTAGTATAAATAGAGTTCATTTGTTCTGTTTCGACATAGAACACATAGAGAACACAGAGAGCATATTTGTGAGAGCACACACACCAGAGTTTTAGAGAGTTTGCAATACACATTTGTAAACATTGCTTTGTAACCGAACCTTTCATACGTATTAATACAGTGGTGTTAATCGGTGAATATTGTGTGTCATGTATTTACGTGTTCGATCTCGGTTTGCTATTCCGGTTGGATTCCGCACAACCGGAGTGGTTCGTATACAAGGATTAGGCGACTAGATCCTCCCCTAGCCGGACCTACAAGTGGTATCAGAGCCTTGGCTCTTCTCCTTGTTAAAACCGAGGTGTTCTTGATCGTGTTTCGGGTTTTTGAAAAGTTCACATTTTCTGAAAAATTTGTTAAAATCGGCTGTAATCTTGTTATTTTGCTTCATGTTTTGTTAAAAACCTTGTTAAAATTCACATTTACATGTTTGTTATGGGTTTTTATTAAACTTTTTAGCAAAATTCGTGTTTCGGAAATTTGAGAGTTCACCGGAAAACTCATATTTCTGGGTTGTGTTCATATCAAATTCATAGTGTTCTTCAAATTGTGCACCTTTTGATCTTTAAAAGTTGCTTGTAAAAGTTGTTTGTGAATTGGTAAGTGTGATTTTAATAAAATATTGGCATGCCATATCGGTTGGTAATTTAGACATACTGATAGGTTGGAAAGGTGTGGTGAGTGTCTGACATAGTTTGAATTATTTCACCAACTCACTGAACCACTTTTCGACGAAACAGGATTTTATTTCATAAACATGTTTGACGAAACATAAAATGGGTTTCATCTAACAATTGGGCTTGACTCCATTTTGTCATATCTTGGGCCTATCTGTTTCGTGAAGTTGAAGGCCCAAAGGACTCCCTGTTTCGTCGACTTTGCAAGTCCAAGCCCAAAAACCAGTTTCGTCGACAAGGATTGGTCCATCTATTTCGTCGAATATATTATACATCTTGTTTCGTGGACTTCTGATAAACAATTCTGTTTCGCCGTTTTTCAAAAGTTTGGACCTTTGTTTCGTCATTGACAATATCTTGGGCCTGTTTCGTCGAAACAAATTTTACAAAGTCTGTTTCGTGGAAACTGTTTCGTCGTGGGTATTGTCAAGTTTTAACAGAAGGCATACAAAACTGTTTTAACTGTTTGTTTTGAGTGTGTTTCTCAGGTACTTGTCATTTTACATCAAAAATGAATCCAAGGTGGAATACTCTGGTAAATACAGATATGTGATCTTCCGCACCGGTATCTTCTCAAGCTAATGCAATTTCTACCGGTCAATGGGCATTTGTATCAAATCAAATTCCAAGTGTTCAAAGCATTCTCTTAAGCGAGAGCGAAACTGGAAGTTTGAATCAGCCTCCAAAGTTGATGCACTTATACGAATATCCAGGATGGATTGATAGATTTCATACATACGTTCTTGGTCAAAATACAGAATTATGGTTGCGGTTCATCACAGATTTCGATCTAACAATAGAGGTTGCCGCATCATCTGCTGCTACATTTGCAGATCTAACGGAAGATCAGAAGAAGGTCTACGATTTGGAAAAGAAAGCATATGCCATCCTCACTCAGGCGTTAAGTAAAGACATTTATCATCAATTTGTCAGTTACAAGACAACGAAAAGGTTGTGGGATGCTTTGAAGACAAGAGGCGTAGGAAATGAAGCGACACGCCAATTGAGAAAAGAACTGCTGAAGAAAGAGTTTGATGGTTTTACTTGTATGGAGAATGAGTCGTTAGGTGATTTGACAAGTCGATTTAATCATTTGTTGACTGAATTGACAAATTTTGGGGTTGTTACAACTTCTGCAGAGATTGTGAAAAGGTTTGCAGATGCGTTGCCACCTCAATGGAATACTTTCTTAGAAATCATGAAGTACAATGGTACTTTAGCTACAACGAGCTTCAACGACTTTGTTCAAATCCTGGAAAACAAGAATCAGGAAGAAACTCTCAAGGCCAAAAGAGTTCCAGTGCCACAAAATCCTGAAATGTATTATGGAACTTCTAGCACTTCTACGAAACCTTCTTCGCATGCTCCAATTCAAACAGCGTTTGTGACCAGCACTGACATGTATGGCAATACTATCCAAGTTCCAGTCCCTCCAAAGACAGACATGTATGGAAATCTGCTTGAACCAGTCCCTCAATCAGTACCACAACAACAAAGCCAACGACCTCTCAGACCAACTGATATGTTCGGAAATCCATTACCTGTTCGATCTCCCGGAACAACAGACATGTATGGGAATCCTCTTCCTCCTCAATCTACCGTACCAACAGACATGTATGGGAATCCACTTCCTCCTCAACAGCAAGCTTGTTATGGAAGCACGTCATCTGATGGTCAACAATCAAAGCCAAATACAGTACGGCTCGACACCTCAAGCTTTTCTAAAGTCAGTGTGGAAGTAGCTAAGGAACACATGGAGCTGCTAAACACTTTGGTAAGCGCATACTGTGGATTAGTGGAAGGTCAGATTGGCAACATTAATCTGACACAAGAAGACTATCAGCAGATCGATAAAGAGGATATGGAAATGATGGACATCAAGTGGGCCTTTGCCAGTGCTGTTAGGCGAGCAAAGGATTTCATGGAAAGAACAGGCAGAACCAGCTTGGAAAGCAAGAAAGACACCAAGTATGGGTTTGATAAGCAGGCTGTTAAGTGTTTCAATTGTGGTGAACGTGGTCATTTCAAGCGTGAATGTACGAGGCCATCTCAACATGGAAATCAGAATCCTTTCAGAGGTCAAGGCAACCAGCAGAACCAGAATAGGAACAATGTTCACACATTGGTGCCTGTCAACAACCAGACTCAAGCAGGACCATCAAATGCCAACCAGGCACTTGTGGTTCAAGTAGATGAAGGTTGTGATTGGTCTATTCAGTTGGGAAACGATGCTCCAGATGGAACAGCTTGTTTTGCTGAAATTGTCAAGGATCTTAAACACGCCAGTGGTGGAGAATCTTCCACCAATGGTGATGAGTCTTCTGAAGATGAAAACAGCTCAGGTTACAGTGGAAGTTCAGATGAAGAGTCCTCGGGTTCAGGGAATGATCAGGAAGATGACACATCAACTGCGTCAGTTAATGCAGATATTGATGAACTATTGGAAGAAGCTACAGCAGGAATTCAAAGAAGATCTATTTTGGTGGATCAAGCTGCTTATTCTTCGTCTTCTCTCCATTCAGCCTTTATGGCTAATGTCGACGGTTCATCAAGTCAGGTATGTGTCGATGAACCCACTGCTGATATCTGTGATAATTGTGATAGATTGCATGTTAAATGTGCTGATTTGGATGCAAACATGTCTGAGTTGCAAGGCAAACATGATGCTTTACAAGCTAGTTTGTTTGACTTGCAAGACAAACATGTTTCTTTGAATGATAAGTGGTGTGAATTGCAAAGCAAACACGAGGCTTTGCAGGAGAAATATGATGTGACATTCATCCACAATCAAAAGTTGACCGTTGATCTTTCCAAGTGCACAGAAGCCAACATGTTTTATGAAAACCATGAAAAAGAATTTAAGTCAATGATTGAAACGTTAAAGAAAGATAAAACAGAGCTGACAAAAATGGTTGCCAGAAAACAAACTGACATTAACCTTTATATAACTCGTCTTGAGGTAATGCAAAAGGAAATGGCTTGTGTTAAAACAGAAAGTGAGGCGATCCGACTCAAGTTAGACAGTTATTTGAGCTCTAGCTATGTGTTGGATCACATCATTGATGTTCAGAAAGAGAAACGGGATGTCACATGCATAGGTTACAAGAAATGTCCACCACCCGTGAGAAACAATTATGATGCCATGCCTGATGAGGAGTATAGAACTCACTTTGAACCATCTGTTCCTTTGGACGTTGAGGAATTTGCCACAGGGCTTGGATACAAGAAAGAAGTATCATCAGATTCAGATGTGTCAGCAGATACATTTGTAACTGCTGAACAGAATCAGGATCCTCCAGTTGTGATTGAGGATGCTGATTCTTCTGATGATGAGTCTGATGATACTGATTCAGCAAAGTCTGATGCGGTGATAAACGAAGAGGACATACCTCTTGAGAATCATATTCTGTGTGATCCTCCTGCAAAACCAGCTAAGACTGTTGCAATCGAGTCCTCGTCTGCACAAGAGTCGGAGAGTGTAGATTTGCTGTACACTCTTGTTGGTGATGATAAAATCTATTCTGACAAAGATTTTCCTATTAAGAACGTT
This sequence comes from Helianthus tuberosus, assembly GCA_030545235.1. Classification (NCBI taxonomy): domain Eukaryota; kingdom Viridiplantae; phylum Streptophyta; class Magnoliopsida; order Asterales; family Asteraceae; genus Helianthus; species Helianthus tuberosus. Next base: position 14,079,218 of record CM060354.1, on the reverse strand, counting down.
AATCAATCATTAATCAGTAAAGTCTTTGAAAATTCAACAAGTAAGTTTTTGGGAAAGACAGGATCACGGGTTACAGTAACACAGTGCCCTCCTATCCCAAAGGCTGAAGTTATAAAACAATTTGGCAATCAGAAATTACCAACAGTGCAAAAACAGCAAAACCATACCAAGCCAAAAGGAAAATTACCAGCTCAAGGTCAAAGGAAGCCGAATCAGAAAAAGAAAAAGAATGTGAACTTTGTGAAATCTAAGGGAACAGACAAAATTGCAACATTTGAAAATCAATCTAACTTAGATTTTGTCAAAAAGGCAACAGTGATGAAAAGAAATGAACCAAGTAGTTCAAAACCTAGTACCTCGGGATCACAAAGTTCATCATCGGCAAGACGATCACATGATACTTCGGGGTTTGTTGAACGAAGATCATGTTTTGAATGTGGAACAATCGGGCATATCGTTCGAAATTGCCCGTATCTTCATAAACAAAAAGGCATAGTTGATGTTCCCCGTGACCACATTGACCACATGCGATCTGTTTCATCAAAACAAGATCCCCGCCTTGTAAAAAAAAGGGAAAAGAAACAGAAACGCCAACAGGTCAAGAAAATTGAAAAAGCAATTAAAACTGATGCAGTTAACAAACCATCTGTTTCTGTCAAACCAGAAAATTCAAAAACTTCTGACAACCATGAAGTTAAAATTTTAAAGAATAACACTGGTATAACAAAACAGACCTGGAAACCAAAAACGGTTAAAGAATCAGGGGGACCATCACAATTTTCAAATCATCAAAGAATAGAGGTTATTGTTATTGATGAAAATGGAAGACCCAAGACCATAATGGCTTGGGTCCCCATCTCCAACTAATGATGTGAGTTCATGTGCAGGGTGTTCCAGGAGGAACTATCAGTAGTCATTGGATTGTTGATAGTGGGGCATCCAGGCACATGACAGGCGACATGAAGCTTCTCTACGACGTCAAATCTATTAGAGGAGGTTATGTTGCTTTTGCTGGAGATAAAGGAGGATATATTACGGGTGAAGGAATGATTTCCAACGGGGTTGTTAGTTTTGATAAGATCAACTTCGTACAACAACTTGATCACAATCTTCTTAGTGTTTCTCAAATTTATGATAAGAAGTTCTCAGTACACTTTGATGCAAATGGATGTTATGTGCTGAAACCCGGCTTCAAAATTCCAAAAGAATGGATTCTCTTGTCGGCTCCAAGGATAAATGATTTGTATGTCCTTGATATGAGCCAAGCTATCACAACGTCTGCACAAGCAACTTGTTTCGTTTCCAAAGCCACAGAAAAAGACACAATCTCTTGGCACAGACGAATGGGTCACATTCACTTACGCAAAATGAATCATTTGGTATCAAATGAATTGGTGAATGGTGTTCCCCTTAAAAACTTCCATCTTCAAGACATCTGTGTCTCGTGCCAAAAAGGAAAACAAACGAAGAAGCGACACCCTACAAAGAAAATCAACACGGTGGCGGTTCCTCTTGAACGTTTGCACATGGATTTGTTCGGTCCTGTCAAGCACAAAAGCATTAGGAATGATCAATATTGCCTCGTGATAACTGATAATTATTCAAGATTTTCTTGGGTGGCGTTCATGGCACATAAGAGTGAAACCTTCGGTATTATCAAAAACTTGATCATTCAGATTGAGAATCTCTATAACTTGAAGGTTCGGCGGATACGTAGCGACAATGGTACTGAATTCAAAAATCATGCCATGGCGGAGTTTTGCACTTCAAAAGGTATTCTTCACGAATTTAGTGCAGCTTACACTCCTCAACAGAATGGCGTCGCTGAACGTAAGAACCGCACATTGATCGAGACTCCTAGGACAATGTTGGTAGAGTCACAATTGCCGATTCCATTCTGGACTGAAGCTGTGGCCTCTGCATGTTATACGTTGAACCGAGTCCTTACAGTCAAAAGGCACAACAAGACCTGTTTTGAGCTTATTAACAAACGGAAACCAGATTTGTCTTATCTTGAACCGTTTGGAGCTCCGTGCACAATAATCGATCCTAATGGAAAGTTTGGGGCAAGAGCAATTGAGGGATACTTTCTTGGGTATTCCACCCCGAACTTAAGAGTCTGGAATCTAGAGACTAAAAGGGTCGAGGAATGGTCTGAAGTCAGAGTACAAAGGCACACTTTACCAGTCAAATGTCCTGGTCAGCCTTGGATGTTTGAGTACGATGACTTTTTCAATTCGATCAATGTTGAAGCAGTTGAAGAAAATGTTGCGGCAAGGATGTTTTTCGAGAGTGACAATGCAACAGATTCACCGTTGGTTCGTCCCATTATTATCAATCAAGAACCATCTTCAGTGAACAATAATGCTCTCGACAATGAGGATTTTCACGATGCTACCGAATTGAACGAATCTTCAGAGGATGATGAATTTCTAGATGCAGATCAAGAAGCTCCAACAACAGCAGTACATGGTACTTCAGAAGGTACACCTCCAGTGGATGTCCCTAGAACAACTGAAGCTACTGCATCATCCTCTTCGTCAATTCCGGGCATTGAATTGATTGTTGATCTAAATCTCAACAATCTGGGTACAAACATTCCAGTTCAAGATGATCCAGAAACAAGGATTCACAATACCCATCCTCACATCTTGCAGCTGTCAAAAGGATTTTTCGTTATTTGAAGGGTTACCCTGACACCGGTCTATGGTACCCTAGGGATAATAACTTTGACTTGATCGCATTTAGTGATTCTGATTTTGGCGGATGCAAAATCGACGGCAAATCCACAACGGCTGGATGTCAGTTTTTGGGAAATCGCCTAGTCACATGGCAGTGCAAGAAGCAGACGTGCGTCGCTACATCAACATGCGAAGCTGAATACATTGCTGCCTCAAGTTGTTGCTCCCAAGTCCTATGGATCCAACAACAAATGCGTGATTACGGTTTTGAATTCCTAACTACTCCTATTTACGTTGATAATTCTGCTGCCTTACAGATCACTAAAAATCCTGTACAGCATTCAAAGACTAAGCACATCGAAATTAAGTATCACTTCATACGTGATTGCTTTGAGAAAAGGCTAATCGATGTTGCTTACGTCCACACCGATGACCAACGTGCCGACCTTTTTACCAAAGCATTTGACAAATCAAGATTTGACTATTTATTATTGGTAAACGGCATTAAGGTCAAGCAAGAGTAAGACCAACATCGGAAAATCATTTTTGTAAATACCTTTGTGTTTTAAATTTATCTTAGTTTATTGATTTTAGGGGGAGTAAATCCAAAATTTGAAAATCCAAAAACATTGAAAAATTTCAAAAACACAAAAACAATAGAAAAACAAAAATGAGTTTCCTGGCGAGAAAAAGAGAAAATGATAGTACATCAGTGGTCTATCCAAACCTCTTTAAACCTTAAATGAAAAACGATAAGCAGCTCTATATAAGATGTATCGGTAGGCTCACAATCATTTTAAAGTGTGCAGGGTGATATAAACTTAAATCGACTGAAGACCAGGTGGGAACCATTCATTGGCATATGGTCTTAGTACCGAAATTTCGTTTGAGAGATTGCCGAGGTTCTGAAATATTCGGTCTTTATGCTGCTTATCATCTGGGTATCATGGTTGTATCTTTTACCGAAAAATAACGGGGACGCAAGTCTAGATCTTCCATGATACTATACATACGTGTACATACTGCATACGACCTCAATAAGTGATAAACAATCACATGTCCAAACAAATAAGTGATAAAATATCACATTTATCCGGGAGTCAAGTTCGTCTCTCTGCTGTACGAAAGTACTGACCTGTTCACGGACTTGCTCCTGTGCCCTCATGCATCCGAAAATCAAGTTCCTCATCAATAAGTGATTCTATCACATAGGGCTTGTTTTCAAATCAAAATAAGTGAGAATCTCACATCATATACGGTCAAACAGATGATAATCGGTATACTCACCGGTAAGATGAACCCTCGTGCATACCTTGATACGGGAATGTGTCGTGATGTGGATGAACACCGGTCGGTAAGTATAAATCATACCTTAACGTATCCCCTCGCCATGATTACATCTGATAAGTTTGAGCTTAAGTGGACAACAATACCGATAATCGTTATAGGATGCTTATCTTAATGTTAACTAATTGAACAACAAGAGCGCTTTGACATGACCGTACACTGATATGATTCTCTTACCCTCGAAACTCGCAAAAAGAATGTCTGTAAATATTTATTTACTGCTTTCAGTTTCTGCATCTTTGTATATATTTATTTACTGCTTTCTGTCTTTACATTTGAAATATTCAAAAATACCAAAAAGATTTTAGGTGTGTTTTAATATAAACTTTATAAAAGCCAAAAAGATTTTATTTCTATCTTATTTTCGATCGTACGATGTTGGATCTCGAGTCTTCGTTACCTGAAACCTGATTGAAAACCGAAACGACTAAATCTTCATAAACGGTCGAAATTTGCAAGTGTTGAAAGTTAAAATTTGAAATTGATAAAATGTGTTAAAACTTTCAAACTGTCGGACGGTGTTTATTTAAACAATGGTCACATGTGTGTCGCTTACTTATGATATTCCAGGCAGTTGTTCTCATTACGCGTTTAGATTTCTTGCATGTGCAGATTCTAAAGGCAAGGAGAACATGGTCGATGACAAGCTTCGGAATGAAGACACGACGTGAAGGCACTCAAATGATGAAGATGATCGAGTTGCCGCTGACCATCATCAACACCACAAGGATCTCAATTCATAAAGATCAAGACTTTCACGAGCATAACTCAAGGGGGAGCTTATGTTAAGGGGGAGTTTGTCAACACACTTCCTACATGAAACGGGGAGTTTGTTGAGACACTTTCTGCTTTGAAGACGTGAAGACTTTGAAGATCCTCCGACTTAGAAGACATGAAAGGCGAATCTCGCGAGTAGCGTCCAAGGGGGAGTTTGTTGATACATGTATATGGACGCGACTCGGCTCGACGCGGCTTATTTCAGTTCGACCCGGTTAGGTTCGGCTCAAGCCCGACGTCACGACATTCCTCCGTCGTGCGTCCCAGAGTTCGACACGCGAAGCACGGAGAGCCGAGAACATTTCCCGCTGCCACATCACCATGACATCATCATGATGATGTCATGATGATGTCATGTGGTTGACTTTTCTACAATATGCATATTTGAAGAAAATGAACGTGCAGGTAACAAAGATTTTGGCCAATCAGCTTCCTTCATGGGTCAGCACCTTCACTTGGGCCAATCAGAACGCAGCATGGGCTTCAACAATTTTGGGTCAAAGCCCATATCAACGAAACAGAACTAGAAGTCGACGAAACAAACCTGTTTCGTCGACCGTGATCCTGATTCGTCGCCTATTGTCTGTTTCGTCATATGTATGTGTGTCTGTTAGTATAAATAGAGTTCATTTGTTCTGTTTCGACATAGAACACATAGAGAACACAGAGAGCATATTTGTGAGAGCACACACACCAGAGTTTTAGAGAGTTTGCAATACACATTTGTAAACATTGCTTTGTAACCGAACCTTTCATACGTATTAATACAGTGGTGTTAATCGGTGAATATTGTGTGTCGTGTATTTACGTGTTCGATCTCGGTTTGCTATTCCGGTTGGATTCCGCACAACCGGAGTGGTTCGTATACAAGGATTAGGCGACTAGATCCTCCCCTAGCCGGACCTACAGGACTCATTCCAGCGGCGTTGGAACCGTCTCGTCGAACCCAAACTAAGATCTTCTAACCCTAAACCCTAAATCCTAACTGCTAAACTCTAAACCCTAAAGCTAAAAAATAAGGCTAAAACCTAAGTTAAACCATAAAATCTAAACTATAAACCCTAAAAGCTAAACCTAAAGCTAAACCTAAAGCTAAACCCTAAAGCTAAACACTAAAGCTAAACCCTAAAGCCAAACCGTAAAATTTAATTAATTATTTATTTATCTTCCATCTTTTCTGTTTCACTCTTTCAATGCACCAAGTATTATACTGATTGTGATTAGGGTCAACTATTTCTTCAAACTAACTAATGATCAAACAGATCAAGTATTTCCTATCTAGTGTGTAAGTGTACAATTTACATATATATACATTTTCAAACGAATAGCCAATTTCTTAAAAGATAAACAAAATCCATTTTCAAATTAATCATATATGTAAATCTTCGTAATGATCAACATTTAATGACAGTCTATTTACATATATGTAAATATTGGTATTGATTATCCATTTAAAAAATAGTCGTTTGTTTACATATATGTATATACATGTGTAAGTGTACTATTATATATGTATCAATCATCAAATTGATCATCTATATATATATATATATATATATATATATAGGGGAAGGTTCATTGGAGAACACTAAAAAAGTGGGGAACAACGGGAAACCGACTCAAACGAACTCCGATTGGACTCATTCCAGCGGCGTTGGAACCGTCTCGTCGAACCCTAACTAAGATCTCCTAACCCTAAACCCTAAATCCTAACTCCTAAACTCTAAACCCTAAAGCTAAAAAATAAGGCTAAAACCTATATATATATATATATATATATATATATAGGGTAGGGATCTGTACATTAATCCAGAAGTGTGAGAAGTGTATTATAACACTATATAATACCATATGAACAACGTATCACACTATGTAACACTATATAACAAATATAACACTATACATCTATCATAGACATGCTATCAGACAAGATATAGTGTTATATTTGTTATATAGTGTTATATAGTGTTACATAGTGTTATATGGTGTTACATAGTGTTATACGGTGGTTATATGGTGTTATATAGTGTTATAATACACTTCTCACACTTCTGAATTAATGTACATGATCTTCTATCTCCCACTCTATATATATATATATATATATATATATATATATATATATATATATATATATGGGAAGATTCATTTGAGAAGAAGTTTAATGTTAGAAGAAAAAGAAGAAATGACATAATGGTAAAACATTAAATAGTTTATAACTTCTGTCATTAATTATGTTAGCTCTCATTAATAAAGCAAAAAACATTTTATCCTACACATTTCAAAATTTATCCTACAGATATCTTACACTTACTGAAATTTATCCTACGCATATCTAAATTTATCATACACATTTAAGAATTTTTCTTACACATACTAAAATTTATCCAACACATGTCGAAAATTGTCCTTCACCCTAAATTATTAGTGTACATTAATTCAGTTACAAGTTTAATTAGTTAGCTAATTAATTACAATTAAAAATTTACCTATATGATCTTATTAGTAAAATTAAATACACATATTAAATAAAGTAAAATGAAACATTTTATTGGTTTAAAACTTATTATTTTTATTCTTACACAATTTTTTCTTCTCATTTAAACTCTCCACTATATATATATATATATATATAGGGTGGGGTTCTAGAGTGAACACTGGTGTATTTGCGAACTGAGTGAACAAATCCTGGCCATTGATCTACACACGTGTATGGCCAGGATCTCATCATCAAATCGTAAAATACACTAGTGTATTTCAACATCAAATCCTGGCCATTGATCTACACACGTGTATGGCCAGGATTAGTTCACTCAGTTCGCAAGCTACACTAGTGTTCACTTTTGAACCTAATCATATATATATATATATATATATATATATATATATATATATATATATAGGGGATGGTTCAAATGAAAACTACTTTTATTGTGAAAACTCGAAAACTAACTAAAAAAATCCGAAAAAACATAACAATTTTTTTTAATGTTTTTATATATAAAAAAATTGTAGTACACATACACATGTGCACTACAAAAAAAAAATTTAAAATTTTTTTTTATATAAAAGAACCTGCGAAAATTGGTATGCAAAAAAAAATTTGTATGTTTTTTTGACTTTTTTAATTAGTTTTCAAGTTTTCACAATAACTAGTGGTTTTCATTTGAAACTTCTCCTATATATATGTATATATATATATATGGGGAGGTTCATTTGAGAATAATCTTTTTAAAAGAAGAAAAATTGAATTAATCTAGAACATATATTTTTTGATCAATGGTTGTGAATCAAGATATCATTTTTGTCAACTTTTAATTAATGCTTTAATTACTAAGGGTAGTATAGACATTTTGATGTAGAATATTAATAAATGTTTTAAAGAGTTACTCAATTCTTATTAATGCAACCATAAATTTCTTCTTCACCATCATTAATGTATTGGCCCCTACACAAATTTTATTAGAAGTGACAAAATTATTTAAAAAATTTGTGTCCTACACATATTTTATTATGAGTCGCAAAATTATTTAAAAGTGTTTGAGTACTACACATTCTGTATCCTACACTAAAATATTGTTTTTATGGTGTAGGAAACGTTTAAAATGTAAGATCATGTGCAGGATTATTTTTATTGTGTAAGGTGCACAACTATTTTATAAGATAGGCTCATTAAATGATTAGAGTTCATTAATTTGAATAACAAAAATAAATAATAGACTCATTAAATGATTTGTTCAAATTAACTTTGTATCCTTTATTCTTTTTATTCTTAATTTTTAATTCTTCTCATTTGAACTCTACACTATATATATATATATATATATATATATATATATATATATATATATATATAAAAGTCATCATATTGATCATCCCTTTTCATGCAGATCATCAGTTTATTCAAAGTTGAACGCCTATATATGTATATGAAAATGTTTTACACATATATAAATATTTATATTGGTTATCCAAGTTTCAAAATGATTATATATTATGTAAATCTTTATATTGATAATCCATTCCTCATACTTTTCTTCTGTTCATATATATGTAAATTTTCATGGTGATCAACAATTTTTTTCAATGACGAACACGCATCCACATATATATGTAAATCTTCATACTAATCTATCTATTTTTCAAAGTTATTATCTAAAACCCACAAATAACAAAATGAATATAACTAAAACACCATATTCAAAACCTAATAGTCTATAAAAACTTCAGACACACCGTTGTAGAACTATAAATATAAAACAAATCATGCTAATCAACATAAAACACAATAATGTTTGTCATTCCATAATCAGAGTCTTATTATCTACACAATAGAAAACTTTCATATATGATGTTTTAGTAATCTTTATTACGCTATTTGGGGATCTTTGATGTGTTTATGATTGATATTATGGTGTTTTATGTTTTTTTTACACTTTTTAAGAAATTTGTATTTTGTAGCCAACTCATAGCCTACATATATATAGTATATATGTATGTATATGTCCATGCTAGTCAACCTTTTTTTAACTTATTATCTGTTTATATGTTTGTTAATCTTCAAAGTGATGGCCTACTTGGATATAGTACATACTACATATATATAAGTTCATATTATACTTGAATATTTACATATATGTAAATAACCAATTTCTTCAAACCAGACATCTATATACATATCTAAGACCATTGGGTGTGGAATGGATAGTCTCTTTGGAGACTACCCGCAACGTAGGCGACACGTCATCACGGGAGGAGGAGCATCCTCTTGGGGACTACCCAAGGGTGTGGGGGGACTACCCACTAGAGAGAGAGAGAGGGCCCACTAGATGAAACCAGCCTATCACATTAAAGCATGCAGGAGAGAGAGAGAGAACAAGGAAGAAAGCAGCCCCGTCTCCAACGTCGGAAATCCGACGAAACTGCCGTGCCGGGCCCCAAGAGGGCGGTGTGCGACGTGCCTAAAGGGGGGGGGGGGGGGGGGAAGGCCCTTTGCCGAACCCCATACCCATTGGTCTAACTTTCCTAAAGATTATACATTAATCATTATAAAATTCATCACTATATAAAAATAAGTAAACTCGACTATGCATAAAATACGTACGCTCTTTGATTTTTTTTTATGGCAAACATGCACCCACTACAACTAATCATAAAATCTACACTTCAGTTTCCTCTAATGAGACTTAACCTTAACCATTTGATAGGAATATCGATGCAACACTTTTACTCCATTGACTTACACGCTCCTTGGCATATGCTCTTTGATTAAATAGTTAAATTCAAAATAAAAGTTACAAGGCAAATGTGAGACCAGTCCATTTGATATAGACCTATATGACTTTTAGAAAAGAGGTCATACTAACCTAGATAAGTGAAATAGCTTAAAATAATCAGAGTATAAGTAAAGAAAGAATATTATTTTAGCAAATACATGACAATACGAGTTTCAAAGTGTTGTTGAATAATTATTAAGTGGTTTCAAATTAATCTTCGTTATTTGCTAAAATAATTATTAAGTGTTAATAAAGAAGATTAATTTGAAATACATACACCTCATTCACCTCTCCTAAATGGTGAAAAATATAACTGTATGTGAAGAATGCGGTAACTGGGAACAGAAATTGTATTATATATAGCCGTCAATGTTCTTATGCAGATATAACCTGAAGATATTTTTTTTTTTTTTTTTTTTTTGTGTGTGAAAACCCAATCTTATTGCTAATGATTTCTGAGAGAACAATTCAACATAATCTTCAAAACAAGACGAATCGAAGGGTGAAACTACGGTTCCAATGAACTAGCCATGATGATGTTGTCCGATTTTAAAACATTGTAAAAACGTATTTCGATAAACTCAGTAAATCCCACCAATAGCAAATAGTTTATAAAATTAGTATATCCAGCTCGAGTTAAATGGTCGGTTCCTTGAAATCATAAACTCAACTGAAAAAACGATTTAAAAAAAATCATTTTTTTAGAGCCACACATATATTTCTATTATCCACCTATACTCGGATCTAAGATTTGAGCATTTCACCTCTTGGATAGATTATGGGACCACCAGGATAACTTATTTAACGAAGTATAAAACAGTAATATCATTATAAACATGTCAGATATCTTATCATACTACAAAACGGAATGACGATGGTGGAAGATATACTTACAGAAAAAAGTGCATAAACGTGGAGAAGCTTGAATTCCATCAGAGAGATGTTTGCAGATATACTTTGATGATGTTTGAAGGATTTGATGAAGTATTTATAGACTGGAAAATGGAGCTGAACAACACTTAGCAACAAATTAAGAAGGTGTTATAGATATGGCCTACTCCACCTCCACATGCAGGACAAAGTTTAAGCAAGACATACATGCCCACATATAATACAAAGAGGAGGTGAAATAAACGGGTCAAAAGCCTGTTGAGGAGTTAAAAAGAGTGGGAAGTCTAGGATTCAAACCTCGGTAACATCAAATTTAGAAAAGAAAAAAAGCCCGTTTATTTGTTAATACAATTTTGGATTAGTTAAGGTCAACATTTCTACAAGTGGTTGTAGAAATAAAATAAAAAATGTGAGGAAGCCAAAAAAGACAACAGTAAGTGTAGAAGAAACTAGTGGCCTTATTAGACCTAGGAAGAGATCAAGACAGAACGACCCTTTTGATCTCAATGAAACGATCGGAATCCAAGAGGATAGTGTTTCATCTGAAGATCAGGAAGCAACAGAAGACCAAAGTCATCGAAACGAAGAAATTTGGACTCAGGACAAGAATAATGAGGCCATAAAGGAGACGATGGGAGGGGCTGGTAAAAAGAATTTGATGAAAGATTTCAATGAGCAACCTATTGGGGAGGAAAACAATATTGATTTAGAGACACACTTCACAACCATGTTAGGGGGCGTTGTGGGAGTTGATCTCCTAAACCACGAACATATGATCAGACATGCTTTAAGGGAAGAAGGAATCCAAAATGTTCCATTATGAATTTTCCTTCTTTAAATATTAGAGGGTTAGGAGAGGGGGAAAAAATAAAGCGGGTTGGGTTAAGGAAATTAAAAGAGAGAATGTGATTGATTTCATTGCTTTACAAGAAACTCAGTTTAATGAAATTTCAGGTATATTATTCGAAAAATTCTGGGGAGCTAGTAAATTCGAGATGGATCACGTGCCGGCTAGTGGGAGATCTGGAGGGGTCGTCAGCATTTGGGATCCTAACGTTATCAAGGTACACGATTCTGTTAAACATCCGAATTTTCTTTTAACTATTGGGGTTTTAAAAGGGAGTAACAAAGAGATAAACATCATGAATATTTATGCTCCGCATAAAGTCCCCCAGAAAAAGGCTCTGTGGGAAGAAATTGGGGGGATTATGGGAATCTATTTTGGATGGTGGGTGATTTTGGGAGACTTTAATGCGGTTCGCTCTGCGGGCGAAAGATGGAACTCTAAGTTCAACAAATACTGTGCTTCAAATTTCAATAATTTTATTTTGGATAATGGGTTGAAAAAATTCAACATGAAGGGTAGGAAATTTACTTATTGTAAGGATAATGATAATAAACAAAGCAAGATTGACATAATCTTGGTTAGTGATGATTTTTTCTCGGAATGGCTGATGGCGTGTCTGCGGGCATTACCTAGGTTTATCTCGGATCACTGTCCTCTCATTTTGATTTGTTCGAATAAAAATTTTGGTCTAAACCGTTTAGAATTTTCAATTCTTGGATGGACCGGAAGGACTTTGACGAGGTGATTAGTAAGGCGTGTGATAATTTTATTGGTGTCGCGGATCCTAACGTGAAGTTACTTCAAAAATTCAAAAAGATCAGGGAAGATATCAAAAGGTGGAAAAAAGAGACTTTAGCCAAGGAAGGAGAAAAAGAAAGGAATCTTAAGGAAGAGTTGGAGAAGTTGGAGGAATGAGCGGAAGCGAGGGAGTTATCTGAAGAGGATGAATGGATCAAGTCAGAGTGTGTTAAAGATTTAAAGGAGCTTGAAGATCATAAAATAAAAGATCTTAAACAAAGAGCTAGAATAAAATGGGATATGGAGGGAGATGAAAATTCGGCCTTTTTCATAGTTACATTAACAGCAGGAGGGCCAACAACAATATACCTGGTCTTATGATTGACGGTGTTTGGATTTCCAAACCGTCTTTGGTCTAAAAAGTAATTAGGAATTTCTTCAAAATGGCTTTTGAGGAAAAATTCCATGATAGGCCTAAGTGTTGGTACACTTTATGTGGACGCGACTCGGCTCGGTTCGACTTGGTTACGGCACGGTTAGGTTCGGCTCAAGCCCGACGTCACGACATTCCTCCGTCGTGCGCCCCAGAGTTCGACACGCGAGGCACGGAGCGCCGTAAGCCATTCCCGCAAACACATCACCATGACATCACCTTAGTGATGTCATGATGATGTCAGCTTTTGTCTCATATGGGAAATTGGTGAAAGATTACAACAGAATTGAACCGGGCCGTAACCTTCAACATGGGCCGCAAATACTTGTGTGGACTTGGACTTCACTTGGGCTTCTCCAACGAACGACGAAACAGATTATAGCATATATGTATGTCGACGAAACAAAGTGTGTTTCGTCGACTTTGTGTGTTTCACAGAGAGTTAGTGTGTTTCGTCATGTTGTGTCTGTGTCTAGTATAAATACCCTTCTCTGTTTCTGTGTGAAATAGAGATGAGAGCATACATGTAAAGAAACTCTGCCAAAATTCTGTCAAACTGTGTTTGTATCAGTTTGTATTGGTTCTCATCCCGTTTAATCAATTGAGTGTGTTTCATTGGTTAATCCGTGTTATTTATTAACTGTGTTTGGTTTGCACCGTCTCGGGGATTCCGCACCCGTTACCGTGTTTTGTTATAAACAGGGAATAGGTTTCTCGTTATCGATCCTCACCGGAAAAACGGGACCTACAAGTGGTATCAGAGCCTTGGCTCTTTTCCTTGTTTAAAACCAAACAAGTTTGGGTTTTTATCAAGTGTGTTATTGTGATTTTTCAGATTTCGTTCTTAAAAAAATTTCATATTTTCTGGAAATATTTGCTGAAAATCAGTGTTTGTGTTGGTGCACTTATGTCTGTACTTTGTCTGTATTCGGTCACGATGTAAAACGATGTCTTGTTAGTCTTGTAGGTTTGGCCAAGTCAACCATCCTCCTGGTTTGACTTGGCCAAACAGTTAACATTATGTTTGTAAGTTGTTTGGGTCGAAGGATGTGTCATCGAAGGATCACTTATATCCTTCGATGATGATGAGCTCGATAGATAGCATTCGATAGATGGACCACGAAAGATCCCATCTTTCGTGGTACATGTTGATCGTTCGAGCTGTTTCTGGTCGAAAGATGATCTTTCGATCAGACTGTTTGATCCTTCGACCAGACCTGCTGTATTGGGTATAAATACCCGTGTGTTGTGTTCACTTCTAGATTAGACACAGAGAGACACAAGTTGGAAAAGGAGAGCACACAGAACACACACACACACTAGAGAGAGTTTGCAGAACTGATTTGTAAACCTTGTGCTTGTAACGGACCTTTCATACGCATTAATACAAGTGGTGTTAATCGTTGAATATTGTGTGTTTATCTTTTGCGTGTTCTATCTCGGTTTGCTATCTCGGTTGGATTCCGCACAACCGGGTTGGTTTGTACACAAGGATTAGGCGACTAGATCCTCCCCTAGCCGGACCTACAAGTGGTATCAGAGCCTTGGCTCCTCTCCTTGTTAAAACCGAGTGTTTTCCGGGTGTTTGAAGTTTATATTTTTCTGGAAAACCGGGCTGTTTTTGCTTGGTGTTTTGTTGAAAACCTTGTTGTTCATCATGTTCTCATGTTAGTTTTTGGTTTTCATTAAACATTTTAGCAAAATCTTGTGTTTGAAAATTTAAATTTCACCGAAAATTTATAAGTGTTCTTGAGATCTTCATAGTGTTCTTCATAAAAACTACACTTTTGATCTTAAAATTGAATATTGAGAAGTGTTTGTGTGTTGGAAGTTGTAAACTGATTAAAATATTTGATCATTACTTGTTTGGTGAAACCTGCATGTTCAGAAGATATGGTCTGAACATACTTTCTGCAGAAAGTTTCTACCAACCCGTCAACTTTTTCACCAACCTATCAGTCCTTTGTCAACTGTGTCAGAACCAATCGAAAGATATCCTTCGAACTCGAAAGACCATCTTTCGATTAGTGGAGTTTCGATTGATCAATCATCCTTCGAACCAAGGAATATTTTCGAAACATACATCTTTCGGTCTACAGTACGTTTTCGAAGGATAAGGATCCTTCGTTGGAGAATCTTTCGAAAACATTGTTCGAAACTCAACAGTGATCTTTCGAACCCTGTTGATCTTTCGAACAGGTGTTGATCTTTCGGTCCTTAGTCTGTTTGTGTTTAACAGTTTGTGTTGTTCAAGTCTTTCGAACAGGTATCCTTCGGCTGATCAAAAATGAATTCGATGTGGGGTGTTCCGGTAAATGCAGAGATGTATTTTGGTACTCCAACTCCGGATTCGGGTTCGCAAGCTAATGCTACATCTACCGGTCAATGGGCATTCGTATCAAATCAAGCTCCAAGTGTTCAAAGCATTTTACTAAGCGAAAGTGAAACGGGAAGTCTGAATAGGCCTCCAAAGTTGATGCATTTAAGTGAATATCCGGGATGGTTTGACAGATTTCATACATATGTCCTTGGTCAAAATACAGAATTGTGGTTGCGGTTCATCACAGATTTTGATCAAACGATAGAGGTTGCCGCTTCATCTGCTGTTACGTTTGCTGATCTTACGGAAGATCAGAAGAAGGTCTATGACTTAGAGAAGAAAGCGTATGCCATTCTTACTCAGGCATTAAGCAAAGATATTTATCATCAATTTGTCAGTTTCAAGACAACGAAGCAGTTGTGGGACGCATTGAAGATAAGGGGCGTGGGAAATGAAGCAACACGTCAATTGAGAAAAGAACTGCTGAAGAAAGAGTTTGATGGTTTTATTTGCATGCAGAATGAATCTCTAGGAGATTTGACAAGTCGATTTACTCATTTGCTAACTGAATTGGCAAATACTGGGGTGGTAACGACTTCAGCAGAGATAGTGAAGAAGTTTGCAGATGCACTGCCACCTCAATGGAATAACTTCTTAGAAATCATGAGGTACAATGGCACTTTGGATACAACAAGTTTCAGTGATTTTGCTCAACTCCTGGAAAACAAGAATCAGGAAGAAACTCTCAAGGCAAAGAGAGTTCCAGTAACACAAAATCCTGAGATTTATTATGGAACTTCTAGCACTTCTACAAAACCATCTTCACACGCTCCAATTCAAACAGCATTTGTGTCTAGCACGAGCTTGTATGGCACTCCTCCTCCAACAACAGACATGTTTGGAAATCCGCTTAATCCAGCTCCTCAACCAGCACCACAACAGCAACAGCAAATCAGAGCAACTGACATATTCGGGAATCCACTTCCTCCTCAACAGCAAGCGTGTTATGGAAGCACATCATCTGCTGGTCAACAATCAAAGCCAAATACAGTACGGCTCGACACCTCAAGCTTTTCTAAAGTCAGTGTGGAAGTAGCAAAGGAACACATGGAGCTGCTAAACACTGTGGTGAGCGCATACTGTGGATTAGTGGAAGGTCAGATTGGCAACATTAATCTGACTCAAGAAGACTATCAGCAGATAGATAAAGAGGAGATGGAGATGATGGATATCAAGTGGGCCTTTGCCAGTGCTGTTAGGCGAGCAAAGGATTTTATGGAAAGAACAGGCCGAACCAGCTTGGAAAGCAAGAAAGACACCAAGTATGGGTTTGATAAGCAAGCTGTTAAATGCTTCAATTGTGGTGAACGTGGTCATTTCAAGCGTGAATGTACAAGGCCATCTCAACATGGGAACCAGAATCCCTTCAGAGGTCAAGGAAACAGGGCCAATCAGAACCAAGCGAGGAACAATGATCGCACACTGGTGCCTGTCAACAACCAGACTCAAGCAGGACCATCAAATGCCAATCAGGCACTTGTGGTTCAAGTAGATGAAGGCTGTGATTGGTCAATCCAGTTGGGAAATGATGCACCAGATGGAACAGCTTGTTTTGCTGAAGTGGTTAATGATCTTAAGCACGCCAGTGGTGGAGAATCTTCCACCAATGGTAGTGAATCTTCTGAGGATGAAGACTCTTCCGGTTATAGTGGAAGTTCAGATGAAGTGTAACACCCTAGTTATTAATTCAAAGGTTATCGTATAAATATCGATAACAACCATGTAATTAATATTAATTTTCCTTAGAAAATACGAGTAATCTAAAACTTTTACAAAAATTATCCGAATAGTTTAATGTGAACAACTTCATCATTTAGAAGTGGCGATATAATCATGTGCGGAAGCTTGTGTTTTGAGCGTGTTCGGTTCCTCTTCGAGCTTGATCTTCATCCGGGCACTTTTGGTAATCACCTATAATCAAAACCAACTTAAACGTTAGTTTTGATAGTTAAAAATGAAGTCCAAACAAGTACAGGGGTTAAAAATGACAAAAATAGCATTTTTCCGAGTTGGGTGGCGTCAACGACTCCACTTTCCGCGTCGGCCAGAGGAAACTGGCGCCAACAGGAAAACGTGTTTTCCAAGAGGCGTCGGCGACGCCACCTTCCAGCGTCGGCGACGCCTAGCAGAATCTTCAGTTTTTCAGCTGTGTTGATTTGTCGTTCGTACGCACTAAAACGCGCGTAACTTTTGAACCGTTTATCCGTTTAACCTCCCGTTTCTTCCTACGTGTTTGTAATTTAATTCTCCATCATATGGAGTTAAAATCTAACATCCGGTTTAACAAAATTTCAGACTTTTAAGTCTTCGGATTATTACCCCTTTTTACTCGATTTTGACCCATTCGTGTATTTATCAAACAAACATGTTTGTTTGACTCTAATTTCTCATAAATTCCATAAAGTCATTGTTGTTTATCATAAGAGATTCAAAATCCCGGTTTACATACATACTTAAACCCGTTTTTACTTAAATGCTTATTTTGACCCGTTAAGGGTATTTAAGCATTTATCCACATAATTCATGCTTCTTCGCTTTTAGCATTCTATCCTCACATTACCTATCAATTGATCTTCCACCACGACTATAATTGAGGTGGATTTAAAGTGGCGATCAATATATTCCGAGTTTTACCCTTCGAAATGTTATTTTACGGAAAAGACTCATATAGAGTCATTTGACCAAGGATTTACATCTTTCGTCTCTTATACTTATTCTAATTATTAATTTGATCATAAAACTCGTTTCAAAACTACCCTTAAAGGTCGTTTGTCCAATTTAGCTTATAAGGGCATTTTAGTCCATTTTAGCCAATCATTTACGATGAAGGCCCTTTGAAAGCATATTCGACCCATAATTCCTCTTTTAACATATAATTATGTTTGAAAAGTCATTAAGCTTTCCAAACGCAATGTCCGTTATATAAAACATTTGGCTTACTTATCAAATAACCAAATGTCTAATTTGACTTCTTTTTAACGCTCATTGAACCTTACGTTCTAAATGAGTGTTACCCCTTTTTCACATACCTGGCGCGGATCAAGATTTTGACCCATTTTTAACATCTTGCTTTTATAACCGCTAATTCATAGCATTGCTAATGCCCTTTTGACATTTACTCCTGAAATAATATAACTAGACAATAATCATTAGTCGTTATTGTCAAAAGGTGATATCTTCACCTTTTGACCCATTTGGTCTAAGTGACCGATTATATTGGCGAGATGATATTTATTACCATC
This sequence comes from Helianthus tuberosus, assembly GCA_030545235.1. NCBI lineage: Eukaryota > Viridiplantae > Streptophyta > Magnoliopsida > Asterales > Asteraceae > Helianthus > Helianthus tuberosus. The sequence continues at coordinate 14,060,606 of CM060354.1, read as the reverse complement.
TCATCTATATGACTCGCTCCGGTTCACACCGTGCGGTCATTTCATTTATTAGTCGTTTCTTAACGCTTTTTAGCCTATCATAGCTTACATCACACATTGCCCTTCAAAACCAATAGTTATGGTCAACGCGTGACCAATTTACCGTTTTACCCTTGTTGTTTGCTTTGGTTTACCATATAAGGTACCCATTCAAAAGTTTCATTTTCCATTTGTCATAAAATGATCAAATTACCGATTTAGCTTCTTTCTAACCATCAACATGGTTTCTTGTCATACTCGACTATCTTGTTCCGTACGTTTACACGCCGGAACATCGTACCCCAATTATGTATTTGTCTTATTCGTAACTAATACAATAAGAGAATATTCTAAAATATAAGACTAGTGTAAGCTATACTTACATTACTTCCAAATTTTGCTTTTCCGTCATCCTTTCTTCGTTTGACCCGCTTTGTTCCCAAGTTTTCACCTAGCTTGTTAATCGTCAAACTATCATTGCAAATTGTAAGATGGTTAGATTAGTCATAATTATTCACGACTATTCCATCTCACTTATTTCATACGTCGAAACTACTATTCGACTTCATGATTAGTTAACTTAGCTTATTAAAGTTAACCACTTTAAATCACAAGGTTCACAACATTAGGTCTAAATCAACATTATATTTAGAACCCTTCTCACTTCATATTACGCGTAATCACCATATCATTCAAATGCGCGTTTTCGCTCTAATTTCAACACTTTAGTTTTCACTTAGGCATTTTAACAAACACCTAATGTGCATACATTTCTACACACTTACAACTAGTTCATAACTAGTTATTTTTACCAAGATTAACATCAAAATTCACCACTATCACTTATGATCAAATACTCAAACTTGCAAATTGTTTAAGTATTTCCCAATTACTAACATGCATGATGATCCTAATGACAATCATATCATCAAATTCATCATATGATTAAAACCCACTTAACCTAGTGTGGCAAATCATTCAATCATTCAATCCATAGCATGTTATGTATGATTTTCACTTAGGGTTTTGTTCCTAAGCAAATATACATCACTAATCTAGCCATAGCCTCTCTAATCCATGCCTAATTCGCGATTAGGATGATTATCCAATTTTTGCAACTTCAAGATAATTAGAAATTCGACATACCTTACGATCCCCTTGACTTGGTGACCGTTTCTATGTATTCAAATCCGAATTTGACCCTTGTTTGATCCTCCAATTTGAGGGTTTTGTGGAATTTTAGGGTTGAGCTCCATGGGAGCTTGCTCCTGCTCGATCTCAAACACACACCGTGTGTGTGTTTGTGTGTTTTGTTTAGTTAAATAACTTTTCTAGTTATCCCACTTTAACCCCTCGTGTTTGGTTCGTTATTAAGTAGGCCACAACCTACTTATTTTTAACAATATTCCCACTTATTAACTAGGTTTAATATTCCTAGTTAACTTAGCGGGTTCAGGAATATTTATGACTAAGTTCATTTTCAGTCCCGTTACGTCGGGCCTTCTATAAACTTTATTTCCTCAAAAGCCTTTATTCTACTTTTATTTAATATTAGGTTTATTTATTTAAAATCCTAATATTCACCGGGTTATTTTTACCACTAACGGTATTTTACCCGTCTTTTAGTATTAACCTGGGTTAATTACCAAACCAATTTTCGGGGTGTTACAAGTCTACCCACCTTAAAGAGGTTTCGTCCTCGAAACCTTTTCTTACGTAATTCATTGAGTTTAAACTCAATGTATTTGAGCCGAGAGGTCTTTTAAACATTACCTATACTTCTTAACCAATCGTTAGTATTACCCGAAAAGTGCGGTAACATCCTTTTGGTTACTAATTGTCTTCATATCTCATACGACATAGTGTAACTTCGAGATAACGTAATTCCGTTATTTCTACTAGTTTAGTTAACTTAGCGATTTCCATCGCTTTTTTATATATTATTGAATTCTTTATGAATCCGTTACTTTGACCCGTTTAAAGGTCTTTAGTGAAATCTTTCACTTTTAGCGACAATTTTCCTCTGTTTTCAATTTTACTTATTCGGTTCAGCTATACCGAATCTACCGTTTACAAGCAAACCAAATTTCTTGATTTGAATTGGTGACCTTAACCGGTCTCACCAACTAGTCTTATTAGTCCATTTACTTTTATCGCTCGTTTGGTTATAATGCGATCTTACTTCGCATTACATTTCCTAACCGTGATCGTGTCACATCGAGTTTAGTTTGCTAAACCTTTTATTTTCGAAAATAAGACTTTTTGAATATATCGTCTTGCGCCTATCAGTGTCAAGACTTGTATCCTTCATGCTTATTATTTAAATTCCTATCAGAATTTATGTTTATAAAAACGTTATTTCTTGCTAAAACCAAAGTTTTAGTTTTATGCGGGGAATCACAACTAGTTCCCCTTGCTATACACTATTGACCCGTAGATTCTTTCACTTAGCCCCATAGGCCAGTTCCTTAAGGTTTTTTTTTTTTTTTTTTTTTTTTTTTTTTTTAAGGTGAGATATTAACAACTCGTTTCCTTCTCTTTATGACCCGAGGGTCTTTTTGGTCCGTAGACCTTAACACTGTGTTTAATCCCGTAGGTTATGATGATCCCGTAGATCATCTTTTATTCTTGTCTATTTTCAATGTACATATATATATATATATATATAGCTTCCAGGCATCTCTTAATATGTTTGGAATCGTTTATTTTCACCCTTGAACTTCAATTGACCTTGACCGTAGTCTAAGGTCTCATTTGTTTACTTCCGGACTAATCCTTCCGACTTTATGACTTCTGACGTTATTTACGCGTCAGTTTGTTCTTATGCTTACTGTTATTTGATTTACATATATTCTTATTTGGTTATATCCCATTACCGGGCTTATTATTCTCTTGCATTGAACGCTACCTTTATCTGGCTAACGTTCATTAGTGCCATTCGGCGTTATATTGTATTCAACTTGTTTGACCTATTAATGTGAAATCCATCACTTATAATAATCAACTTTATTCTTTATTCAACCCATTCGACTTCGAATAGTTGAACATATTTACTCACGATTTCTATTTACGAGATTTTGTAGTCATAACTCGTAATCCAAGTCCTTTGATTTCTCAACCCGTGTTCACGTCTCTTGGTTTCTACGCATGTGTTTAATTCTTACCCATTAACCGGGTGTTTTACCGAAATCGTTATTATTGCAACCCTCCAGGTATGCATTAAGACCTCGCTTCATTTTTATATTCAGACTTTGCCCTTAAGTTTGATGTTTTACAAAAACGACCCGTTAAGGGTATTTATTTGCATGTTCTGGGTTCGAGTGTAAGTACACTCCCTCCCGATACCTGTCTAAAACATTTTTCATGCTTGCGTTTTCTGGGTTCGAGTGTAAGTACACTCCCTCCCAATTCTTGTCTAAAACATTTTACATGCTTGTGTTTTCTGGGTTCGAGTGTAAGTACACTCCCTCCCAATTCTTGTCTAAAACATTTTACATGCTTGTGTGTCCCTTCACTCGGGCTCATTATCCTAATGTAACACGCTTCCGTCACTCGGTTGTGTGTTTACATTATTTTCAAATATCTTGCTTATCTGTCTCACTTGGGTACTTTTTAACTAGTCCCATTCACCCTGCCATTACCACATCGGACATAAACGTGTCCGCCATAAGAAGTTCATGGTATCATATGCCACTACTTACTTGGCCAGAGTAAGCGATTAACACATGATACACATGACCTTTTTATAGTTTTCACATCATGCCCTATGTAAGTAACTCCTCAACTTATCTCCATGTTTATGGTTTCATTTGGTAAAACTTTATTTAATTGTTAGTTAACAATTATTAGTTTTAGTCGTTTATCCTTGAACATGTACAATGTCCCTTTTTATAAACATTTATTCACATTCACTGATGTGATCATTACTTTTCTCCATAGGATTTATATTGAGAATACTTACTTGGATGATCACTCTCATCCAAGTTTCTATATAAACAAGTCTTGTTATTCATTTGTTATTCATCATGTGAATAACACATTTCCTATTAAATTTCTCTTGGAAATCAGGTTTTCCAAGTTATATCATATGTGTATGCAACCGTTATTACTTACGTGTTTGTTGCATATAACGACTCGTGCGATTAAATTTAAAAGTATGCACCTGGTAATGCTTGCCCTAACGGGCTTCTCTTGTCATTAGTCTTGTTCGCGACCATTACGCGATTTTGGTCCTTGATGAGTATGCTCTTCCTGTCATACCTCGGACCGTTCCATCATCATATCCATAATTCGTTCAACTCCCGTCATCTTCAGACGCGAGTGTCCTTCAATTAAAACATTCACAAGTGTTAGTAATGTCCACTTCAATAATCGCCCATATTATAATACAAGGCTTTTTCTATTATACGCGTCAACGCGCGTATTTTCGTCAACTATCTCAGTCGTTTTAATTGGGGTAACGTGTATCACACGATAGCCCTGTGTGTTGTTTACAACACTTTAGCATGCTAAGTTATTAACATACTTGTACTTACCGGATTTGCGATCAAGCTTCGAACAGAACACTTTACCCTTTAACCTTGGGCTCTGATTACCAACTTGTAACACCCTAGTTATTAATTCAAAGGTTATCGTATAAATATCGATAACAACCATGTAATTAATATTAATTTTCCTTAGAAAATACGAGTAATCTAAAACTTTTACAAAAATTATCCGAATAGTTTAATGTGAACAACTTCATCATTTAGCAGTGGCGATATAATCATGTGCGGAAGCTTGTGTTTTGAGCGTGTTCGGTTCCTCTTCGAGCTTGATCTTCATCCGGGCACTTTTGGCAATCACCTATAATCAAAACCAACTTAAACGTTAGTTTTGATAGTTAAAAATGAAGTCCAAACAAGTACAGGGGTTAAAAATGACAAAAATAGCATTTTTCCGAGTTGGGTGGCATCAACGACTCCACTTTCCGCGTCGGCCAGAGGAAACTGGCGCCAACAGGAAAACGTGTTTTCCAAGAGGCGTCGGCGACGCCACCTTCCAGCGTCGGCGACGCCTAGCAGAATCTTCAGTTTTTCAGCTGTGTTGATTTGTCGTTCGTACGCACTAAAACGCGCGTAACTTTTGAACCGTTTATCCGTTTAACCTCCCGTTTCTTCCTACGTGTTTGTAATTTAATTCTCCATCATATGGAGTTAAAATCTAACATCCGGTTTAACAAAATTTCAGACTTTTAAGTCTTCGGATTATTACCCCTTTTTACTCAATTTTGACCCATTCGTGTATTTATCAAACAAACATGTTTGTTTGACTCTAATTTCTCATAAATTCCATAAAGTCATTGTTGTTTATCATAAGAGATTCAAAATCCCGGTTTACATACATACTTAAACCCGTTTTTACTTAAATGTTTATTTTGACCCGTTAAGGGTATTTAAGCATTTATCCACATAATTCATGCTTCTTCGCTTTTAGCATTCTATCCTCACATTACCTATCAATTGATCTTCCACCACGACTATAATTGAGGTGGATTTAAAGTGGCGATCAATATATTCCGAGTTTTACCCTTCGAAATGTTATTTTACGGCAAAGACTCATATAGAGTCATTTGACCAAGGATTTACATCTTTCGTCTCTTATACTTATTCTAATTATTAATTTGATCATAAAACTCGTTTCAAAACTACCCTTAAAGGTCGTTTGTCCAATTTAGCTTATAAGGGCATTTTAGTCCATTTTAGCCAATCATTTACGATGAAGGCCCTTTGAAAGCATATTCGACCCATAATTCCTCTTTTAACATATAATTATGTTTGAAAAGTCATTAAGCTTTCCAAACGCAATGTCTGTTATATAAAACATTTGGCTTACTTATCAAATAACCAAATGTCTAATTTGACTTCTTTTTAACGCTCATTGAACCTTACGTTCTAAATGAGTGTTACCCCTTTTTCACATACCTGGCGCGGATCAAGATTTTGACCCATTTTTAACATCTTGCTTTTATAACCGCTAATTCATAGCATTGCTAATGCCCTTTTGACATTTACTCCTGAAATAATATAACTAGACAATAATCATTAGTCGTTATTGTCAAAAGGTGATATCTTCACCTTTTGACCCATTTGGTCTAAGTGACCGATTATATTGGCGAGATGATATTTATTACCATCTCATCTATATGACTCGCTCCGGTTCACACCGTGCGGTCATTTCATTTATTAGTCGTTTCTTAACGCTTTTTAGCCTATCATAGCTTACATCACACATTGCCCTTCAAAACCAATAGTTATGGTCAACGCGTGACCAATTTACCGTTTTACCCTTGTTGTTTGCTTTGGTTTACCATATAAGGTACCCATTCAAAAGTTTCATTTTCCATTTGTCATAAAATGATCAAATTACCGATTTAGCTTCTTTCTAACCATCAACATGGTTTCTTGTCATACTCGACTATCTTGTTCCGTACGTTTACACGCCGGAACATCGTACCCCAATTATGTATTTGTCTTATTCGTAACTAATACAATAAGAGAATATTCTAAAATATAAGACTAGTGTAAGCTATACTTACATTACTTCCAAATTTTGCTTTTCCGTCATCCTTTCTTCGTTTGACCCGCTTTGTTCCCAAGTTTTCACCTAGCTTGTTAATCGTCAAACTATCATTGCAAATTGTAAGATGGTTAGATTAGTCATAATTATTCACGACTATTCCATCTCACTTATTTCATACGTCGAAACTACTATTCGACTTCATGATTAGTTAACTTAGCTTATTAAAGTTAACCACTTTAAATCACAAGGTTCACAACATTAGGTCTAAATCAACATTATATTTAGAACCCTTCTCACTTCATATTACGCGTAATCGCCATATCATTCAAATGCGCGTTTTCGCTCTAATTTCAACACTTTAGTTTTCACTTAGGCATTTTAACAAACACCTAATGTGCATACATTTCTACACACTTACAACTAGTTCATAACTAGTTATTTTTTCCAAGATTAACATCAAAATTCACCACTATCACTTATGATCAAATACTCAAACTTGCAAATTGTTTAAGTATTTCCCAATTACTAACATGCATGATGATCCTAATGACAATCATATCATCAAATTCATCATATGATTAAAACCCACTTAACCTAGTGTGGTAAATCATTCAATCATTCAATCCATAGCATGTTATGTATGATTTTCACTTAGGGTTTTGTTCCTAAGCAAATATACATCACTAATCTAGCCATAGCCTCTCTAATCCATGCCTAATTCGCGATTAGGATGATTATCCAATTTTTGCAACTTCAAGATAATTAGAAATTCGACATACCTTACGATCCCCTTGACTTGGTGACCGTTTCTATGTGTTCAAATCCGAATTTGACTCTTGTTTGATCCTCCAATTTGAGGGTTTTGTGGAATTTTAGGGTTGAGCTCCATGGGAGCTTGCTCCTGCTCGATCTCAAACACACACCGTGTGTGTGTTTGTGTGTTTTGTTTAGTTAAATAACTTTTCTAGTTATCCCACTTTAACCCCTCGTGTTTGGTTCGTTATTAAGTAGGCCACAACCTACTTATTTTTAACAATATTCCCACTTATTAACTAGGTTTAATATTCCTAGTTAACTTAGCGGGTTCAGGAATATTTATGACTAAGTTCATTTTAAGTCCCGTTACGTCGGGCCTTCTATAAACTTTATTTCCTCAAAAGCCTTTATTCTACTTTTATTTAATATTAGGTTTATTTATTTAAAATCCTAATATTCACCGGGTTATTTTTACCACTAACGGTATTTTACCCGTCTTTTAGTATTAACCTGGGTTAATTACCAAACCAATTTTCGGGGTGTTACATGAAGAGTCCTCCGCTTCAGGCGATGATCATGTGGATGACACATCAAGTGCGTCAGTCGATGCAAATATTGATGAGCTTTTGGATGAAGCTGCAGCAGAAATTCAAAGAAGATCTATTTTGGTGGATCAAGCTGCTTATTCTTCGTCTTCTCTCCATTCAGCCTTTATGGCTAATGTCGACAGTTCATCAAGTCAGGTATGTGTCGATGAACCCACTTCTGTTAGCTGTGATAATTGTGATAGTTTGAATGTTAGATGTGCTGATTTGGAAGCAAACATGTCTGAGTTGCAAGGCAAACATGATGCTTTACAAGCTAGTTTGTTTGACTTGCAAGACAAACATGTTTCTGTGAATGATAGGTGGTGTGAATTGCAAAGCAAACACAAGGCTTTGCAAGAGAAATATGATGTGACATTTATTCACAATCAGAAATTGACCGTTGATCTTTCAAAGTGCACTGAAGCCAATATGTTTTATGAAAACCATGAAAAGGAATTTAAGTCAATGATTGAAACGTTAAAGAAAGATAAAACAGAGTTGACAAAAATGGTTTCCAGAAAACAAACTGACATTAACCTGTATATAACTCGTCTTGAGGTAATGCAAAAAGAGATGGCTTGTGTTAAAACTGAAAGTGAGGCGATCCGACTTAACTTAGACAGTTATTTGAGCTCTAGCTATGTGTTGGATCACATCATTGATGTTCAGAAAGAAAAACGGGATGTCACATGCATAGGTTACAAGAAATGTCCACCACCCGTGAGAAACAATTTTGATGCTTTGCCTGATGAGGAGTATAGAACTCATTTTGAACCATCTGTTCCTTTAGATGTTGAGGAATTCGCAGCAGGGCTCGGATACAAGAAAGAAGTATCGTCAGATTCAGATGTGTCAGCAGATACATTTGTAACTGCTGAACAGAATCAGGATCCTCCAGTTGTGCTTGAGGATGCTGATTCTTCTGATGATGAGTCTGATGATACTGATTCGGAAAAGTCTGATGCAGTAATCAAAGAAGAGGACATACCTCTTGAGAATCATATCCTATGTGATCCTCCCACAAAACCTGCTAAGACTGTTCCCACCGAGTCCACATCAGCAAAAGAGTCGGAGAGTGTGGATTTGCTGTACACTCTTGTTGGTGATGATAAAATTTACTCAGACAAAGATTTTCCTATTAAGAATGTTAATCAATCTTTAATAAGTAAAGTCTTTGAAAATTCGACAAGTAAGTTTTTGGGAAAGACAGGACCACATGTTACAGTCACACAGTGTCCTCCTATCCCAAAGGCTGAAGTCAGAAAACAATTTGGGAATAAGAAATTACCAACAGTGCAAACCCAGCAAAATCATACCAAACCCAAAGGTAAGGCACCGACTCAAAGTCAAAAGAAGCCGAATCAGAAGAAGAAGAAGAATGTGAACTTTGTGAAATCGAAGGGAACGGACAAAATTGAAAAGTTTGCAAATCAATCTAACTTAGATTTTGTCCAGAAAGCAACTGTGATGAAAAGGAATGAACCAAGTAGTTCAAAACCTAGTACCTGGGGATCACAAAGTTCATCATCGGCAAGACGACCACATGATACTTCGGGGTTTGTTGAACGAAGATCATGTTTTGAATGTGGAACAATCGGGCATATCGTTCGAAATTGCCCGTATCTTCATAAGTTAAAAGGAAAAGATGATGATCCCCGTGGCCCAACTGACCGCAGGCGATCTGTTTCTGTAAAACAAGATCCCCGACTCATAAGAGAAAGGGAAAAGAAACAGAAACGCCAACAGGTCAAGAAAATTGAAAAGGCAATTAAAACCGATGTGGTTCACAAACCATCTGTTTCAGTTAAACCAGATAATTCAAAGTCTTCAAAAACTTCAAACAATCAAACTGGTAAAACTCAACAGACCTGGAAACCAAAACGGTTACTGAATCAGGGGGACCATCACAATTTCCGAATCATCAAAAGGTGGAAGTTATTGTAGTTGATAAAAATGGAAGACCCAAGACCACAATGGCTTGGGTCCCCATCTCCAACTAATTATGTGAGTTCATGTGCAGGGTGTTCCAGGAGGAACTATCAGTAGTCATTCGATTGTTGATAGTGGGGCATCCAGGCACATGACAGGCGACATGAAGCTTCTCTATGACGTCAAATCTATTAGAGGAGGTTATGTTGCTTTTGCTGGAGATAAGGGCGGATATATTACGGGTGAAGGAATGATTTCCAACGGGGTTGTTAGTTTTGATAAGATCAACTTCGTACAACAACTTGATCACAATCTTCTTAGTGTTTCTCAAATTTGTGATAAGCAGTTCTCAGTACACTTTGATGCAAATGGATGTTATGTGCTGAAACCCGGCTTCAAAATTCCAAAAGAATGGATTCTCTTGTCGGCTCCAAGGATAAATGATCTGTATGTCCTTGATATGAGCCAAGCTATCACAACGTCTGCACAAGCAACTTGTTTCGTTTCTAAAGCCACAGAAAAAAACACAATCTCTTGGCACAGACGAATGGGTCACATTCACTTACGCAAAATGAATCATTTGGTATCAAATGAATTGGTGAATGGTGTTCCTCTTAAAAATTTCCATCTTCAAGACGTCTGTGTTTCGTGCCAAAAAGGAAAACAAACGAAGAAGCGACACCCTACAAAGAAAGTCAACACGGTGGCTGTTCCTCTTGAACGTTTGCACATGGATTTGTTCGGTCCTGTCAAGCACAAAAGCATTAGGAATGATCAATATTGCCTCGTGATAACTGATGATTATTCAAGATTTTCTTGGGTGGCGTTCATGGCACATAAGAGTGAAACCTTCGGTATTATCAAAAACTTGATCATTCAGATTGAGAATCTCTATAACTTGAAGGTTAGGAGGATACGTAGCGACAATGGTACTGAATTCAAAAATCATGCCATGGCGGAGTTTTGCACTTCAAAAGGTATTCTTCACGAATTTAGTGCAGCTTACACTCCTCAACAGAATGGCGTCGCTGAACGTAAGAACCGCACTTTGATCAAGACTGCTAGGACAATGTTGGTAGAGTCACAGTTACCGATTCCCTTCTGGACTAAAGCTGTGTCCTCTGCATGCTATACGTTGAACCGAGTCCTTACAGTCAAAAGGCACAACAAGACCTGCTTTGAGCTTATTAACAAACGGAAACCAGATTTGTCATATCTTGAACCGTTTGGAGCTCCTTGCACAATTATCGATCCTAATGGAAAGTTTGGGGCAAGAGCAATTGAGGGATACTTTCTTGGGTATTCCACCCCGAACTTAAGAGTCTGGAATCTAGAGACTAAAAGGGTCGAGGAATGGTCTGAAGTCAGAGTACAAAGGCACACTTTACCAGTCAAATGTCCTGGTCAGCCTTGGATGTTTGAGTACGATGACATTTTCAATTCGATCAATGTTGAAGCAGTTGAAGAAAATGCTGCGGCTATGATGTTTTTCGAGAGTGACAATGCAACAGATTCACCGTTGGTTCGTCCCATTATTGTAAATCAAGAACCATCTTCAGTGAACAATAATGCTCTCGACAATGAGGATTTTCAAGATGCTACCGAATTGAACGAATCTTCAGAGGATGACGAATTTCTCGATGCAGATCAAGGACCAACAGCAGCAGTACATGGTACTTCAGAAGGTACACCTCCAGTGGATGTCCCTAGAACAGCTGAAGCTACTGGATCATCCTCTTCGTCAATTCCGGGTCTTGAATTGATTGTTGATCTCAATCTCAACAATCTGGGTACAAATATTCCAGTTCAAGATAATCCAGAAACAAGGATTCACAATACCCATCCTCAACAAAACATCATCGGAAATGTACAAAGTGGCGTTCAAACAAGAAACATGTTGCGAAACAACAACAATGCAGGCTTGTATGCAACTATCCGAGAATCTGGTCAACAAAATGATTGGTCTTTCGCGTGTTATGTCTCACAGGAAGAGCCAAGAACTTGGAAAGATGCTTTGAAAGATAGCTCATGGGTTGAAGCGATGCAGGAAGAACTGCAGCAATTCCAGAAGCTTGGTGTCTGGAAACTCGTAGAGAAACCTACTGGTTACAAGAAGATTGGTACCCGTTGGGTGTTTAAATGCAAGAAGGACGACCGTGGGATTGTTATTCGGAACAAAGCACGATTAGTCGTTCAAGGTTTTCGTCAGATTGAAGGAATCGACTACAACGAAGTCTATGCACCTGTTGCACGTCTAGAAGCAATTCGGATCTTTCTGGCTTATGCCTCATTCAAAGGTTTCAAGGTATACCAGATGGACGTGAAAAGTGCATTCTTACATGGTGTGGTGGAAGAAGAGGTGTACGTCGAACAGCCTCCAGGTTTTGAAGATCCTATCCATCCCGATCGGGTTTGGTTGCTCAACAAAGCTCTATATGGTCTACATCAAGCACCGCGAGTTTGGTACGCAACCTTATCTAATTATCTGCTGGAGAATGGATTTCGCAGAGGTCTTATCGACTGTACTCTTTTCATCAAAGAACAAGATGGAGATCTTCTACTGGTACAGGTATACGTTGATGATATTATTTTTGGTTCTACTAATGATGTTTTGTGTAGGGATTTCGAGCGTGTAATGCAGGATAAATTCGAGATGAGTGCTATGGGGGAAATGACCTTCTTTTTGGGCCTACAAGTACAACAAACTGAGTCTGGGATATTCATCCATCAGACTAAATATGTTGGTGACATCTTGAACCGGTTCCAGATGTCTGATGCAACGCCCATTGGTACCCCATTGCCACAAAATCACGGAATTACTCCAGACTTGAAGGGTCAAGATGTTAGCCCCTCATACTACCGCGCGATGATCGGATCTCTTATGTACCTCACAGCATCAAGACCAGATATAATGTACCCAACGTGCCTGCTTGCCAGATATCAAGTAAACCCGAAGGCCTCACATCTTGCAGCTGTAAAAAGGATATTTTGTTATTTGAAGGGTTACCCTGACACCGGTCTGTGGTACCCTAGGGATAATAACTTTGACTTGATCGCATTCAGTGATTCTGATTTTGGCGGATGCAAAATCGACGGCAAATCCACAACGGCTGGATGTCAGTTTTTGGGAAATCGCCTAGTCACATGGCAGTGCAAGAAGCAGACGTGCGTCGCGACATCAACGTGCGAAGCTGAATACATTGCTGCCTCAAGTTGTTGCTCCCAAGTCCTATGGAACCAACAACAAATGCATGATTACGGTTTTGAATTCCTAACTACTCCTATTTACGTTGATAATTCTGCTGCATTACAGATCACTAAAAATCCTGTGCAGCATTCAAAGACTAAGCACATCGACATTAAGTATCATTTCATACGTGATTGCTTTGAGAAAAGGCTAATCGATGTTGCTTACGTCCACACCGATGACCAACGTGCCGACCTTTTTACCAAAGCATTTGACAAATCAAGATTTGACTATTTATTATTGGTAAACGGCATTAAGGTCAAGCAAGAGTAATCCACATCGGAAAATCATTTTTGTAAATACCTTTGTGTTTTAAATTTATCTTAGTTTGTTGATTTTAGGGGGAGTAAATCCAAATTTGAAAATCCAAAAACATCGAAAAAATTTCAAAAGCACAAAAACAATAGAAAAGCAAAAATGAGTTTCCTGGCGAGAAAAAGAGAAAATGATAGTACATCAGTGGTCTGTCCAAACCTCTTTAAACCTTAAATGAAAAAGCGATAAGCAGCTCTATATAAGATGTATCGGTAGGCTCACAATCATTTTAAAGTGTGCAGGGTGATATAAATCTTAATCGACTGAAGACCAGGTGGGAACCATTCATTGGCATATGGTCTTAGTACCGAAATTTCGTTTGAGAGATTGCCGAGGTTCTGAGATATTCGGTCTTTATGCTGCTTATCATCTGGGTATCATGGTTGTATCTTTTACCGAAAAATAACGGGGACGCAAGTCTAGATTTTCCATGATACTATACATACGTGTACATATTGCATTCGACCTCAATAAGTGATCAACAATCACATGTCCAAACAAAATAAGTGATAAAATATCACAAATTCTTTCCGGGAGTCAAGTTCGTCTCTCTGCTGTACGAAAGTACTGACCTGTTCACGGACTTGCTCCTGTGCCCTTCATGCATATGAAAATCAAGTTCCTCATCAATAAGTGATTATATCACATAGGACTTGTTTTCAAATCAAAATAAGTGAGAATCTCACATCATATACGGTCAAACAGATGATAATCGGTATACTCACCGGTAAGATGAACCCTCGTGCATACCTTGATACGGGAATGTGTCGTGATGTGGATGAACACCGGTCGGTAAGTATAAATCATACCTTAACATATCCCCTCGCCATGATTACAAATGATAAGTTGAGTTTATGTGGACAACAATACCGATAATTGTTATAGGATGCTTATCTTAATGTTATCTAATTGAACAAAGAGAGCGTTTTGGCATGACCGTGCACTGATATGATTCTCTTACCCTCGAAACTCGCAAAAAGAATGTATGTATATATTTATTTACTGCTTTCAGTCTTTACATTTGAAATATTCAAAAATACCAAAAAGATTTTAGGCGTGTTTTAATATAAACTTTATAAAAGCCAAAAAGATTTTATTTCTATTTTATTTTCGATCGTACGATGTTGGAACTCGAGTCTTCGTTACCTGAAACCTGAACGAAAACCGAAAATGACTAAATCTTCATAAACGGTCGAAATTTGCAAATGTTGAAAGTTAAAAATTGAAATTGACAAATTTATTAAACTTTCAAACTGTCGGACGGTGTTTGTTTGAACAAATGGTCACATGTGTGTCGCTTGCTTATGATATTCCAGGCGGTTGTTCTCATTACGCGTTTAGATTTCTTGCATGTGCAGATTCTAAAGGCTAGGAGAACATGGTCGATGACAAGCTTCGGAATGAAGACACGATGTGAAGGCACTCAAGTGATGAAAATGATCGAGTTGCCGCTGACCATCATCAACACCACAAGGATCTCACTTCATAAAGAACAAGTATTTCACGAGCATAACTCAAGGGGGAGCTTATGTTAAGGGGGAGTTTGTCAACACACTTCCTACATGAAACGGGGAGTTTGTTGGTACACTTTCTGCTTTCGAGACGTGAAGACTTTGAAGATCCTCCGACATTGAAGACTTGAATAGAAGTCAAAGACTTGAAGACACGAGAACTTACAAGAACAAAGATCGAGACAAAGCTACAGCTAGACAAAGCTACAGCCAAGGGGGAGTTTGTTGGTGCACTTATGTCTGTACTTTGTCTGTATTCGGTCACGATGTAAAACGATGTCTTGTTAGTCTTGTAGGTTTGACCAAGTCAACCATCCTCCTGGTTTGACTTGGCCAAACAGTCAACATTATGTTTGTAAGTTGTTTGGGTCGAAGGATGTGTCATCGAAGGATCACTTATATCCTTCGATGATGATGAGCTCGATAGATAGCATTCGATAGATGGACCACGAAAGATCCCATCTTTCGTGGTACATGTTGATCGTTCGAGCTGTTTCTGGTCGAAAGATGATCTTTCGATCAGACTGTTTGATCCTTCGACCAGACCTGCTGTATTGGGTATAAATACCCGTGTGTTGTGTTCACTTCTAGATTAGACACAGAGAGACATAAGTTGGAAAAGGAGAGCACACAGAACACACACACACACTAGAGAGAGTTTGCAGAACTGATTTGTAAACCTTGTGCTTGTAACGGACCTTTCATACGCATTAATACAAGTGGTGTTAATCGTTGAATATTGTGTGTTTATCTTTTGCGTGTTCTATCTCGGTTTGCTATCTCGGTTGGATTCCGCACAACCGGGTTGGTTTGTACACAAGGATTAGGCGACTAGATCCTCCCCTAGCCGGACCTACAGTTTGAAGTGTTGTTTTGCTATAAGTTTTAGTGAAAACCTTATTATTTTGCATTTCTACATGTTTGCGTTTGGTTTTCGTTGAAAGTTTTAAGCATTTTCGTGTTTCGGAAAATTATCAGTCATCGGAAAACTCATTGTTCTTGAGTGTGTTCTTCATATCTTCATAATTGTTCTTATCACATTTGTGAACTTGATCTTTAAATTGTCGAAACCTAAGTGTTATAACATATTATACATTGAATTGACTTTAGTGTAAATTTGTGATCATTAGTTTCTGAAAAAGCATGTTAAGTTGAAATTGTTGTCAACTTGTCAGAAGATATTATTTGAAAATATCTTAACATCTTATCCCAAAACACCATTGTTTCGTCAACCAGAAATAAGAATCCTGTTTCGCCATATCACAAGTCGGTCAACATCCAAGCTCAAACAGTCAAACATTTCAGCCCCTTATTTAAATCAAAATTCCATATCACAGTTTCGTCGACATGTGCATGTGTTTCGTGGATTAAAGAAAACAATTGTGTTTCGTCGTCCATATCACACATTCAGTTTCGTCCCTTAAATCCTGTTTCGCCGAAAGTGAAGTTGGGCCGAAAGTTAAGTTGGGCCAGTTTCGTCATTTATAAGAATTGGATTTGCATTTTGTCAACTTTCATTTTTCTAATCTGTTTCGTCAAAGTGTATTGGGCTTCATATTCATTTCGTCGTCAGAAGAAGCCCAAACCAAAAGTCACCTTTTGTTTCTCCGATTCACATAAGTGAGCCCTTGTTTCGTCAAAGGTGGATTTGGGCCTGTTTCATTATCTAGGAGCCCAAAGACTATTTTGTTTCGTCAACTTGTTATAACAAATTTGTTTCGTCATACATTGAGCTTCAATTTGTTTCGTGGAACTGTGTTTCGTCGAGTGTGTTGGTATTTTTAACAGAAGGGTTGCAAGTGTGTTTTAACTGTTTGTTTGAGGTGAGATTTTCAGGTATTCATTTTTCTTGATCAAATATGAGTTGCACAAATCCGTGGGATTGGAGTACGGATCCTCTACCAGATCTAAAACAAATGTCGATGGCCGAATATATGAGTCGTACCATACCTCAACAACAACAGTCAATAAGTTCAAGTCAATGGGCAATGGTGTCGAATCAAAATCAGAGCATTCAAAATATTTTGCTTAGTGAGAATGAGACGGGTAGCAACAATCGCCCTCCAAAGTTAAATTACATGAACGACTATCCATCATGGAAGGGTCGTTTCCATAACTACGTTCAAGGGCAAAACACAGAATTATGGACGTGTTTCATCTCTGCATTTAGTGACGCTCTTGAAGAAGCAGGATCAAATGCGACAACTTTCAATAATATGCAAGAAGCCGACAAAAAGGCATATGATCTGGAGAAGAAGGCGTATGATATTCTCACTCAAGCACTTCACAGAGACCTATTTCATCAATTCTCATATTGTAAGACCACGAAAGCCTTATGGGATGCATTGGTAGCGAGAGGAGAAGGAAATGCAGCTACTAGAAAGATACGCCATGATTTATTGAAGAAAGAGTTTGAATCATTTCAGTTCTTTGAGAATGAGACTCTAAATGATATGACTACTCGTTTTTATCATTTGATTAGTGAAATGACTTCCTACAGTGTTTCTACAAATCATCCGGAAATGATTGCACGATTTGCTGATGCTCTACCTCCTAAGTGGAGTCCATTCATTGAACTTCTAAAGCATACGGGCGCGCTAGATGCAGCAAATGTCAGTCTTTATGAATTCATTCAGAAGTTGGAGAACAAGAACGAAGAGGAAATTCGGAAAGCTAAAAGGATTGCAACTGCACCTCCTCAAAACACAGGAATGTATTTGCCTGGTTTTAGTCCTTCAGCTAGTTCTAGTTCCATTCAGCAACCGAAGCTTCAAACGGCGTATGTGTCAAATACAAGCTCTTCTCCGTTTCCATCGCAACCACAGTGGAATCAAACTACTTACATGTCACAATCTATACCTCAACCTCCACCTCAAGTCCAACCACAACAACAACAAGCGCATTATACCAACAATCCTTCACACCAAAACACCAACACTGTCAGAGTTGATACTTCCAATCTTTCAAAAGTCAGTGTAGAAGTTGCAAAAGAAAATTTGGAACTTCTCAACACAATGTTCAGTTCATACTGTGGATTGGTAGCAGGTCAAATTGGAAACATCAATATGACCAATGAAGATTATCAGCAGATAGACCGTGATGAAATGGAGTTAATGGATATCAAGTGGGCGTTTGCAAGTGCTGTTAGAAGGGCAAAGGATTTCATGAATCGAACTGGAAGAACTTCGTTGGAAGGCAAAAATGATACGAAGTATGGGTTCAATAAAGATGCGGTTACATGTTACAATTGTGGCGGAAAGGGTCACTTCAAACTTGAGTGCACCCAGCCAAGCAGACAAGGCAACCAGAATCCATTCAGAAATCAGACAAGTACTTCCAGTGCCAATCAAGATAACCGTGGAAAAGGGATAGTAGCTGTGAATAACACCACCAACCAGAATCAGTCTGGACCATCAAACACCAATCAAGCATTGACCGTTCAATCTGATGAAGGGTGTGATTGGTCTGTACAATTGGGAGATAATGTTCAAGGAGGTGGAAATGCATGCTATGCAAAAATTATCAATCACATCAAGCATGTTCACAAGGAAGAGTTTTCTGAAAGTGATGATAGCTCGGGTTTTAGTGGGAGTTCAGATGAAGAAAGCTCGAATGCAGGAGATTATAATTCTGAAGATGGATCTTTCCCTTCTCAGACTGCCTTCATGGCTAAAGTCACAGCCTCTTCGAGTAAGGTAAGTTCTGAAACTCCTAGCATATGTAGTGATTGTGCTAATATGATACATGAATGTGATAGAGTGAAACTCGAATGTGATACGATTCATAGTCACAATCAGAGTTTAGTTGTTGAACTGTCAAAGTGCAAAGAGGCAAACATGGCCTTAGCTCGTAATGAAAAGGAGTTTAAAACAGTTATTGAAACCCAAAAGAAAAGTGTTTCCGAATTAACAAAAACTGTTTGTAACAAACAAATTGGTATTAATAACTATATTAATATCATCGAGGATACAAAGAAAGAGCTAGCCGTGGCGAAATGTGAGCATGAAGCGATCAAGCTCAAATTGGAGAGTTACTCAAACTCCCGATATGTGCTTGATCACATCATTGACGTTCAACAACTAAAGGGTAATGTGAAAGGCGTTGGGTATAAGTCATGTCCGCCCCCTTTGAGACACGACTATACTAAGTCGCCCGATGAAGAGGATATGCCTCGGTATGAACCCAGTGTACCTCTTGATTATGAGGAAGTTACTACTGGCCTAGGGTTCAAACTGGACAATTCATCGGAGGGCTCATCTGATAACAAAGAAAAGTCATCATGTGCTTCAAATCAAAGTCCTCCAACCATTGAGGACTATGATTCGTCGGATGATGAATCAGATGTGAATGACCAGGATGAATCACTTGATGAGACGAAAGGAGTAGAAATTCTAATTGAGAATCATATTCTTTGTGATCCTCCTACTCCTGCCGTGCAACCTGTTGCCAAGCAAGTGATAGATCCTGTCAAGGATGTCAAAGATGACAATGAATATGTGTCTGCTGTTAAGAGCAATAACTTGTTGTATACTTTAGTCGGTGATAGTAAAATTTATTCAGACATAGATTTTCCAATCAAAAACGTCAATCAATCTTTGATTGACAAAGTGTTTGAAGATAATACAAGAAATTTTTTGGGAAAGAAAATCCCTGGAAAACAGAAATCACCGACAAAGCAACAACCTGTTGCTCCTAAGGGTAAACAACAGCAACAACGAGCTCCAAAGCCAAAGGCTAAGGTTGAATCAAAAGGAGCTCGTTACAAGAAGAAAGCAAAAGATGTCAAGTTTGTAGCATCAAGGGGTACTGATAAAATTGAGACTTTTGAAAACAAATCAAACACCGATTTTATCCAACAAGTCAAGATTTTAAGACGTAACAGCCAAAACAATTACACCCAGCACACAAACGGGTGTGAAGCTAGTACCTCTGGGTCTACAACTTCTACGTCAGGTCGTCAAACAAATTCTCCTAAGTTTTTTGAAAGGAGAACTTGTTTCAAATGTGGGAAGTTTGGGCACATCATTAAAGACTGCACAAACTCGCCCAAACCAAATTTTGTGGAAAGAGCCCCTTCTGAACAAGGTCACTCACAAAGTCGTCCAGTTTATCCAAAACATGATAAACGCACTATTCAAGAACAGGAAACAAAACAACGACATAAGAATGTGAAGGTGATCGAAAAGGCTTTAAAACCGGAAAATGTTAAAAGGAAACCAAGTTCACAACAACCGTTAAAACCAGAAATTGTAATTAATACACAATCTGGTAAATGGAAACAAGCTTGGAAACCTAAAACAGGTGAAGGTTCAGGGGGAGGCGTGAAATTTCCAAATCATCAAGAGATTGAAATTACATTTCTTGATTCTCAGGGGCAACCTAAGTCTATGAAGGCTTGGGTCCCCCTCTCCAACTAATCTCTGAGTGAGTGTGTAGGATGTTCCAGGAGGAACTTTCGATAGTCATAGGATTATTGATAGTGGAATGTTCAAGCACAAGATCGGCGACAAAAGATATTGTTGCCTTTGATGGAAAGAAAAAGGAAAGAAGACAGAATTGTCTGTCGAAAGAGATTGAAAGCTTCGACAAAATGAAAATCATTCCAAAGTTTGATTGTTCAAGGCTTTGATCGGGTCCCCAGGATAGATTCAAAATCAAAATGTACGCACCTGCAGCATGTTTGAAGATCATAATCCACAAGATGAACGTGCAGTGTACATTTCTTCGCGGTGTAATTGAAGAAAATGTGTTTGTTGAACAAACCAACCGGGTGTGTGGATGCCTTGGCATGGATTGAACAACCGCACACTACTTCTCAAGAGAAAGACAAAGACCTTCGCTGGTTCAATGTGGAAGACCAGCCGGACCCAAAGGTTTTTGATCTTGTTGCTGTGAAGAGATTTCTCAGTAGCTACAAAATCGACTTTGAAATCCACACCGGGTGGATATCCAGTTTGGGAGAGCGCTCAGATTCCTTGCAATGCATGAAGCAGTTGCAGGATACGGTTTTAAAATTCTAATCTCTCTTTTACTTGTCGATATTTAAGCTGCTTTATAAATAGTTATCATCTCGTAGCACTCTTTGGCCAGACAATGTTGTCATGGTCCGCACCGCTTACCGACATGCCAACTCATTTTTCCAAAATTCGATAAATCATTTCTGATTCAAAATTAATTTTGGTAAATGGCATCGAGGTAAAACATGAGTTAACCGACATCGGGAAATCGTTTTTGTAAATACCTTTGTGTCTTTTAAATTTATCTTAGTTTGTTGATTTTAGGGGGTGTAAATCCAAATTTGAAAAATTCAAAAACATCGAAAAATTTCAAAACGCAAAAACATTGGAAAATCAAAAATGAGTTTCCTGGCGAGAAAAAGAGAAAATGATAATACATCAGTGGTCTGTTGAAACATCTTTAAATTGAAATGCAAAATGAAAAATGTTAAGCAGCTCTATATAAGATGTATCGGTAGGCTCACAATCATTTTAAAGTGTGCAGGGTGATATAAACCTTAAACCCACTGAAGACCAGGTGGGAACCGCACATTGGCATATGGTCTTAGTACCTAAATTTCGTTTGAGAGATTGCCGAGGTTCTGAGATATTCGGTCTTTATGCTGCTTATCATCTGGGTATCATGGTTGTATCAAACCGTAAAAATAACGGAGACGAAGTCTAAGATCTTCCATGATACTATACATATGTGTACATATTGCATTCGACCTCAATAAGTGATCAACAATCACATGTCCAAACAAAATAAGTGATAATATATCACAGATTCTTTGCGGGAGTCAAGTTCGTCTCTCTGCTGTACGAAAGTACTGACCTGTTCACGGACTTGCTCTTGTGCCCTCATGCATCTGAAAATCAAGCTCCTCATCAATAAGTGATTCTATCACATAGGGCTTGTTTTCAAATCAAATAAGTGAGTTTCTCACTTCTTTTATATGGTCAAACAGATGATAAATGGTATACTCACCGGTAAGATGAACTCTCGTGCATACCTTGATACGGGAATGTGTCGTGTGTGGATGAACACCGGTCGGTAAGTATAAATCATACCTTAACGTATCCCCTCGCCATGATTACATCTGATAAGTTGAGCTTATGTGGATAACAATACCGATAATTGTTATAGGATGCTTATCTAAATGTTAACTAATTGAACAACAAGAGCGTTTTGGCGTGACCGTTCACTAATATGATTCTCTTACCCTCGAAACTCGCAAAAAGAATGTCTGTAAATATTTGTTTACTGCTTTCAGTTTCTGTATCTTTGTATATATTTATTTATTGCTTTCCGTCTTTACATTTGAAAAATGAAAAATTCCAAAAAGATTTTAGGTGTGTTTTAATATAAACTTTATAAAAGCCAAAAAGATTTTGCTTCTAGTTTATTTTTGATTGACTGATATTGGAACTCGAGTCTATCCTACCTAAAATCCTGATCGTAAGCCGGAAAACAATTGCACCTTCATAAACTGTCGAAGTTAACAAGTTTTGAAAGTAAGGGATTAAAATTGATCATTTTCTAAACTTTCAAACTGTTGTCGGTCGGTGTTTGATTGAGATTTGATCTCATATGTGTCTTTTGTTTTATTTGACTATATTCCAAGCGGTTGTTCTCATTATGCGTTTAGCTTTCTTGCATTTGCAGATGCTAAAGGCGAGAAGAACACGTTCGATGACAAGCTTTGGAATGAAGACACGAAGTGGAGGCACTCAAAGGATAAAATGATCGAGTTGCCGTTGACCCTTCATCAACACCACAAGGATCTGAAGAATTGACAAGTCAAAAGATTCACGAGCATAACTCAATGGAGAGTTCATTCTAAGGGGGAGTTTGTTAACACACTTTCTAAATAAAATGGGGAGTTTGTTGATACACTTTCTTCTTACGACGCGTGAAGACTTTGAAGATCCTCCGACATGAAAGACACAGAAGACGAACCTCACGAGTAGCGTCCAAGGGGGAGTTTGTTGGTACACTTTATGTGGACGCGACTCGGCTCGGTTCGACTTGGTTACGGCACGGTTAGGTCCGGCTCAAGCCCGACGTCACGACATTCCTCCGTCGTGCGCCCCAGAGTTCGACACGCGAGGCACGGAGCGCCGTAAGCCATTCCCGCAAACACATCACCATGACATCACCTTAGTGATGTCATGATGATGTCAGCTTTTGTCCCATATGGGAAATTGGTGAAAGATTACAACAGAATTGAACCGGGCAGTAACCTTCAACATGGGCCGCAAATACTTGTGTGGACTTGGACTTCACTTGGGCTTCTCCAACAAATGACGAAACAGATTATAGCATATATGTATGTTGACGAAACAAAGTGTGTTTCGTCGACTTTGTGTGTTTCGCAGAGAGTTAGTGTGTTTCGTCATGTTGTGTCTGTGTCTAGTATAAATACCCTTCTCTGTTTCTGTGTGAAATAGAGATGAGAGCATACATGTAAAGAAACTCTGCCAAAATTCTGTCAAACTGTGTTTGTATCAGTTTGTATTGGTTCTCATCCCGTTTAATCAATTGAGTGTGTTTCATTGGTTAATCCGTGTTATTTATTAACTGTGTTTGGTTTGCACCGTCTCGGGGATTCCGCACCCGTTACCGTGTTTTGTTATAAACAGGGAATAGGTTTCTCGTTATCGATCCTCACCGGAAAAATGGGACCTACACTAAGCTCAGTTGCCATAATATTAGACGTCTTTCAGAGGATGAGGTGGTGTCCCTGATTGTGCCTTTTAGGAATGATGAGATCAAAAATGCAGTTTTCGAGTGTGATGCTAATAAAGCACCCGGGCCTGACGGGTTCAACTTCAAATTCATTAAAAGGTATTGGAGTTTATTTGAAAATGATTTTTATAATTTGTTAGATTCCTTTTACAACAAAGGTATAATTGTGGGGGGATGCAGCTCTTCTTTTATCACTCTCATCCCCAAAACCAAGGATCCAGTGGGGTTGAAAGACTATAGACTGATCAACCTGATTGGTGTGATCAGTAAAACTATATCAAAGATTCTCGCTAATCGTCTCAAAAAGTTCATAGGATCCATCAACTCGGAAAATCAGATGGGGTTCCTTAAAGGCAGGTACATTCTTGACAACCCTTTAATGTTAAACAAGATCATTGCTTGGATTAAAAAAGAAAAAAGTAAGGCTTACCTGTTAAAAATTGATTTTGAAAAGGCTTATGATAACGTCAATTGGAGTTTTCTTTTGGATATCTTGGGTCAAATGGGTTTTCCTAATTTATGGTGTAAATGGGTTGGAGGGGTTTTGGCTTCAGCTAGGTCCTCGGTTTTAGTAAATGGGGCCCCCTCGTACGAATTTAACTGTTACAAAGGGGTTAGGCAAGGAGATCCGTTATCTCCGTTTTTGTTCCTCATGGTTATAGAAGGGATGTTTAAAGGGATTCAAACCCCTAATAATGGTCCGATCTTTCTCATCTCCTTTATGCCGACGACGCTCTTTTGATGGGTGAATGAGATACGGTTAATGTGACGAACGTGGCTAGATGCCTAAGAATTTTTTATCTGTGCTCTGGCTTGAAAATCAATCTCCACATATCCAACCTTTATGGAATGGGAGTGAATGAAGTCGACATCAAAAATATGGCTAAGGTGATAGGATGCAACACGGACAAAATCCCGTTATCTTATCTGGGGATCACGGTGGGGGCTAACATGAATAGAATTTGTAACTGGGATCCTATAGTGGAGAAATTTAGTGTGGAAAGCAAAAAATATGTCTATGGGGGGGGAGGCTTACCTTGATCAACTCGGTTCTGGAGAGTTTACCTATATATTACTTTTCTTTGGATAAGGTTCCGGCGGACATTATCAAAATTCTTGTCGCAAAAATGAGAAAATTATTTTGGGCGGGTAATAATGATAATAATAAAATGAATTGGGTAGCTTGGGATTGGATTACTTGGCCCAAGAATAAGGGGGATTGGGTATTAATAGTGTAGGATCGTTTTCGACCCAAATGAGTCATTTGGAAGAGCTCTTGTACGTTTCAGAGGCGGAAACTAAGAAACGGACGTGTACACAGCTTGAAATATACTATAATCCTCTTTTATATACGATTGACAACGTTTACAGTGAGAGGAAATACCAGCAGCACCTCGATAACACTTGACCTGACCGTTACAAATGACAAAGTCAAGCAGCCTATTTATACTACTACTCTATCGTTTGAAATCGTTCAAACGGACACAATTACAAACGACGGCCTCAAACGGAAACATTAACTCAAACGGTCAACATCTAAACTTTGACATTCAAACGGCAGCTTCCAAATCCAGTCAACTTCTTTTATACCATTGGACCTCAAATGCCATCTCTTGTAATAGGGCCTTCAAATGATCATCTCTTGTTGATTGGGCCTTCAAATGTAAGTCTCTCATTGGACCTCCAAATGGTCCAATCATCAAATAACTACTTTAGCACTTTCAAAACTAATATAAACTTTGTCGTTTACTTGTTTGTAAATGTGAAGCCATATGATGATGCAATAATGTGATGTCATCAATATGATGTCATCATCATATATGATGACATCATGCCTCATCAAAAACCGCAACGCAACCCAGACTTGATATTAAGACGAAGACGACAGATGACTGCACCAACAGACTCCCCCTCAGATGTTGACGAGTCTTAAGTGTCGAGTCTTTGCATCTTCAGTCTTTATCAGTCTTTCTTCCTTCACTCTAACTTTCTCTTGCATTCTTTAGGATCAGCTGCTGGCTCTAGCAATTTCAGACTCTCTTTCTCTAACAAACTCCCCCTCAACTTGTACTGGGATCGTAGTCTGACTTTCACAGGTTCAGGTATTGTAACCTAATTCACCTGCATATTCTCTACCCAAAAATAAGTTTCACAAAAGATAAGATATAACAAATTTAGAAACTTTGCTAGTCCCTTGAAAACACAACCCTGAATAGAAAAATTTATCATGTCAAATTCTGGTGAACCACTTGAATATATATCGTTTTCATTTCACATATCTTCAAACACACTTTCCCAAACCTGTTCGTCATGTTCAGCACTTGGAATTTTGAAAATCAGCTTTTCAACATCAGTTGTCTAAAATCTTTTTGAATTTTTCAAAATTTATGCTAAAACACACCGAAAATCTATTTGGATTTTTGATATAACAGAAATGAAATGCAGAAAAGAAATATTTACATACAATATTTTTGTGAGTTTGCGTAAGAGGATCATATCAGTTTTTGAGACAAATCACCAACACCGTTAAGCTTAAAACATTTTAAGTTCTAAACGATTCACTTAGATTGTCAGTATACTGATCCACTTAAATTTTCACACAAAGTTCAACTGTTTCGAGATATGAGATTAATGTGTTAGAACTTAAACATCTACATGTGTCCCACCTCAGTATATACTCCTGTATCCAGACCCCAGTATTCAGGCTTACAGGTGAGTATACCTAGATGATATCTGTAAGGGATTAATTGCGAGGGCCGTGAGAGCTCAGGTCGATCTTTCGATACGCAGAGAGATGACGGCTTCGACTTTTGGTGGGTCCCCTTTGGGGATCTTCTTTTCAACAGCACATGATTAACCATTTTGCAATGTGTTATCATTTTTTATGCTGAGGGGAGGCTTATATTTCAAAGCAGCGTAAAGTATTCTCCAGGGACTAGGCCATTGCTTTCGCAAAATCAGAAGTCCCGGGATAATACCCCAGATATCACTAAGCATAAAGACCTACTATCTCAGAATACGGGACCCTTCAAACAAGATTTCAGGGGTTACCTATATATCCTGGAGGTGTTCCCCACGTAGACGCAAGTAAATTTTATGTTTATATCTCGTCACAATTTACTAAATGTGCAAAAACCTACTGACACATCATCAGTGAGACCGTTTATCACATTTAACTTTCCAATTCTTTAGCATGTTGTGATAGTCCACTGATGTACTATATTTTCCTCTTCTTGACAACAAAACTCATTTTTTGATTTTATCATGTTTTTGTCTTTTTCAAATTTTCAAATGTTTTTGAATTTTCTGAAAATTTTTACTCCCCCCTAAAATGCAAACACATTTTAGGAAATTTGAAAACAAACTATACAATAAAATGACAACTGATATCAAATCACTTAAAATCGCCATCCACTTGGCATAAACAATCAGAACTCCCCCTCATAACAAACTATTTTCCCATTGTGATTTCAAAACACTTAAGTTTGTTTTAATCAAATGGTTTTTCCGGAAAATTAGTTTTGATTTTACCAATTGTAGGTTAGGGGTTCATCACATTATTCTCCAAAATATCACATGAAAGTATGGTCCAATCAAGTTCAACTTAATGACCTTGATTAACCACTTGTCAATGAAAACCTCTTTCAACCACTTACAGGTTCATTTCACCAACCATAACGACTTGTAAATCGAAATATAACAATTTAAATATAGCACCTGTAGATTTACCAACTGTACCACATGTAGAATCATTTGCTAAGAAAGATGCCGATTCCTGCTCTACTCTTACCAACCTGGGAGCTCCGGCAAGTCAGGTTTTTACTCAAACATTACATCCACCCAAGCCTCACCAGCCTTGGGTGATTTTGGTGGCAAACATCTGTCCCACCAACATTTTGATTTGTAAAATTCTTTAGCATCCTTTACCTTCCTGTCTACCATCTTCCCAAAAATATGTTTGACTTTTCCATTGAAAGCCTTCTCAACATCAAATTCTCCCTCATCAGTGAAGAATTGATTTGAGATTTCTACTTTACCCACTTTCTTCATTAAATTTTCCTTTGACAATGGAGGAAAATTCTCATCGTTCACTTCTGGAACGGAATTCACAACCTTTTTATCAATCAAAGACTCCTCTGATTTTATGGAATCAGATTCATTGTCAGAATTACCCTCAGATTTAACCACCCACTTTTGTTTACTCAAATCACCTCTTCTTTTGTAAAACCGTTTTGAATTTTCTCCTTCCTCAGAAGTAGAATTTTCAAACTTTTTAACATTTTTTACAGGTTGTTCTTTCTTATCAACAAATTTTCTTCTCGAATCAAATTTAGAAGAAACTCCCTGTTCTTTGTAGTTGGACTTGGGACAATTCTAAGCTATGTGTCCAACTTCTTGACATTTGAAACAGGTTCTTCTGTCAACTCTTTCAGCAAACCTTCTCACATTCTTTTTCACTTCAGCAAGAAACTCCTGGTTTGACTGCTTCCAGAACGGTTTCTTCTGTTCATCCTCTGAACTTCCTCCTGAAACAAATTTTGTTTTTGGTTTATAAGTTTTCTGATTTTTATAATTTTCTGAAGAATTGAAACCCAGACCTTGTTTTTTGAAATTACGGTTGTGGTTTGGTTTATTTTGATAACGTGAACCATAACCGTAACCCTTTTTCTTGTTCAATCTCTGTTGAACTCTTGAAGTGTACTTTTTAGGTTTTTCAGCAAGATTTAAATCTTTTATTTCAGAAATATTAATTTCTGACAATTTGAAAACCTGTTTGATCATTTCAGTTTTGACACTTCTTATTGGAAATTCCTCATCAGAATATAATTTGTCTGAATCAAACAAAGTATACGCCACTTTGATTAATCCGTAATTCAAATTAGATTTTGATAACAGGAATTCTCTATTGTAAACCCTGTTAACCGGTGAACTCGGACTCTTTTCAGACGAACTCGAACTATCTGACTTAGACTCCGACTTTGACTCTTCATCCGTATCTAACACCTGATCGACAACTTTCTTTACTAACTCAGACTCATGATCAGTGTCAGACGCTGTGAATATAACATCAATATTGTCTGGTAATTCATCAATGATTTCAGACTTTAACTTGATGTAGACTGCCCTTTTTAGACGCTCCTCGTTAGGATTCCTTGGAGAATAAGTTTCATGGATCGGGGGCGGACATCTGTTATACTTGACACTTGTTTTCTTACCAGTATCAGTATCTTCAATCTTTTTATCCATGAACGCTTCCAGACCTGCAACAGTAGGATAAACACGATCAATCAAATAATCACAAGTAGTATAGCTTAGCAACAATCGTTTAATCCTTTCACTCTCAATCTTCTCAAGTTCTACTTCTTTCTTCAGTTTAGCACAATCTTCAATATACTCATTAATGACTTTCTGCTTTGTCATTAATGTTGCACTCATTTTATCCATTGCTTTTTCGGTTTCTGTATTCGTTTTTTTCAGACCATCAATTGTCCTGTTCAGCACATCATACGACTCCTTTACATACTTCACATCGGACAATAAATCTTCTTTAATCTTCTCTAAATCAGCAATCTTCATATCTTTCTCCTCACAAACTTTGCAAGATTCTGAACACTTCGAACATGGTTTTTCAACTTCAACCAATTTTTCAACTATCTTTTCAACTTCAACAAGTTTCTCAATTTCAACATTTTTTTCTACTTCAACAATTTTTTCAATTTCAACGAGTTTCTCCACCACTTTCTCCACTTCAACAACTTTCTCAACTACTTTCTCGGTTGCTGGTTCAACATTTGCTTTTCCAGCTTCTGTCTTTGTCTTTTCATCAGCTTGCATTTTTGCTGCTTCCAGCTCTTTCATCAATCTTGCAATCTTCTTCTGAAACAGCATCTCCATTTTATCTGCAAAAAACAAATTAAAACTAGTAGGATCAATGCCTTTTCTAGCTCTGTTGAGATGTTCTTCCTCATCATCGGTCTCTACATCACTTCCAAGATCAGGAAATATCGGGATTCTTTTCTCACTAGCCTCTTCACCTAGTATTCTTGCAACACAAGCTGAACCAGGTATGTATTTATCCCAACTAAATCCTTCAGCAACAAATTCATCATCTTGATGGATAAGTAAAGCTTTCTTCTTTCCATCATCAGTAGCATGAGCATGTACAATTTGAGGTTGTTGAGTAGTCTGATGGAAGATTGATTTCTGATAATAATTGTTTCTATCTTGATTCCCGGTAGTTTCTTTACTTTTGCACTCTCGTTTAAAATGACCTTTTCCTTTACAACGGAAACAGGTAACCTTTGATTTATCAAATCCCAAAGGAGAGGTAGCCATTCCTCCAAGCACTTGCTAAGCACCATTTGATATCCATCACTTCAAGTTCTTCAGCATCAATTTGGTCGTAATCTTCTTTGGTAAGCATTGGATTCCCAATCTTCCCACCGATCAAATTTTCGTAAGATTCTAACATAGTAACAAGTGATGCCATGTGTTGCTTGGCAACTTCCGGAGACAGATTCTGACCATTTTGAATGTTTAAAGTAACATTGCACTGAAGATTTGTTGAATTTTGTCGTTGAGAACTTGATGTTGTGCTTTTTGGATCAAAACTTGAGAACGAAGGTGAAGATCCACCACATTGTGTCACACTACTACCCTTTGTTCCAGATGAACTGTCAGCACTGAAACCAGTTTGGATCTTTGGGCTCGGGCTGGGAGTAGCCTCAAACTTGTTCCCTCGGTAATACAAACTGATATCTTGTTTGGCGTTTGGATTCGTCATGATAGCCGTTTTCTGAATATCCAACTCATGCTCTTCAATCTTTTGAATAAACTTTGCTAGACTCATATTCTCAGATTTTCTCATGTGTTTGATAATCAACAAATAAGTTCCCCATTTCTGTTGTGGTAATGCCTCAGCAAGTTTATCCACCCATTCCTCATCATCCTTCTTTATATCCAATCTCCCCATTTCCAAGACAATATGACAATATCTGTCAATTGTCTGTTTCGTTGATTCGTAATCAAAAGCTACAAACATATCGAATGATTTCTTCAGCAACGCCTTTCTGTTTTTAATCATATCCGCGCTTCCTTTGAATTTCTGAATCAATGCTTCCCAAATTGACTTAGCTGTATTATCGTGTTGAAGCAAAACAAATATATCTTCTTTGATTGCCTGTTGAAGAATACTGATCATCATTTTCTCACTAGTATACTTCAATTTGTCAGCTTCCGTAAAGTCACTGAAATCCTTTACAAGCCCACGTTCGTTTTTCGGTTTCTCATAGTCTTTCTCCAACGAACACCATGCATCAAATTTGTAAGCTTGCACCCAGTTTTCAAATCGATTTTGCCATCCTTTGAAGTCTTCGATGTACATGAGCTTTGGCGGCTTTTGATGAGTTCCCGTCTCATTTTCACTATATAAATTCTCTGCAGCAGTAACGGGAGCGACTGGCGTAGCAAACGCGTTGTAGAATTCCTCGTCCATGTCTTCGGTAATCAGGAGATACTTCGGGAAACACTTGAAAATTAACCTAAACGATTGACAACACACCAACAAAACACAATCAGTTTAAAGATTTATCAATTAATCGAAACAAATTGGTACTCAAACTGATGATTTTCTGTGAGACTGAAGATTTGACTAAATGTGCGGACTGATATGACCCGGAACAAATACTAATGGCGTGACCCTTTTTCGTGTAGACTGACTGACTTTCAAATGATCTGATGAATATGTCAAGCAAACTGTACAAACTTCAAACGATTGAAAATCGTACGACCAGAAGAATGATTCTTAACTATTCCAAGTGAAGCTGACGACTTTTACAAGCAACCTGAACAGCTCGCGTGATATAAAGAAACTCAAACTTCCAACTACCTGAACCGGTACAAATAGAATTTTGTATGGACAATTTTAAACCTTGGTCTAACGACTTAAACCAATACAACTCACGATTGACCTTACCAAAAATCTATGGTGACAAACAACCTTTAATATTCAACACAATAAAGATGATTTATTATGAAGACTGTTAATTTGGTCAAACAAATAAATGGGGCGGTGTATGAAAGCTGTTGATTGAGCCGCAATTTGGTTCATGACATCACATGGATATTTTTTTTTTTTTGAAAGGCAAACAAACTTTTTATTAATACACTTCCGGTCAACAACAGTTAACCCGGAAAGGATATACATGTACCAAGAACCAAAACGACTTCAAACTATTGTACTCCCATACTAGATAGATCGAAATTACACCAATCATTCCAACATAACTCGCTACATTTCGCTCTACTTTTAATCCAAAGGTAACCATACACTCGAATGTCTTCCTTTATCTTCACCAAGTTCGGCTGTTTGTTATTAAACACGACATCATTTCTGTTTCTCCATAACACCCAAACCGCAATCTGAATCAAGGAAAACATCACCTTTTTCCACTTTGCAGAGCCACGACACCGAGTATGCATATTAAACAGATCTTTTAGTTCCAGAGCAAATAAAGATCCAACCTTACACCACCTTGCAATAAACTCCCAAACCTGTTGCGCCATTCTGCAGGAAATGAATAAATGGGTCGTCGTCTCGCAGTCTTCGTTACAAACTTTGCATTCGACCGACTGGATAAAAATGTTTCTTTTCCTCAAATCCATAGCAGTAGGAAGCCTATCCATCACCACACGCCACGCGAGAAAGTTCACCTTCAATGGAACCCATCTGTTCCATTTAAAATCTAAACCCAAATCTGAAAATAAAGCCT
Source organism: Helianthus tuberosus (assembly GCA_030545235.1). NCBI lineage: Eukaryota > Viridiplantae > Streptophyta > Magnoliopsida > Asterales > Asteraceae > Helianthus > Helianthus tuberosus. The sequence goes on along the minus strand of CM060354.1, from coordinate 14,028,166 downwards.
TTTCGATCAAAAGCCTAGCGCTACGAACCGAAAAAGTATTGGAAGACTCAGCTTTCCACTTCCATAAATCGCTTCCCACACCGAAACTGTAAGAATATATGGCTGCAGAAAGTGCACTTAACTCAGCCAATTCTGACTGGGTTAACGGGTGTCGCGACCAACTAAAACACAGTTCCAAACCCCCGTCCGAGACCTTCACACGCTCGTCTATAGTCACCCCTTTTTGACGTTCCAAAAGGAAAATATTAGGATGACTGATACATAACGGTTCTTCACCTAACCATACCTCTTTCCAGAAAGCAATCCTCCTTTCTTGACCCGGAACCCCATGGAAAAATGTGGACAAATCCATACCCAATTCAGCAAAATCTTTAGATATGTTTGCCACTTGTTTCCAAGGACCGGGAGCGGATAACTTAACCGGAATAAAATTCCAACTCCTTGGGTTATAATGTAAGCTCCATATAATCTTTCTCCACAAACCCTCCGGATCCGATTTAAATATTTTAATCACTGAATTTGTTTTAAATGTTGATTGGGCTTATTGAGCGGCTATATATATTTTATTTGTTCTCCATGTTGATGGCTGACATATGAACTTTAGATTCAATGATCATTTAATAAACTGACAACTTCAATACCTATCACATGACACAATATAATTTCAAACGGTTCACTCTAATCGAAGTATTATTCAAACTGTAAATGTTTTCAAACGATCAGCACATTTTCAAGCGGTCAGTTTCAAACGGTGGGATCAGACGATGTTGGTTTCAAACGGTGGGTCCGTTTTTGTTCCTCATGGTTATAGAAGGGATGTTTAAAGGGATTCAAACCCCTAATAATGGTCCGATCTTTCTCATCTCCTTTATGCCGACGACGCTCTTTTGATGGGTGAATGAGATACGGTTAATGTGACGAACGTGGCTAGATGCCTAAGAATTTTTTATCTGTGCTCTGGCTTGAAAATCAATCTCCACATATCCAACCTTTATGGAATGGGAGTGAATGAAGTCGACATCAAAAATATGGCTAAGGTGATAGGATGCAACACGGACAAAATCCCATTATCTTATCTGGGGATCACGGTGGGGGCTAACATGAATAGAATTTGTAACTGGGATCCTATAGTGGAGAAATTTAATAAAAGATTGTCGGTGTGGAAAGCAAAAAATATGTCTATGGGGGGGGGAGGCTTACCTTGATCAACTCGGTTCTGGAGAGTTTACCTATATATTACTTTTCTTTGGATAAGGTTCCGGCGGACATTATCAAAATTCTTGTCGCAAAAATGAGAAAATTCTTTTAGGCGGGTAATAATGATAATAATAATAAAATGAATTGGGTAGCTTGGGATTGGATTACTTGGCCCAAGAATAAGGGGGATTGGGTATTAATAGTGTAGGATCGTTTTCGACCCAAATGAGTCGTTTGGAAGAGCTCTTGTACGTTTCAGAGGCGGAAACTAAGAAACGGACGTGTACACAGCTTGAAATATACTATAATCCTCTTTTATATACGATTGACAACGTTTACAGTGAGAGGAAATACCGGCAGCACCTCGGTAACACTTGACCTGACCGTTACAAATGACAAAGTCAAGCAGCCTATTTATACTACTACTCTATCGTTTGAAATCGTTCAAACGGACACAATTACAAACGACGGCCTCAAACGGAAACATTAACTCAAACGGTCAACATCTAAACTTTGACATTCAAACGGCAGCTTCCAAATCCAGTCAACTTCTTTTATACCATTGGACCTCAAATGCCATCTCTTGTAATAGGGCCTTCAAATGATCATCTCTTGTTGATTGGGCCTTCAAATGTAAGTCTCTCATTGGACCTCCAAATGGTCCAATCATCAAATGACTACTTTAGCACTTTCAAAACTAATATAAACTTTGTCGTTTACTTGTTTGTAAATGTGAAGCCATATGATGATGCAATAATGTGATGTCATCAATATGATGTCATCATCATATATGATGACATCATGCCTCATCAAAAACCGCAACGCAACCCAGACTCGATATTAAGACGAAGACGACAGATGACTGCACCAACAAATAGACTTAAAGAAGTTAACGAGGCTCTTCTATACAAATGGGGTTGGAGGTATAAGATCGAAAAGAAAAATTTATGGAGGAAAGTTGTGGAAGCATGCCATGGAAAAATTAATCAAAGAAGTTTTCTTCCGCTAAATGGCAACATCGTTGGATGTTGGATAAATATTGTTAAAGTGATTACAAAAACAAAAATCAATGGGAAGGGCTTAAATAGGATGATATTGGGTAAGGTGGGGAACAGTAACGATATTTTTTTTTGGCTAGACACCTGAGTTTGGGGATTCTCCTTTCCTAGAAAGATGGCCACATTTGTTTGTTTTGGAAAGGTTTAAATCTTGCAGGGTTGCGGACAAAATTGAGATGGCGCAAGATAATGATGGCTACTCTTGGAGCTGGGTTAGATAACCCAAGACGGATACCGAGCTCAGGGAATGGCAGGAATGTGTAGAAGTCTTAAACATGGTGAGACTGTCCAATGATTCGGATTCTTGGTTATGGAACGTTGACAACCAGGATGGTTTCTCGGTCAGTTCGGTGAAAAGGAGCGTATAAACGATAGGGGAAATAACTGCCTACCTAAATTCGATTGGTGCAAATGGATTCCGATAAAATGTAACATAATGGTATGGAAAGGTAATCTAGACAGGCTTGCTACGAAAGTTAACTTGAAAAGAAGGAATGTGGACGTTCCGTCTGTTATGTGTCCTTTTTGTGATGAGTATGAAGAATCGGTGGATCACTTGTTCACGGCATGTCCGTTGGCTTCCCGAGTTTGGTCGTCTGTCAGTGCTTGGTGCAGTATTCCTCTGATCTTCGCCTTCTCCTTCAAGGATCTACTGGATATCCATAATTTGAGTCTCTTTGGGAAAAAAGCTAAAAAGATTATGCTCGGTTTGGTTATAACTACTGTTTGGTGTATCTGGAAAGCTAGGAACGATTTGTTGTTCAAACAATTAAGGAGGAGCCCGCAAGAGATTGTATCTGAGATTAAATCTAGGGGTTATGCTTGGGTGAAAAATAGATCTTCTTGTAAATATATTAATTGGAAGGAGTGGTGTAAATATCTGATGTATAAGTTGTAATATGTTTGCCCTTTGCCTGTTTGGGTCGGGGGTCTTTTGTTTGTTGGCCTTTTGCCCGTTTGGGTCGGAGGTGTCTTTTTAATGAAGTTTAATTTTCAAAAAAAGTTATGTGTGGTTTGACTTAACAACACTTGATTAAAATACTGATACTAGCAAGTCGCAAGGTAAACAAAAGATACAATGATTGTACCGGTTTAAGAGCTTTCACATCCCTTTCTTTATTTGTACACTTAATTAGGGTGTAAGGAGTGGTTAAACACTTGAGAGTGGCAAACTAAAAAATCAACCAATCAGAGTGCGCCACGTCAATCAGTGAAAAGTGTTTAAACTTTGCTGAAAAGTGTTGGCAATGGTTTAGACACTTGCTGAAGTGGTAAAGTTTAAAAAAAATGAAAAGGTGTGATTGGTTGAGATTGGAATGGATCCACCCCACACTACCCTCTCTCTCTCTCATACCATCCCTTCACTGCACGGCAAGCCCTCACCGAGCGACAATGAAACTGCAGCGGCAAAGGGGTCGGTGGCGGTGTTTCCGCGCGGCAAAACCCTTTGCCACTCTCCTTTGCCGCACCACTCCGGACACCCTTATACTAAAAAACAATATATTTTCTCTTTCATCTACTTACAACCTCTTTCATAATGTATTAAAAAATTATAGTGAGTGAACATTGTCCGCTCAAATATACAGATAAACAGTAACATCTTCTCTCTCTCGTCCACTCACAACCACTTATAACCATTTTTTCTATAATATAAAGAACACCCTCAGAATATGAAAGGGATCTAAATACTCCAAAAACCTGATAACGTCACAAGTAATTTTAATAACTTAAAAGGTATTTTAAATTAGATATGACTTAAAGTTCAAAACAGTTAACTTATTAAGTTGTTGTTTAGAGTAGAGAAGATTAGTTCTAGTCTCGAAATAATGCGGGGCTTCTTGTTAAGGGGTAGATCGGAGATGAAAGCCAGCGGGGATTCGGTGGATTCGAGAAGATAGGAGATTGATTCATGAAGATACATGACGAGATGAAATGTTACATGGAGGGTGAAGACTTTTGATCAAGATGATGGATTTATTTTTACAAAGTTCTGTTTGTTATTAACTTATCGAACTGAGCTTCATGTCTTTGTGGAATTTGAAGTGTTAAAGGCCGGTTCGCATTAACTTGATCCGGGAGTAGTTTGAGGGGGAGGATCTACAGTGTTTGATGTTGGATTCTTCGGGTTTCTCAAAGCGGCCTTAAGTGATCATCAGTAAGTCTTTTATTAGAAGGGTTGGAGATCGATGTGCTCCGCCAGAAAGATCAAGTCTCAGCTAAAGTTGAAAGCATGCATGATATCATCAGTCAAGGGGGATTCTGTAAGTGTAGTATCTGATGACTGAAGATATCAGTGTCAGATAGAACTGATAGCAACAGTTAAGGGGGAGTCTGTAAGTGCAGTTCCTGTCGGGTAACTATGCTTTACCAGTTCTGGTCTACGGTCAACAAAGTCAAAGCCAAGTTAAGAATTCAGAAGCTTTATCAGTTCCGAGTTTTATGATGTTAAAGTCGGAATATGTTGATTATTATTGTGGTCCGAATTATTTGTTTTGTATCCCGGACAATGTGTTGTGTCCAGGTTTAGTCCCTAGTCTATGTATATGTGTTGTATAGGGTAGATTAGGGCAACCCTTTAGAGCTTGGTGCATCTCTCACAAATCCCAGCCACCTTTCATCAGTGTGGGCATTCTAGAGAGAGAGGGATACTATGTGTTAGTGGGAGAAAGCTAGGATTAGATCTTTGTGATCTAAACCAGCTTGTAGATGATGTATACTCCTTTGGTTTGTGAAATCTGTGATGACTGATTCAATAATAAAGGGTTCATCTTCTACATCTTTGCTGTTTATGATTGTTCTTCATGTCTTGAATCCGGTGCTTTAACAACTATAAGAAATATTTTGTTTTCATAAAAAAAAAACAAGATAATATTTTTTAGTTGTAATGTTAAAAAATAAGTTTGTTCTAAGCGTACCTTGTCATATTTTATTACGAGTAAATTGCCATAATTGTCCCTGAGGTTTGGGTATGTTTGCCATTTTCATTCAAAACTACTTTTTTGTACCATATAGTCCTTCACTTTTGGGATATTTTGCCATTTTCATCCAAACGTCTAACTTTTTTTTTGCCAAAATCGTTCTTGAGATTTGGGATTTTTTGCCATTTTCATCCAAATGTTTGATAGAAAAAATAAAGCAAATTAGATGTTTGGATGAAAATGACAAAAATGTTCAAATCTCAGGGACTATATTGTACAAAAAAGTTGTTTTGGATGAAAATGACAAACATGCTCAAACCTCAGGGACGAATTTGACAATTTACTCTATTATTATTGAATGTACTTTGTGACGAGGTATGACCTGATTCGCTCAAGTACTACGAGTATCCTAAGGGGAACGAGTATGACACTAATGATTGCTACCAACTAAAGAAGCAAATCGAGTATTACGTAAAAGCAGGCTAGCTAGTTCATTTGGTGAAAGACATAAAGCAAGGTCCACGCCTGGGAAAGAAGAAAATGAAAAGGGGGCAAATAAAAGGTAGCGTGACATGAACATGGTCTGCGCGGATAAAACAACAGGGGTAGAACACCAAATCGAACGCCTGGAACCTTGGATGATGGTTAGTATGACCGTAGAACCACGTGTGTCTGGTCTTAACCTCATCACGGACCTGCTCATCATCACAACAACAGTTGGGGACTATCAGATGAGGAGGATACTTGTTGACACAAAGAGCTCGGATGATATAATTTACGAATAGTGTTTTAATCGCATGTAAGCCAAAGACATGAAGCTATTGGAACCCGTTCACGTGCCTATATATGGGTTCACGGGAGAGAAAATTGACCCCATAGGATAAATTGTATCTCAGTCATGTTCGGCGAGGTGCAACAAGAAAGGACCATAGTCGTCACCTTTTTGGTGGTCTTAGCCGACTCGAACCATAATGTCATCATTGGTCAATACACGTTGGGCAAGTTAGACACCCTTGTCTCCACAACACGTGAGGAAACTAACCTCGCCCTTAACTAGGAAAAATGCCATTTCATGGTAACGGGGGGAATAGTACTCGGTCACAAAATCTCAAGCGAAGGAATGGAGGTTGATCGAGCAAAAATAGACACTATTTCTCGATTACCACCTCCATCCCCCGTTAGAGCTATCAAAAGTTTTCTAGGGCATGCCGGATTTTATAGACGATTTATCAAGGACTTCTCTAAAATCTCAAGCCCTCTAACAAAATTACTTGAAAAAGATGCCCCTTTCATCTTTGACAAGGATTGCAATCAAGCATTTCTATCACTAAAAGAAATGATTGTCAATGCACCTATCATGATAGTGCCTGATTGGAAATTATCTTTCGAAATCATGTGTGATGCAAGTGACTTTGCAGTTGGAGTCGTCTTGGGACAAAGAAAAGATAAGCATTTTCACCCAAGTTATTATGCTAGTAAAACACTTAATGATGCACAAGAAAATTACACAACAACAGAAAAAGAGTTACTAGCCGTGGTATTTGCTTTTGATAAATTCCGTTCTTATCTTGTACTTTCTAAAACAATAGTCTATACAGATCATGCAGCCATTCGATATCTCTTCAAGAAACAAGATGCTAAACCACGTTTGATTCGGTGGTTTCTACTCCTCCAAGAATTTGACATTGAAATCAAAGACAAAAGAGGAGCAGAAAACACCGCAACAGATCACAACCTTCAGGAATTATAAGTAATGTCAAGGTCTACGAGACCAGAATGGCCCTCGGGTCACAATTACAAAGAAACAAAATTTTTTTTGGGGGGGGGGGGTCACCTTAAAAAGGTGGAGATATAATAAAATAGCCTACGAGGCCAAATGAAAGAACCTACGAGTCGATAATGTAAAGCGAGGGAACTAGTTGTGATTCCCCGCGTAAAATAATGACGAAAGGAATAAATCTTGGGTCGTCATCTCCCCGATGAGAGTAATCGACATAAGTTAGAGAGAAAAATGTAAACTAAAAATTTAGTTTTTAGTCAAAGCAACGTTTTAACAAACATAAGTGGTATGAGGTGATTATGAAACCGTAAACACACATAAGGCCGGAGATAGCAACGTAGTATACCCGGGTGACGGGGTGTGAAGTGACGGTGACTAATTAGTCTAGCCAATAGAACGACACAGAGGCAACATAGTGTCATAAATTGTGCAAAGCGCTTGTCAATGTAGGATTAACCTGAAATAAACATGTTGACGACTAACACGACTGAGTGATCAAATAACAAATCGGTTAAAAGGGTAATAAGGATAAGAAACAAAACGCGAAAGCCTTGGTCCGTGAGGATTTACACATAAAAGACACCGAAGAATGAATATCATAAAAACGAAACTAAGTTTGTTTAGTCTAAATTAATGAACTAAATAAATAAGGTTTCGGGGACGAAACCTCTTTAAGGGGGGTAGACTTGTAACACCCCGAAAACGGGTTTGGTAATTAAACCCCGTTAATATTAAGAACGGGTAAAATACCGTTAGCGGTAAAATTAACCCGGTGAAAATTAGGATTTTAATAAATAATTTTATGTTAAAAAAAAGAGAATAAACGCTTTGAGAAAACAAAGCGTATATAAAGCCCGAGTTAACGGGACTTAAAAAAAATGCTACGGGTTATGACTTCCCCGGACCCATTAAGTAACTAGGGATATCAACCTAGTTGGTTAAGTGTTGTTAAAACAATAAAAGAAACAATAAATAGATAACCCTTTAAATAACTTGGGTAAATTTGAGGGACTAAACCTGGGCAAATGAGATAAAGTTTTATAAAAACAAAATAAATAAATAAAACACACACATACGTATATGTGTCTGCGATTTTAACCAGAGCCAGGAAAGGCTCTCTTGCTCAAAACCCTAAATTGCAAGAACTGATCAAATCAAACAGGCAATCAAACCCAAATCGAAAATCCAAGCACAAATTAGTGATCACCTCAGTGAAGTGATCACAAGGTATGTTAAATTTCATTATTTGGTTCCATCTTGAATTCTTGATGAACTTATGAAATCGAAATTCGAGCTTGCTTGATCGATGTTTAGATGAAACTAGGATGAATCCATAGGAACAAACCCTAGTCGAAAAATTTATGAATTAAGATTGAAAAATAGGAATTTGATGATTAACCAGGTATGTGCTAAATGGGTTTTATAAAGATATGATGAACACTTGAGTTAGAGTGGTAAAATTGTGAAACTTGATGTTATGATACAAGTACTAGGTGTAATTCATGAACACTAGACATGGGGGTTTTAACTTTGATGTTAACTTTGGTAAGAATAACTAGTTATGAACTAGTTGTAAAGGTGTAAAAGTATGCCCATTAGGTGTTTGATAAAATGTCTAAATGAAAGCTAAATGTTAAAAATTTAGGTGAAACACATATTTGAATGGTATGACAAATTATGCGAAGTATGAACCGATAAGGGTTCAAAGCATAAAGTTAATCTAAACTTAATTGTGTAATTCACGTGATCAAAAGTAGTTAACTTTTGATAAATTGAATTAACAAATGATGAAGTCGAATAGTAGTTTTGACATAGAAATACGTAAGGTGGAATAGTCGTGATTGTTAAAGACTAAACTAACCACCTTGTAAATGATGACAATAGTTTGACGCTAAATGAGCTAGGTGGCGGCTTGGGAAAAGAAGCGGGTCAAACGGCTTGAAAACGCGGAGAAAGAGCAAAATCGGATGAGAGGTAAGTTAAGCTTACGCCCTTTTTACTTTTATTACAAAATGCTTATTTGTGAGCATGGAATACGATTTATATTAAGTAAATGAAACATGATGTTCCGGCGCGATATAATGCTAGTCGGAACAAGTGAAAATGGTAGAAACCGTAAATTATGGTAGAAAGGGGTAAAAATGGTGAAATGGTAATCCGGACATGGGTTAACGAATAGATAAAGGGATTTAAAACGACACCATTTGACATAAGTCATAATGGGTAAAATAAAACAGGAAACGACTTTCAAGTAGGATGATTTCAAAAAGTAAACCGGGATAGGTTAAAGGGGTGAAATGGTAATTAAGTGCCATCTTATAATGACAATTTGCCATTTCAACTAAACGGGTCAAATGGTGTTGTTAACACCATTTGACAATAATGCCTGATGATCACTTGTTGAGTTTTGTGATCACAGGAATTTAACACATGGTTCGCGTTGCTATTAAATAGAAATTAATAGCGAAAGTTATTTAAACGGGTCAATGCTATGACCCGAGTCAGGTATGCATAATTAGATTTTTAGTTAGAAGAGATATTTTGGTCAATAGTTAGTGAAAGTCCGTCGTCGTAAAATGAAGGACTGAAATTGACCAAAAAGCCCTTGATGGGTAAATTGGGCCAATGACCCATATGGGTGGTTTGGGAACTTGCATACTGTTTACATGATATGGGTATATACTTTGATTGTGAAAATGTAAGGTGCGAAAAGAGAAGAGTGAGGTTAATGAATGAATGCATACGACCGTATAAACGGGTCAAAATGTTGAAATTTAATAATAAGCCGGATGCTTAAAAGGCTAGAATTTTATTAGTTAAATGTTGATGGGTATATACTTTGATTGTGAAAATGTAAGGTGCGAAAAGAGAAGAGTGAGGTTAATGAATGAATGCATACGACCGTATAAACGGGTCAAAATGTTGAAATTTAATAATAAGCCGGATGCTTAAAAGGCTAGAATTTTATTAGTTAAATGTTGGGTTTTAACTCCATGTGATGGAGAATTAAATTACGAACGCGTAGGAAAAAGAATCGTGTAAAACGGATCAATAATGAATGAGTTATGTCCGTTTTCGTGAAACTTGGGTTGGCTAGGAATTATGCAGCAACAAATAAATAACTTGCTGTCAAAAAGGGGGCTAGGTGGGGCGTCTAGCCCCTAGGTGGGGCGTCTAGCCCCCCTGAATCCGAAAAATGTTCAATTTTGTTTGTTTGACCCATATAACTTGTTTAAACTTGTTATTTAACGATCAAAACTAACTTTTAAGTTGGTTTTGATCATAGATGATCGCCATGAGTGCCCGGATGAAGATCAAGCTCGAAGAAGAACCGAACACGATAAAGTTAAAAGCTTCTGCACGGCGTTTCGTCCTATCTCTTAAACGACGAACTCAAATTCATTACGATGTGCATAAACCTTTATTTGTTAAAGTTTTAAATTAACCGTATTTAGTAAAGTACATTTAATCATGATTACATGCTTGTTTTTCGTAAACCATACGAAAACCTTAAAATAATAACAAGGGTGTTACAGAAAAATCTAGGGTTTTTGAACTTCAACCGAATTAGGATATTGGTAACATCCTAATACAGTATCCTGGTAGTGACTAATTAATTCACGTTCAGATTAATGAAGCAAGTCTATAACATTCAAGTGGACCTCTTCTCCCAAAGACTCGGGCTAATCTGTTGAAATAGGAACGTTGAAGCCGGAAGACGTGGACTACAACGTTCACAAAGGGAATATCCGCTTTATCCCGGATTTGTAGGCTAGTTAGTTAGCTTTGTTTTACTATAAATAGGATTGATCGGATTAGATAAGAGCACGCACAATCTCTCGAACACTCTTGCTCTCTACTAGTTGCAATCACTCACACTTACACTTGTATTCAAATCGCATTGTAACACCTAGTTGATCCGCATCATATCCTGCACTGTATCCTGATATTTGAAGTAACAAGAAGAACAAGGCAGCTGCGATTGTCAGCTCCCAAGGTTTTGTCCCGGCGATCTAGATTGATCAAGGGCTTTCCTTGTACATCATGTGTCACCCTTTACCATTTTTACTCATTGTTTGATTGTTGATACAGCTCGATATCCTGAGCTGTATCTTGGATACTGTTTTTTGTTAACAACTTAATCAACATACATTTTTCAAATACGTCTAGCACACTACCTCACTAAACTAATTTGATCACTTAATTACTTAGGTAATTTTTGACCAAAACAGGTATGTTCTCCCGAGTACTCTGCGAAATAACTACCTAAAGTTATTCTACGAAGAAAATTGAATTTGTGTGCTATTAATGTCAAAATGTATTAGGTTTCCTTTTTTGGGCAAAGTGTGATAGACAAACAGTTTACTTTCTGTCAAAATGTATCAGGTTTCCTTTTTTGGGCAAACACCATCGAATTATACAAAAAGAATGACACGTTAGCTCTAAATCAAGACGGGTATAACAGTAATGAGTGAAAATAATGTAATTAACTTATTACAAACTTAAATATAGTTTTATTTTGAATTATATTCACAAATTTTTGGCACTTAATTTTGCATTCTCATATTTCATACACATCAGGCTTTTGTATACATGATTGAAAATAATGTAACAAGTTATTACGTATCGATAGTTTTATTTTAATATATACAAAACTTGCCTCTTAATATTTAATCAAGATTTGTTGCATTCACATGTTTCATTCCCTTGCCGTGATTTAATCAAGTCATGAATAGAGTTTTATTTCAATTTATAATCACAAAACTTGCCACTTAAAATTTTAAGGCTAAATTACTTTGAGTCCCTCTGTTTTATAGATTTTAACTAGTAGAGTCCAAAAGCAAAACACTTTAACGACCTGAGTCCCCATAAGCATTTTCTTTAACTATTTGAGTCCAAATTTCTAACACTGTTAAAATTATTCTGTTAACTTTTGTTAAATGACCAAATTACCCTTTTAATTAAAAAAACCAATTTATTATTAAATATATATACATTCTCTATATCATATATCTAGATCATTTGTCCAAAACTTTCTCTCTCTACCTAAACCATCTCCATCCCACAACCACACCTCCACCATCAACACCACCGTCGCCACACCATCACCATCAACACCACCGTCGCCACTATACCTCCGCCGTCACCACCACCACTACACCGTCACCACCACAACACCACCACCGCTCCACCTCCACCGTCACCACCACCACTACACCGTCACCACCACCACACCCACCACCGCTGCACCTCCACCGTCACCACCACCGATCTTCAACAACAACATACCTGAGATGAGATCTTCGTCTAAATCTAGACCCTCCGTTTTCCGGCAAAGATCAACAACAAACCTGAGATGAGATCTCCGTCTAAATCCAGACCCTCCGAACTTCAACAACAACAAACCTGAGATGAGATTTCTCTGCTCCGGTGAGGTATTGCTGCGTGATTTTTAGATAATCGATTATACAGGGATAATTACAGGTGAGAATTTAGAGAATTTACAGGTGTTGCTCCGATGAGAGTGTTGCTGCGTGATTTTAAGTATTGTTGCAAATATGTGAGTCTTGGACTTTGGTGGGAGGCCCCTGCTTCTCAAAATTTAGGAACTATCTCTTTTTTTTTTCTTCAGTAATATTATGGCTTGATTCGTATCAAATTGGTATGAAAAATGAATTTGGGAACAGATTGTAATCTTGCTTAGATCTGAAATTAATTTGGGGGTTAGGATTCAGATGCATGTGTTAGATCTGAAATCAATTTTATGAAAGTGATTTGTGGTAGTGCATCGGTGGTGAAGATGAAAGAGGGCAATGAGAAAGTGGTTTGTGTGTGCAGGTGTATTTGTTTACCTTTTTTTAATAATAATAATATAATATAGGGGTATTTTAGTCTTTTAATGAGAAACTAATAGAAAATTTAAACAGAGTTAGAAATTTGGACTCAAACGGTTAAAGAAAATGCTTATAGGGACTCAGGTCGTTAAACTTTTTGCTTTTAGACTCAACTAGTTAAAACACATAAAACACATGGACTCAAAAAGTAATTTACCCAATTTTTTATCAAGATTCGTTGCATTCACATGCTTCATACCGGTACTCATACCATACATACACATCATGCATACACATATATTCACCATACACGTTAGATACTGGTAATCATGTAAAATATTAATTTTTTTAATAAAAATGATAATAAAAGTATAAAACCATACTCAAATTTAAGAGAATAAAATGTTCGTTTTTATGGTGTAGTCTTTTTTTTTTAAGATTAACATGTGAAAAGTTATGGTTGTTTACAAATCGTGGGGTATTTTGTTTAAAACTCAATGACGAGCTTGTTTTTACCTATGTCTCGATGTAATTTTTATTGAGATTGTGTTATGAGTAGTATGTTTAACTAGTTGACACACACACATATATGTTATCAAACTGAGATATATTTTGTTTACCACCGTAAAGCGGGTGGGGCATAACACTAATTGTGTGACATTCACGTGGTTCGTAAACTACCACACATGTAAACACGTCATGTATTTGGATAACAAGATTGAAATAATGTAATCAAATTATTATTGAAATTAAATAATGTACAAATAATTACAGAAAATAATGTAATCAAATTATTACTTCCTTCTTGAGGGTGACATTCACGTGTTTCATAGGTCTACCACACACAGGCACACACTTCAAGGCTTTTGCGATTTTGTTTTTGAAACGTAACTTTCATTAACAACCGCCAACCTAAACCGGGTCGACCAACCAAACAAACAACTAAATTACATATTTACAAAGGAACACCAATCCTTCCTATCTATACCTCTATGCTTAGATCTACTCGAAAACCGAAGATAACCTAAGGCTTTTTGCGAATTGGCTACATGATTGAAAATAATGTAAAAAAAATCAGGGACTTAGGTACAAAGGGACGTGCAACCAGTACCTAATTCTTTTAGTGTTATATATCTCTATGGGTCGTAATATTGGCACACCTTGTCTTATTAAATCGACACCCTAAATACGCATCGTATAGGTCTATATGATGCGTATTGAGTTGGTTAATTAATTCTGTGTCAGGCAAAGCTGACATTGTCTCACAGGGGTCAAAGTAATACACATCGTATAGGCCTATACGATGCGTATTACTTTTTTTAGAAAGGACGACTAGCTTTCTGTCACTGTTGAGTGAGGTAAAGTGATTGACGTATGCCCTATACGCATCGTATAGGGCTATACGACTCGTATTCTTTTCTGAATTTGAATTCTTCTTCCCCTATTTAAACGACGAAGAAGACCATATATATATCGTCTTCGTTATATATTCACATTCACTAACAAACATGTTTTGGTACAAGTATGTTTTCGGTGAGCCGTCTGAGGCGGACACAAGCACGTTTATTTCGGATAGCAGTGTGGTATATCATTTTTTTAACTTATTCTGTGTTTTTTTGTTTATGAAATACTTAGCACACCGTTTGTATTAGGCGGGGTCTAATGTCCCTGATTCTTACGATTTGGGTGGAAATGATGATCACGCGCACGAGGTCGTGTCCGACTATCGTCCCCGTCATAATGAATTGTCATTGTCAGACCTCAACGAGGTAAGTATATATATTTACTTTTTTTCTATTCGGCGTTAAACTTACCATTACCTTACCATTACCTTTTACCAGATTTGAACGTGTGTAGCGATGATCAAGGTTATATGTCTCCGTATTATGAACCCGATTACGTTCCCTCGTACGGACAGGAAGAATATGGCAATAACGTTTTTGTTAGTGGTCCCTCGGGATTAAAAGGAGACCTTAGTCACCCTTCTTACGTGCAAGAGTCATTGGGTGACGATCCACCCGTGCAAGAGTCATTGGGTGACGAGCCACCCGTGCAATAGTCATTGGGTGACGAGACATGTGGAGGGCATTCCCGCATGTGCTTATGATCGACGCTACCTACAAGACTAACATGTACAATCTTCCATTTTTGCAAGTTGTGGGTATAACGTAGACAAACCACACCTTCTGTGTTGCGCGTGCATTTCTTTCAAACGAGCAGGAGGCAACGTACGTCTGGGTCTTGGAGAGGGTCAGATCTATGCTGCACGAGTGCATGGAGCCGCGTGTAATACTAACGGACAGGGACCAAGCACTGATAAACGCGTGTAGAAAAATAGTCCCTGGCGCACACAGATATCTCTGCAGGTTCCACATCTTACAAAATATTGTGAAGCACTGCAAGGGTTCGTTTAGTGGGCAAGATTGGGATGCCTTTATAAATCAGTGGAAAACAGTGTGTAATTCCGCTACCGAAGAGTTATACAAATATAACGTCCTCAACCTTTAGAGACACCTTGTAAATCAACAACGTACATGTATGTTCTCTCTAAGTAAATACATTCATACAAATTGATATATAATTTGAATATGTTTATTTTTTCAGATGTTTTTAATTACCTATGTAATAACTGGTTAAGCACCTCCAGGCAATTGTTCGTATCTGCATGGACCAATCAAACCCTGACATTCTTCCAAACTACCACAAACAGAGCTGAAGGCGCACATGCTGCATTAAAGAAACACCTTACTATACCGAGATGCAGTCTGGAATTGCTGGTGAAAAAGGTGGACACCTTGGTACTAAAGCAATATGCGCAAATAAAGAAATCCTTTGAAGAAAGCCACACCAAGCGAATGAACAGACACCTTCAGATTCCTATGTTTTGCAACCTACTTCTTAAAGTATCCATCCATGCTCTTAACCTATTGGAAAACAAGCTAACACGAAGAATAGTCACGTTGCGGTCATTCGGATCAACATGTGGCTGTCAGCTATACTCGGGTGCCGGGTTGTTATGTGCCTGTCGCCTGAAGAGATTGCAGAATACAGGTACTTATAGACTTATAAAAAAATGTTTTGTTGTCTTAATTTAATAAGATTGTCTAATGCTCTTTTTTTTGTTTTGCAGAGTGCGTCATTCAGCTCGAAGATATAGACATTTTCTGGTGAAAACTTGACCTGAACCCATCAAGTTTTGATGAGGAAGATGTTGATGTAGACAAACAATTAGAATATGTGAAACAAAAATTGTCTACCCAACCCCCGCAAGTGAGGAAAAGAGTCTTATCGAAGTTCATGGCGGTGGCAACCCCATATATGAGCGACAAAAACCGCCTGTCGTACAAGAAAACACTCGCGGGCGGCCAACTTCCAAGGTCCAACAACAAAGAAAGGAGCAAGCTGCTAGAGATAGCTCAGTTGGGCCTCCCAGACAACAAAGTAGGTGTGACCCTCCTCGACATAGCTCTTATGTACCATTGCAAGATTCCCTAATACCGTCTACTTCTGCAATGTCTCTAAAGTCTCAAAGGTCATTAAATCGACGCGGTCGTTCAACATCTTCACGTGAAGAAGAGCCTGGAAAGGGCAATGCCTTTCTGTTAATCACTGATGAGAGAATGCTTGAATATGCGCACAGATACAAAAAACAAATTCCAAAAGTGTTACACCCCTACATTTCAAGAATAAAAGATTTCAGGCCGGATGGACATTGTGGGTTTCGGGCGGCGGCTGTGGGTTTAGGGTTGGAACAAGATTAGTTTGGGTATATTCGAAATCAACTACTTGAAGAGCTGACGGGTCCGAACAAAGAAATCTGGAAGTTCGTCCTCGATAGTGAATTATCAGGGGACTACGACCAACAAGTACAGAGAATAGATTTTACTGGGGTTGGAATGGCACCCAGGGAAAATTGGATGGAGATGCCTCAAGCAGCACTACTTCTTGCCAATAAGTTTGGTGTGATTGTTCACATATTAGACATCCAAGGTTGTTCTACTGTATTTCCCTTATATGATCCAAAGTATGCACGTGACCCCCATCATTTCGTTTCACTGTTATTTGTTAATGGTGGTAATTTCATCCACGTCAGACTTGAAGGGGACTATCCAATGCCGCCACGGAACCTTACGTGGAGTAGACGCGCGGGCGAAGAAGCTTTACGTTGGACGGAAAACTACACGGAACGGATAGCGTGGTATGATATGCTAAGGAAGCCTAACCTTGACCCTACATTGCTTGTTATTGATTGATTTGTAATTTTAAAGAATAATTTATTTGTATAATGTATTCCATTTGTTTATTACCAAATCAATGCATTACATTGATTAATTTGTAATACGAAAATACGGTAAAATACGTCAAAATACAATTAATTATGGTAAAATATGCTAAAATGCGCCGAAATACGCTAAAATGCGCTAAAATACCTTACAATAGCATAAGATACATGAAAATACGTCAAAATACAATTAAATACGCTAAAATATGCAAAAATACGCCAAAATACGCTAAAATGCGCTAAAATACCTTAAAATAGCCTAAGATACATGAAAGTATGTTAAAATACCTTAAAATACGATATAATGCTCTAAAGTACGCTAAAATGTTCGAAAATACGGTAAAATACGTCAAAATACAATTAAATAAGCTAAAATACGTCGAAATACGCTAAAATACCTTAAAATACCCTAAGATACATGAAAATATGTTAAAATACCTTAAAATACCATATAATGCTCTAAAGTACGCTAAAATATTCGAAAATACGGTAAAATACGTCAAAATACAATTAAATACGCTAAAATACGCCGAAATACACTAAAATGCGCTAAAATACCTTAAAACACCCTAAGATACATGAAAATATGTTAAAATACCTTAAAATACGATATAATGCTCTAAAGTACGCTAAAATGTTCGAAAATACGGTAAAATACGTCAAAATACAATTAGATAGGCTAAAATACGCTAAAATACGCCGAAATACGCTAAAATGCGCTAAAATACCTTAAAATACCCTAAGATACATGAAAATATGTTAAAATACCTTAAAATACCATATAATGCTCTAAAGTATGCTAAAATGTTCGAAAATACAGTAAAATACGTCAAAATACAATTAAATACCCTAAAATATGCTAAAATACGTCGAAATACGCTAAAATACACTAAAATACCTAAAAATGCCCTAAGATACATGAAAATATGTTAAAATACCTTAAAATACGATATAATGCTCTAAAGTACGCTAAAATGTTCGAAAATACGTCAAAATACAATTAAATACGCTAAAATATGCTAAAATACGCTAAAATGCGCTAAAATACCTTAAAATACCCTAAGATACATGAAAATATGTTGAAATACTTTAAAATATGGTATAATGCTCTAAAATACGCAAAAATACGCGACTAATGATATTTTCCACGAGTGTATACATATAACACGACACTATAGAGTACGCAACCGAACTTAACCGAAACGACGTATGTTGAAGTCATACGTCATAAAACCACAAAATATGCGAAAGTTCATCAAAAAATGACTCCTATACGCGTCGAACCGAGGAAAACACGAAAAACCAAATTTTTAAACTATGGCATATACGATCGTATAGGCCAAAGTTGTATCGTATTGCCCCTAAGATACGCATCGTATAGATCTATACGATGCGTATTATCCCCTGGATTTAAAAAAAAAAAACAGGGGTATATTGGTAATTTACTACCCATCGTATAGATCTATACGATTCGTATAGAATGAGAAAACGATATAACCCCTTAAAACACAGGGGGTTTATATGATCCAAAAACAAACAAAACTCAAAATACTCCCAAATACACACACATACGTTGGTATACATACGGTCGACATACGCTTGAGATTTCAAGATCGAAGACTAGTACGGTATTCATCTCCACACCCTCATCATTTTAACGTTTTAAATTTTGCATTTTAGCCGTAAGTTTAGTGTGATTTTTGGGTTGAAAACTGGGGTTTTGGGGGTTTTTTGAAGAACTTTTGAATCGATACGATGCGTATCGGCCTATACGCATCGTATCGTTTCAAAATTTTCAATTTTTGTCAAGAACAGATGGGTTGATACGATTCGTATCGACCTATACGATACTGATGCGCGTGTGCTGTCGTAGGTTTTTATATATACTTTTAGCCCTTTTTACACGTTAGTCAAGTTTTCAATTTATAAAACGCGATATTTTATTAACACCAAACACACATATGGGCAAGTCCACCCATCGTGAGCGTAGTATAGTGTTGGCAAGATACCGTGGTCATCCAAGGACACAAGAGCTTTTAATACCGGTTTATCCTCAACGTCTACTCAAATTAAAAAGTTAGAAAAATGTTTTAAACTATAAAATGAAAACTAAAATGCTGAAAATAAAAATAAAATAAAAATAAAATAAAAGTAAAAACAGATAGACAAGATGAATCACTTGGATCCGACTCGTATTTAGTGTAACATTTGATTATTTCCGCATTTTTGCACTTTTTAAGAGATTATATTAGTTATTGTAGTAGGCCCCTCTTCTGAAGGTGACATTACCCTCAACCCAGTAGTTTGAGTCAGCAAGGATACAATCCTAAATGGTTGGATTATTGAAAGATAATTAATTAAGTTATTAATGCATATTGTGGTAGGCCCCTCTTCTAGAGGTGACGTTACCCTCGGCTAAGTAGTCTGAGTCAGCAGGGATACAGTACTAAGTAGCCGGGTTAAAGTTTTAATAGTAGTTTACATATGAGGAGATCAAGGAGTTCAGACCCCCGCCATCAAATACTAGTGGGTATTGAAGGAGGTCCTACTAAAGTTGACCCAGGTCCTTGCAGGATCTATACACTGAACAAGGCAAGACTCTTACCAAACCGTTCACTTAACCCTCAGACCAGGTAGCCAACATACCTCCATATATACCGTGGAGATATGAATGGTGAAAATATTTTATTTTATATAGACAGTAAAATAATGCTAAGACCCCACGGAGAAACGATAAGGAAGACTCACCTTCAACATAAGAAACTAGTTATTAAAGTCATTAATACAGAACCAAATAAAAAGTGCGAAAATATTTAAAATAAAATGTATTACACTAAACACTTGTCTTCACCAAGTGATGTAAGAGACTTAGGCAAACATGGCCTTTGATTGTCAAGAACTCTTACGATCAATCTTGGATCCCAAGACTACTCACACACTCTATGATGGATGATGGATGATGGTGGTGGATGTGGGTTGTGATGGTGGTGGTGGGTGGGTGAAGTGTGAGAGAGGTGGTTTGCCAAAGGATGGTTTGCAAATGAGCCAAGCACCCCTATTTATAGCCTACACAGAAGCCCGAACACGGCCCCGTGTCCACCCATCTTCTCTTTCTTCATTAATTGCAGTTTGTCTGCATTAGTAGACCACGCCCCCGTGTCCGCTGGGCACGACCATGTGTGCAGAAGCGTATCTGTACTATCAAGATTTCCCTAGATTCTGCGAATCCTAGAGTTGACCACGGCCCCGTGTCCGCTGGGCACGCCCCCGTGGTGGGTGATAGAAGCTTCTACAGCTTTGTCTTTTCTGCGTGTTCAGCCTTCTGTTCTCTTGTTTTTGCTTGGGAGGATGCCGTCGGGGGTCGGGCATGCCACGTTTCTTCCTTTTCTTGTATTTATGTTAGATTTAGCAGCTTTTTTGCTTCTCTATATCATATATCTAGATCATTTGTCCAGAACTTTCTCTCTACCTAAACCATCTCCATCCCACCACCACACCTCCACCATCAACACCACCGTCGCCACACCATCAACACCACCATCGCCACTATACCTCCGCCGTCACCACCACCACTACACCGTCACCACCACAACACCCACCACCACTGCACCACCGCTGGACCTCCACAACACCCACTACCGCTCCACCTCCACCGTCACCACCACCACTACACCGTCACCACCACAACACCCACCACCGCTGCACCTCCACCGTCACCACCACCGATCTTCATCAACAACATACCCGAGATGAGATCTTCGTCTAAATCTAGACCCTCCGTTTTCCCGCAAAGATCAACAACAACCTGAGATGAGATATCCGTCTAAATCCAGACCCTCCGATCTTCAACAACAACAAACCTGAGATGAGATCTCTCTGCTCCGGTGAGGTATTGCTGCGTGATTTTTAGGTAATCGATTATACAGGGATAATTACAGGTGAGAATTTAGAGAATTTACAGGTGTTGCTCCGATGAGAGTGTTGCTGCGTGATTTTAAGTATTGTTGCAAATATGTGAGTCTTGGACTTTGGTGGGAGGCCCCTGCTTCTCAAAATTTAGGAACTATCTCTTTTTTTTTATTCAGTAATATTATGGTTTGATTCGTATCAAATTGGTATGAAAAATGAATTTGGGAACAGATTGTAATCTTGCTTAGATCTGAAATTAATTTGGGGGTTAGGATTCAGATGCATGTGTTAGATCTGAAATCAATTTAATGAAAGTGATTTGTGGTGGTGCATCAGTGGTGAAGATGAAAGAGGGCAATGAGAAAGTGGTTTGTGTGTGCAGGTGTATTTGTTTACCTTTTTTTTAATAATAATAATATAATACAGGGGTATTTTAGTCTTTTAATGAGAAACTAATAGAAAATTTAAACAGAGTTAGAAATTTGGACTCAAACGGTTAAAGAAAATGCTTATAGGGACTCAGGTCGTTAAACTTTTTGCTTTTGAACTCAACTAGTTAAAACACATAAAACACAGGGACTCAAAAAGTAATTTACCCAATTTTTAATCAAGATTCGTTGCATTCACATGCTTTATACCGGTACTCATACCATACATACACATCATGCATACACATATATTCACCATACACACTAGATACTGGTAATCATGTAACATATTAATTTTTTTAATAAAAATGATAATAAAAGTATAAAACCATACTCAAATTAAGAGAATAAAATGTTTGTTTTTATGGTGTAGTCTTTTTTTTTTAAGATTAACATGTGAAAAAGTTATGGTTGTTTACAAATCGTGTGGTATTTTGTTTAAAAATCAACAACCGTTTGCTATTGGTGGACAAACGCTAATACTCCTGTACTTTAGTAAAGTTACTCAATGACGAGCTTGTTTTTACCTATGTCTCGATGTAATTTTTATTGAGATTGTGTTATGAGTAGTATGTTTAACTAGTTGACACACACACATACATGTTATCAAACTGAGATATATTTTGTTTACAGCCGTAAAGCGGGTGGGGCATAACACTAATTGTGTGACATTCACGTGGTTCGTAAACTACCACACATGTCAACACGTCATGTATTTGGATAACAAGATTGAAATAATGTAATCAAATTATTATTGAAATTAAATAATGTACAAATTATTACAGAAAATAATGTAATCAAATTATTACTTCCTTCTTGAGGGTGACATTCACATGTTTCATAGGTCTACCACACACAGGCACACACTTCAAGGCTTTTGCGATTTATTTTTTTTTGAAACGTAACTATCATTAACAACCGCCAACCTAAACCGGGCCGACCAACCAAACAAACAACAAAATTACAAATTTACAAAGGAACACCAATCCTTCCAATCTATACCTCTATGCTTAGATCTACTCGAAAACCGAAGATAACCTAAGGCTTTTGCGAATTGGCTTCATGATTGAAAATAATGTAAATAAAATCAGGGACTTAGGTACACAGGGACGTACAACCTGTACCTAATTCTTTTAGTGTTATATATCTCTATGGGTCGTAATATTGGCACACCTTGTCTTATTAAATCGACACCCTCAATACGCATCGTATAGGTCTATACGATGCGTATTGAGTTGGTTAATTAATTCTGTGTCATTCAAAGCTGACATTGTCTCACAGGGGTCAAAGTAATACGCATCGTATAGGCCTATACGATGCGTATTACTTTTTTTAGAAAGGACGACCAGCTTTCTATCACTGTTGAGTGACGTAAAGTGATTGACGTATGCCCTATACGCATCGTATAGGGCTATACGACTCGTATTCTTTTCTGAATTTGAATTCTTCTTTCCCTATTTAAACGACGAAGAAGACCATATATATATCTTCTTCGTTATATATTCACATTCACTAACAAACATGTTTTGGTACAAGTATGTTTTCGGTGAGTCGTCTGAGGCGGACACGAGCACGTTTATTTCGGATAGCAGTGTGGTATATCATTTTTTTTAACTTAATCTGTTTTTTTTGTTTATGAAATACTTAGCACACCGTTAGTATTAGGCGGGGTCTAATGTCCCTGATTCTTACGATTTGGGTGGAAATGATGATCACGCGCACGAGGTTGTGTCCGGCTATCGTCCCCGTCATAATGAATCGTCGTTGCCAGACCTCAACGAGGTAAGTATATATATTTACTTTTTTCTATTCGGCGTTAAACTTACCATTACCTTTTACCCGTTGGTTTTTTTTAGTCTGCTATGCTCCGCCAACCGTTGATACCAGATTTGAACGCGTGTAGCCATGATCAAGGTTATAGGTCTCCGTATTATGAACCCGGTTACGTTCCCTCGTACGGACAGGAAGAATATGGCAATAACGTTTTTGTTAGTGGTCCCTCGGGAGTACAAGGAGACCTTAGTCACCCTTCTTACGTGCAAGAGTCATTGGGTCACGATCCACCCGTGCAAGAGTCATTGGGTGACGAGACATGTGGAGGGCATTCCCGCATGTGCTTATGATCGACGCTACCTACAAGACTAACATGTACAATCTTCCATTTTTGCTAGTTGTGGGTATAACGTCGACAAACCACACCTTCTGTGTTGCGCGTGCATTTCTTTCAAACGAGCAGGAGGCAACGTACGTCTGGGTCTTGGAGAGGGTCAGATCTATGCTGCACGAGTGCATGGAGCCGCGTGTAATACTAACGGACAGGGACCAGGCACTGATAAACGCGTGTAGAAAAATATTCCCCGGCGCACACAGATATCTCTGCAGGTTCCACATCTTACAAAATATTGTGAAGCACTGCAAGGGTTCGTTTAGTGGGCAAGATTGGGATGCCTTTATAAATCAGTGGAAAACAGTGTGTAATTCCGCTACCGAAGAGTTATACAAATATAATGTCCTTAACATTTAGAGACACCTTGTAAATCAACAACGTACATGTATGTTCTCTCTAAGGAAATACATTCATACAAATTGATATATAATTTGAATATGTTTATTTTTTTCAGATGTTTTTAATTACCTATGTAATAACTGGTTAAGCACCTCCAGGCAATTGTTCGTGTCTGCATGGACCAATCAAACCCTGACATTCTTCCAAACTACAACAAACAGAGCTGAAGGCGCACATGCTGCATTAAAGAAACATCTTACAAAATATTGTGAAGCACTGCAAGGGTTCGTTTAGTGGGCAAGATTGGGATGCCTTTATAAATCAGTGGAAAACAGTGTGTAATTCCGCTACCGAAGAGTTATACAAATATAACGTCCTCAACATTTAGAGACACCTTGTAAATCAACAACGTACATGTCTGTTCTCTCTAAGTAAATACATTAATACAAGTTGATATATAATTTGAATATGTTTATTTTTTTCAGATGTTTTTAATTACCTATGTAATAACTGGTTAAGCACCTCCAGTAAATTGTTCGTATCTGCATGGACCAATCAAACCCTGACATTCTTCCAAACTACAACAAACAGAGCTGAAGGCGCACATGCTGCATTAAAGAAACATCTTACTACACCGAGATGCAGTCTAGAATTGCTGGTGAAAAAGGTGGACACCTTGGTACTAAAGCAATATGCGCAAATAAAGAAATCCTTGGAAGAAAGCCACACCAAGCGAATGAACAGCCACCTTCAGATTCCTATGTTTTGCAACCTACTTCTTAAAGTATCCATCCATGCTCTTAACCTATTGGAAAACGAGCTAACACGGAGAATAGACACGTTGCGGTCATTCGGATCAACATGTGGCTGTCAGCTGTACTCGGGTGCCGGGTTGTTATGTGCCTGTCGCTTGAAGAGATTGCAGAATACAGGTACTTATAGACTTATAAAAAATGTTTTGTTGTCTTAATTTAATATGATTGTCTAATGCTCTTTTTTTTGTTTTGCAGACTGCGTCATTCAGCTCAAAGATATAGACATTTTCTGGTGAAAACTTGACCTGAACCCATCAAATTTTGATGAGGAAGATGTTGATATAGAAAAACAATTAGAATATGTGAAACAAAAATTGTCTACCCAACCCCCGCAAGTGAGGAAAAGCGTCTCATCGAAGATCATGGCGGTGGCAAACCCATATATGAGCGACAAAAACCGCCTGTCGTACAAGAAAACACTCGCGGGCGGCCAACTTCCAAGGTCCAACAACAAAGAAAAGAGCAAGCTGCTAGAGATAGCTCAGTTGGGCCTCCCAGACAACAAAGTAGGTGTGACCCTCCTCGACATAGCTCTTATGTACCATTGCAAGATTCCCTAATACCGTCTACTTCTGCAATGTCTCTAAAGTCTCAAAGGTCGTTAAATCGACGCGGTCGTTCAACATCTTCACGTGAAGAAGAGCCTGGCAAGGGCAAAGCCTTTCTGTTAATCACTGATGAGAGAATGCTTGAATATGCGCACAGATACAAAAAACAAATTCCAAAAGTGTTACACCCCTACATTTCAAGAATAAAAGATGTCAGGCCGGATGGACATTGTGGGTTTCGGGCGGCGGCTGTGGGTTTAGGGTTGGAACAAGATTACTTTGGGTATATTCGAAATCAACTACTTGAAGTGCTGACGGGTCCGAACAAAGAAATCTGGAAGTTCGTCTTCGATAGTGAATTACCAGGGGACTACGACCAACAAGTACAGAGAATAGATTTTACTGTTGTTGGAATGGCACCCAGGGAAAATTGGATGGAGATGCCTCAAGTAGCACTCCTTCTTGCCAATAAGTTTGGTGTGATTGTTCACATATTAGACATCCAAGGTTGTTCTACTGTATTTCCCTTATATGATCCAAAGTATGCACGTGACCCCCATCATTTCGTTTCACTGTTATTTCTTAATGGTAGTAATTTCATCCACGTTAGACTTGAAGGGGACTATCCAATGCCGCCACCGAACCTTACGTGGAGTAGACGCGCGGGCGAAGAAGCTTTACGTTGGACGGAAAACTACACGGAACGGATAGCGTGGTATGATATGCTAAGGAAGCCTAACCTTGACCCTACATTGCTTGTTATTGATTGATTTGTAATTTTAAAGAATAATTTATTTGTATAATGTATTCCATTTGTTTATTTCCAAATCAATGCATTATATTGATTAATTTGTAATGCGAAAATACGTCAAAATACAATTAAATACGCTAAAAATGCTAAAATGCACCGAAATATGCTAAAATGCGCTAAAATACCTTAAAATAGCCTAAGATACATGAAAATACGTCAAAATACAATTAAATATGCTAAAATATGCTAAAATACGCCAAAATACGCTAAAATGCGCTAAAATACGTTACATTAGCCTAAGATACATGAAAATATGTTAAAAAACGTTAAAATACGATATAATGCTCTAAAGTATGCTAAAATGTTTGAAAATACGGTAAAATACGTCAAAATACGCTAAAATACACCGAAATACGCTAAAATACCTTAAAATACCCTAAGATACATGAAAATATGTTAAAATACCTTAAAATACGATATAATGCTCTAAAGTACGCTAAAATGTTCGAAAATACGGTAAAATACGTCAAAATACAATTAAATACCCTAAAATACGCCGAAATACACTAAAATGCGCTAAAATACCTTAAAATATCCTAGGATACATGAAAATATGTTAAAATACCGTAAAATACGATATAATGCTCTAAACTACGCTAAAATGTTCGAAAATACGGTAAAATACGTCAAAATACAATTAGATATGCTAAAATACGCTAAAATACGCCGAAATACGCTAAAATGCGCTAAAATACTTAAAAATGCCCTAAGATACATGAAAATATGTTAAAATACTTTAAAATACGATAGAATGCTCTAAAGTACCCTAAAATGTTCGAAAATACGGTAAAATACATCAAAATACAATTAAATACGCTAAAATGCGCTAAAATACCTTAAAATACCCTAAGATACATGAAAATATGTTAAAATACTTTAAAATATGCTATAATGCTCTAAAGTACGCAAAAATACACGACTAATGATATTTTCCACGAGTGTATACATATAACACGACACTATAGAGTACACAACCGAACATAACCGAAACGACGTATGTTGAAGTTATACGTCATAAAACCACAAAATATGCGAAAGTTCATCAAAAAATGACTCGTATACGCGTCGAACCGAGGAAAACAGGAAAAACCAAATTTTCAAACTATGGCATATACGATCGTATAGGCCAAAGTTGTATCGTATTGCCCCTAAGATACGCATCGTATAGATCTATACGATGCGTATTATCCCCTGGATTTTTTTAAAAAACAGGGGTATATTGGCAATTTACTACCCATCGTATAGATCTATAAGATTCGTATAGAATGAGAAAACGATATAACCCCTTAAAACACAAGGGGTTTATATGATCCAAAAACAAACAAAACTCAAAATACACCCAAATACACACACATACGGTGGTATACATACGGTCGACATACGCTCGATATTTCAAGAACGAAGACTAGTACGGTATTCATCTCCACACCCTCATCATTTTAACGTTTTAAATTTTGCATTTTAGCCGTAAGTTTAGTGTGATTCTTGGGTTGAAAACTAGGGTTTTTGGGTTTTTTTGAAGAACTTTTGAATCGATACGATTCGTATCGGCCTATACGCATCGTATCGTTTCAAAATTTTAAATTTTTGTCAAGAACAGATTGGTTGATACGATGCGTATCGACCTATACGATACTGATGCGCGTGTGCTGTCGTAGGTTTTTATATATATTTTTAGCGCTTTTTACACGTTAGTCAAGTTTTAAATTTATAAAACACCATATTTTATTAACACCAAACACACATATGGGCAAGTCCACCCATCGTGAGCGTAGTATAGTGTTGGTAAGATACCGAGGTCGTCCAAGGACACAAGAGCTTTTAATACCGGTTTATCCTCAACGTCTACTCAAATTAAAAAGTTAGAAAAATGTTTTAAACTATAAAATGAAAACTAAAATGCTGAAAATAAAAATAAAATAAAAGTAAAAACAGATAGACAAGATGAATCACTTGAAAGATAATTAATTAAGTTATTAATACATATTATGGTAGGCCCCTCTTCTGGAGGTGACGTTACCCTCGGCTAATTAGTCTGAGTCAGCAGGGATACAGTCCTAAGTAGCCGGGTTAAAGTTTTAATAGTAGTTTACATATGAGGGGATCAAGGAGTTCGGACCCCCGCCATCCAATACTAGTGGGTATTGAGGGAGGTCCTACTAAAGCTAACCCAGGTCCTTGCAGGATCTATACACTGAACAAAGCAAGATTCTTACCAAACCGTTCACTTAACCCTCAGACCAGGTAGCCAACATACCTCCATATATACCGTGGAGATATGAATGGTGAAAATATTTTATTTTATATAGACAGTAAAATAATGCCAAGACACCACAGACAAACGATAAGGAAGACTCACCTTCAACATAAGAAACTAGTTATTAAAGTCATTAATACAGAACCGAATAAAAAGTACGAAAATATTAAAAATAAAAAGTATTACACTAAACACTTGTCTTCACCAAGTGATGTAAGAGACTTAGGCAAACATGGCCTTTGATTGTCGAGAACTCTTACGATCAATCTTGGATCCCGAGACTACTCACACACTCTATGATGGATGATGGATGATGGTGGTGGATGTGGGTTGTGATGGTGGTGGTGTTGGTGGGTGGGTGAAGTGTGAGAGATGTGGTTTGCCAATGGATGGTTTGCAAATGAGCCAAACACCCCTATTTATAGCCTACACAGAAGCCCGGAGACGGCCCCGTGTCCATTGGGCACGGCCCCGTGTCCACCCATCTTCTCTTTCTTCATTAATTACAGTTTGTCTGCATTAGTTGACCACGCCCCCGTGTCTGCTGGGCACGACCCCGTGTGCAGAAGCGTATCTGTACTATCAAGATTTCCCTAGATTCTGCGAATCTTAGAGTTGACCATGGCCCTGTGTCCGCTGGGCACGCCCCCGTGGTGGGTGATAGAAGCTTCTACAGCTTTGTCTTTTCTGTAGACACTTGGGCACGCCCCCGTGCTCACTGAGCACGGGGCGTGTTCAGCCTTCTGTTCTCTTTTTTTTGCTTGGGAGGATGCTGTCGGGGGGTCGGGCATGCCACGTTTCTTCCTTTTCTTGTATTTATGTTAGATTTAGCCGCTTTTTTGCTTCTTTTGTTCATTTGAGCTCATTTAATCCTGAAAATACAAAAGGAAGACTAAAGCACACTTTTTCCAACATTAGTACTAAAAAAGGGTTAGTTTTATGCCACATTTGATGTAATTTATATGTTGCATTTTGCACACATCAAATACCCCCACACTTGAATCTTTGCTAGTCCTCAAACAAAACTCTTTATAATGTGTGATGTGTAGTAAAATACACATATTTGTCCTGTGTGAAATGTATAATTATTGTATGGGTTTTATTTGTTTTTATTTAGTTTCCAGTTTGGTTTATTTTATTTTGTGTTTTGCCAGGTCCTGGTGCAAATGGAGCAAAAACAAGTAATAAGGAAATAACCAGCCAGTTGGGCAGAGTGGGATGCCAGGGACCGAATTAAAATTGCCGTTATTTTCCTTGATTAGGCCAAGCCCACTTATCTCTATATTATAAAATTGAAAAGGCTATATATATATATTAATAATATAAATGGATGGAATGTGAACGAATGAAAAAAAAAAACAAAAAAATTGGCCATTTATTATTGTTATCCTAAAAGGCAAAAGATAGTGGAGGAAGTTGGCCATTATTTTAATATTCCCAATCAACATGCTTTATATCTACATTTATGGAAAAAATGGCCATAATATTATTGTTGTTGAATTAAAGGCAGCAACAAAGAAACAAAAAAAGAAAAGAAAGTGGAGTGGTCAGGCAATGATCGAATTATTGTGTGGGGAAACGACAAAGTTGGACAACAATTATAAACTAGTAATGATGCCCGCGCGCGTTGCGGCGCGGGTACATCGTAAATATTGAATGTATTAGTCCAAGCATTATGTGTCGCGTTAACCACACGAAAACGCGTGTTTCGACGTACCCGATTGAACTTAATGTTAACCTACATAAGCATTGCGATTTGATCCAAGCATTATGTGGTGCGTTTGCTACACGAAATCAAATTTGAAAAATCAGAAATGTTACACTTCTAACTGAAACATTTGGGGAGAGGGGCGGGTTCACCTCCCGTCCCTTAAAAGCTAAGTCCCACTCTAATGTAATGATGATGGTTTGAATAGGTGACATGTGGTTTTGTATGGTGGTGGCTCATAATATTGTTCATAGGAGTGGAGACGGCTACTTTTAGTGTTTTATGCCATAGGTTAAAAAATTTGGGGGTTGTCGGTGGCACCGACTTTCTCCTTTAAGATATAGGATAATAGATTTTTAAAAGTCCAGCACTTATCTAGTTTCGTTCAAGTCCCGCCACTAAGATTAGCAGTTTATCATGCTAAATATCATTCTGACTCGCTACAAATATTGATTTATTTATCTTATTATATCCGACTTAACATGTTGTCACTCATTTTAACTAGTTATAAATATTTGTTCATTTGACTTAATTATATTCGTCTAACTTATCATGTTATAAATAAATTTAACTCGCTTTAAACATGTAGTTTTATCAATTAAGACTATTATAATAGATGTTAAAGTTGTGTCCTTATAATACAAAGTATCATAAACACACATCAAACTAAATTAATATTTCACGTTTTAAAAAACAAACCACCTTTTAAAGACATTTTGATTGCTATTATCCTTCTAAAATACATTTTACGAACTATAAATAAATTATAGTTAAAATATATTACTATTAATATATTAAAGTTAAAAGTTTGCTAATAAGGATTAGCACTATCATCAACACTATTGTCTCATCATTAAGAGCACCTTTCTCACTATTACCCATGATTCAAACTCAAAGTTTCTTGAATTTGATGAGTTAAATATAAAATTAACCAAAAAAGGACAACTCTTCAAAGCAGATGAGGACACGCATGGCAATATGAATGTGTAGTATATAAGACAAAATTGGAACATGCATGGCAGTGTGAATGTGTAGTATATAAGACAAAATTGAAGAGATTGTCGGTGGCAAAAGCCACCGACTTTCTCTTTTAAGATGTTACTAGTAAACATACCCGCGCGCGTTGCGGCGCGGGCACATCAAAAAAATCGAACAGATAACATGTATAGTACCTGTAACGACCCGCAAAAACAATAGAAAACCTGAACGCAATTGATTCTGCAACACAAAAAAAAACATTTTGAAGATATGAAAGAGTAAGATATGAAAATCAAACATACGTACGAAAGTAGGCCACCATTCATATAACAGATTTTGTAAAACCACATTAATTATTCTCTAAATCTAACTCAAACTCTTAAAGCTCAAAATCCATACTTATAAGAATGGACGTGTAAATGTTTTCCCTACTTATTGTAAACAACTTCAAATGGATAAACCGATAAGCACGATAAAAGGGTACCAAAATCTGAACAAAGCTAAAGAGATGATGGATGATTAAGAAGCCATATCCCAAACACCAATCACATAATTATAAACGATTACGGCTGGTATATTATGAACTCGACCTCTAAAGTTTTTTTATCAAAACTATACAGGATTAACCAACTCCTCCCAGTCCTATGCTTTGATGATTTTGAAGTTGAGTACTTCATAAAGCATACGATTATTTTTTTACCAATACGAGCTCAAGTAGAATAATATATGTATAAATGAAGAGAAATATATTAGACATTATTTTTGGACGAATCATTCGAATTCACTATATTTTTTTTCTATTTTCCTTCCTTTATATTTCCTTTCGAGAATACTTCACTTTTGATTCAGGCAAATAGCAAATCTGTTGGTTTTATTGTGGTCAGAATGGAAGCTGACTTCCCATTTCAACTCCATTGACATAACTATACTGTAATCCCAGAAATACCACACAAAAATAAGATTTAACATTCTGGGTGAGTCTGCATTAGAGTCAAAACCTGTTTTCCGTGGGTGAAGATAGGTCTGTTGAGTTTTGCCTGTATTACATTTATTATTGCTACATCACACTATTTCAATAAAAATATTTTATGCATTAAAAATAAAGTTTCAGCAACTTTTGACCCAGTTGAACTGCCGGTAACTATGTTAGTGAAAAGAAATATTTTACCAGTTAGCCATAAACCTGAATGACCCATATATAAGTAAACAGGTCTGGTCCATCTATTGGAATGTTTTGCATGGAATATATACATATGTCGCTTTATTTACCTAGCCGCCTAGGCTAACCGAACCAACAACTGCAAGAGCCAACAATGCAGCTATAAAACAGAAGATTCCCCACCAGGCACCTTTAAATATGCACCATTTGAAAGCTATATAAAACAAATGTGTTAGTAACTTAGCAAATGTATGAAATTGAATGAAAAGCACAACTTGTTCTTTCCAAACAACAAAAACTGATTATTGTGATTTCCAAACACATTAGTCAAACTTGATAAAGAAACCACTACTCAAGATTGTTCATTTTACCAAAAAAAGTAAAACTAATTATGTAGTCAAAAACTTATAAATTTACCAAACAATGTAAAACTAATTGAGTAAAATTAAGACATACCACGTCAAATCGCCCACCTCAGTTCTGATTTCGTTACTTCAACGATGATGAACACGAATATTGTCACACATTGTTTTTTCTATCTCGTCTCGGATTTGTAAAATCACGGAACACATTAGAAGGGGTCAGAGACCGATACAAATTCAAAATTACTGCTTCTAGGACACTGTCGTTCACATAGTGATATTTACGTTTGTTCATATAGAATAAATGATATATCAACTTATATATCTATCTAATAGAAACCTAAATAATAATTCAGATAAAAAATCGAAGTGGGTCAGCAGATAGAAGGATAGGGGGCTTACTGTTACCGGAAGCTGCTGTTGAAACAGAGGACGACTATCGGAGGCAGAGAAGCATCCGGAAGATTGCCGATAATCGCCGGAGCTAGGGTTTTAAATGTTAAGGTTTTTTTCAATGTTTTTGTTGAGGAGTCGTTTGCGGATTTGGTGGTGAGGAGATGACGGTCTTCGGAGGCAAAACGACAGTCGTTTACAGATGACGTTCGACGGAGACGTCGTTGGCTATAGACAAAGGCGAAAAGCCAGAGAAGATATGACGTTCGTCCGCGCCGCCACTTTACCGTCGCAGCAAACGCCTTGGTCATATTCCACTGACGCCGCTGGTTCACGGCGAAATCCGGCCAGCTCTCTTTCTCTACTCTGTAGATAGAAACCCTAGTTTGATGGAGTGTGGCACAACGTGGAAAATTTATCGAATCATAAAACCTTTTGTCGGTTCATGCATTGGATTTAGCTTTTCATTAAATGCAAATTGGATCGATGAAATTAATGGGCCGAGCAGCTTTGTTAATTGCATTTAAGTTTTATTGGACCAAACAATCAACCAAAATCCTATTGGACCACCCCTTATGATTAAACCGATGACCTTTTCATGAAAACGGATTTGGTTCGGTGGCGAGGCCACCGACTTTGTATTTTAAGTGTATAGGGTAATAGGCAATATCAAAGGGGGTGGAAAACGATCAGAGGCATTGAGGAGAATTGATGGGAAGTTCTTGAAGGTGGGAATCAACGGGAGAAGCTGGGAACAATCGGGATTGAAGAATTAAGGGTTGTAATTCTATTATTTCATCCTTGTTTCTTTTGTTTTCCATATTTGCCATGAATTCTGTTTTTAAGATTAATGTTTTAATTTGCATAATTATGATTGTTGGCTAATCACCTTAAACTACTTAGGTTGTGATGAACACTTGTTAAAAATGTAATTTTTACGCCGGTTATTGTGTGATTATGGTTTGTTCTTGATAAGTAAATAATTTAAGAAACTAGTTTGGTGTTTATGCATATTTTAACTTGGTTAATATTTTGATCATATATTTCACATAAATTCCGGTGAATGTCTTTTCATAAAAAGAATTAATGTTGATTTTCAAATCTTAGCGGGTTTGGGTAATCTTATGGTAAAATGGCCAATAAACCATAGAAATAATGATCAAGAATTAATCCGGCTTTAATGTTCTACTATTTTTAGCGCCGAAAAGTATAAAAATATTAATACGTCTAGTTTAGTGTGTTACTAGGATTGTGTTTTGAAAGAAACCCGGTTTTAGTTTAATTATCACTAACTTGTCTATTAAACCAAATCAAGTTCCTTAAATTGCTTTAGACTTACAACCGAAAGGAAGTTAGTCTTTCCAAGCACTTTTCTAGAACACTAGATAACCGACAGTAAATCTAGATTAACCGGTAATAAAAATAAATCTTTAGAGTTACATAGATGTCTTCCCAAGAAGGACTGGGAAACCTGTTTGTTTTCTCTTAGGATTTAATATTTAAAGATCCCGGTTTCATATCACATAATTATCCGGTAAAAAGCATGTTCATAACAAGTGGGATTCCAACCTAAGTAGTCCTTTATCACCATAAAATCAAACCTTTGCCTTAATTTGTTTTTAGCTCATCATTATTAAATAGATTTTAATTAATTTGCAAATCTTTATTTTAAAAGCAAAACCCCCCTTTCAAACAAAAAAAATACAAAAATATAAAAATGTTTATTGTTGTGTAATTTTTAGTGTAAATAAATTAATTAACGTAATTAAATAGTGTCCTGTGGGTTCGACATCCGGACTTCCTTTAACTATACTATACTGATCGGTATACTTGCCGGTTGTGTGGTTTAGTTTTAAGATCGAGTCTAGTTTATAAATTTAAAACTTAGATTGTCTATTTTAAAGTTATTTTTAAAGTTGTCTTTTTTTGTATTTTATTTGTAAAAATGCGTTTCTGTGTCAGACATGTAGTAACTGGAAGGGTTAAGTACCGGTAGTTGAGAACTCCTGTCTAGGCTGGCATTCATACAAATCCAAATAAAAGGACCAGTTGCCTACCTGGGGACTATCAATAAGAGTACCGATACCTATTAGGCCAAAGCATGTCTAAAGTTTAATTTTGAGGCACTTTTATTTAACCATTTTTTTACAAGTTTTTAACATACCGCTTCCTGCACATCAATGTGGCTTACACTCCCAAATGGAATGGGTAGAGGAGAAGGTTTTTGGGCTTGTCATAGAGTGTCGGGATTTTCAAACATCTTTATTATGTTTTATTTTTATTTATTTACAATCCTATTCGTCATGATTTATTTAAAACATTAGATAAGATAAATTACTTTTTAGGGCATAACATGCCTTTTTAAAATTCCATTTATATACAAGTTCACATACGTCACGAGGGATCACTCAACACTCGGCCGAAAATGTATTTTAGTGAAACACT
Source organism: Helianthus tuberosus (assembly GCA_030545235.1). Lineage (NCBI taxonomy): Eukaryota > Viridiplantae > Streptophyta > Magnoliopsida > Asterales > Asteraceae > Helianthus > Helianthus tuberosus. Next base: position 13,992,778 of record CM060354.1, on the reverse strand, counting down.
CGAGAGCGGCATGGAACTTACTCCTACCATAAGCTTGCCAAGCAATCAATCCTCCTCCTTTTTAACTATACACCATTGTAAATATCAAGAGGACTTTTGGGGGAAGGGCTAGGCTTGGGTTAAAGGTAGGTGGTTGGGTTAGTGGTTAGTAGAAAAGGGCGAAAGGCGTAAAAAAGCGTCGGTTTTCGTAAGCCTTTATTTTTATTACTTTTTTATTTAATGAAGCATTTCTCCAAACAAAGTTCTTTTTGGAATAACTTGTTTGTTTATTTCTTTTGCCTTCATTTTTTTTTTGATAAGAAAGTCATAAGAAACACCGAGCGTTGTTACTAAAATAAAGGGTGTAAAATGAAAAAGGGTTTTGGTGGGTAAAAGGGTGTTTGTTTTGGGTTAAGAAATTAAAGGTTTAGGCTCAAAGGGGTTAACTAGGGGGATTTTGGGTAGGTGGTAAAAAAAAGAAAAATAATGGTGTAGAAATAAAAAGGGTTAGTCCTAATGCCTCCATCATTTACTTACTTGGGTTTAAGTTGGTAATGACCGGGAATGTATTGTCGTGGCAAGTTCTAAAGTTGTAAGAACCAAACGGCTATTCACACAAGAAACGAAAAATGAGCATTTAGTTTAAAGGTGTGTATTTGTATGCTCAATAAAGGCTCAAAGCTCACTTTTTGTGGGAATGTGTTTTTATGTAATCAAGTATATATAATCAAATTTTAACTAGGTTTGTCATGCCGTTTCATAATTTTCTTTTGTTGGTTCTTTTTATCACGACGCTGTTGGTTGTAAATTTGTAAAAATATAACATTTTTAGAACTTGAAATTCCCAAACTAAACCTAGAGAAGTAAAAAAAATGAAAAAAAAAATTTGAAAAAATTTGGGGTGATTGGCGGTTCCAATAGAGTTTTGTGTAAGGCTTGTAATTAGGACTTTCAAAATTCAAGGTTTTAGCATCCGCCCCCCCCCCCCCCACACACTTAAATTACACATTGTCCTCAATGTGTCCCAAAAATAATTTTTTAGGTTGATTGAATGTGTAAAAAGAGGTAAAAATGCAAAAAAAATATGTTACTAGGCGTCTGGACACGGCCCCGTGTACAGTTCGCCAGTAACAGAAACTAGTAAAAAGAAACAAAAGCCTGGGCATGGGGGCGTGTTCAACGAGCACGCCCCGTGTCCAGTTACCTGAACTGGGTGTTGGTGCACAAATGTCTGTTAACTTCGTCTTTATCTAGTCTTATGTCTAGATAGGATAAACCAGTGCACAGCAGGTTAAAATTAGGTTTTGTGTTTGTTTGTGTAATTTCGCTTGAAATGGACACTGACCATTTCAAACGAAATTAAACATTCTAATTTCGTTTGAAATGGGCCATGCCACTTTCAAGCGGAATTAGATCATCTATATATAGATGTGTTGCTGTGTCATTTGGAACGGAATTAGATTGTTTGATTCAGAGCCGAGGTGCTGCCGGATTGTCATTTGATTTGTAAAAGCTTTGGAAATCAATAAAAGAAGATAATTAGGAAGTATCAAGTTGTGTTCACATCGATATCACTGATTCCGCCTTTGATATTGATTCTGAACTCTTCAGATTGACTCGTTAGGGTCACACGACGATCCAACAAGTGGTATCAGTGCTCAGGACGAGGAGTTCATACCAATTCAACTTGATTTCATCGGATTCTCTCACTTCTACTCTTTCTTTTCAAAACTAATCAGAATTTAACGGACAAAATGGCTTGATTTTCACATATTATAAGCGAAACACTGTTTTAACTAATCCTTGAAAGAATTGGACCAAAATTCGACCAAAATCCGGGTCAATTTGACAAATTGGTAGCCGACAGGATGATGTCATCCTAATTCCGCTCGAATTCGTCAGTGTCATTTCACACGGAATTAACTTTTGGGACAAATTCCGTTTGAAATTGTTGCTAATTTCACACGAAATCACTAATTCCGTTTGAAAGTGCTGCTTATTTCACACGAAATAACTAATTTTGTTTGAAATTGTTGTCTGATTTCACACGAAATCAGATTCCGTTTGAAAGTTCACACGAAATTAGCTATTTCGCTTCAAAGTGACTTGATTCCGTTTGAATCAAGCTAATTTTGCACGAAACTAAATTGCGTTTGATGATTTCGTTTGAAAACTCTATTCCGTGTGAAAAGGCTTATTTCGCTTGAAAGCTTATTTCGCTTGAAAGCTTATTTCGCTTGAAAAGGCTTATTTCGCTTGAAAGCTGATTTCGCTTGAAGTAATTCCGCTTGAAACTGTGTTTGATAAAATCCAAAAAATTTTCTAAGTGTTTGTTGATTGTTTCAGGTACTTGAAAGATGGATGATTTCATGAATCCATTTACTGATGTGTTTGCATTTACCAGTGGTTCGGGAGATGGCACATCAAATAACACGAATGAAACTACACCAACACCGACTGCAAAGAAAATTCTTTCTGATGCTATGAGTGTAGACAGTGCATATGGAACATACAATAAGCCGCCCAAGTTGATGGTAATTGAAGATTACAACAGGTGGGCTACAAGATTTGAAGAATGGCTTCAAGCGTTTGCATATCTCAGTTGGAAAAGTTTGAAAAATGGTTTTGATTTGGGGAGAACGGATTATGAAAACTTAGAAGAAAATCAAATAGAAAGATATGTTGCTGAACAAAAGTGCATTGCTTTGCTTCATCAGTCTGTGAGAGACGACATCATTTCATTGATTGAGTACAAAGATTCGAAAGATTTATGGGAGAAACTGAGAGTGAAATGTGTGGGTAGTGCCGAGATAGTTAAGAACAAAAAGAAGTTGTTACGAAAGGAATTTGATTTGTTTGGATGTTTGAAAAACGAATCGGTGTCTAAAATGATTGAAAGATTTGGACATTTGAAGATGGAACTAGCAAGACACAGAATCATATACACTCGAGAGGAGTTGGTTGACAAATTATTTGATTCACTACCGAATGAGTAAGACTGGCAGTATTTTGCATTGATGCTGAAGAATACGGTGAAGCCGACTGAATTGACGGTTGATTTACTGATCGAAAGACTGGAAAGCCATGAATTGGAGATCAGAAAATCCAATAAAGTCAACAACACATCATACCAGCAGAATGTGGAGCTGTGTTACAGAGGAAGTATGATCCCGAAATCTGCATCACCAAAAACAGCATTTTCTGCTGAAAGGTCAAATACAGTGAATCAAGAAACTCCTAGCAGTGGCTATCATAGTGGATCCTCATCAACTGCTCAAAGTCAATCTGTTCTGAAAAATCTATTTCAATGCAACATTGATGTGGATTTAAAGAATGGTCAGAATTTTAGTGAAGAATCTGCCAAACAACAGATGGTGTTTTTAGCGTTTGTGTTAGAATCGTACGAAAGCCTCGTTGCAGGAAAGATTGAAAACACCAACCTAACAAAAGAAGACTACGATCAGATCGATCCTGAGGAGATGGAGTTGATCGATATAAGGTGGTGTATGGCGAGTGCAGTGAGAAGAGCGCAACGATTCATGGAGATTACTGGAAGACAGTCTATTGGTGGACCTTCTACCAAGTTAGGCTTTGACAAGTCAAAAGTCACGTGCTTTAAATGTAAACAAAAAGGTCATTTGAAGTGTGAGTGCCAAAATGCTTACACTGATAATACTGCAAATCCTTTTCGAGAGGATTATTACAAAAGAGCAATTTATCATCAAAATAAAGCAGAACCTCCTAGGATGAAGCAGATAGAGGAGGCACCCAAAGAAAACTCCAAGGCACTTGCTGTTTTTCATGATGATGAAGGTTATGATTGGAGTGATGTTTTTCCAGAGGAAGATGCAATTGGATATGCCTTTACAGCAAAGATTGTTCCTTTTAAAGATACCAGATCTGAAGAAGTGAAGTACGTCAACAGGAAGGCATCAGCTCAATTCATGAAAGGCAAAATCTATCGTACATGGATGGAAGCAAAGAAAGCAAATCGATGGGATCCTGATAGAGAATGTTATATTGATCTTAATGGAAACATAACTGTTGATCTAGATACTGTAGATGTTGAAACTCTCACCAAACAAATTGCTGAAGAAGAAGAAGCCAGGCAAAGAATGTGGTGGGGAAAAGGAGAAACTGATGAGAAAGAGAAAGAGCCGCAGCCAAAGAAAGTCGACGACGGGATTATTGATACGTCATAAGAATTCACTGCTGAAAATTTGAAGAAGATGGCTGACAAAGTTCTTGCTGCAAAAGAACTAGAGGTAGTTTCTGGTTCTGGAACTGAGTCCAAAAATAAGGGCAGTTCAAACGACACACATGAGTCAGGTAAGAAAGTTAAATCTTAGAACGACTGCAAAAATTGCATGAAAGAGTGCAAAGTTTGTAGTACAATTGCTTACCTCAGCGGTAAGAAGGTTGAAGAACTGACTGGTAGAGTCAGAAGTGTTGAAGATCAGATCTTAAACCGTGATAAATTGTTAAAAGCTTCGAACGACAAATTAAAAGAATTATCTGAGAAAATCGAAAACGATAAAATTGACGTAGAAAGAATTAGGAAAGAAAATGAAAAATTGATTCTTGAAAATCGTCAAATTTCAGAAAATTTTGAAAAATTATAACTAACGGTAAAAGATTCTAATGAAAGAAATGGTAAAACAGACAAAGAAAATCTTCAGCTGAACGGTGTTCTTAGAGTTAAAGAAGAGCAAATCAACCAATAGTTGGATGAGATTGCTAATCTGAAGCTTCAAGTTCAAGAAGCTAAAATTGAAAATGAGCGCATCAATCTGAAATTAACCAGTTACAACTCCGCAAGCTTTGTTTTACAACACATTGTTCCCAAACCCATCAGGAAAAACAAAGCAGGTGAAGATGTTTATTCGGATGGAACTGGGGTTGGGTATCATCAGGTTCCACCGCCAGTGTTAAACAAATTTTCAAAGAAAAAGTCCGGTTTGGTTAATGATGATGAAGAAATTGATGAGGTTAAACTTCCTGAGTCAATTGATGTTACATTCAATACATCATCCGATGAGGATAGTGTTCAGTCAGAAATTGTTAAAAGCATGGCTGAAAATGTTTTGAAGTCTGAAAGTGATTCAGCTGAGGATGAAGAATTTTTTCTGAATAATTACATTCTGAAACCAAAATCCAAAAACAACTTAAATGAAGAATCTACTCTTGTCATGTACAAGATGTTGGGATCGGATAAGTTGTATTCGGATTCTGAGTTTCCACTGGAGAATGTTAATGTTGCTAAATTGACAAATGTGTTAAAATTGGTTGAAATTGATCTGTCTGAAGTAGAAGGTTTAAAACAGACAAAGAGGCAAATGAATTTTGAAAAAGATAAAGCTTACTACAAGAAGCCTGTTATTCCACCGCGTTTTTATAACAACAATCAAAACAAATGGTCGCGTGGATATCAGGGTGGTAAGAATTATCAGAAAAAGAATGTTCAAAACAGAAGGTTTGCTGAGAAAAAGGTGTTTGTGAAAAGTTTAAGTTCGAGTTCACTTTCTGATGAAGAATCTAATTTTTTTTAAAAATCAAACAAAGAGTTCTTTGAGAAGAAGGCCTCACAGCCTCAGTCTGAAGGCACAAGTCGGGTAGTCGACACTCGAACATGCTTCAAATGTAATCAAGTTGGACATATTGCACGAAAGTGTACCAACTTGAAGCCTAAGACTGAAGTTGTTGAGATTCAGAAAAGAAAAGTTGATATGAAAGGAAAAGCTCCAATGGTTGTTGAGAAGAAAGCTTTGAAAAATGAAAATATCAAACTCAAAACTGAACCTTTAAAGAATATGGTAACTAAAACTGACAAATTTTACAAACGGGTTGCTTCGCCTCAACAAGCATGGAAGCCAAAATTAGTTGAAAAGAAAACAAGTTCTCCAAAACCAAAGGTTTCTGAGACTGCAAAATCATCATCTTCAACTGAGAAGATGCATGTATATTTGGATTACTATGAGAAACTTGAACTACAAGAGGCTACTACTTTTGAGAAGAAAGATGTTTCAAAGAAAAACCAATCATCTGGTTAACCTTCTAAAAATGATTTCTTTTTCTACAAAAAGGTTGAGATTGGGTCTGAGGAGAGCTTAAAGATGAATGACAAGAATTTTCAACCACTTTACATTGCAAAAACTCACCTTAATGTCAAGTTACCTGAGTCCAAAGAGGCTTGGGTGGCATCAACTTCTAACTAAGCATTTTTGAAATGTGCAGGAGCTTCCAAGATCCGTTTCACGTTGGATTATGGATAGTGGAGCTTCTCGGCACATGATGGGGAAGAAGACCCTATTGTATGATGTTAGAGGGTTTAATGGAGGATATGTGGGATTTGGAGGAAATCAAGGTGGTTGAATAGTTGGTGAAGGAACTTTATTGAATGGTATTGTCATGTTTGAAAGAGTAAACTACATCGCCGAGCTTGAAAACAATCTTCTAAGCATATCTCAGATTTGTGATCGTATGTATACAACGCACTTTACAGACAAATAATGTTTGATCTTGAAACCAGGATTTGTTGTTCCCGAAGAGTGGGTTATCATGAGAGCGCCCAGAGTCAATGATCTGTATGTGTTGGACATGAGTGTAGCAACTACTACCACAGGTCAGGCTCATTGTTTTATGTCAAGAGCAACGGAAAAAGAATCACAGTTATGGCATCGAAAGATGGGTCACATTCACTTGTGAAAAATGAATCACCTGGTGCATAACGACTTAGTAATTGGTGTTCATGTGAAAGGTTTTCATCTTGAGGGGGAGTGCATTAGCTGTGTCAAAGGCAAGCAAAAGAAGAAATCTCACCCTGGGAAGAAAGAAAACTCAATCTCGAGACCTTTAGAGAGACTCCATATGGATCTGTTTGGTCCAGTGAACGTCAAAAGCATAACTGGGGATCTCTATTGTCTAGTAGTTACAGACGATTACTCAAGATTTTCATGGGTATTATTTTTGAAGTCAAAAGATGAGACGTTTGATCGTTTGATGAAGCTTTTCAAGAAGGTGGAAAACTTGTACCAAACCCGCATCAGAAGATTACGTAGTGACAATGGTACTGAGTTCAAGAATTTCAAAGTGGAAGAATATTGTGATAAAAGAGGTATATTGCATGAATTTAGCGCGCCTTACACTCCACAGCAGAATGGAGTAGCTGAAAGAAAGAATAGGACGCTAATTGAAATGTCCAGGACGATGCTTGCTGATTCTAAACTACCTGTCAACTTTTGGGCAGAAGCAGTGTCAACCGCATGCTATACACTCAACCAGGTTCTTATAGTGAAGAAATTCAACAAGACATGTTTCGATCTGATCAATAACCGCAAACCGAACCTGAAGTATTTAGAACCGTTTGGGTCTCCCTGCACTATTCTAGAGCCTTTTGGTAAATTTGGTGCAAAGAGTAAATTTGGTGCACAGAGCATTGAAGGAATATTTGTGGGTTATTCAAGTCCATTAAAGCGAGTCTTTGTTCCAAGTTTGAAGCGGATTATTGAAGCACACAATGTTGAATGCCAAGGTTATACTATGCCACCGCAGAATCCAGGCGACTCATGGCGTTTTAATTACGATACTTTATGGGATTCATTTGACATTGAAGAAGAACCGGATTTCTTTGACGAGTTAGATATTTTGAGAGAGTATGAAGAATCACAAGAAAGATTCCCAGCTGAGTATTCTAGATGTCAAAAAGCTTCCAATGACGATGAAGCTGGTCCTAGTAATGCTAGAGAGCATGATGATATTCAGCAAACTCTTGACAATTAGACGACAGTCAATGATAATCAAGAATCTGATAATATGCCTGTATTTGATCATGGTGATTCAGATTCTGAGGGGGAGCAGATTCAGATTTCAAGTCAAACAATTCCAGTCAGTGAACAAGGTGCAAATCAGACTGTCACAAATTTGGAAGGCGAGGTAGATGTTCCAGGCGAGGTGTTGCCGAGAACTCTTTCGTACCATCCAGAAGAGTTGATTATTGGAGAATTACAATCAGGAGTTCGCACTAGACGTCAAATTGATCAAGGCCTTACTTGTTTTTATTCTACAGTAGCTCCGTTACAAACTGAGTTTTCACTTAGTTGTTTTATTTCGTAGATTGAACCGCGAACATATAAGGAAGCGCTAACTGAAGATTCTTGGGTTAATGCGATGCAAGAGGAGCTGAGTCAATTTGAGAAGTTAGGAGTGTGGAAATTGGTAGACTTGCCTGATGGTCACAGGAAGATAAACACCAAGTGGGTGTCCAAGTGTAAGAGAGATGATCGAGGGGTTATTATTCGAAACAAAGCTCGACTCGTAGTCCGGTTGCTAGACTTGAAGCAATCAGAATCTTCCTAGCATTTGCATCATGGAAAAATTTTAAAGTTTATCAGCTAGATGTTAAATCAGCGTTTCTCTATGGGAAGGTAAAAGAGGAGGTATATGTAGGACAGCCACCGGGCTTCACCGATCCAATCCACAAAGACAAGGTTCATTTACTGGATAAAGCGCTGTATGGTTTACACCAGGCCCCGAGAGCTTGGTACGAGACATTGTCTCAACACCTGCTAGCCAACAGCTTCATCCGTGGAAAAGTGGATGCCACTCTCTTCACCAAAGAAGTCGATGGTCATCTTCTGATAGTTCAGATATACGTGGACGACATCATATTTGGGTCAACAAATGAAAATTTGTGCAAAGATTTTGAAAGAGTTATGAAGCAAAAATTTGAAATGTCATCGATGGGTGAGATGAAATTCTTCTTGGGACTTCAGGTTGATCAACTGCCTAAGGGAATTTTCATACATCAAACGAAGTACGTTCATGATATCTTGGAGAAATTTGGGATGTCAGGTTCTACTCCAGCTTCCACCCCGTTAGCGACGAACCATGGGATAAACCCTGATCTCACCGGAGAGAAGGTAGATGAAACATTGTATCGTTCCATGATAGGATCCCTGATGTACTTGACAGCTTCAAGACCCGATATTATGTATCCAACCTGCCTCGCAGCAAGATTTCAATCTAACCCGAGAGTTTCGCATATGGTGATTGTGAAACGGATATTACGCTACCTGAAAGGAACTCCATCATTGGGGTTGTGGTATCCAAAAGAAAGCGATTTTATGCTCGAAAGGTATTCCAATTCCGATTTCGAATGCTGCAAAGTTAACGCTAAATCAACAACAGCGGGGTGCCAGTTTTTCGGACCACGATTGGTCACCTGGAAATACAAGAAGCAGACCTCTGTAGCTTTATCCACCTGTGAAGCAGAGTATGTATCTGCTAGCAGTTGCTGCTCTCAGATCTTGTGGATCCAGCAACAGATGCGCGACTACGGTTTGCAATTTCTTAACACCCCTATCTTTGTTGATAATGAGGCAGCGATAAACATTACTAAAAATCCTGTTCATCACACTAAAACGAAACACATTGAAATTCGTCATCACTTCATCCGAGATTGTTTCGAGAAGAAGTTGATACGAATTGAGAAAATCCACACTGACGAACAAAAAGCTGATTTACATACCAAAGCTTTTGATAAAACTCGCTTTCAATATTTGCTAAAATTAAACGGTATGAAGCTTTTATCGGTGTTGGAGGAGATTCTTGGCGTTGATGAAGGAGACATTGTAGATGATGTTGAGAAGCAATCTGCAATGGTTTGTCGTTTTTTTACTTGTTTTGCTATTTAGGGGGAGTATAGGGTAATATTTTCAAGAAAATACAAAAACAGTAAAAAAATCCAAAAATCCAAAAACATGAGATATTTTCAAAATACAAAAACAATAGAAAATCAGAAAAGAGCTTGTGTAAAAAGGGAAAATGATAGTACATTGGCTTGACAGTTACGGTATGCTAAAGATATGTAAAGTTTAAAAGTTTTAAACAGTCTCGCTGATGATGTGCCGATAGGTTTTTACACATTTAGTAGGTTTGTTCGGGATATAAACCTAAATTCAAACTTGCTTATTTCGTGGGGAACACTACTTGGATATATAGGTAACCCCTGAAATCTTGTTTGAAAGATCCCTCTTTCTGAGATACTAGGTCTTTATGATATCTGGGGTATTATCCTGGGACTTCTGATTTTGCGGAAGCAATGGCCTAGTCCCCGTATAATACTTTACTGCTTGCTTGAAATATAGCACCGCCCTCAGCACAAAAATGATGAAACATTAAAAATGCTAATCATTGCTGTTGTAAAAAAAGATCCTCTAAAGGGGACCCACTTAAAGTCGAAGCCGTCGTCTCTCTGCTGAACAGAAGTTCTGACCTGAGCTCTCACGGCTCTCGCATTTAACCCCTTACAGATATCATCTGTGGTATACTCACCTGTAAGACTGAATATTGGGATCTGGATACGGGAGTATATTCAAGAGGTGGGACACATGAATAAGTTTAAGTTCTTAATTCACCTAATTCGTATCCTGGACAGATTGAAATTGGTGTGAGAATTTAAGTGGATCAGTATATCGACAATCTAAGTGAATTGTTTAATTCTGAATATGAAATCAAAGCTTAACGGTACTTGTGACTTGTCGAATAGCTGATATGATTCCCTAACACGCTCACCAAAAGATGTTTGTAAATAGTTAACATTTACTGCATTTTAGTTCTGTATTTCATTTCTAGTTTAGAAATTTTATTAAAAATCCAAAAAAATTTTACATTTCTCCTTTATTTTCCGAAAACCAAAGTGGAAAGTTGATCTTCAAATTCGAAAATTTGAAGCAGATGCAGGAAGTTTCTGAGCTGGATAGATGAGTTGGGAGCTTATCATGTTAAACCTGGAAATTGAAAAGTCAAAACAAGTTCATTAATTTGAAACTTGTAAAATTTCAGAAAATTGTTCGAACTAGTTTGTACAACCTGTCAGTGTGATTTTTCTCTGTTCAACCAAGGCCATTAAGTTGGACTTAGTAGACAAATTAAGTACTTAGGATCATTAATTTGGACCTGGATACTTAAGTGGATTTCTAAATTCTGACAAAACCAACAAATGAAGTAAAATGGTAAGTTTGGATTGAAATTGTTATAATCATAAATCTTATGTTAAGGTAGAGATTGTGCAGGTAACAGGTTTGTTATTGAAAATATCATAGCAAAATCCCAGCTAACTGTTAGGGGGAGTCTGAAACTTAAAAGTCAGATACAGTTCCTGGATCTACATTCAAGAGGGAGTTTGAAAGTTGTTAAAGATTCAGTTTCTGTGATTCATGCTAGCTGTTGATAGAAGAAGAGAAGAATTGAAGGATGCTTACAGTGGTAGACAAATTGGATAGAGCAAGAAGATAGACAAAGACTAAAGACTGAAGATTTGATGCTAAAGACTTCGTCAACATCCAAGGGGGAGTCTATTGGTGCACAAATGTCTGTTAACTTCGTCTTTATCGAGTCTTATGTCTAGATAGAATAAACCAGTGCACAACAGGTTAAAATTAGGTTTTGTGTTTGTTTGTGTAATTTCGCTTGAAATGGACACTGACCATTTCAAACGAAATTAAACATTCTGCCACTTTCAAGCGGAATTAGATCATCTATATATAGATGTGTTGCTGTGTCATTTGGAACAGAATTAGATTGTTTGATTTAGAGCCGAGGTGCTGCCGGATTGTCATTTGATTTGTAAAAGCTTTGGAAATCAATAAAAGAAGATAATTAGGAAGTATCAAGCTGTGTTCACATCGATATCACTAATTTCGCCTTTGATATTGATTATGAACTCTTCAGATTGACTCGTTGGGGTCACACGACGATCCAACACTGGGCATTTTTGTGCAGATGGTTGAGCACGGGGCGTGTTGGTTAAGCACGGCCCCGTGCTGAACTTGCTGTAATGAAGAAAATTTGTCGGGTGGCCCTGTTTTTGTGCATGGGGTGCTGGTTCAAGTTTCCCTTGGTATCCTTCACCATCCCGAGTGTGTTTTATTCCTGAAAATTAAAACTAAACTAGAAAACATAAAAATTAATCTAAACTAAACTAAGGATAGTTTCGCGGAATGCGTCCGGGGTGCGCCACATTTATAAGGGTCCTTGGCTAGACCCAAAGCTTGGTCATATGTTACCCAAGTGGGATGTTTTGCATCCCATGTTGCACCGTCGGAGAGCATAATCCAAACTCGAGTCTATGACCTCCATGTAATTGACCGGGTCGTCGTCTTCTACTCTCTTTCCAACTCCAAACTTCATTTCCTTGTCCCCAATCCTCAATGTTAGCGTTCCACCATTCATGTCTACCATTGCATGGGCCATAGCTAGGAATGGCCTCCCTAAGATGAGTGGTACTTCAGTATCTTCCTCCATATCTAGTAGGACAAAGTAGGCCAGGAAGACAAATTCGCCAACTTTGACCAATAGATTTTCAGCGACACCTTGTGGATATTTGACGGTCCTATCGGCGAGTTGTATGCTCATTTTTGTAGGGCTTGTTTTCCCTAGGCCGAGTCGGTTGAACATTGATGCGGGCATGAGGTTGATGCTAGCCCCGAGGTCGGCTAGTGCATTGTGAATGGGGGATTCCCCAATCGAACAAGGAATTGTGAAGCTTCCAGGATTAATCCCCTTTTGCGGGAGTTTGTTGAGTAGCAAGGCAGAGCATTCTTCGCCTAAATTAACTAATTGCAATGATTCAATTTTCCTTTTATGAGTGAGGAAGTCCCTCATAAATTTTCAATATTTAGGCATTTGAGTTAGGACTTCAATAAATGGAATATTAACATGCAATTGTTATAGCAAATTTTCGAACTTTGCGAATTGCTCATTGGTCTTTTGGCGAATTAACTGACCGGGGTACGGGACCGGAGGATTGTTGGTGGGCTCTTGAATTGGTGGAGAAGCCGTCTCTTGTTGGGGTGTGGGTGGAGTTGTGGCTTGGCTAGATCGGCTCTTTTCAGTTGGAGGTAATGGAGCTTCCTCGGGACCCACGGTACGGTTTCTCAATGTGATGAGATGTACTTGCGCTTTTGGGTTGGTTTCGGTATTACTTGGTAACGCGCCTTGTGGTCTCTCTGAGAAATTTTGAGCTAGTTGATGTAATTGTTTTTCAATGTTTTGAATCCTAGCTTGTTGATTTCTAAAATTCGATTCCAATTGTTGTAATCGATCCGAGTTTTTCTTTTCGGTGTCGGAGATGAAGCGAGATATGGTATCTTCAAGCCTTTCTCGTCCTCCTTGTTGTTGAGAGAAATTTTGTGACTCGTTTCTTGCTTGTTGAAAGTTCGTTCGTTGGTTTAGATTTTGTTGGTTACTACTATTGCCGGGTTCTCTCCAACCAAGGTTAGGGTGGTTACGCCATCCTTGGTTGTAGGTACCCGTTGGAGGACCCGACGACCTAGGTCTATTGTCAATGTAGTTTACCGATTCTGTTTGATTGTCTACTTCTTTCATACAACTCCAATTTTCATGTGGTCCACCACACCCCTCACAAGCCATAACCGAGGCCGTTTTTGCCATCTCTAGCTTTTTGATTTTTAAAGAAAGGGCCTCGATTTAAGCTTGTAAAGAAGTGCTTTCATCAACCTTATGGGCGCCCGGGGCAATAGATTTATTGCCTCGGGGAGTGTGCCACTGAAAATTGGTTTGAGCAATTTCCTCAATTTGATTATATATTTCATTTGGGCGACGATTACCTAAAATTCCCCCGTAGCTAGAGTCAAGTGTCTGTCTTATGTGTGGCAACAACCCATTATAGAAAGTGGATACTTGTTGCCATACCGCAAGTCCGTGATGAGGACACTTTCTTAGTAGCTCATTGAACCTTTCCCAAGTTTCATATAAGGATTCCCCATCCTCTTGTGAATATGTATTAATTTCAGTCATTAATTTAGCCGTTTTAGCAGGGGGGAAATACTTATATAGAAATTTTTGGGCTAGTTCATCCCAGGTGTTTACCGAGCCAACTGGGAGGGTATTAAGCCAAGCCTTAGCTTGGTCTTTTAGTGAAAATGGAAACATTCGAAGGCGGATGGCGTCGCTTGATGCTCCATTGATCCGAAAGGTATCACATATTTCTTAGAAATTAGTAATATGTAGATGGGGATCCTCGTCCGCAAGCCCATGGAAAGTTGCGGAGTTTTGAAGCATTTGTATCAAATGCGGTCGAAGTTCAAAGTTGTTGGCTTTGACATTCGGTGCATTGATAGCGGCGCCGAGATTACCTACGGTGGGTTGTAGGTAATCCATGAGGGTACGTTGGTCCGCCATTGGAAGTGGGTCCCCCAAAACTTTCTCTTCGTTTTTAGCTTTTAGTCTTTTTATTAGAAAGCATTCGGGTTCGTCTAGGGTTCTTTTATGTCTCTACTAGAACTGGAGCTGATACACTACGTGGAAAGTCAGATGTGGCGCCTGGGTTCCAAGTCCTAGAATAAAAACAAAAAGAACGTTGGTCAGAAGCTTCACCACGGCCCCGTGCTCAGATGAGCACGGCCCGTGGTCGAAGATGCAGTGATTGTTTTCCAGATCCCTGTTACTGGGGAGTTCGACACGGCCCCGTGCTCAACTCTCTGTAACTCGGAAAATAAAAACTGCCAGTAACAATGCTGGGCACGGCCCGTGCTGAGCTCTGCAGAAGCTGAAAAATTTACCAAAAAATCCTAAAAAAATAGAAAAATAAGAAAAACGATTAGGCCGTTGATTCCTAACTTTCTTAAAATCCTTGTGTCCCCGGCAACGGCGCCAAAAACTTGATGCGCATATGGTGTCGTAGGTTTATATATATATTTTTAGCCCTTTTTACACGTTAGTCAAGTTTTAAATTTATAAAACATGATATTTTACTAACACCAAACACACATATGGGCAAGTGCACCCATCGTGAGCGTAGTATAGCGTTGGTAAGATACCGAGGTCGTCCAAGGACACTAGAGCTTTTAATACCGGTTTATCCTCAACGTCTAGTCAACTTAAAAAGTTAGAAAAAGGTTTTAAACTATAAAATGAAAACTAAAACGCTGAAAATAAAAATAAAATAAAAGTAAAAACAGATAGACAAGATGAATCACTTGGATCCGACTCGTATTTAGTGTAACCTTCAATTATTTCCGCATTTTTGCACTTTTTAAGAGATTATCTTAGTTATTGTAGTAGGCCCCTCTTCTGAAGGTGACGTTACCCTCAACCCAGTAGTTTGAGTCAGCAAGAATACAATCCTAAAGGGTTGGATTATTGAAAGATAATTAATTAAGTTATTAATGCATATTGCGGTAGGCCCCTCTTCTGGAGTTGACGGTACCCTCGGCTAAGTAGTCTGAGTCAACACGGATACAGTTCTAAGTAGCCGGGTTAAAGTTTTAATAGTAGTTTACATATGAGGGGATCAAGGAGTTCGGACCCCCGCCATCCAATACCAGTGGGTATTGAAGGTGGTCCTACTAAAGTTGACCCAGGTCCTTGCAGGATCTATACACTGAACAAGGCAAGACTCTTACCAAACCGTTCCCTTAACCCCCGACCAGGTAGCCAACATACCTCCATATAGACCGTGGAGATATGAATGGTGAAAATCTTTTATTTTATATAGACAGTAAAATAATGCCAAGACACCATGGACAAACGATAAGGAAGACTCACCTTCAAGATAAGAAACTAGTTATTAAAGTCATTAATACAGAACCAAATAAAAAGTGCGAAAAGATTAAAAATAAAAATTATTACACTAAACACTTGTTTTCACCAAGTGATGTAAGAGACTTAGGCAAACATGGCCTTTGATTGTCAAGAACTCTTACGATCAACCTTGGATCCCGAGACTACTCACACACTCTATGATGGATGATGGTGGTGGATGTGGGTTGTGATGGTGGTGGTGGGTGGGTGAAGTGTGAGAGAGGTGGTTTGCCAAGGGATGGTTTGCAAATGAGCCAAGCTGTCACAACCCCCGATCCCTGATCCCCGGGAACGGGCGGACGCGATCACAGAGTTTCGGTGGTATCAGGTTTATTTAATCTTGCAACGGAATTTACATCAGGACCGTAGTTAGGAAATATTTATCAGAGTAAAAACCACCTCGTTTAATATTAATAATCACATGGGTAAAACCCAAGTTTCTTATTACAATACATTTATAGGGACACACCCTATTTTATTAAATTTAAAATATCGTTTATTAGGTAACTTTTATAGCCACATTATCCCCAAGCCTTCAGTGCTCTCCAGCTGGCTTTTTACTAATTCGCTTTCACATTGGGTTACCTGAAACATGTTTTAAAAATATTTGTCAGCGAGAAATACTGGTGAGTGAATCCCAATTTAATCAAGTTTAAATCAAAAGTCACAGTGAACAGTATTGAGAGTGATCACATTGTTTATGTCTACACAATTACTCCATTTGGTACTATCAATCCTGACTTGTGGGTTATATTACCCATTGGATAACTCATTGTCCAATGGTAACGTATTGTCATCCAGACTTACTACTCACAAGTAGTACAAATTTTGTATACAAAACCCCAACATACCGACAGTAATTGAAGAACTACAAAGACTCAATCACTGCTAAATTTCATAGTAAAACATTTAAGGTTTGGTAAAACATTACCAAAAAGATTATCAAAAAGAGGATAAACTCACATTGCTGTCTTAGGCTTTTCGTAAGGGTTTCCTGGATATAATCTATAATTTATACAAATGTACATTGGTTAGTATCATAACCCTTTGAAATTATTAATGATACCCTCCCCGAGACGACATTCCAACAACTACGTCGGGCAGAACCACGACAGTTGTTACGGAACCCTAAATCAATCGGCCAGCGTAACTATTACGAAACTGGGGTTATAATACTTACAACGGAGCAGAACCTCGCTAATTAGGGGTATAGTACCTGACTATAATGCTTAATACTTCAGAATTTTGTTTAGAATGAAAGAAGTGAGCGACGGAAATTGAAACCCGATGCCATCTATTTATAGTTCCTGATATTGACTCTCAGGCGGCTCGCGTAAGGTAAGGCTAAGCCTTACGCGGCCCGCGTCAACATATGGTCAAACTATAGCTTAGTCCGGTCACCAAGTAGACCCGACCCGACATCGACACACCGGATATCTTCGCGTGTATAGGTCTATCGCGGCCCGCGTTAGTTTAAGCTGAGGCTTACGCGGCCCGCTTGAACTAATGGAATCAACGAAATCAGGTTCTAGCCCTTATACTGTTACACCCTAATTCATATTTGACAAAAAGTCGCAGCGGAAACACCAACCATAAAATTTCTTACATTATAAATACCTCAACTTATTTAAACTTTTAACTTAAATATAATTCTTAATCAAAAATCTGTCATCCTCTTATTTGTTAACTAAAACATAGCTTACATTTACTACATTTTACATTCAACGTCCCCGTACAATCTCTCTAGTGACTCGGTCTTCGATCCCTAATCCTTGTGATAATCGCTCATCATCTGTACAACCTGCATTCACCACATACATTCATAACATTAGTACACTTTAAAGAAACAAGGTTCATTCGCGTACACTTCACACTTCGTCATCTTTTAAGCTTTAAGCATTTCATCTGCATATCCATTCCCTGGTGAGGCTTCAATAATGTACCTGCATTACTTTTCATTCTCGAGGTATACCATTAATAGCATTAACACTCAACGTGTCCATTCCATACATACATACGTACTTACATACAAACATACTTTCACACCTACACATCTGCATACGTGCATACCTTTCCTACAACTTTACATACATGCATACACTCACACATGTCCTTATACTTACATACATACACAACTACATACGTACATATCTTTCCAACCTCCCTACATACATGTCTACACTCATACATACCTTTATACATGCATACATACACATCTACGTGTGTACTAGATCTTACATACTTCTTACACACTCACACGTTATTTACATGGGACTTAGACTTTGATTTATAACTCATAAGCATCTACTGATCGATCAAAGAAACGTTTAGAAAGTCCGATGTAGTCCACGGGTAACAAACCGAAGCCTACGATGCATAAAACAACTTAAATAGCAAATTTCATGTCTTTGAACATGGGGAGGGAGTCGGCGACGGCCCGGGGGCCCGTCGGGGTTCAAAATGACCAAAAATAACATTTTTTCCGAGTTATGGCGTCGGGACCGCGTCAACCAGAGGGAATTGGCGTCGACAGGAAAGCTGAGTTTCCAAGCGGCGTCGGCGACGCTGGGAAGTGGCGTCGTCGACGCCTAGCCCTGCATGCATTTCTCTGCAGCTCCGTTTCGTCGTTCGTTCGCACTAAAACGCGCGTAACTTTTGAACCGTTTACCCGTTTAACCTCCCGTTTCTTCCTACATGCTTGTAAATTCACATTCTATCATATGAGAATAAAATCCCACATCCGGATTAAGGAAATTCTTAACTTGCATGCATTCAGCTTATTATCATATTCTAATTATTTGACCCGTTCATGTATTTATCAACATAATCTGTTTATTTGACCTCGATCTCATATAAGCTTAATAATTTCATTGACTCCTATCATAAAAGATTAAATTCTTGGATGCCTTGTATCCTCTTAACCCACTTTCGCTTAAAAGCTCATTTTTGACCCGTTATGGGTATTTGTGCATTAAATGGTCTATGACATAACGAGACCATACTCTACGCTTTCACACATAACCAACACATTACCCTAATCGGTTCACTTGTTTCCAAAAGACATTTAAGGTCGTTTGCCCGATATACCTATCAAGGGCATTTTTGTCAATTTCGCTCTATCCTTAACAACAAGGGAATTCCTTACAAAAGTAACGAATCCTCCTATTTAGCTAAAATTCTTAATCACACATACCTTGCTCGGACAAAAACTAAGATCCGATTAATACTCATTGACTTCATACAATTCATTCCTAATTGACCTCAATTATCACATTTAATTAAAATGCATATAACTTTACATAAACAACTAAGAAGTGATTACGGAATCACTTACCTCATGCATCCGTGTTCACATCCGTTTCCACGCCTCTTCTTGACCCGTTAGCCTTTCGCGCTTGAGTCCATCTCCACATGATTCCTATGCTTTCATGTCATCGAAATCACGCTATCATTAGCATACTCATTTGTACATGATAACAATCGTATCAATCCCATATTTCACACTTAATTTTCATTAATCATTTCTAACAAACATAACTCATATAATCATGTCCGTATACGTATAACTCATGTAACTCATCATGTCATTACATTTAACACGGATTGCTAGTACATGTACCATACGACTTCTCATCAACCTACATTTATGACAACGAGTCAACTCATGTTGCTTATACTTAGTTGACTTTCAAAAGTCAACCATTAACCATACATGTCTATCGACTTATCAACATATTCCCGTAACATCATAATTGACCATACGGACGACATTATATACATTTTATCATTCACTTGATGTACGTACTACCTTTTAAGCATAACGTACAACTTATTCATACAAAATCTCCTAAATTCATACATAGTTCATCAAATGCTTCTACAATCCAACATGGGGTATTTAAATTAAACATCAAACATGTTATCATCACATTTCATTCACTTCATCTATAACAATTCATCATTTCTTATCCCATTTCTTTAAACATTCACACACATGTATGATTCCAAACATTATTAACATAAGCGAATCATCATATTACATTACATCATCTAAAACCCACTTCATAACCACTTGTTAATCACTTAGAAGTGATCTAATCTAAAATTCTTCATAACTCATCATACTTTTGATATATGTACTACCTCGTAAGCATAGTGTACAACTAGTTCATGCATATCATTCTAATCTCATACACAATTCATCAATCTCTTCTTCCTAATCCACATGATTCATACATGCATAACATCAAACATACTAGTATCACATTTCTTTCAATTCTTCTAACAAGAATACATCATACAACTCAAAATACATCAATATTAAGCAAGAACTTAGACATAGATGATTTACCCATGTGATCTTCTTCACCATAACAAATGGGTTTCACCCTTAAACATCAAATTAACCTAATTCATGCATAATCCATGTTCCAAATGATGAATCTAACACATTCTCATGCTCAATTTCATACAAATTCGTGATTTACAACATAACCCATTTCGTGCACCATCACCAATCTAGAATCTAAGACATACCTTACGATCCCCTTGTGAAGGTGATCATTAATCTATGCTCGGTTATGAATTTGAGCTTCGTTTAGCCTTCCAATTTGAGGGAATTGATGAAATTAGGGTTCTTGGCTCCATGGGAGCTTCCTGCTCTTTTCACGAACACACTATGTGTGTTTGTGTGTGTGTTTTGTTAATTAAAACATAACTTTCCCCCTTATTCATCTTTGGTCCCTCAAGTTTGTTCCCTTGTTTGCTTTGCTAAACATTCTACCTTTTTATAATTTTAACCATACAATTAAGTAGGTTAAATAGCCTAGTTATCTATTTCTAGATGTACCATATCATAACATTTTAACGAATATAAACATTCGGGTTTTTGGGGTGTTACAAGTCTACCCCCCTTAATTAAGGTTTCGTCCCCGAAACCTTTCTCATTTATATTACACACACACATCTATGTTTGACTTCATAGTCACATCATAATCATAAGTAATCATACTATCTCATTTCATAATTATTCAATCACTTGGCTTCCTTTTCTTAACAAGTCTATACTTTCCATGGCATACTCTCACAAAACATTCTCATTTCCTTTGACCCGTTAATAACAGGTCAATATACACACTTATTCAAACTTATAATAATGCTTACCTTCATAGTTAACATCGTTCCACATTTCTTTAGTTATTTGTACCCTACATATCCCTTCGTTACTTACGCATTCGGATATTTTCATTCCCATCATTCTTTTGTTCATTTGCTTTACATTTACTTATGTGACTTATTTGACGCACACATGGTCAAGCTATCGACTTCTTCTTATATAGACTAGTTCCGTCTTTCATATCTTAAATCTGTTTCGCGGATTCGAACACATCATTCATACCTTTCGTACCTCCTATGTTTGAATCCATCTAACGGTTTCAGACATTTCATTTATACTTTAACTTCTTTCATGTTTCGAATCCGTCTCACGGATTCTAGCTTAGCATTTCATGTTTCGAATCTGTCTCGCGGGTTCTAGCATAGCATATCATATTTCGAATCCGTCTCGCGGATTCTAGCATAGCATATCATGTTTCGAATCCGTCTCGCGGATTCTAGCATAGCATATCATGTTTCGAATCCGTCTCGCGGATTCTAGCATAGCATATCATGTTTCGAATCCGTCTCGCGGATTCTAGCATAGCATATCATCTTTCGAATCCGTCTCGCGGATTCTAGCATAGCATATCATGTTTCGAATCCGTCTCGCGGATTCTAGCATAGCATATCATGTTTCGAATCCGTCTCACGGATTCTAGCATAGCATATCATATTTCGAATCCGTCTCGCGGATTCTAGCATAGCATATCATGTTTCGAATCCATCTCGCGGATTCTAGCATAGCATATCATGTTTCGAATCCGTCTCGCGGATTCTAGCATAGCATATCATGTTTCGAATCCGTCTCGCGGATTCTAGCATAGCATATCATACTCTCATTCTTGAGAGTCTTACATTTCTCTTCACCCTGACGTCCACCTACTACTTAATTCTAACGGACATACCTGTATCAATTATCACGGACACACGAACGTCATATGCTTCACATGTACTGGCCAGGTACACAATCCACATACTAGTTTCGTGTCTTCGTGTAATTGTCACCTTATGTCCGAAGAGTTTGGTTTCGGCACGTGTATCATTTTTCAAAACATGTTTACTATACCATCATGGTCCTTCATTTAGCATTTTTCTTCCCTTAATGCACTTTACCATTTCATATACCGACATATTAAATTTACGTACCTCAACTTTATCTTATTTCATGCCTTGGTGTCGGTAATTGACCGCACTCGCGGACCATCCTCTTCAAACGCTTATACTTGCCTTGCATATACAAAACCGTCAGTTTCTTTATGCGTATACATAAGTACATACTTACATTCTCTTTTACCTTTGGATCTTGACCGAGTCTTGGATTGTACGGGTTTCTTATCACAAGAGCACACAGGTTTGAGTTCAAGCACTTACCTTCTTACACTTGATTCTCTCAAACCAGGGCTCTGATACCAACTTGTTACACCCTAATTCATATTTGACAAAAAGTCGCAGCGGAAACACCAACCATAAAATTTCTTACATTATAAATACCTCAACTTATTTAAACTTTTAACTTAAATATAATTCTTAATCAAAAATCTGTCATCCTCTTATTTGTTAACTAAAACATAGCTTACATTTACTACATTTTACATTCAACGTCCCCGTACAATCTCTCTAGTGACTCGGTCTTCGATCCCTAATCCTTGTGATAATCGCTCATCATCTGTACAACCTGCATTCACCACATACATTCATAACATTAGTACACTTTAAAGAAACAAGGTTCATTCGCGTACACTTCACACTTCGTCATCTTTTAAGCTTTAAGCATTTCATCTGCATATCCATTCCCTGGTGAGGCTTCAATAATGTACCTGCATTACTTTTCATTCTCGAGGTATACCATTAATAGCATTAACACTCAACGTGTCCATTCCATACATACATACGTACTTACATACAAACATACTTTCACACCTACACATCTGCATACGTGCATACCTTTCCTACAACTTTACATACATGCATACACTCATACATGTCCTTATACTTACATACATACACAACTACATACGTACATATCTTTCCAACCTCCCTACATACATGTCTACACTCATACATACCTTTATACATGCATACATACACATCTACGTGTGTACTAGATCTTACATACTTCTTACACACTCACACGTTATTTACATGGGACTTAGACTTTGATTTATAACTCATAAGCATCTACTGATCGATCAAAGACACGTTTAGAAAGTCCGATGTAGTCCACGGGTAACAAACCGAAGCCTACGATGCATAAAACAACTTAAATAGCAAATTTCATGTCTTTGAACATGGGGAGGGAGTCGGCGACGGCCCGGGGGCCCGTCGGGGTTCAAAATGACCAAAAATAACATTTTTTCCGAGTTATGGCGTCGGGACCGCGTCAACCAGAGGGAATTGGCGTCGACAGGAAAGCTGAGTTTCCAACCGGCGTCGGCGACGCTGGGAAGTGGCGTCGTCGACGCCTAGCCCTGCATGCATTTCTCTGCAGCTCCGTTTCGTCGTTCGTTCGCACTAAAACGCGCGTAACTTTTGAACCGTTTACCCGTTTAACCTCCCGTTTCTTCCTACATGCTTGTAAATTCACATTCTATCATATGACAATAAAATCCCACATCCGGATTAAGGAAATTCTTAACTTGCATGCATTCAGCTTATTATCATATTCTAATTATTTGACCCGTTCATGTATTTATCAACATAATCTGTTTATTTGACCTCGATCTCATATAAGCTTAATAATTTCATTGACGCCTATCATAAAAGATTAAATTCTTGGATGCCTTGTATCCTCTTAACCCACTTTCGCTTAAAAGCTCATTTTTGACCCGTTATGGGTATTTGTGCATTAAATGGTCTATGACATAACGAGACCATACTCTACGCTTTCACACATAACCAACACATTACCCTAATTGGTTCACTTGTTTCCAAAAGACATTTAAGGTCGTTTGCCCGATATACCTATCAAGGGCATTTTTGTCAATTTCGCTCTATCCTTAACAACAAGGGAATTCCTTACAAAAGTAACGAATCCTCCTATTTAGCTAAAATTCTTAATCACACATACCTTGCTCGGACAAAAACTAAGATCCGATTAATACTCATTGACTTCATACAATTCATTCCTAATTGACCTCAATTATCACATTTAATTAAAATGCATATAACTTTACATAAACAACTAAGAAGTGATTACGGAATCACTTACCTCATGCATCCGTGTTCACATCCGTTTCCACGCCTCTTCTTGACCCGTTAGCCTTTCGCGCTTGAGTCCATCTCCACATGATTCCTATGCTTTCATGTCATCGAAATCACGCTATCATTAGCATACTCATTTGTACATGATAACAATCGTATCAATCCCATATTTCACACTTAATTTTCATTAATCATTTCTAACAAACATAACTCATATAATCATGTCCGTATACGTATAACTCATGTAACTCATCATGTCATTACATTTAACACGGATTGCTAGTACATGTACCATACGACTTCTCATCAACCTACATTTATGACAACGAGTCAACTCATGTTGCTTATACTTAGTTGACTTTCAAAAGTCAACCATTAACCATACATGTCTATCGACTTATCAACATATTCCCGTAACATCATAATTGACCATACGGACGACATTATATACATTTTATCATTCACTTGATGTACGTACTACCTTTTAAGCATAACGTACAACTTATTCATACAAAATCTCCTAAATTCATACATAGTTCATCAAATGCTTCTACAATCCAACATGGGGTATTTAAATTAAACATCAAACATGTTATCATCACATTTCATTCACTTCATCTATAACAATTCATCATTTCTTATCCCATTTCTTTAAACATTCACACACATGTATGATTCCAAACATTATTAACATAAGCGAATCATCATATTACATTACATCATCTAAAACCCACTTCATAACCACTTGTTAATCACTTAGAAGTGATCTAATCTAAAATTCTTCATAACTCATCATACTTTTGATATATGTACTACCTCGTAAGCATAGTGTACAACTAGTTCATGCATATCATTCTAATCTCATACACAATTCATCAATCTCTTCTTCCTAATCCACATGATTCATGCATGCATAACATCAAACATACTAGTATCACATTTCTTTCAATTCTTCTAACAAGAATACATCATACAACTCAAAATACATCAATATTAAGCAAGAACTTAGACATAGATGATTTACCCATGTCATCTTCTTCACCATAACAAATGGGTTTCACCCTTAAACATCAAATTAACCTAATTCATGCATAATCCATGTTCCAAATGATGAATCTAACACATTCTCATGCTCAATTTCATACAAATTCGTGATTTACAACATAACCCATTTCGTGCACCATCACCAATCTAGAATCTAAGACATACCTTACGATCCCCTTGTGAATGTGATCATTAATCTATGCTCGGTTATGAATTTGAGCTTCGTTTAGCCTTCCAATTTGAGGGAATTGATGAAATTAGGGTTCTTGGCTCCATGGGAGCTTCCTGCTCTTTTCACGAACACACTATGTGTGTTTGTGTGTGTGTTTTGTTAATTAAAACATAACTTTCCCCCTTATTCATCTTTGGTCCCTCAAGTTTGTTCCCTTGTTTGCTTTGCTAAACATTCTACTACATTCTACCTTTTTATAATTTTAACCATACAATTAAGTAGGTTAAATAGCCTAGTTATCTATTTCTAGATGTACCATATCATAACATTTTAACGAATATAAACATTCGGGTTTTTGGGGTGTTACATATACCGCCCGCGTAAATGGTTAAGGTGGGTCTACGCGGCCCGCCTTAACTTACTATTTCTTGTTTTTAATTTATTTTAAATACTCTAACGTATTTCGGGCTCGGTTTTCACATACGGGTTGTAATTAAAGACGTATAAGGGTATTTTAAAATATACTAGAGTGTCATAATATTTATGAGGATGTTGGTTTTACCGAGGGTTGTTACATTCTCCCCACCTTATTTTAGAGCTCGTCCTCGAGATCTACTGAAACAAGTGCGGATATTTTCTTTTCATTTCTGATTCAAGCTCCCATGTGTATTCAGATCCTCTTTTGGAGTCCCACTTCACTTTGACTAGAACTAGTCTCTTATGCTTGAGATTCTTGACTTTCCTGTCTTCAATTTGTAGAGGTCTTTCTACAAACTTGAGTTGTTCATTTACCTCTATATCCTTAAGAGGTACTATCAATGATTCATCAGCTAAACACTTTTTAAGATTAGATACATGAAACACATCATGTATTCCTGCCATTTCCTCTGGTAGTTGTAGCTGATAGGCTACTGGTCCTATTCTTCTAATAATCTTAAAAGGTCCAACATACCTGGGACTTAGCTTTCCCCGTTTGATGATTCTTACCACTCCTTTCCAAGGAGAGACTTTCAACAATACTTTATCTCCTACTTGAAATTCCAATGGCTTACGTTGGTTATTGGCATAACTCTTTTGTCGATCACGAGCTGCTTTCAGTCGTTCCTTGACTTGAATAATCTTGTCAGTCGTCTCTTGCACAATCTCAGGTCCAGATAGTTGCTTTTCCCCAATTTCTGCCCAACAGACTGGGGTTCGACACTTTCGTCCATAAAGTGCTTCGAATGGTGCAGCATTTATACTTGTGTGATAACTATTATTATAAGAAAATTCTATTAAAGGTAAGTGATCATCCCAATTACCTCCGAAATCAATTACACAAGCTCTAAGCATCTCCTCCATTGTTTGGATTGTTCTTTCGCTTTGTCCGTCCGTTTGAGGATGATAAAGGAATACCATGTAAAGAAACAATTTCATTTACATACAGTTTAGATAATTGTTCCATACTAATTGTTTCCTTCATTGGTTGAAAATGAGCTGACTTAGTTAGTCTATCTACAATCACCCAGATTGTATCATTTCCTTTTCTAGTTTTGGGTAATTTAGTAACAAAATCCATTGTTATTAATTCCCATTTCCAAACTGGCATTTCTAATTGTTGTAACAAACCTGAGGGTTTCTGATGTTCAGCTTTAACTTGTGAACAGGTCAAACATTTAGAAACATAGACTGCTATGTTCTTTTTCATTCCTATCCACCAGAAATTTTTCCTTAAATCCTGGTACATTTTATCACTTCCTGGATGCATCGTATACTTAGACTTATGGGCTTCTTCTAATATACGATGACGTAAATTTCCTAATTTAGGTATCCACATTCTCTTGTCATGGAATCTCCATATTCCATATGTTCCTTGTTCTAATTCTTTTAGCATACCTTTTAATTTTTCAGTATCTTCCTTGATTACTGATTCTTGTGCTTCTCTTATTTGTTCATTTAATTCTACTTGCAGATTTAATTTAAGAGAACGTACCCTTCTTGTCTTTTCATGATACTTTCGGCTTAAAGCATCTGCCACTACATTTGCTTTTCCTTCATGATACTGGATATCATAATCATAGTCATTAAGAAATTCCATCCAGCGTCTTTGTCTCATATTCAATTCTTTCTGCTTGAAGATATACCTTAAACTCTTATGATCAGTGAATATGGTAAACTTACTACCATAAAGGTAATGTCTCCAAATCTTAAGAGCAAAAATTATAGCTCCTAACTCTAAATCATGAGTTGAATAATTCTCTTCATGATTCTTAAGTTGTCTAGATGCGTAAGCTATAACCTTTTGTCGTTGCATCAACACACATCCATAACCTAATTTAGAAGCATCACAATAGACTATGAAGTCTTCAGCTCCTTCTGGTAATGCTAGTATGGGTGTATGGGTTAATCTTTGCTTAAGGATTCTAAATGCTTCTTCTTGTTTAAATCCCCATTCAAACTTAACAGATTTACAAGTTAACTTAGTTAAGGGAATGGCTATTCTAGAGAAATCTTTAATAAATCTTCTTTAATAACGTGCCAATCCTAAGAAACTTCTAACTTCAGTTGGTGAGTTAGGGGTTTTCCATTTAGTAATTGCCTCAATCTTGGTTGGATCCACATGAATTCCTTCATGATTGACTAAATGTCCAAGGAATTGTACCTGTTCTAACCAAAATTCGCACTTTGAAAACTTAGCATAAAGCTTTTCCTTTCTTAACAAACTTAAAAGTGCGTGTAAATGCTTAGCATGATCCTCTTTACTCTTAGAGTAAATTAGAATATCATCTATGAAAACAATTATGAATTTATCCAAATATGGCTTACATATTCGGTTCATCATGTCCATAAATGCAGCTGAGGCATTGGTTAAACCAAATGGCATGACAGTAAATTCATAATGGCCATACCTTGTTCTAAAAGCGGTGTTAGGAATGTCCTCTTCATGTACCTTTAATTGATGATATCCTGACCTTAAATCGATCTTAGAGAAAAATCGAGCTCCTTGCAATTGATCAAACAAATCATCGATTCTCGGTAATGGATACCGATTCTTAATCGTAACTTTGTTTAATTCACGGTAATCAATGCACATACGCATTGATCTGTCCTTCTTTTTAACAAACAATATTGGCGATCCCCATGGCGACGAACTCGGTTGTATAAATCATTTTTCCAACAATTCATCTAATTGTTTCTTCAATTCTTGCATTTCAGCTGGTGCCAAACGGTAAGGTGCTTTTGCAATCGGTGCTGTTCCTGGTATTAAATGAATTCTGAATTCAACTTCTCTATCTGGAGGTAGTCCTGGTAATTCTTCTGGAAAAACATCTGAAAACTGAGATACTACTGGAATATCTTTTAAATCCTTTCCTTTAGTGTTAGTGATTATAGAAATCAAATACACTATAGAACCTTTTCTTATACAACTTGCAGTTTTCATCACAGAGATAAATTTAGTAGACCTATAAATTTTATCTCCTTTAATTGTGATCATTTTACCTTTTGGTGAACTTATTTGAATTAACTTTTGATCACATAAAATACTGGCTTTATTGGCTATTAACCAATCCATTCCTAAAACAACATCAAATCCTACCAGATTCATGTGATATAGGTTTGCAATAAATTTCTGATTTCAAATTTCTATTCTTGCTCCCTGCAAGATTTCAGAAATTCTAACGGTTTCTCCATTAGCTGTCTCTACTACGCATTCTTGTGGTAGTTTAGTTAATGACTGATTTAGAAATTTGCAAAATGATGTATTAATAAAACTTTAGTTTGCACCAGAGTCAAATAATACTTTAGCAAAAACATCAATAACTAAAAACGTACCAGCGATGACATCTGGAATCATCTTGGCTTCATCTGCAGTTAGAACAAATGCTCTAGCATTTTTAGTATTCTTGTTGTCTGCAGCTGGGGTCAGTTTCGGACAGTTTGGCCTGATATGACCTTTTTCTCCACAGTTGTAGCATAATCCATTACTGATTTTTCTTCTGCAATTTTCTTCCTTGTGTCCTGGCATCTTACAATGATTGCAGAGAGTGGAGCATTTTCCCGAATGCTTTTTCTTGCAGACCTTGCAGTATGTTGCAGAGGTAGAACCCATATTCCTACGATTATAATTTCCGGAATGGAATTCTTGTGTAAGCCTTTGAGTTAAGTTCCTCCTCTGATCCTCTTCTCTAGTACGGACTAATTCATCAGTCAAGGTATTTGTTAATTCTACCGTTTCTTCTATGGTTTGAGGTCAAGCTGCCTTGACTATGTGTCTAATCTCTCCAATTAATCCCCAAATATAACGAGAGATTAACACTGGTTCTGGTGAAGCAAGAGTTGGCACTATTCTAGCATATTCAAAGAATATCTTAGTGTACCCCTTACTATCTACACCAGTCATCCTAAGATTTAGGAATTTGTTTGCTATTTGTTCCTTTTCATTGGGTGGGCAGAATTTCCTTTCTACCTTGTCCTTAAATTCTTCCCATTCCATATTATAGGTTCTATCACTTCCTTTTGTTTGGAGGATAGTGTTCCACCATTCTAGTGCTGCATTCTTAAACAAATTAGAAGCAAACAGTATTCTATCTTCTTCAGCACACTTACTTATCCTTAAGACTGCCTCAGTCTTTTCTATCCAGCGTAAGGTTGCAATGGCCCCTTTATTGCCCGAGAATTCCATTGGTTTACAAGACCAGAATTCTTTATAAGAACAACCGTAAGGCACGGTTCTTCTTCTTTTGGGAATGGGCATTTGAAGTACAGGTCTATTGTTCACGCTGTTTTCTGGTTCACTTGGTCGCTTACGGCTATGCTTACTTTTATTATCAGCATCTTTAACAGTTTGAAGTATAAATGGCATTGCATCTATAATTCCCTGTGCTACTATGTGTTGGATAGCACTATTGTCCACTTGATTGTTATTGTTATTGATTCTTGGATTCTCATTAACCACGTTAATGTTACTCTGGTTATCATTATTCAGATTTCCTTGATTTCCTTCGTCGGTCATCTGAATTTTAAACATTTATCCCATATTAATATCACAAATAATAGGTAATATAGTTAATTACATGACACGCAATTTAACCAAAACCGTCGATCATTGCGACTTGTACTCTATTTTCATATACTATGCGTTTATTACACACTAGTACAAAAATAAAGACTACAATACCAACAGAAAGAAAATTACACTAATAGTAATATGCATCCGTACACACATATTTTATTTTATTATATTTTATTATTATTACTACTACCATTTCCTCCATTCACATTCATGGATATGGATTTATCCAAAAATCCATATTGCGCTCATCGTATTTCCATACGATACGCTCTCCCACCTGACGCATTCTCTCACTGCTTTCTAAAATTTCCTCCCCGAAAGTCCTAAGTTCTTGAACGTTTTCTGCACTCATTGGGGGTGCAGGTTCTCGCACTGGGTTTCGAATCTGGGGTGCGGGTTCCTGATATGGGGGTGACAGTTCCTGAAATTGGTAAGGCTCCTCTAATATCTCCCTAATATAATCATCTTGGTAATAGGAATCTAAAGGGTCCATACCTGGGTAGGCTTCTATGTTCTGTATGGGTGGATAATCCTGGATAGGGTAACGTTGCACAAAGTCCCTATTATCGTCCCACCAGGGTCGTAATTCGGGTCCAGGGGATTTGGTGCAGGTACCCGAGGGATTTCTTCTGGGTTAAAGTCGTGCATCTCCACTTGGTTTTCCTGGTTTTCTCTCTCCATAGGTTGTTCTGGGTTTTATGGTTGTGGGGCTACTAGTTGTTCCAAACTTGGGTAAGCAGCAGTTGTAGCTAAGATATGGAAATTAGCTAGTCTTCTATTAAGCATCTCTTGTGTATGGGCATTTGTCTCTCACTTAATAGCTGCTAAAGTTCTTTGCTGTTGCAATTTTCTCATTCTCTTCCTACGAGCAAAAGCTTCTTTACTGAACCATCCTCGTTTCTTATTAGGAATTGGTTCTTCAGATTGAGCTCTAAAAGCAAATATTCCATCTTCCTGATCAGCAGTATACCCTGAAAGGGCAGGCTGTGATGATGTACCCTCATTCCTAGGTGATTCAGACAACTGACGATTCACGTCTGATGGTCCTTGATCACTCATACTGAAAACTAACAAATAGTCAAATAACACATAACAAATAAATACAATTATACATGTATTTCCATAATTTATTTCCTAACACAAAATTTTGTAATTTCAAGTGTTAGCAGAACACTTCTTTGGCTCAGACCAGTGGCTAGGCTCTGATACCACCTTCAGTCACAACCCCCGATCCCTGATCCCTGGGAACGGGCGGACGCGATCACAGAGTTTCGGTGGTATCAGGTTTATTTAATCTTGTAGCGGAATTTACATCAGGACCGTAGTTAGGAAATATTTATCAGAGTAAAAACCACCTCGTTTAATATTAATAATCACATGGGTAAAACCCAAGTTTCTTATTACAATACATTTATAGGGACACACCTTATTTTATTAAATTTAAAACATCGTTTATTAGGTAACTTTTATAGCCACATTATCCCCAAGCCTTCAGTGCTCTCCAGCTGGCTTTTTACTAATTGGCTTTCACATTGGGTTACCTGAAACATGTTTTAAAAATATTTGTCAGCGGGAAATACTGGTGAGTGAATCCCAATTTAATCAAGTTTAAATCAAAAGTCACAGTGAACAGTATTGAGAGCGATCACATTGTTTATGTCTACACAATTACTCCATTTGGTACTATCAATCCTGACTTGTGGGTCATATTACCCATTGGCTAACTCATTGTCCAATGGTAACGTATTGTCATCCAGACTTACTACTCACAAGTAGTACAAATTTTGTATACAAAACCCCAACATACCGGCAGTAATTGAAGAACTACAAAGACTCAATCATTGCTAAATTTCATAGTAAAACATTTAAGGTTTGGTAAAACATTACCAAAAAGATTATCAAAAAGAGGATAAACTCACATTGCTGTCTTAGGCTTTTCATAAGGGTTTCCTGGATATAATCTATAATTTATACAAATGTACATTGGTTAGTATCATAACCCTTTGAAATTATTAATGATACCCTCCCCGAGACGGCATTCCAACAACTACGTCGGGCAGAACCACGACAGTTGTTACGGAACCCTAAATCAATCGGGCTGCGTAACTATTACGAAACTGGGGTTATAATACTTACAACGGAGCAGAACCTCGCTTATTAGGGGTATAGTACCCGACTATAATGCTTAATACTTCAGAATTTCGTTTAGAATGAAAGAAGTGAGCGACGAAAATTGAAACCAGATGCCATCTATTTATAGTTCCTGATATTGACTCTCAGGCGGCCCGCGTAAGGTAAGGCTAAGCCTTACACGGCCCGCGTCAACATATGGTCAAACTATAGCTTAGTCCGGTCACCAGGTAGACCCGACACGATATCGACACGTGTCAGCACCGGATGTCTTCGCGTGTATAGGTCTATCGCGGCCCGTGTTAGTTTAAGCTGAGGCTTACGCGGCCCGCTTGAGCTAATGGAATCAACGAAATTAGGTTCTAGCCCTTATACCGCCCGCGTAAATGGTTAAGGTGGGTCTACGCAGCCCGCCTTAACTTACTATTTCTTGTTTTTAATTTATTTTAAATACTCTAACGTATTTCGGGCTCGGTTTTCACATACGGGTTGTAATTAAAGACATATAAGGGTATTTTAAAATATACTAGAGTGTCATAATATTTATGAGGATGTTGGTTTTACCGAGGGTTGTTACACAAGCACCCCTATTATAGCCTGCACAGAAGCCCGGACATGGCCCCGTGTCCATTGGGCACGGCCCCGTGTCCATTGGGTACGGCCCCGTGTCCATTGGGCACGGCCCCATGTCCACCCATCTTCTCTTTCTTCATTAATTGCAGTTTGTCTACATTAGTTGACCACGCCCCCGTGTCCGCTGGACACGACCCCGTGTGCAGAAGCGTATCTGTACTATCAAGATTTCCCTAGATTCTGCGAATCTTAGAGTTGACCACGGTCCCGTGTCCGCTGGGCATGCCCCCGTGGTGGGTGATAGAAGCTTCTACAGTTCGTCTTTTCTGCAGACACTTGGGCATGCCCCCGTGCTCACTGAGCACGGGGCGTGTTCAGCCTTTTGTTCTCTTGTTTTTGCTTGGGAGGATGCTGTCGGGGGGTCGGGCATGCCACGTTTCTTCCTTTTCTTGTATTTATGTTAGATTTAGCTGCCTTTTTGCTTCTTTTGTTCATTTGAGCTCATTTAATCCTGAAAATGCAAAAGGAAGACAAAAACACACTTTTTCCAACATTAGTACTAAAAAGGGTTAGTTTTATACCACATTTGATGTAATTTATATGTTGCATTTTGCGCACATCAATACGTATCGGTTCATAATTTCATTGTTTGTTCAAGACTATTTGAACTGATACGATACGTATCCGCCTATACACATCGTATAGGTTCATAATTTTTTTTTTGCGCACATCGTCGGTAACGTGCGTCGAAACCTAAGACGTCGTAGATAGATAATAATTATAATATACCGTTCGGGTTGTCCTTAACGCGATTAGGTCCATTTCGAGCGACGAAACCTAAGACGTCGTAAATATATAGTTTTTTTTTTATTTTTTAGGCGAAACGTCCGTATCGCGCGTAGGTCCGTAATGAGCTTCGAAACCTAATACGTCGTAGGTAGATAATAGTTATAATATACCGTTCGGGTCGTCTGTAACGCGATTAGGTCCATTTCGAGCGTCGAAACCTAAGACGTCGTAAATATATAGTTTTTTTTATTTTTTAGTCAAAACGTCCGTATCGCGCGTAGGTCCGTAACGAGCCTCGAAACCTAATACGTCGTAGATAGATAATAGTTATAATATATAGTCGGGGTCGCCCGGAGAGGTGGCAGTGTTATATTTTTTTAAATTAAATAAAAATTGTTATATTTTGAAAAAAAAAATTAAAATTGTTTAATCATGCAAATATGGAAGTCGCTATGGGTAGAGGGAGAGGCCGGGGAGGTGGCGGTGGCGGTGGAGGTTGACGTGGCCGCGCACATGGAGCGGCGGGGGCGTTGATCGCGATGGTGGTGCCTGGTGGGCGTGGCCGTGGGCGCGGGCGTGGCGCAGGACGTGGGCACGGGCGTGGCGCTGACCCTGGAGAGGATCCCCTGTTGGAGAATGATTATCTGAGGTTCGAGGAGGGGAACGATGTAACACCTGTGCCTTCACGGCCATCAAACAAATGCCAAACCAATGAAATATTATATTTCATACTTGGGATTTGTAAAAATATGTGTATCATTTGCACATATCAATTTTTGATCAATTCTAAACTCTAAATCGCTTTCTGGAAGGTTATACGCGCACCGATGCGTAAATATAACCAGTTTAATGCAACAAAAACTCCGGAATAGTGACATAGGCTTAACATACCTTAAATAACCTTTACATAACTTAGAAATAAGTTTTGAAGGCTTTGGTATGGCAAAAACAAGCTAATTCGCTTACAGGGACTAAACTTGACAAACTACGAAAGTATGCCAATTTGAACTGTAACAGACATTCCGGAGCATGACCATAAGTTAAACATACCATAAATATCCTTCACATAGCTTAGAAATAGGCTTTGAGGTGTTCGGTATGCTAAAATAAACTTTTGTGTCATTCAGGGACTAAAAGTGTCAAAAAGTGCACAAGTTTGCATTTTTGCGCATAATTCACGTTCTGAATACATCCGGACATCCAAAAATTTATATAAGCATGACTATATTATGCTTTAGTGTTTGGCTTGTCAAAAATCCATTCGTCGCGTCATTTGGATCGTTTTTCGTGCTTATGCGCATTCCGTCGTAATTAAGCGAACATCGCGTTCGTACGACCAAACGAACCAACATCCGACATATTTCTGAGCATGTTTCATGTCCACAATGTTTAGGCAACATTTTAGGGCCTTAAAGTTGGCTTTACGGGCCTTGGAAGTGTCGAAAATGGCTTAAAACATCAACAGGGACTGAAACTGTAATTCAGCAAACATGTTTCTGATCTGCAACTCCCAGGCGGCCCGCCTGCGATTTGCTTGATTCTGACGCGGGCCGCGTCCGCCTTCTGGACCAGATTCAACGATTTTAACAGCAGGTTGCAGCTGTTTGTTTCACCACCACACAATCCCAATTGTCTAGTCAGCTGATAAGGATCAAATTTTAGTCACCATCAGGTCCCGACACTTGTACGAGTGGGATTAAGGCACGTTTTCCATGAAACGATCTTAACGGTGGACCTTTTACTATAAATACCCCACCCCCCATGCTTCAAAATCACAAGAATCTTGATTTGAGAAACTCTAAGTTGAAACCTTTGTTTCATACCTGAGATTTTTGATTCGAGATTAGCATTCGGGGACCCTTCGTAAGTATTCTTTCGTTCTTTTCCTTATTTTATTGCTTTTCGAGTCAGAAAGTCAAACTTTGTTTGACTTTCAGCGTTGACCAGCTTATGGTCAATGCGAAGTTCGTTTGAACTTCGCAACGTGATTGTAATCACGATGGTTATAGTCCTTGGGACTATGCCTACTGATTTCCACGTTGTCTAGGGTCGTAGGGTAAGCGATCTGATAAATCGCTTATACCTTCGAACCCGACCCAGTTTGGTCGATCATTAGGATCCGACCAAATACATTAGGTGACCCTAGTATAGGGCATAACCTTCCGAGGTTATACCCTATGGTCACATCGTTTGAGTAGTTGTATGATAGGTAGTTTATATGCCTTAGGTAAATTACCAGAATACCCTTTTCATGTATAATTGGTAATTAAGCATATGTAACCTAAACCTTTGTCACATAACTGATTATGTAACATGTTTAGGCATATTCTACTTGTCATAGGACTAGTTAGGCGGTCCGAACGCGTTTCACGCGAACGACGCGTTAAAGTAGCATAAGTTACCTAAACGGGTCGTAATGGGTCGAAAGCACTTAGATTAAGGGTTCATTTGGTATGTAGGCTTTGTTGAACCATACTACACGAGTCTCCATACTCGTTTGGTTTACAAACCCTCATGCTACCCGATCTTCCGATCTAGGTCCGGTTTATTAACATAGTTACCTATATTAGGCGCCGTTTGATTCCGTGATCTCTAGCATTGTTTGGTTGTTACTCAAGGATTACTGAGCAATCTCAAGTGAGTATATAGACCCCTCTTTTACTGTTTTCCAAACGTTTTGGGGTGGAACACATGTGCCTACTTGTTACTTTCATGCTTTCATGTTTTCACATCATATACATGCTATGTTCAATAGTACACTTATAGTACATTGTTTTACATGATTTCATTGTTTTTATGCTATGTATGTCCATTGCGTGCATACTTAGTACATCGTTTTACATTTACATTTTATGCTATGTATGTCCATTGCGTGCATACTTAGTACATCGTTTTCATCACATGCTTACATTTTGTTATGACATTTGGGTTGTTTACAATGGAACAATACATTCATTAACATTAGCTACGCCGTTCGTTAGTAGGTAGTGGTACCATAGGAATTAACAACTCCTGTTCCGGACATCCCAGGGAAAGGGGATGAAAGGAATGACCGAATTCGATATACATAATTTAGATAAACCTTTAAGTGGTTTAAGGGTTTATCGCCGCAGTCTCAAGGCTTGGATGTATGCATTTTCACAACACCGCATAGATGTTCGTATCAGTATAGCATGCATTCCCACAAAACATAGCTTTGATTAAAACCAAGTTTTACTTCAATACTATGTTCTTGTGCATATGGTTTAGTTGATACATTTCACTAACCATACATATCATTTAGGTTACACATTACATGATTTACATTGATCATGCATTCCCACAAAACATAGCTTTGATTTAAACCAAGTTTTACTTCAATACTATGTTCTTGTGCATATGGTTTAGTTGATACATTTCACTAACCATACATATCATTTAGGTTACACATTACATGATTTACATTGATCATGCATTCCCACAAAACATAACTTTGATTTAAACCAAGTTTTACTTCAATATTATGTTCTTGTGCATATGATTTAGTTGATGCATTTCACTAGCCATACATATCATTTTGGTTACACATTACATGGTTTACATTTGACACATAAACACTTTTGACATTGGTTATACATT
This sequence comes from Helianthus tuberosus, assembly GCA_030545235.1. Lineage (NCBI taxonomy): Eukaryota > Viridiplantae > Streptophyta > Magnoliopsida > Asterales > Asteraceae > Helianthus > Helianthus tuberosus. Next base: position 13,955,459 of record CM060354.1, on the reverse strand, counting down.
TCATGATTTACATCTTGACATAAACATTTTAACATATTATTTCAGTACATTTGGAAGTGGTTTAAACATAGACATCTTACATTGTTTGGTTTGGTTTGAGTAAGTGATTTAAGTAACGAGGCGTGTGTAATATGATACAAGTATGGTGGATACGCCGCTGGTACTTCCTATATATAAGTGCTTGTATGATATCACATATTGTGGCGTTAATTGAATCATTTCAATTTGAGATATATAACATTTTATACAAATAACATACTTTTCACAAGACATTGTTTTACAAAACAACTTATCTTTTACAAACTCATTTTACTTGGTTATTCATTTAACCATGCATTATTCTCTTATTTATACGTATCATCTGAACTTATTGTTTTTCAAATGATTTATAAAGACAAAGCAAATTACAAGGTTCATGACTAAACATTTTCTCAAACACAAGTCATGAATTCTATTTTCACAAAACCTATGTATCTCACAGGCATTTTTATGCTGACGTACCTATTTTCACATGTGTTTTTCAGGATATGAAGCATAGATTTGATCAAGATACACTTAGGCGGACATGGGCCTTAGTGACAATAAAAGATGCAAGACTAGTTAATTATGTTGTGTACTCTTTACTTCTTGTTTAAAGACAATGTAACTCGCTTGTTTGGTGAATAAAACGAAACTTTAATATCCATGGTTGTGAAACATTAATTCTGTTACAACACTCCCCGATGTTTCCGCCACGTTTTGTATGTTCTACGTGGTCGGGGTGTGACAGAAAAGATGGTATCAGAGCTCATGGTTATAGGGAATTAGGTTATTAGTAATACTTTGACCTAGTATATAACCTTTCTAGGACCCTAACGCGAGTTTACTTGCGTTTAGTCATAAAACAATACCGTCACCTATCCTTAGGCGACGATCACAACAAGAACATAAATTTCCAAACCGCTTTGAAAACTAATCATCTGTTCTAGGATGATTGATTACTAGGTTTTGAACCCTCTATTGTAAGGTTTTGAACTCTCTATTATATGGTTTTGAACCCCTTTGAGTTTTCAAAATCTCGTCAAGGTTTTGGGTTTTAAATAATGTGAACACGTGCAAACTGGAAGGGTGAATGCGTGTATTCTGGGTCTTCTGTCTAGGCAAGCACTTCATATACATCTCATCAGACGCGAGACCAGTTGTGCTTACCTTGGAATTCTTGGAATGAGTGTTCACTTATAGGCGAGCATGTCTTCGCGATACATTATTTTTGACCCATTTACTTTGATTTGTCACCATCTCATTTGTTTGCCTTAGGTAACAAACAAATGATCACAATTTTCATTCGTTACCATTCTGTATTGATTATCCAATAACCTTTCACTTGCTTCTTCCTCTGTCTTTCATTTTCTTCTAGAATGTCTATTCCTCTCAGCACTGGTCAAACGTCCGAGCGAACAGCCAAATTTGTCCAACAAATAGGCGAAGTGATCCAGAAGACTGTGGATCTAGGCATTGCCATGGCTGGTCTCAACAATGAAGCCTCTCGTCTCGACAATGAAGCCACTCAAGAGCCACTGAAGGAAGCAGAAGTCAAGCCTGCACCAAGATCAAGGAAGCGTAAGGCTTCAAGGAAACCCGCAGCGGTTACACCTAATCAAGCGGGACCTAGTCATGTGGCAAGGCCACCAGCTAGGAAGCCGTACAATGGAACTTCACCCTTGTGCAACAAATGTAACCTTTATCATCATGCTATGGTGAAGTGCCGCGAATGCCAAATTTGTGGGCGTAAAGGTCATACAACAAAACTTTGTGTTGCAGTAGTACCAAATCAAGCAGGACCCATCCGGGTGGCAACACAACCTGCTAAGAAGCAATACAAGGGAATGGCACCATTATGCAACAAATGTAAGGGGCATCACCAAGCTCACTTACAGTGTCATCGGTGTGTATCATGTGGACGAGTTGGTCACCTGGCAAGTACTTGTCGATGTAATCCGAACCAAGGTGGTCTAAATCAACCCCAAGTCAACCCTACTCAAGCTCGCTTCCCGCGTGGTACTTGCTACAACTGTGGCGATACGAGCCATTTCAGGAACAACTGCCCGAAGATAGTCAGTGCAAATCCAACCCTTGGATGAGCATTCGGCTGAACAAAGGATGTTGCTGTCTTACGCCTTTGTTTATTTTGTTTTCGTGTATTGTGAAACAATATGTCTTGTTCATAAATAAAAGTTGTTGATCACAATTCTGATATACAAGTATAATAACAAGTGTTTATGGCATTTCCCTATAATACCTGCATTAAGGAACTATGTTCCTTACAAACTACTCTTGTGATTCCCTCTTTCAAATGATCGCTCATGAGTCCCTCGAAAATTTTAAGTACTCGTTTCATTCTAAGATACGAAGTACAGAAAATAAAGTGACATTATGAGTAATCATGTTTCAGCACATCTTTACCTTTAAATCCTTGGTTAGATAACTAAGGGTATTTTCAAATCTCATACCCATTACGTTTTGATTTTCAACATACACAGTACAAGTATTTCAACACAATCTTCATGATCTCAAAACATTTCATATAGTTTGAAAACAATTTTTCTAGATACATTGTCTATGTTATTTCAAAAACATTAGCCATGTTATCAAAACCAACCTTTCTAATTTCAAAATATTTCATATAGTATGAAGGCAATATTAACACAGTACATTTTCTTATCAAGTGCATGATTTCGAAAAGCATCATTCATGTCTTTCAAAAACCTTATACATAATTTCAAAATTCATTTCGCATGATTTTAAAACATTTTTATAAATATACTTATCTAAAAACCTACTTTATGATTTCAAAAGTATTATATATAAGGTTTCAAAAACGTTAAACACATTTTTCTTAAAAGAACCCCATGCACAGTTTTCAAAAATATTTTCCTCGTACATTAACTTAACCTTCTAATTCTGCTTCATATGTCGCCTTGACATATCTAGCATCACAACTTCATAAGCATTTTTACTTCATGTTTTGACTTAAGCACATCCAGTGCAAGGTTACAAAACATCTTCAACTTTTAAATCCATATGGGATCTTTTTATTCTCACAATTAGATCCTTGTGGATAATTTTCATACAAATCAGAGTCCTTAATTGGATTCCTTATGTACCTAAATTCGAACATTTCGGTTCCTTATAATCGAAAACGAATTTTTCTTTTATAAATCTTTCTATCTTTATAGATAGATTCTTGTAAATGTTTAAAGTGTCAAATGAAATCCACGAGATGGATTCCTATTGTACTTTAAATACATGTACTCTGTTAGCAGAACAAACTTCTAGTTAAACAATTTTTGTGGTTATATGACTATGTGTTTATGCATCTTGTGTTTTCTTTTATGCATTTTGTGTTTTTGTATACTCTGGATATCCGTTATCCACATCCTCGTAGAAACTTTCATATCTTCATATGAGGGATTCGTAGTAGGATATTCAAAAAGGTACTACCTTAAATCCTTATTGGGCTTCTATGTAATAGTTAAGACCCTTGGATTATATAGTACTATTCCATGATTTATAAGAGACCCTTAAGTGGTCTAGTAAAAAAGATTGATTCACAATTTGGTTAAAGAACGACATCTAGTGATGTAGCTGAACAGACTCCTTGATAGTCTATTTAGATCATTTATTGATTTAATTAAAAGGACTCTATGGCGGTCTAGTCACACTCATCACAGGATTGTTCATTTGGTTTTACCCTACACAGTATAAAATAGACTGTGTGAATTATGCAAGGAATTGTCTAATTATGGACGCGTACATAATTATGAGATTCAGTGCACGGTAACCACAGTAGGATTTATTATGTGTAAGAACCGATAGTGACAACAATAACAAAATGAGAACGATGTAATGGAGGTACGGTGGACGCACCAATGACGCTTCATATACTTGTATATAAGTATCCCTCTTACATTGCAAGCATGATGTTATTAAGGTTACTAGAAGTTCAGAACCCTAACCAATATTGTTCGATCTTTTCAACTTCATGTTTTCAAGCTCTCACGAGTTTCCTCTAAATAAATTTCGGGACGAAATTTCCTAAAGTAGGGGAGACTGTAACACCTGTGCCTTCACGGCCATCAAACAAATGCCAAACCAATGAAATATTATATTTCATACTTGGGATTTATAAAAATATGTGTATCATTTGCACATATCAATTTTTGATCAATTCTAAACTCTAAATCGCTTTCTGGAAGGTTATACGCGCACCGATGCGTAAATATAACCAGTTTAATGCAACAAACACTCCGGAATAGTGACATAGGCTTAACATACCTTAAATAACCTTTACATAACTTAGAAATAAGTTTTGAAGGCTTTGGTATGGCAAAAACAAGCTAATTCGCTTACAGGGACTAAACTTGACAAACTACGAAAGTATGCCAATTTGAACTGTAACAGAAATTCCGGAGCATGACCATAAGTTAAACATACCATAAATATCCTTCACATAGCTTAGAAATAGGCTTTGAGGTGTTCGGTATGCTAAAATAAACTTTTGTGTCATTCAGGGACTAAAAGTGTCAAAAAGTGCACAAGTTTGCATTTTTGCGCATAATTCACGTTCTGAATACATTCGGACATCCAAAAATTTATATAAGCATGACTATATTATGCTTTAGTGTTTGGCTTGTCAAAAATCCATTCGTCGCGTCATTTGGATCGTTTTTCGTGCTTATGCGCATTCCGTCGTAATTAAGCGAACATCGCGTTCGTACGACCAAACGAACCAACATCCGACATATTTCTGAGCATGTTTCATGTCCACAATGTTTAGGCAACATTTTAGGGCCTTAAAGTTGGCTTTACGGGCCTTGGAAGTGTCGAAAATGGCTTAAAACATCAACAGGGACTGAAACTGTAATTCAGCAAACATGTTTCTGATCTGCAACTCCCAGGCGGCCCGCCTGCGATTTGCTTGATTCTGACGCGGGCCGCGTCCGCCTTCTGGACCAGATTCAACGATTTTAACAGCAGGTTGCAGCTGTTTGTTTCACCACCACACAATCCCAATTGTCTAGTCAGCTGATAAGGATCAAATTTTAGTTACCATAAGGTCCCGACACTTGTACGGGTGGGATTAAGGCACGTTTTCCATGAAACGATCTTAACGGTGGACCTTTTACTATAAATACCCCACCCCCATGCTTCAAAATCACAAGAATCTTGATTTGAGAAACTCTAAGTTGAAACCTTTGTTTCATACCTGAGATTTTTGAATCGAGATTAGCATTCGGGGACCCTTCGTAAGTATTCTTTCGTTCTTTTCCTTATTTTATTGCTTTTCGAGTCAGAAAGTCAAACTTTGTTTGACTTTCAGTGTTGACCAGCTTATGGTCAATGCGAAGTTCGTTTGAACTTCGCAACGTGATTGTAATCACGATGGTTATAGTCCTTGGGACTATGCCTACTGATTACCACGTTGTCTAGGGTCGTAGGGTAAGCGATCTGATAAATCGCTTATACCTTCGAACCCGACCCAGTTTGGTCGATCATTAGGATCCGACCAAATACATTAGGTGACCCTAGTATAGGGCATAACCTTCCGAGGTTATACCCTATGGTCACATCGTTTGAGTAGTTGTATGATAGGTAGTTTATATGCCTTAGGTAAATTACCAGAATACCCTTTTCATGTATAATTGGTAATTAAGCGTATGTAACCTAAACCTTTGTCACATAACTGATTATGTAACATGTTTAGGCATATTCTACTTGTCATAGGACTAGTTAGGCGGTCCGAACGCGTTTCACGCGAACGACGCGTTAAAGTAGCATAAGTTACCTAAACGGGTCGTAATGGGTCGAAAGCACTTAGATTAAGGTTTCATTTGGTATGTAGGCTTTGTTGAACCATACTACACGAGTCTCCATACTCGTTTGGTTTACAAACCCTCATGCTACCCGATCTTCCGATCTAGGTCCGGTTTATTAACATAGTTACCTATATTAGGCGCCGTTTGATTCCGTGATCTCTAGCATTGTTTGGTTGTTACTCAAGGACTACTGAGCAATCTCAAGTGAGTACATAGACCCCTCTTTTACTGTTTTCCAAACGTTTTGGGGTGGAACACATGTGCCTACTTGTTACTTTCATGCTTTCATGTTTTCACATCATATACATGCTATGTTCAATAGTACACTTATAGTACATTGTTTTACATGATTTCATTGTTTTTATGCTATGTATGTCCATTGCGTGCATACTTAGTACATCGTTTTACATTTACATTTTATGCTATGTATGTCCATTGCGTGCATACTTAGTACATCGTTTTCATCACATGCTTACATTTTGTTATGACATTTGGGTTGTTTACAATGGAACAATACATTCATTAACATTAGCTACGCCGTTCGTTAGTAGGTAGTGGTACCATAGGAATTGACAACTCCTGTTCCGGACATCCCAGGGAAAGGGGATGAAAGGAATGACCGAATTCGATATACATAATTTAGATAAACCTTTAAGTGGTTTAAGGGTTTATCGCCGCAGTCTCAAGGCTTTGATGTATGCATTTTCACAACACCGCATAGATGTTCGTATCAGTATAGCATGCATTCCCACAAAACATAGCTTTGATTTAAACCAAGTTTTACTTCAATACTATGTTCTTGTGCATATGGTTTAGTTGATACATTTCACTAACCATACATATCATTTAGGTTACACATTACATGATTTACATTGATCATTCATTCCCACAAAACATAGCTTTGATTTAAACCAAGTTTTACTTCAATACTATGTTCTTGTGCATATGGTTTAGTTGATACATTTCACTAACCATACATATCATTTAGGTTACACATTACATGATTTACATTGATCATGCATTCCCACAAAACATAACTTTGATTTAAACCAAGTTTTACTTCAATATTATGTTCTTGTGCATATGATTTAGTTGATGCATTTCACTAGCCATACATATCATTTTGGTTACACATTACATGGTTTACATTTGACACATAAACACTTTTAACATTGGTTATACATTACATGATTTACGTCTTGACATAAACATTTTAACATATTATTTCAGTACATTTGGAAGTGGTTTAAACATAGACATCTTACATTGTTTGGTTTGGTTTGAGTAAGTGATTTAAGTAACGAGGCGTGTGTAATATGATACAAGTATGGTTGATACGCCGCTGGTACTTCCTATATATAAGTGCTTGTATGATATCACATATTGTAGCGTTAATTGAATCATTTCAATTTGAGATATATAACATTTTATACAAATAACATACTTTTCACAAGACATTGTTTTACAAAACAACTTATCTTTTACAAACTCATTTTACTTGGTTATTCATTTAACCATGCATTATTCTCTTATTTATACGTATCATCTGAACTTATTGTTTTTCAAATGATTTATAAAGACAAAGCAAATTACAAGGTTCATGACTAAACATTTTCTCAAACACAAGTGATGAATTCTATTTTCACAAAACCTATGTATCTCACAGGCATTTTTATGCTGACGTACCTATTTTCACATGTGTTTTTCAGGATATGAAGCATAGATTTGATCAAGATACACTTAGGCGGACATGGGCCTTAGTGACAATAAAAGATGCAAGACTAGTTAATTATGTTGTGTACTCTTTACTTCTTGTTTAAAGACAATGTAACTCGCTTGTTTGGTGAATAAAACGAAACTTTAATATCCATGGTTGTGAAACATTAATTCTGTTACAACACTCCCCGATGTTTCCGCCACGTTTTATATGTTCTACGTGGTCGGGGTGTGACAGAAAAGATGGTATCAGAGCTCATGGTTATAGGGAATTAGGTTATTAGTAATACTTTGACCTAGTATATAACCTTTCTAGGACCCTAACGCGAGTTTACTTGCGTTTAGTCATAAAACAATACCGTCACCTATCCTTAGGCGACGATCACAACAAGAACATAAATTTCCAAACCGCTTTGAAAACTAATCATCTGTTCTAGGATGATTGATTACTAGGTTTTGAACCCTCTATTGTAAGGTTTTGAACTCTCTATTATATGGTTTTGAACCCCTTTGAGTTTTCAAAATCTCGTCAAGGTTTTGGGTTTTAAATAATGTGAACACGTGCAAACTGGAAGGGTGAATGCGTGTATTCTGGGTCTTCTCTCTAGGCAAGCACTTCATATACATCTCATCAGACGCGAGACCAGTTGTGCTTACCTTGGAATTCTTGGAATGAGTGTTCACTTATAGGCGAGCATGTCTTCGCGATACATTATTTTTGACCCATTTACTTTGATTTGTCACCATCTCATTTGTTTGCCTTAGGTAACAAACAAATGATCACAATTTTCATTCGTTACCATTCTGTATTGATTATCCAATAACCTTTCACTTGCTTCTTCCTCTGTCTTTCATTTTCTTCTAGAATGTCTATTCCTCTCAGCACTGGTCAAACGTCCGAGCGAACAGCCAAATTTGTCCAACAAATAGGCGAAGTGATCCAGAAGACTGTGGATCTAGGCATTGCCATGGCTGGTCTCAACAATGAAGCCTCTCGTCTCGACAATGAAGCCACTCAAGAGCCACTGAAGGAAGCAGAAGTCAAGCCTGCACCAAGATCAAGGAAGCGTAAGGCTTCAAGGAAACCCGCAGCGGTTACACCTAATCAAGCGGGACCTAGTCATGTGGCAAGGCCACCAGCTAGGAAGCCGTACAATGGAACTTCACCCTTGTGCAACAAATGTAACCTTTATCATCATGCTATGGTGAAGTGCCGCGAATGCCAAATTTGTGGGCGTAAAGGTCATACAACAAAAGTTTGTGTTGCAGTAGTACCAAATCAAGCAGGACCCATCCGGGTGGCAACACAACCTGCTAAGAAGCAATACAAGGGAATGGCACCATTATGCAACAAATGTAAGGGGCATCACCAAGCTCACTTACAGAGTCATGGCGTGCGAGTTTTTGTCGAGTTTCGACTTCGCTCCCAGGCCTGCAGACCGTCCGGAGGAGGATGACGACGAGGACGACCCGTGGATAGAGGTTAGCTTTCATCTAGCGGGGCAGTGGCATTTGATGTCACTCAGACAGTTTGCCGAGCATTGCGTCCTTTACAGGGTGGAGGAGTTAGACACCCCCATCTACACCGACGGCATATGGATGGCCCCCCGTACGACTCTGATGCGGTTCTGGCAGGTGATCAGCAAGCATCGCTTCGGCACGTTGTCGAAGCAAAGGGCTTCCTATATCACTGATCCCCTCTGCTGCTACATTCACAAGCTTATTGCCAGATCTATAGCACCACGCGAGCAGAGTCGCGAGTGGTGCACTCAGGGGGTTCTCTTTTACCTATACTACCTTATATGGGGGAGAGGTGCGCCCTCCATCGCTGCCTAGCCTAGTGGTTCCCGACGGCGTTCCACAGGCAGGACAGGTCTGTCCTGTACGGGGGGGCGGGGGGCGTACATCACACGTATCGCCGTCTCCTTGGGCCTTGTTTGTGACAACCCTCATTAAACCAGGTATCCGTACAATTAATTAATTACAATTAAGTGCTTAATGACTGTGCTGAATTACCTAACTGCTTTCTGATTACTGCATCATACTTACCTGTGCATCACATATTACATAATGTCACATCATTATCACATACAGACTTTATTGACATACTTGATGCACAAAGCACAGTTAGCACAATTAACGGATAAAGCAGGAAAATGCTGACGGGGTTCAGTAAATAGACAGACAATGTTTTGAGACCCAGTATGGGCGGCCAGATACAAGGTACTACACTAGTATGGTGTGTAGGGAAGTGAGGACCATAAAACTGTATCACTAGGTGATAGATAAAGTGCTGGGAAGTGCCTAAAACTCACTTTAAGTGCAGAATTCTGCATTTTTCAGCAAAAAATCAGCTTTTTAACATTTTGATATTGTGCAGAAAATTGACTAAATGGTCCTGAATGCTTTCCTAACTGTTGGGAATTAAAAGTATTACAAAAAGTTACATAAAAATCAGGCATCATGTGGTGGCGTTGATAGCCGAAAGACAAGGGGGTACATGCACCAATTGGCGTTTGTCTCAATTGCTGAGTGTTATGTGCCTTATGTCCAAGGCTTGATGCAAAACCACAACCGAGCCGGGGGTCTCATTGGAAGCAGCCTCTCTATTCCTACGGGGTAGAGGTAAGGCTGTCTACATCCCACCCTCCTCAGACCCTACCTTAGCTTTGCTATAGGTGGGATATACTGAGTACGATGATGATGATGATGATGACAAAAAGTTACATAAAAGACACTATACGGTACAACTTAGCACTTTAACGAATCGGTATCTAACCGAACAACCGGACATTACCCGGGACACCAAAATTTTGCAAGAAACATTGTTTTATTATTTTTGAGCTAGTTATGGTCTCCGAATACCCCAACACACTATAAAATATGTCATACACATATAGCGCTAGATATTACACTTAACCTCCTAAATATTTACCTACTATCATCAAATATTTACAATTAACCCCCCCTCTCCATTTACGGTTCACAAGGGGACCCCACACCCCACTCACTAGATTTCCTTTATATTTTATTTGATATCTTGCTTGATTGAGTAGTCATGATATTGTGTAAGAGATTATAAGTATGGTGGCTTAGATACTAGATCATTTCATATCTCATTTCTTCACAAGTTCACCCATCTCTCACTTACTCTCTCTCTCCCTCTCGGCTCACCCTATTGCCACCACCACCACCACCTTGCAACCTTCATCCACCCATTTTCAAGCTTAATTCAAGTGATAGAAGGTGATTCTTGGAGCTTGAAGCTTGTGGATCATCAAGGAGCTCTCTTACTTGCTTTTACACACCATCTTCATCATCTTTTGCTCTTGTGTTCTTCCCTAGCTAAAACCTAGTAGTAAGATCTCTCCTAACTCTTGTTTACTTTTATTTTTATGGTTAAAAGATGTACATTGTCATGAAACACAAGAACACTAAAAGACTTAAACAAGAAACATGAACATGAAACTTAAAGATGATGAAATCTTGTTGGATTAATGTTGATTAAAGCATGCATGGCATTTGATTGTTGATTTCTTGATAATAAGATGTTTTCATCATATGGAACTTGTTAAAGTATAATTAAAAACATGGTTTAACAAGTTAGAAGGTGATTATGGGTTTACATGAAATAATCATCTTCTTGATCAAACATGAACTTGAAAGCGAATGATTTTCTTGTAAAATGACAAACCAAGTGAACTAGTAAACTTGTAAATCCAAGAGTTGTGAATGATTTTTCTTAAAGAAACCAAGTTAAAAAGATGATACTTGAAGGATCATGGTTTTTATTAAACTTACACTATTTTTAGTGGAAAGGCAAATAAATAAACCCAAGAGAAACAAGAAAATGCTATGGATAAACATTTTTGTAAATTATGTTTACAAGTTGTAAACACCAAACCTTTGCAAGAATGAGATTTTATAAGAAGTAAACACACTTTGGAGGGTAACTAAACCCACTAAACACTTTACCAACTTACTACGCGTTTTTTATGAAAAAAAATCAAGTTCATGTTACTATGTAAAGTGTATTGTTTTTACACTTGGTAAGTGTAAAATGATTAGTGAATCATTGTTGATTGTTTGAATGATCTTTGGAAAAGAAAATGATATGCTCATATAGCATGGACACCTCCGTTTTTAGGGGAAACTATGGCGAAATATTCTAAAAATATAAACTCTTAGAAAATATATTCTAGACAAGTGTTTACTAGTGTATTTTAAACTATGTTTTTCAAATATAAACCTCGCCATAATTTTTGTAACAAATACAAAGTATCGGAGGTTGGTTTTAACATGAAAATGGTTAAATATATATTTAGAATATATATTTTATACTAAGACACTTGTGTGAATATTTGTTTATTTTTTGGAATAGTTAAATTATTCTTGGGTAAAATAATATAACTTATAAAACACCTTGGAAATTACAACTCCAAAAAAATGCCAAAAATCACAAGGAATAAATATTTAAGTTACACACTTTTTATTGTAGAACTAAACGCTAAAATGTAACTTATGAAATATTCCGGAAAATACTTTTACGTATATATTTTTTGTAAATATTGTTTTGGATACAAGAAGTGAAAATATATTATTTTTGGGAAAAATAAATATTTTGGAATACATTATTTTTGACAAATAAGTTATATATATATTTTCTAAGTGGGACTTAAAAATATATTGTTTCAAATACGAATATACATGTATAAATACCCCCATCCTTGAGAAGGAAATACGGAGTTAAATACTTTAGAAGTAATAATACAAATAATTTTAACTTGGAATAACACAAGTAATGCAACTCAAAAACATTCAACTCTAAGCCAAGGCACGGCCCGCTCGTCTAATAGACATTATTACACTGTAGGTAGTCGTGATTAGCTGCGGAGATTTGAGTTGGCGGTACAAGACGCACTACACTGAGTTCATGTCCCCCTTTTCTTTTAACTGTTTTCAGTTTTGTACCTCGGGGGTGGAATACATGTTACAATTATTACCGACATTTTTATACATGGTATGGTTAGCTTAAGGAGGGTTTACTGCGCGATCATGTGAGTGGTGGGCACGACACTTAAGGCCATTAATCCTCATTGTATGACCAAAGGACATGAGTGATAGATTTATTTGGGTGTAGCAAGCCCACACCCATGAGGCCGGGGCGGCCCATAGTGGTGACTATGTCTTCATCCCAGAGACAAATTTGCTAGGTTTGAGTCTTCCTGCACCATTTTCACACATACCATTGGCTTTGCAACCCATTGGTGATCTGTTTTTCCTTATTGCTACATACCAGGGACATTTATACATACAAGACAGACTTTAAAGGTTTTATACATACTCACATACACATGAACTCGCTCAACTTTTGTTTATTGTTTTTCAAACTACATGTATTTCAGGAAACTAGTGGATCTGGCAAGGTATGCAATGTGTCGTCGAGCTGCGTAGTGAAATAAAAGATGTCATACGGGGTTGTTGAGTTTAGGGGGTGTATCCCTTTCCTGGACGGGATACATAATTCTAAACTCAGGTTTGATTTTATGTACTTTTGTTGAGTCCTTGGGAACTCATTTAAACACGTCATGGTTTGTAACTTTAATTGGTATTGATGTTTTCAGACAATGGATTATGGTAATTTCTAAACTTTATTAATGGATGAACATCTCATGTTTTTATCATATAGCATTGTTATGATTGATTGCTAAGGTATTAAGAAGTCACACCAAATAACCACGCTTCCGCAAAAGTCAGGGTGTGACAGCTTGGTATCAGAGCCTCGATCATAGCGAACTAGGATTCTTTCTCGAGTCTAGACTATGATCATTAGGGCTCTCACGAAAACATTTTCATTGCATACACAAATTGTCTAGATCCAGGAAACACATGTTTTTACAAATAAAAGACACAAATTACATTTTAAAGAATTTGTTTAAAATTCAGTCTTAGAGACTGAGGGAGTTCAGTCTTAGAGGCTGAGGGAATTCAGTCTTAGAGACTGAGGGAGTTCAGTCTTAGAGACTGGGGGAGTTCAGTCTTAGAGACTGGGGGAGTTCAGTCTTAGAGACTGGGGGAGTTCAGTCTTAAAGACTGAGGGAGTTCAGTCTTAGAGACTAAGGGAGTTCAGTCTTAGAGGCTGAGGGAATTCAGTCTTTGAAACTGAGGGAGTTCAGTCTTAGAGACTGAGGGAGGTTAGTCTTAGAGACTGGGGAAATTTAGTCTTAGAGACTGGGAAATTTTGGTCTTAGAGACCAGGGAGTTAGTCTTAGAGACTGGGAGGTTTGGTCTTAGAGACCATGGAGTTAGTCTGAAAGACTAGGGAGTTCAGTCTGAGAGACTGGGTGGGATAGTCTGGGAAGACTAGGATGATTGCTTACTTGATGATTGATATATGTACATATGTGTGATTGTTTTGTCACAGACACCATGTCATCATCCTCCGAGAGTGGAGTGTCAGACACTATAGACCCGATAGCCATAGTATCAGACGACGAGATACTTCCAGAGGACGAGGTTTTCAATTCAGATACTACGAGCAGTGACGACGATGACTTTCAGCCCTTCGCCTTACCGGATTTCGGAGATGATTTACCTTTAGCTGATGGTTTTCTTAACGGGGATCTACCTCCTGCTCAGATCCCTACACCTATTCCTCTTGCTGCTCTTCCCGTTGAGGATTTACCTCTGACGATATGTTAGACGATGACGTCCATCTCTTCATCGAGGGTCCCCCTAAGGATGACCAGGATGGTGGGGCTCCGATTGATGACGATGTCGCTATTCCACTTGCTGATATTCCGGTTGATGACCTCGTTGTCCCTGTTGATGATATTCCTGTTGCCGATGTCGTTGTTTTGCCACCTGTTGAGGTTCCTGTTTTATCTAACCCGTCTGGTTCCGACTCGTTTGAGTCTGTGTCGTCTTCTACTCTTCATGCATTGGGATTACATCGATATCCCACAGACACTGATTCTGATACTGCTATGTCTGAAGCGCCCGTTCCGCAGCTGGGTTTTGGGTTCATCCCTGACTTCCCACACGATTTTGATTCGGACCATGAGATGGAGTTTATCCCTGAGGAGCAGCCTGTTGAGGCACCTATTCTACCCGATGATCAGCTCCCTGATGTACCCGCTGATCATCAGCTTGCTCCCGCCGACCCAGAGCTTGTGTTAGCACAAGAGCCCGTTTTTGCTCACGACCCTTTACCTGTGCACGACCCTATCCCTGTTGATGTACCAGTCGTTGCACCACCCGTTGTTGATGCTCCAGTCATTGCACCACCAGTTGTTCATGTTCCAGTTGTTGCACCGCTGCCTGACCCTATACCTGTGTTTGATGATCGTGCTCCATTTTCCACCCACTTGGATCCTAGATATGCTCACACCCGCAATGGGTGGATTGAGGAGGACGACAATCCTCCTTTTGTCAGACCAGTTACTCCCCCTGTTGCACCTGTTCAGGTACCCGTTGATGTCACACAGTTTCACCCGCATTTGTCTGATGCGCACCGCACAGACCTACCAGTTACCTTTCTTCAGGACATTCCTCCTCCCCGTCTAGGGGAAGGATCATCGAGTCAGCCTTTTGGTCACGTACCTTTTCTGTCGGCAGCTGATCAGTTCATACCACAGTTTCCACCCACGGCTTCTTCTTCAGCACCCACGGGCGAGCCATTTATGTGGTCTTCGCCCAACGTCATGCCTTTATCTAATCCGTACCACCCTTTCCATGTTGGATACACTACGGATGATATACTTTTGTCACTACAGTTACAGCAGGATATGCTGAGTCATCGAGTTGCGGAGATAGAGAGGATCCATCGTCCTCCACCTGGTACTAGACTGTCACAGTTTGCTTTTCCACCTGCTCCACTATTTCCTTATCCGGATTTTGATATCCGTTTTCTCACGATGGAGCAGCAGATTGCTTGTTTGTTGCAGCTTGTTCACACGCTCGAGGAGGAGTTAGCGCGTATGCGTCGTCTGCTTTTCATTCCTCCACCTCCTCCTCCCCCACCATCAGCTTAGGGGTTTTTGGTTTGATGCAGATGTCATGCTTTTGATGAGAGTACAGCGATTGAGCCTGATTGCGTAGCATTTTGAAGACCACATGATGACTTGTGACTTTTGACATTTGACTTTTGGTTGTTGTAGATTGTTAGACGATTCAGACAAGGGTGATGTGACCCTTAGTCTCTTTTGATGTACGATACAATTATGAAACTTGGAAACTGTATTTGTGGTCTTGTTATATGATAGCTCAATCGTAGCGTTCTCATTACATTCGTTGTTGGATTATTGGTTTTGTGTTATGACATGGGATGTTATGTATTATTGTGTTGATGAATGTTGTTACATGCTCGTGTTACGTACTCACTACACTTATTATGGCCTGACCTATACAATCTTCTTATAGAAGATGCCTCCTCGAAGGGAAAATCGTCTGCCCACTACTGAGGCCGAATTGCAAGTAAGAATCTCGCAAGCAATAGCAGATCATGAGGCCTCACGCGCCGAGACCAGCGGAGGTTCCTCAAGGAACAACCAACCACATGGTAATGTTTAAGTCGTTTGAGACACATTACGTTACATTTGGGCATTCCATGTGCAATTGCTAACACTTCCTATGAATGACGTTACTTGTACAGGCTGTACCTTTAAGTAATTTTTAGACTGCAAACCGCTAAATTTTGACGGCACCGGGGGTACTGTGGGTTTTGTTCGATGGGCAGAAAAGACCGATTTGGTGCTAAGGATGAGCAAATGCGCCCCAGATCCACAAGTTACCTATATCTCGGGTCTGTTCATAGATGGAGCACTTTCGTGGTGGAATCTCCAGGTCCAAACCCTGGGGGAGGCAGCGGCTTATGCATTGACGTGGAATGACTTGAAGGAGCTTATGAGAAAGAAATATTGCTCCAGGGCTGAGATCCAGAAATTAGAAACCGAATTCTGGAACCTCAAGATGGACGGCCCAAAGATCGCCGAATATGTGCAAAGATTCCACGATCTGTCTCACGTGGTACCCTATATGGTTACACCGGAATTTAAGCGCGTGGAGCGTTTCATCTGGGGGTTGGCACCCTAGATCATGAGTATGGTAACAACGTCCAAGCCGCCGATAATTACCGAAGCCATTGATCTCAGCGTGTCACTAACCGAAGAAGCCATCTGGTTGAATATGTTTTCAATCACTGACCCGAAAAAGAAGGAGACACATGTGGAATCATCGAGTGAGAAGAAGAGGAAGCTCTCAAACTTCAAAAAGGGTACCAACAGTGTCAGCAAGAGGGAAGAGGGAAGCGCACCAGCCAGGGCCAAAACTGGTGCTGAAAACAAAGGAAGCGGGTACATAGGCACTCTGCCCAAGTGTGATGCATGCCAATATCATTACCCCGGCCCCTGCATATTCAGGAAATGTGAGTCTTGTGGGAAGACTGGCCACTCAAAAGAAACATGTTGGGCTGGTACTGGTGTTGGTCGTGGTAATCAAAGAGGTTATGGAGGAGGGAATGGAAACCGCCAACAGGGTGGAAATGGCGGGAATGGGAATCGTGGAAATGTTGGGAATCAAGCTGGTAACCGGGGAGCGAACATTAATCGAGGCGGTAATGGTAACGGGAATGGTCGAGGACCAGGGTGTTTCAATTGTGGAGACATGGGGCACTTTAAGAGGGAGTGCCCAAAACTGAATCAAGCGCATGGAAGAGTCTTTAACATCGGTGCGAGGGAAGCACGCCAGGATCCCAATGCAGTTACTGGTACATTCCCTATTAATCAACGCTTTGCATCTGTTCTATTTGACACTGGTTCCGACTATAGTTTTGTATTGCTAGAATTTAAAAGTATGCTTGGGTTAACTGCTAGTAAATTAGATATTCCGTACTCAATTGAACTGGCTAATGGAAAGCTAGTTGAAACGAATGAAGTCATCAGAGGATGCGTAATAGAGCTGGGAGAGCACGAGTTTACACTAGATCTACGGCCAGTCGAGTTGGGAAGCTTCGACGTGGTAGTAGGAATGGATTGGTTGTCAAGCAACAGAGCCGAAATTGTATGTCACGAGAAGACCATTCGCATCCCAATGGCGAATGGAGAAACAATTGTAGTACATGGAGAAAAGCGCGATACGCCCTTAAAGATCATTAGTTGCTTGAAGGCTAGAAAATGTTTGAAGAAGGGATGTGTTGCCCTCTTGGCGCACATCGTGGATAAGGAAGCCGCTGAGCCAAAGATAGAAGATATTACAGTCGTGAAGGAGTATCCTGAAGTCTTTCCAGAAGACTTGCCAGGATTACCGCCACAAAGACAAATCGAGTTTCATATTGACTTAGTTCCAGGTGCTGCGCCTGTGGCTAAGGCACCATATCGACTTGCGCCCTCCGAGATGCAAGAACTGTCAACACAACTTCAGGAACTATTTGACGAAGGATTCATCAGGCCAAGCTTCTCGCCTTGGGGTGCTCCAGTGATGTTTGTCAAGAAGAAGGACGGTAGTTTTCGCATGTGCATCGACTACCGCGAGCTAAACAAGTTAACTATGAAGAATAGATATCCTTTGCCGAGGATAGATGACCTGTTCGATCAACTACAAGGTTCGAGTTATTACTCAAAGATCGATCTTCGATCAGGTTATCACCAGTTACGTATACAAGAGGAGAGTATTCCGAAGACTTCCTTCAGAACTCGATATGGACATTACGAGTTCCTGGTTATGTCGTTTGGTCTGACAAACGCGCCAGCAGTATTCATGGATTTGATGAACCGAGTGTGTAAGCCGTACCTCGACAAGTTTGTGATCGTGTTTATGATGACATTTTGATCTACTCGAGGACAAAAGAAGATCACGAGCAACATCTAAGGGCTATCTTAGAGCTGCTTAAGATGGAGAAGTTATACGTGAAGTTTTCGAAGTGCGAGTTCTGGTTACGCGAAGTCCAGTTTCTTGGTCACGTTGTTAATGGAAATGGAATTCATGTGGATCCCACAAAGATCGAGGCGATCAAGAACTGGGAGACTCCGAAGACGCCAACCGAGATTCGACAGTTCCTAGGTTTGGCTGGTTATTATCGCAGGTTTATTGAGGATTTCTTGAAAATCGCTCAACCTCTGACTTCCCTCACACAAAAAGACAAGAAGTACGAATGGGGAAACAAGCAAGAAGAAGCATTTCAGCTGTTGAAAAACAAGCTTTGCGACGCACCCATCTTATCCCTACCCGAAGCTACTGACGACTTCGTGGTATACTGCGACACCTCGCGTCAAGGTTTAGGTTGCGTGCTGATGCAGCGACAAAAACTTATAGCCTATGCTTCACGCCAGCTGAAGGTTCACGAGAAAAACTACACCACACATGACTTGGAATTAGGTGCAGTGGTGTTTGCACTAAAGATCTGGCGACATTACTTGTACGACACGCGATGCACCATCTTTACCAATCACAAGAGCCTGCAGCACATTTTTGATCAAAAAGAGCTTAACATGAGACAAAGACGATGGGTAGAGTTGTTGAACGACTATGATTGCGTGATCATGTATCACCTAGGGAAGGCGAATGTAGTCGCCGATGCCTTAAGTCGGAAAGAAAGAATCAAGCCCATAAGGGTTAGGGCTTTGGAAATGATTGTTCAGACAGACCTCATGTTGTGCATTCGTGCTGCGCAGAGGGAAGCACTTAAAAGGGAGAATCTTGAGAATGAATATCTCCGAGGGACGGAGAAGCAATTGGTACCAAAGGAGGATGGAACATTGTGTTTCTTGGGAAGAATTTGGGTCCTTTCTTTGGTGGTCTGAGAGACATTATTTTTGATGAGGCTCACAAGTCACGGTACTCGATCCATCCAGGATCGGATAAGATGTACCAAGATTTAGAGGATTTCTATTGGTGGCCGAGAATGAAAGGCGACGTTGCGATATATGTTGGCAAATGTTTGACTTGCGCCAAGGTAAAGGCCGAGTACCAGAAGCCTTCAGGTCTTCTGCAACAACCAGAAATACCCCAATGGAATTGGGAGCAGATTTCAATGGACTTCATAACGAAATTGCCAAGAACACCCAGAGGTCACGATACGCTTTGGGTAATCGTGGACCGTCTGACCAAGTCTGCACACTTTTTGCCAATCAGAAAAAAAGAGAACACGAGCAAGCTTGCTGAACTATACCTGAAAGAGATTGTTGCACGACATGGAGTGCCTCTCTTAATTATCTCTGATAGAGATGGAAGATTCGTATCGAGGATTTGGCAATCCTTCCAAGAAGCTTTTGGTTCTCAGTTGAATCTGAGTACTGCCTTTCACCCGCAGACAGACGGACAGAGTGAACGAACGATTCAGACGTTGGAAGACATGTTGCGAGCTTGCGTAATGGATTTAGGTGGAAGTTAGGACACTCACCTACCATTGGTTGAATTTTCATACAACAACAGTTATCATGCAAGCATTCAGGCCGCACCGTTCGAAGCTCTCTATTGACGCAAGTGTCGATCACCATTATGCTGGTCTGACGTGGGTGATAGACAACTTGTTGGACCAGAATTGGTTCAAGAGACAACAGACAAGATCTTCCAGATCCGAGAGCGCATTAAAGCGGCTCGTGATCGTCAAAAGAGTTATGCGGATCGAAGAAGGAAACCTCTGGAATTTGAGGTGGGAGATATGGTTTTGTTGAAGGTTTCACCCTGGAAGGGTGTGGCACGCTTTGGGAAGCGTGGGAAGTTGAATCCGTAGTACATTGGACCATTTAAAATCCTGGAAAGGATTGGTCTTGTAGCCTACAAGTTGGATCTACCTGCTGAACTAAATGGCGTTCACGATACATTTCATGTATCAAAACTGAAAAAGAGTCCAACTCAAGAGACAGTGGTCATTCCTGCCGACGAAGTTCATATTGACGACACACTCCACTTTATTGAAGAACCTATTGAGGTTACGGATTGGAAGATTAACAAAACACGCAGGAGTAGTGTCAAACTCGTCAAGGTTCGATGGAATGCACGACATGGCCCAGAATTCACATGGGAACGTGAGGATCGTATGAAAGCAAAGTACCCACATTTATTCCCCAAGACCCCTACATCTAGTAGCCGAACTTAAAATTTCGGGACGAAATTTTCTTAACGGGGGAGAATGTGACAACCCTCATTAAACCAGGTATCCGTACAATTAATTAATTACAATTAAGTGCTTAATGACTGTGCTGAATTACTTAACTGCTTTCTGATTACTGCATCATACTTACATGTGCATCACATATTACATAATGTCACATCATTATCACATACAGACTTTATTGACATACCTGATGCACAAAGCACAGTTAGCACAGTTAGCAGATAAAGCAGGAAAATGCTGACGGGGTCCAGTAAATAGACAAACAGTGTTTTGAGACCCAGTATGGGCCAGGTACAAGGTACTACACTAGTATGGTGTGCAGTGAAGTGAGGACCATAAAACTGTATCACTAGGTGATAGATAAAGTGCCGGGAAGTGCCTAAAACTCACTTTAAGTGCAGAATTCTGCATTTTTCAACAAAAATTCAGCTTTTTAACATTCTGGTATTGTGCAGAAAATTGACTAAATGGTCCTGAATGCTTTCCTAAGTGTTGGGAATTAAAAGTATTACAAAAAGTTACATAAAAGACACTATACGGTACAACTTAGCACTTTAACGAACCGGTATCTAACCGAACAATCGGACATTACCCGGGACACCAAAATTCTGCCAGAAACATTGTTTTATTATTTTTGAGCTAGTTATGGTATCCGAATACCCCAACACACTATAAAATATGTCATACACATATAGCACTAGATATTACACTTAACCTCCTAAATATTTACCTACTATCATCAAATTTTTACAATTAATCCCCCCCCCCCCCTCTCCATTTACGGTTCACAAGGGGACCCCACACCCCACTCACTAGATTTCCTTTATATTTTATTTGATATCTTGCTTGATTGAGTAGCCATGATATTGTGTAAGAGATTATAAGTATGGTGGCTTAGATACTAGATCATTTCATATCTCATTTCTTCACAAGTTCACCCATCTCTCACTTACTCTCTCTCTCCCTCTCGGCTCACCCTATTGCCGCCACCACCACCTTGCAACCTTCATCCACCCATTTTCAAGCTTAATTCAAGTGATAGAAGGTGATTCTTGGAGCTTGAAGCTTGTGGATCATCAAGGAGCTCTCTTACTTGCTTTTACACACCATATTCATCATCTTTTGCTCTTGTGTTCTTCCCTAGCTAAAAGCTAGTAGTAAGATCTCTCATAACTTTTGTTTACTTTTATTTTTATGGTTAAAAGATGTACATTGTCATGAAACACAAGAACACTAAAAGACTTAAACAAGAATCATGAACATGAAACTTGAAGATGATGAAATCTTGTTGGATTAATGTTGATTAAAGCATGCATGGCATTTGATTGTTGATTTCTTGATAATATGATGTTGATCATCATATGGAACTTGTTAAAGTATGATTAAAAACATGGTTTAACAAGTTAGAAGGTGATTATGGGTTTATATGAAATAATCATCTTCTTGATCAAACATGAACTTGAAAGGGAATGATTTTCTTGTAAAGTGACAAACCAAGTGAACTAGTGAACTTGTAAATCCAAGAGTTGTGAATGATTTTTCTAAAAGAAACCAAGTTAAAAAGATGATACTTGAAGGATCATGGTTTTTATTAAACTTACACTATTTTTAGTGGAAAGGCAAATAAATAAACCCTAGAGAAACAAGAAAATGCTATGGATAAACATTTTTGTAAATTATGTTTACAAGTTGTAAACACCAAACCTTTGCAAGAATGCGATTTTATAAGAAGTAAACACACTTTGGAGGGTAACTAAACCCACTAAACACTTTACCAAGTTACTACGCATTTTTATGAAAAAAAATCAAGTTCATGCTACTATGTAAAGTGTATTGTTTTTACACTTGGTAAGTGTAAAATGATTAGTGAATCATTGTTGATTGTTTGAATGATCTTTGGAAAAGAAAATGATATGCTCATATAGCATGGACACCTCCATTTTTAGGGGAAACTATAGTGAAATTTTCTAAAAATATAAACACTTAGAAAATATTTTCTAGACAAGTGTTTACTAGTGTATTTTAAACTATGTTTTTCAAATATAAACCTCGCCATAATTTTTGTAACAAATACAAAGTATCGGCGGTTTGATTTTATACATGAAAATGGTTAAATATATATTTAGAATATATATTTTATACTAGAGTAAATTACAAGTTTTGTCCTTTATGTATGTCCCAAATTGCAGGCGCTGTCATTTGTCTTTAAAATTGATGAGTTTTGTCCTTAATGTTTGCAAATGTTGCACGTTATGTCCTTTAGGCCAAACCCAGTTAGATTTTTTGGTTAAATGAAGGCATGTGCATGGCACATGAGGGCACTTTTGTCATTTTTCCTCCCTAGGGGTTATTTTGTAAATAACTTATAACAAGGGTGCATTGTGTAAAATTAAAAAAAATAAAGATATAAAAAAAATTGTTCATGCTCTCTCTTTCTCTCTCTAACTCCCTCTCTCCTCAAACCCTGATCTGTTCTAAACCCTGATCTGTTCTAAGCCCTAATTACCGCCGCTAAAACCACCTCCACCACCGGTCCACAGACCACAACCCACCACTCCGGCCACCACCACCTGCAACCGCCCCCAAAACCACCTACACCACCTACACCACCGGTCCACAAACCACAACCCACCACCATTCCCCATAACCAGCAACAAACACCATTTCCATAACCTGCAAACCACCCAAAATCATGATTCAATTTAATTTTAGAATATTACAACAAACCCTAAACCATTCTCAACAAACCTATATACCAGATTAAAACCCCCCAAAATCCCCAAAACCAAAAATATCAAAAACCCCCAAAAAAACAAATCCGACATCACCACAATAAACAATAGTAGAAAAGGTGGAAAACATACCCCAAAGAATCAGGGAGCGTCCTTGTCTTCCGAACCGGACTACATCAACACCGACAAAAACCGGACGAACAATTCTACTTTATCAGCGAAATCTAGTGCCAATTCTGGTTCCGATCTAGATCAGAGACTGGTTAAATCTCGAATATCGCCGGTGAAGTTTACTGACGAGAAGGCGAGGAAGCTACGAATGTTGACGAGTGAAACGGAGTCGTTTCATGATGCGATGTATAACTCCTCTATTGCTTCTGGTTTCGCTTCTGATTTCTCTGATCGGTTTGATGTTTGATCTCCGATATCTCCACCATCGCCTGACCCACCATCACCACCCACTATCTCCACCATCGCTTGACCTACCATCTCCGGCGGCCAGCATCTCCGTCGCCTGCATCTCCGTCACCTGCATCTCCGTCACCAGCATCTCAGGTGGTCGGCGATGTCGATGTTCAGTAGGTTAGAGAGAGAGACAAGGGTTAGAGAGAGAGAAGGCAGATTTTTATGTTGTTTTTATATATATTTTTTATTATAAATATCTTTTTTATACTTACCCAATAGTCCCTAAAGATAAGTTCTTTTACACAATAGTCCCTATAATGGTGAAAAGACAAATGTACCCTCACATGCCTTGCACATGACCAATTTTAACAAAAAAAATTAACTGGGTTTGGCCTAAAGGACATAACGTGCAAGATTTGCAAACATTAAGGACAAAACTCATCAATTTTAAAGACACAGGACAGCGCCTGCAATTTGGGACATACATAAAGGACAAAACTTGTAATTTACTCTTTATACTAAGACACTTGTGTGAATATTTGTTTATTTTGTGGAATAGTTATATTATTCTAGGGTAAAATAATATAACTTACAAAACACCTTGGAAATTACAACTCCAAAATAATGCCAAAAATCACATGGAATAAATATTTAAGTTATACACTTGTTATTATGGAACCAAACGCTAAAATGTAACTTATGAAATATTCCGGAAAATACTTTTATGTATATATTTTTGGTAAATATTGTTTTGGATACAAGAAGTGAAAATATATTATTTCTGGGAAAAATATATTTTTTGGAATACATTATTTTTGACAAATAAGTTATATATATTTTCTAAGTGGGACTTGAAAATATATTGTTTCAAATACGAATATACATGTATAAATACCCCCATCCTTGGGAAGGAAATACGGAGTTAAATACTTTAGAAGTATTAATAAACATAATTATAACTTGGAATAACACAAGTAATGCAACTCAAAAACATTCAACTCTAAGCCAAGGCACGACCCATTCGTCTAATAGACATTAGTACACTGTAGGTAGTCGTGATTAGCTGCGGAGATTTGAGTTGCCGGTACAAGACGCACTACAGTGAGTTCATGTCCCCCTTTTCTTTTAACTGTTTTCAGTTTTGTACTTCGGGGGTGGAATACATGTTACAATTATTACAGACATTTTTATACATGGTATGGTTAGATTAAGGAGGGTTTACTGCGCGATCATGTGAGTGGTGGGCACGACACTTAAGGCCATTAATCCTCATTGTAGGACCAAGGGATATAAGTGATAAATCTACTTGGGTGTAGCGAGCCCACACCCATGAGGCCGGGGCGGCCCATAGTGGTGACTATGGCTTCATCCCGGAGACAAATATGTTTAAGTCTTCCTGCACCATTTTCACACATACCATTGGCTTTGCAACCCATTGGTGATCTGTTTTTCCTTATTGCTACATACCAGGGACATTTATACATACAAGACAGACTTTAAAGGTTTTATACATACTCACATACACATGAACTCGCTCAACTTTTGTTGATTGTTTTTCAAACTACATGTATTTCAGGAAACTAGTGGATCTGGCAAGGTATGCAATGTGTCGTCAAGCTGCGTAATGAAATAAAAGATGTCATCCGGGGTTGTTGAGTTTAGGGGGTGTATCCCTTTCCTGGACGGGATACATAATTCTAAACTTAGGTTTTATTTTATGTACTTTTGTTGAGTCCTTGGGAACTCATTTAAACACGTCATGGTTTGTAACATAAATTGGTACTGATGTTTTCTGACAATGGTATTGTGGTAATTTCTAAACTTTATTAATGGATGAACATCTCATGTTTTTATCATATAGCATTGGTATGATTGATTGCTATGGTATTAAGAAGTCACACCAAATAACCACGCTTCCGCAAAAGTCAGGGTGTGACATTGTTCCCCAGTAGGACTAATTATTCTCGGATGGGGGCGTGGTGGAGCCAAGCTTGTTGACCCGTGCTACCCTGATCGGCATGCACATGACGCGTGACTTCCCTGGGCTCGGTCTGCGACTTATAGGAGGGGACGAGCAGGTGTTCGCCCAGGCCGCTCTCCCAGACGAGCTACCAGAGTTGCTTCCGGAGCCGGCACACGATGCGGGTCAGCCAGCAGATGGTGATGCCGCAGAGGGCGACGACGGCGACGACTCCGATGACGACGATGGTGACCACGTTGAGCCACCACCATCTCCACCGCCGCCTCCATTTCTGTTAGGTGCTCCGGCACAGCGGGCGTAGCCACATGGGGTGCCTCAGTACCCCCAACACGTATTCAACGACGAGCTCGATCCACCTGTGGCACGTGCGTTGGCTGAGTTGGAGGACCGGATGCAGGCGCGGATGGAGGCCGCTCACGACCGTATGCAGCGTCTTCTCATGGAGGCGATCCAGGCATTCCAGCGTGGTGAGCAATTTGGTTCGGATCAGGGGGCGGGGACCTCAGGCACTGCGGGGGAGGGGCCCTGAGGCACCACTCAGGATCCATAGCTTTAGGATCGTTGTACTTTTGTTGTATTTTGACGGTTTATGTATTTTGAACAATTGATTGTGTATGTACAAATTTATTATGTTATTAAATTTGCAGTTTTCGTTTATTTGTATTTGTGATTGTTTATTTTAACTGTTTAGATTGGTATGCTTGGTTACGTACAATCAATAATACGATATTAAGTTAAAAATGTGATACGGAACGATATAAAAATAATACGATACTTAACAATATAAAAATAATAAAGATTTTAAAACTTATTAAAATAAAAATAATTAATAATTAACACCACCAACAAACCCAAAACACCAAAATCCCAACACAACACACAAAAAATAAACTTCAAAAATTCAGGGTCCCAATTCGTGTGGTATAGGCCTATACGATGCGTATGTATAACAACCCTCCAAAATATTTTTCCGACACCCTAATATATTTAAAATACCCCAATATGTCTTAAAATACACCCCGTATGTGAAAACCGAGCCCAAAATATATTATAACATTAAAAATAAAATAACAACAAAGAAATTGAGGCTGTCGCGGGGCGCGTAGCCTTTGGCTACTGCCTACGCGGGCCGCGACCGGGTGACGGCTGGCGCAACCCCAGGCGGCCACGTCGCCCAACACCCGTCGACCCTATATGCATGACCCGGATCAGCTACGCCGTAGACCCCTACTAGGCAGGCCGCGTAGCCTCTTGCTACGTTTTACGCGGGCCGCGTAAAACCCAAACTCAGCCCCTATAAAGCTGGAGCTCGGGCCTTCAGTTTACGTCGCTCAAATCTTCGATCTTTCTCTCAATTTTCTCATAGTAGGCACTATACTCGGGTATAATATCCCCCTAAATAATGAAGTTCTGCTCCGTTGTAAGTATCATAACCCCTGGATACGTATTAGATACTCTGCCCGATTGATCTAGGGTTCCGTAACGGCTGTCGTGGTTCTGCCCGACGTAGTCGTTGGAATGTCGTCTCGGGGATGGTATTACTTATGTTAAAATGGGTTATTATACTAACACGTGTGCATTTGTGAAATTTATAGATTATTCCCAGGAAATCCTTATTGAAAACCTAAGAAAGCAATGTGAGCAATCTCCTTTTTGTTAACTATTTTTACAAAACCTCACACGGTTAATTATATATTAAACAGTTATTGAGTATTTGTAAGGATACAATTATCGTCGGTATGTTGGGGTTTTGTATACAAAATTTGTTACTGCCTTGCGAGGGGTAACATTTCCACAAGTCAGGTCTGAAAGTACCGTGGGTGGTAATTGATATGACTTGGAAACAAATATAATTACAAGACCGCCCTCAATACTGTACAATGGTTTTTATTTAAACTTGATTAAACTAGGATTCACTCACCAGTATTTCCCACTGACAAAATGTTTTTAAACGCATTTCAGGTAACAAAATGTGAAAGCCAAATAGAAGCCAGCATGACAGCACTGAAGGCTTGGAAAAAGTTGCAATAAAGTTACCTAAAATAAATAGATGTTTTATTAAATAAAATAGGGTGTATCCCCATGAAAATGTGTGTACTTGAAACTAGGGATTTTCCCATGTATTTAATGTATTAAAAGCGTGATATTTTACTCTGATAAAATATTTCTTAACTACGGTCCTGATGTAATTTCCGCTGCAAAAAATTGATAAAACATCAAATACCACCGAAACTGGCCGCGACCGCCCGTTCCCGGGTTATTAGGGGACGGGGGTTGCGACATAAGGTGGTATCAGAGCTAAGCCACTGATTCAGCCACAGAAGTGTTCTGCTGACACCAAAATTTAATTTGTTAGGAAATAAATTACGGGAATACTTGCATAATTGTATTTTCTTGTTCTGTGTTATTTGACTATTTGTTAGTTTACGGTATGAGCGACCAAGGACCATCTGACGCGTACCGTCAATTGTCTGGTTCGCCTAGAAGCGAAGGTGCCTCTTCTCAGCCTGCCCTCTCAAGGTACTCTGCTGATACCGAAGAAGGAATATTCGTGTTTAAGGCTTAGTCTAAAGAGCCATTCCCTCAGAAAAAGAGAGGATGGTTCAGTCGGGGAGCACACGAGGGTGGAAAGCTTAAGAAAAAGTTACAAGAACAGAGAGCACTAGCTGCAGCCAAAAGAGAAACCCATGCCTATGCCCAGGACATGCTTAATAGGGGTATAGCCAACATCCATATCTTAGCAACCACTTCAGCTGACCCTAACCTGGAGAAAATGTTAGCACCCCAACCACAACCACCATTTCCTGACCAACCAATGGAAATAGAAAACCCTGAAAATCAAGTAGAAATGCATGATTTTAATCCGGAGGAAATACCTAGGGTACCCGCACCAAATCCCTTAGACCCAAATTACGACCCATGGTGGGACGACAATAGGGACTATGTGCAACGTTACCCGATACACGAAGACATGCCTATGAAGAACCTAGGAGTCTACCCAGGGTTGGACCCTCTAGATCCCTATTACGATAATGATGTATTCATTAGGGAGATTCAAGAAAATCCTTATCCATACCAGGCTCGTATACCTCCATACCAGGAACCCGCACCCCAGATTCTGAACCCAGTCCTAGAACCTGCACCCCAATGAGTGCAGAAAATGTACAAGAAATTAGGACATTTGGTGAGGAAATTTTAGAGAATAGTGAAATGATGAGACAGGTGGGAGAGCGACTCGTCTGGAAGTACGACGAGCGCAATATGGATTTCTGGATGAATCCATATCCGTAGAAGTGATGATGGAGAAGGTTATAATAATAATAATAATAATAATAATAATAATAATAATAATATAATAATAAAATATGTGTGTATGTGTATGAAAAAAAAACTACGGATGCCTACTACTAGTAGTGTAACTTTAAATTTCAGTCAGTATTGTAATTTTAATTTCAGTACTGGTTTGTAATAGATGCATATTATATAAAAATAGAGTAAAGTCGCAATGATCGACGCTTTTGACCAAAGTGCGTGTCATGTGATTGACTATAATAAATATTATTTTGTGATATTAATGCGTGGTAAATGTTTAAAATTCAGATGGACAACGAAGTGAACCAGGAAAACCTGAACAATGAAAACCGGAGTGATAACCACCCGAATAACGATAATCTGAATAATGAGAATCCGAACAACAATAACAATGGAAATCAAGTGGATAATAGTGCCATCCAACACATAGTGGCACAAGGAATTATAGATGCAATGCCATTTATTATTCAAACTGTTAAAGAAGCAGATAATAAAAGTAAGCATAGTAGTAAGCGACCAACTGAACCGGAACACAACGTAAACAATAGACCTGTACTTCAAGTGCCCATTCCCAAAAGAAGAAGAACCATGCCTTATGGTTGTTCTTATAAAGAATTCTGGTCCTGCAAACCAATAGAATTCTCGGGCAATGAAGGACCCATTGCAGCTCTATGCTGGATTGAAAAGACTGAGGCTGTTTTAAAAATAAGCAAGTATGCTGAAGAAGACAAGATAATGTTTGCTTCTAATCTATTAAAAAACTCAGCATTAGAATGGTTGAACACTATCCTCCAGTCAAGAGGAAGTGATAGGGTATACAACATGGAATGGGAGGAATTTAAGAATATGGTAGAAAGGAAATTCTGCCCTACTAATGAAAAGGAACAGATAGCAAATAAATTTCTAAACCTTAGGATGACCGGGGTAGATAGTATGGGTTATACTACCACATTCTTTGAATATGCTAGAATAGTGCCAACCCTTGCATCACCAGAACCAGTGCTGATCTCCCATTATATTTGGGATTAATCGGGGAGATTAGGCATGTAGTGAAGGCAGCTAGACCTCCAACCGTAGAAGAAGCTGTAGAACTAGCAAATACCTTGACAGATGAATTAATCCGTACTAGAGAAGAAGACCAGAGGAGAAACCTAGCTCAAAGGCTTACCTAAGAATTCCGTTCTGGGAATTCCAACCATAGGAATGTAGGTTCTACCTCTGCACCTTGCTGTAAAGCCTGCAAGAAGAAGCATTCGGAAAAAATGCTCCACTCACTGCAATTTCTGCAAGATGCCAGGACACAAGGAAGAAGATTGCAGGAGGAAATCCAGTAATGGACTGTGCTTCAACTGTCGAGAAAAATGTCACATCAAGCCAAACTGTCCGAAATTGGCTCCAGTTGCGAACAACAAGAACACTAAAAATGCTAGAGCATTTGTTCTGACGGCAGATGAAGCCAAAATGATTCCAGACATCTTAGCCGGTACGTTTGTAGTTAATGATGC
The DNA here is from genome assembly GCA_030545235.1 of Helianthus tuberosus. Lineage (NCBI taxonomy): Eukaryota > Viridiplantae > Streptophyta > Magnoliopsida > Asterales > Asteraceae > Helianthus > Helianthus tuberosus. Next base: position 13,924,839 of record CM060354.1, on the reverse strand, counting down.
TTTTGCTAAAGTATTATTTGACTCTGGTTCAAACCAAAGTTTTATTAATACTTCATTTTGCAAACTTCTCAATCAACCATTACCTAAACTCTCACAAGAATGTCTAGTAGAGACAGCAAATGGAGAAACGGTTAGGATTTCTGAAATCTTGCAGGGAGCAAGAATAGAGTTTTTAAATCAAAAGTTTATTGCAAACCTTTACCCAATGAATCTGGCAGGATTTGATATTGTATTAGGAATGGATTGGTTAATAGCCAATAAAGCCAGTATTTTATGTGATCAAAAGTCAATTCAAGTAAATTCACCAAAGGGTGAAAAGATCACAATTAAATGAGATAAACCATCTAGATCCACAAAATTCATCTCTGTGATGAAAACTACAAGCTATATAAGAAAAGGATCTATAGTGTATTTGATTTCTATAAACACTAACACTAAAGGAAAAGAACTAAAGGACATTCCAGTAGTGTCCCAGTTTTCAGATGTGTTTCCAGAAGAATTACCAGGACTACCGCCATACAGGGAAGTTGAATTCAGAATCCACCTATTACCAGGAACAGCACCAATTGCCAAAGCACCTTACCGTTTGGCAGCCGCCGAAATGCAGGAACTGAAGAAACAGTTAGAAGAATTATTGGAGAAGGGATTCATACAGCCAAGCTCATCGCCATGGGGAGCACCGATTTTATTTGTCAAAAAGAAAGACGGATCAATGCGTATGTGCATCGACTACCGTGAATTGAACAAGGTCACGATTAAGAATCGGTACCCATTACCAAGAATCGATGATCTGTTTGATCAATTGCAAGGAGCTCGATTTTTCTCTAAAATCGATTAAAGATCAGGATATCATCAATTAAAGGTACAGGAAGAGGGCATACCTAAAACCGCATTTAGAACGAGGTATGACCATTATGAATTTACTGTCATGTCATTTGGTTTAACCAATGCCCCAGCTGCATTTATGGACATGATGAACTGAATATGTAAGCTATATTTGGATAAATTCATAATTGTCTTCATAGATGATATTCTCATTTACTCTAAAAGTAAAGAGGAACATGCAAAGTGCGAGGTTTAGTTAAAACAGGTACAGTTTCTTGGACACTTAGTTGACCATGAAGGAATTCATGTGGATCCCACAAAGATTGAGGCGATTACCAAATGGAAAACCCCTGAGTCACCAACTGAGGTTAGAAATTTCATAGGATTGGCTGGTTATTATAGAAGATTTATTCGAGATTTTTCTAGAATAGCCATTCCCTTAACTAAGCTAACTTGTAAATCCATTAAGTTTGAATGGGGACCAAAACAAGAAGAAGCATTTAGAATTCTTAAGCAAATATTAACCCACGCACCCATACTAGCGTTACCAGAGGGAACTGAAGATTTTGTATTCTAAGTTAGGTTATGGATGTGTATTAATGCAACGCCAAAAGGTTATAGCTTACGCGTCTAGAAAACTTAAGAATCACGAAGAGAATTATTCAACCCATGATTTAGAGTTAGGAGCCATAATTTTTGCCCTTAAGATTTGGATACATTACCTTTATGGTAGTAAGTTTACCATATTCACTGATCATAAAAGTTTAAGGTATGTTTTTGGGCAAAAAGAGTTAAATATGAGACAAAGACGCTGGGTGGAGATTCTTAGTGATTATGATTGTAATATCCAGTATCACGTAGGAAAGGCAAGTATCATGAGAAGCCAAAAAGGGTACGTTCTCTTAAATTAAATCTACAAGTAGATTTAAATGATCAAATTAGAAAAGCACAAGAATCAGTAATCAAGGATGCTACTAAAAAACTAAAAGGAATGATTAAGGAATTAGAACAAGGAACAGATGAAATTTGGAGATTCCATAAAAAGAGAATGTGGATACCTAAATTAGGGAACCTGCGTCATTGTATATTAGAAGAAGCCCATAAGTCCAAATATACGATGCATCCTGGAAGTGACAAGATGTATCAGGATTTAAGAAAGAATTTTTGGTGGATAGGAATGAAAAAGGATATAGCAGCCTATGTTTCTAAATGTTTAACCTGTTCACATGTCAAAGCTGAACACCAGAAACGCTCAGGTTTGCTGCAACAGTTAGAAATGCCAGTGTGGAAATGGGAATTGATAACAATGGATTTTGTTACCAAATTACCCAAAACAAGACAAGGTAATGATACAATCTGGGTGATTGTAGATAGGCTAACCAAGTCAACTCATTTTCTACCCATGGAGGAAACTTTCAATATGGAACAGTTAGCTAAATTGTATCACATAACAGTTAGCCGTTTTATCTCTCATTTTTGGGCAACTTTCCAAAAGGCAATGAGAACCAAGTTAAATCTAAGCACAACTTATCATCCTCAAACACACGGACAAAGCGAAAGGACAATTCAGACATGCTTAGAGCTTGTGTAATTGATTTCGGAGGTAATTGGGACAATCACTTACCTTTAATAGAATTTTCTTACAATAACAGTTATCACACAAGTATCAATGCTGCACCATTCGAAGCACTTTATGGACGAAAGTGCCGAACCCCAGTCTGTTGGGCAGAAATTGGGGAAAAGCAACTATCTGGACCTGAGATAGTGCAAGAAACAACCGAAAAGATTATTCAAGTCAAGGAACCACTGAAAGCAGCACGTGACCGACAGAAGAGCTATGCTGATAACCGACGCAAACTGTTGGAATTTCAAGTAGGAGATAAAGTATTGTTAAAAGTCTCTCCTTAGAAAGGAGTGGTAAGATTCATCAAAAGAGGGAAGCTAAGTCCCAGGTACGCTGGACCTTTTGAGATTATTAGAAGAATAGGATCTGTAGCCTATCAGCTACAACTGCCAGAGGAAATGGCAGGGATACATGATGTGTTTCATGTATCTAATCTCAAGAAATGCCTAGCTGATGAATCACTCATAGTGCCTCTAAAGGACATAGAGGTAAATGAACAACTTAAGTTCGTAGAGAGGCCTCTACATATTGAAGACAGGAAAGTCAAAAACCTCAAGCATAAAAGATTAGTTCTGGTCAAAGTGAATTGGAACTCCAAAAGAGAACCAGAATACACATGGGAGCTTAAATCAGAAGTGCAAAGGAAATATCCACACCTATTCTAGTAGATCTCGAGGACGAGCTCTAAAATAAGGTGGGGAGGATATAACAACCCTCCAAAATATTTTTTCCGACACCCTAATATATTTAAAACACCCCAATATGTCTTAAAATACACCCCGTATGTGAAAACCGAGCCCAAAATATGATATAACATTAAAAATAAAATAAAAAACAAAGAAATTGAGGCTGTCGCGGGGCACGTAGCCTTTGGCTACTGCTTACGCGGGCCGCGACCAGGTGACGGCTGGCGCAACCCCAGGCCGCCACGTGGCCCAACACCCGTCGACCCTATATGCATGACCCGGATCAGCTACGCTATAGACCCCCTACTAGGCGGGCCGCGTAGCCTCCTGCTACGTTTTACGCGGGCCGCGTAAAACCCAAACTCAGCCCCTATAAAGCTGGAGCTCGGGTCTTCAGTTTACGTCGCTCAAATGTTCGATCTTTCTCTCAATTTTCTCATAGTAGGCACTATACTCGGGTATAATATCCCCCTAAATAACGAAGTTCTGCTACGTTGTAAGTATCATAACCCCTGGATACGTATTAGATACTCTTCCCGATTGATCTAGGGTTCCGTAACTGCTGTCGTGGTTCTGCCCGACGTAGTCGTTGGAATGCCGTCTCGGGGAGGGTATTACTAATGTTAAAATGGGTTATTATACTAACATGTGTGCATTTGTGTAATTTATAGATTATTCCCAGGAAATCCTTATTGAAAACCTAAGAAAGCAAAGTGAGTAATCTCCTTTTTGTTAACTGTTTTTACAAAACCCCACACGATTAATTATATATTAAACAGTTATTGAGTATTTGTAAGGATACAATTATCGTCGGTATGTTGGGGTTTTGTCTACAAAATTTGTTACTTCCTTGCGAGGGGTAACATTTCCACAAGTCAGGTCTGACAGTACCGTGGGTGGTAATTGATATGACTTGGAAACAAATATAATTGCGAGACCGCCCTCAATACTATACAATGGTTTTTATTTAAACTTGATTAAACTGGGATTCACTCACCAGTATTTCCCACTGACAAAATGTTTTTAAATGCGTTTCGGGTAACAAAATGTGAAAGCCAAATAGAAGGCAGCTGGACAGCACTGAAGGCTTGGAAAAAGTGGCAATAAAGTTACCTAAAATAAATAGATGTTTTATTAAATAAAATAGGGTGTATCCCTATGAAAATGTGTGTACTTGAAACTTGGGATTTTCCCATGTAAATAATTTATTAAAAGCGTGGTATTTTACTCTGATAAAATATTTCCTAACTACGGTCCTGATGTAATTTCCGCTTCCAAAAATTGATAAAACACCAGATACCACCGAAACTGGCCGGGACCGTCCGGTCCCGGGTTAATAGGGGACAAGGGTTGCGATAGTATGATCCCAGCTGCCAGACAACACCTGCACCTGTCAGTCTGCAATGTTTCTTGACTTTTTCAATACGCATCGTATAGGTCTATACGATGCATATTGAAAATCCAGGGTGTGCAAATAGATAATGAGGTGTGGGAATAGAATTCCCCATCTATATTTTGACTTTATTCGTAAAAGTTTTGAAGAACCCTTAGACCATTGGGTGTGGTTTGGTTGGTCTCTTTGGTGACTATCCGTCACGTAGGTGCCACATCACCATGGGTGGAGGACCATCCCCTTATTTTTTTATATAAAACTAGCTGAGAGACCCACTTTATCACAAAATAGTACACACAATTAATAGGGGCCCCCACCTTTTGGATCGTCTCAAACGTCCTGGAGAAGCCGCTGGCGACGTGCCGAGCCACAAGGGGGCGGTGTGGGACGGAGGGGGACGAGAAAAGACGCGGGGGGGGGGGGGGGGGGCTTCCCCACACCCTTCCGTCTTAGAAAACTTGACATCAAACTTTAAAAAATTTGTCAAAGAACCTTAACTCATATTTCAATTGCAAAACAATAACTTGTTAGAGTAAAGTACCTGTACAAATAACTTTAACGTACTAAACGCACGAATAGCATTAAAAGGCAAAAAAAAAAAAAAACGTGATGACATTTTCGTAGTTATTTGATCATTGGATAATTATCAAAATTACTCTACAAATGATCCTATAGAGTAATTTTGATCTTGTATAGTAATTTTGTAAAATGTTTCTTGTAGAGTAATTTTGATAAAAAAACTATACCTCACACACACAAAAAAAAAAAAAAAAAAAAACCCTGCCTAACAAACCTAACCCCCACCCCCCAAAAACCTAAAAAAAATCTTAACCCCCCACCCAAATTAATGCTAAAAACTAAAACATAAAGTTAAACCCCATAACTAAATGCTAAATTTTTTTTCAAAATTACTCAACAAGATCAAAATTACTCTACAAGAACATTTTACAAAATTACTCTACAAGATCAAAATTACTCTACATGATCATTTTACAAAATTACTCTACAAGATCCAAATTACTCTAAATAATCATTTGTAGAGTAATTTTGAAATGTATGTTTTTGATAAACTTACATAGTAATTTTGATGCAGAGTAATTTTGATACACTTGTAGACTAATTTTGATAATTATCCTACAAGATCAAAATTACTCTACAAAAATCAAAATTACTCTAATTGATCATTTGTAGAGTAATTTTGATAATTATTAATAATTACGAAAATGCCACCGTTTTTTTTTTCCAGCAAAACCTTCAGTTCGTACGTTTTATACGTTAAAGTTATTTGTATTTGATCTTTTGTCTAACTTGCTATGCCCATATTTTATTAAAAGAACATAACTCATTAATTCATAACCCACGTTCAGTTAAAATATAACTCATTTAAGGCTTAAGCCTACCACACAAGCCCATAAACCATTTAAATCCAACTTAAAAAAATAACAAATAAACAAGAACGTAGAATTGGTAGTCGACAAGAGGAGCTTCACACCTTTACACCTGGACGAATTACCTTTTTGTATAAGTAGTTTGAGTCCATCTGATAGTTTTCATGGTGTTGATATATTCAAGATACTACAATTAGCAGATATGTATCCTTATGATTTTGGTGAAAAGGATAAAGATAGACTCCGTATGAAACTCAAAATCTATATTGATAATTTGATAGAAGATACAAGGTTTGCCAACTTGAACATTACACTCTTGTGCAATTGATGGTTGAAACAAAGAAACACATTACTTTTACGTTGGTTTATCGATTATTATTGAAGTTAGCTCTCATTTTACCTGTCCGATTGCAACTGTTGAGAGATGCCTTTCATCAATGAAGTACGTGAAGTCCGATTTTGGGTAGTTGGATTGGTGTTGAGCATTTAAGTGATAGTTGCATTTGTTTTCTTGAAAAAAATTGCTTAGAAAGGTTTCTATAATTGTAATGTCTAGTTTAAAAAAATGAAACCCGTAAAGAGCAACTTTAATGAATTTTTGTTATTCATTTTTAATACCGATTGACTTATTTTTTTTAATAATTATTTGCAATTTAATTTGATTTTTGTTATTTTTATTAATGTGGCTTCATGATAAACAATCGAGAGTCTATCCTTCAAAAATTTCTAGACCTGTAAGAACAAAATCCTAGCTACACCACTAAATACAATTATATATCAGTGTTGGAGTTTATAGAAAACAAGGAATAATGCTTGGTTTGCTTTCAAGACGTTGAAGATTGAAGAGATTATTAGTGACATTAATTAAGTATTTGGGTTATCTATAGTTGAAAAGTAGGTCCAAGATCAAGGATATTTCTTGGTCTAATTGGTGGGGTTTATTGTTGATGTAATCTCGTTTTTGTGTTTTTCTTATGGCATCGGTCTTTCAGGGTTGCGTTTAGTGTTAATGAAAGTACATTTTCGAAAAAAAATATATGTGTAAATGTGGATTTAGTTCACTTGATAGCGTGACATGCCTTCTTCAAGCCTTTTTGAAAAGAGTTCTTAGATTCAAACATATTTCTTTCTGCTTACTAGAAGCTCTATGCTGGTTTCTGTTTTGAATGAAATTTTGCTGTTAAAATAATCCACAACCAAAGGAGAATTAGTACGACTAAATTCGGTCTTTTTTATACGTCTAATGACCAATACAGTTTGATAAACATGTCGTTTGCCCATGTGATGACATAAAGAATAGTAAAAGATCATACCATTTTTTTTTTGTGAAACGTAATGTTTATCTATGAATGATTTTTGTTTTGTAATATTCTTAAAATTGAAATCTAGATTTTTATTTATTTCAAGGGTTGCATTTGTAAATAAAAAAGAAAAGGTTTTGTAGGTCCGGCTAGGGGAGGATCTAGTCGCCTAATCCTTGTGTACAAACCAACCCGGTTGTGCGGAATCTAACCGGGAAAGCAAACCGAGATAGAACACGCAAATACACGACACACAATATTCACCGATTAACACTTCTGTATTAATACGTATGAAAGGTTCTGTTACAAAGCAATGTTTACAAATGTATTTTGCAAACTCTCTCAAAACTCTCGTGTGTGTTCTATGTGCTCTCTAATTTCACTCCTGTGATATGCTCTGTTTATATAGTGCCAGCATCAACGAAACAGAACAGGAGTCGACGAATCAAGACTGTTGTCGACGAAACACATTACAATTCATCAAAGTCGACGAAACAAAGTGTGTTTCGTCGACCCACATGTTGTCCAGTAGGGGTTCGGCCCAGGTGCAAGTTTAAGCCCAATTTGAAGTCAAAGCCCAATCATGCATGCACGTACACAACTCAATTTGTTTCAGATTTGTGAAGTCTTAGTCAAAGTCTTGACATCATGATGATGATGTCATGATGATGTGTCCAGCGGGAAACGTTCTCGGCTCTCCGTGCTTCGCGTGTCGAACTCTGGGGCGCACGACGGAGGAATGTCGTGACGTCGGGCTTGAGCCGAACCTAACCGGGTCGAACCAAACTGAGTCGAAACGAACCGAGTCGCGACCACATAATATGTATCAACAAACTCCCCCTTAGACGCTACTCGTGAGGTTTGCCTTTCATGTCTTCTATGTCGGAGGATCTTCAATGTCTTCACGTATTGAAAGCAGAAAGTGTATCAACAAACTCCCCGTTTCATGTAGGAAGTGTGTTGACAAACTCCCCCTTAACATAAGCTCCCCCTTGAGTTATGCTTGTGAATGTCTTGATCTTTACAGCTTGAGATCCTTGTGGTGTTGATGATGGTCAGCGGCAACTCGATCATCTTCATCATTTGAGTGCCTTCACGTCGTGTCTTCATTCCGAATCTTGTCATCGACCATGTTCTCCTTGCCTTTAGCATCTGCACATGCAAGAAATCTAAACGCGTAATGAGAACAACTGCTTGGAATATAGTTAACATAAACAAATGACACACATATGACCATATTTCAATCAACTACCGTCCGACTGTTTGAAAGTTTAATAAATTTATCAATTTCAGTTTTTAACTTTCAAAACTTGCAAATTTTGACCGTTTATGAAGAATCAGTTGTTTCGGTTTTCAATCAGGTTTCAGGCAACGAAGACTCGAGATCCAACATCGTACGATCGAAAATAAGATAGAAATAAAATCTTTTTGGATTTTATAAAGTTTATATTAAAACACACCTAAAATCTTTTTGGTATTTTTGAATATTTCAAATGTAAAGACAGAAAGCAGTAAATAAATATACACAGAGATGCAGAAATTTAAAGCAGTAAATAAATATTTACAGACATTCTTTTTGTGAGTTTCGAGGGTAAGAGAATCATATCAGTGTACGGTCATGTCAAAACACTCTTGTTGTTCAATTAGTTCACATTAAGATAAGCATCCTATAACGATTATCGGTATTGTTGTCCACTTAAGCTCAACTTATCAGATGTAATCATGGCGAGGGGATACGTTAAGGTATGATTTATACTTACCGACTGGTGTTCATCCACATCACGACACATTCCCGTATTAAGGTATGCACGAGAGTTCATCTTACCGGTGAGTATACCGATTATCATCTGTTTGACCGTATATGATGTGAGAAACTCACTTATTTTGTTTGAAAACAAGCCCTATGTGATAGAATCACTTATTGATGAGGAACTTGATTTTCGATGCATGAGGGCACAGGAGCAAGTCCGTGAACAGGTCAGTACTTTCGTACAGCAGAGAGACGAACTTGACTCCCGGATAAATGTGATATATTATCACTTATTTGTTTGGACATGTGATTGTTGATCACTTATTGAGGTCGAATGCAATATGTACACGTATGTATCGTATCATGGAAGATCTAGACTTGCGTCCCCGTTATTTTTCGGTAAAAGATACAACCATGATACCCAGATGATAAGCAGCATAAAGACCGAATATCTCAGAACCTCGGCAATCTCTCAAACGAAATTTTGGTACTAAGACCATATGCCAATGAATGGTTCCCACCTGGTCTTAAGTCGATTTAAGATTTATATCACCCTGCACACTTTAAAATGATTGTGAGCCTACCGATACATCTTATATAGAGCTGCTTAACATTTTTCATTTTGCATTTCAGTTTAAAGAGGTTTAGACAGACCACTGATGTACTATCATTTTCTCTTTTGCTCGCCAGGAAACTCATTTTTGATTTTCTATTGTTTTTGTGTTTTTGAAATTTTTCGATGTTTTTGGATTTTCAAATTTTGGATTTACTCCCCCTAAAATCAATAAACTAAGACAAATTTAAAACACAAAGGTATTTACAAAAATGATTTTCCGATGTTGGTTTTACTCTTGCTTGACCTTAATGCCGTTTACCAATAATAAAAAGTCAAATCTTGATTTGTCAAATGCCTTGGTAAAAAGGTCGGCACGTTGGTCATCGGTGTGGACCTTAACAACATCGATTAGCCTTTTCTCAAAGCAATCACGTATGAAGTGATATTTGAGATCAACGTGTCTGGTCAAAGAGTGCTGTATGAGATGATAATAATTCATAAAGCAGCTAAAATATCGATAAGTATAGGAGAGATTAGAAATTCAAAACCGTATCCTGCAACTGCGTCGTGCATTGCCAGGAATCTGAGCGCTCTCCCAAACTGGATATCCACCTGTTGTGGATTTCAAAGTCGATTTTGTAGCTACTGAAATCCCTTCACAGCAACAAGATCAAAAACCTCTGGGTCCGGCTGGTCTTCCACATTGTACCAGCGAAGGTCTTTGTATTTCTCTTTTTCTTTGAGAGGTAGTGTGCGGTTGTTCAATCCACGCCAAGGCATCCGCACACCCGGTTGGTTTGTTCAACAAACACATTTTCTTCAATCACACCGTAGAGAAAAGTACCTTACACGTTCATCTTGTTGACTTTGAACTTCTTGTGGAAGAAAAATCCATGAATCTTCGAAAAGCTTCAGACGTGCTACAGGTGCGTACTTTTCATTGGAATCTTTCCTGAGGACCCGATCAAAAACCATAACGACCAATTTTTGGAATGATCTTCATTTTTTTTTTCGAAGTGGTCAAATTCTTTCATCATCATTCTTGCATCAGACATTTTTGTCTTCTTTTCTCCTCTCTCCATCAAAGGCAACAATATTCTCCTTGGTTACAACAATGTTTCGGAGCCTAATGTCGCCGATCTTGTGCATGGACGCTCCACTATCAACAATCCTAAGACTATCAATAGTTCCTCCTGGAACATCCTACACACTCATTCAGAGATTAGTTGGAGAGGGGGACCCAAGCCTTCACAGACTTGGGTCGTCCGTCATCATCGAGGATTGTGACATCCATTTCCCGATGATTCGGAATTGATGTAGCTCCCCCTGAAACAGTTGCTGGTTTTGGTTTCCAAATCTGTTTTTGTTTTTCATTTTTAACTTTTGATTCAACAGATTTTGTTTGGACAACCTCCGGTTTTAAAACCTTTTCAACATTTTTCCTTTGTTTCTTTCTCTGTTTCACTTCTTGTTGTTTAACAAGACGAGGGTCCTGTTTTGGTGAAACAAATCTTTTATGGTAATTGTTACCATGGGGGGCATCAACTTTTGCCTTTCCTTTCGTGAGATATGGACAGTTTCTGACAATGTGCCCATACTCACCGCATTCAAAACATGATCTCCGCTCAACAAACCTCGGAGTATCATAACGGTAGGAGCTTGATGATGAACTTCGTGATCTTGAGGTACTTGGTCCTACATCACAACCGTTTGTGTGTTGTGTGTAATTGTTTTGACTGTTTCTTTTCAAAATTTTAACTTGTTTAACAAAATCTAAGTTAGATTTGTTTTCGAATGTGTCAATTTTATCCGTTCCCCTTGATTTCACAAAGTTCACCTTCTTGTCCCTTTTCTGATTCTGTTTCTATTGACCTTGAGTCGTTGATTTACCTTTTGGTTTGGTATGATTTTGCTGCGTTTTCATTGTTGGTAATTTCTGATTGCCATATTGTTTTCGAACTTCGGCCTTTGGAATCGGAGGGCACTGTGTTACCACAACATGTGAACCCGACTTTCTCAAAAACTTACTTGTCGAATTTTCAAAAACTTTACTGATTAAAGATTGATTTACATTCTTAATTGGAAAATCTTTGTCAGAATAAATTTTATCATCACCAACAAGAGTGTACAGCAAATCCACACTTTCAGACTCTTTTGCAGACGTGGACTCGGTCGGAACAGTCTTAGCAGGTTTTGCGGGAGGATCACATAGAATATGATTCTCAAGAGGTATGTCCTCTTCTTTGATTACCGCATCAGACTTTGCTGAATCAGTATCATCAGATTCATCATCAGAAGAATCAGCATCCTCAATCACAACTGGAGGATCCTGATTCGGTTCAGCAGAAGACACACATGTATCTGCTGACACATCCGATTCTGATGATACTTCCTTCTTGTATCCGAGCCCTGTTGCAAATTCCTCAACGTCTAAAGGAACAGATGGTTCAAAGTGAGTTCTATATTCCTCATCAGGCAGTGCATCGTAATTGTGTCTAACAGGTGGTGGACATTTCTTGTATCCAATGCATGTGACATCTCGTTTCTCTTTCTGAACGTCAATGATGTGATCCAACACATAGCTAGAGCTCAAATAACTGTCTAGCTTAAGTTGGATCGCCTCACTTTCAGTTTTGACACAAGCCATCTCCTTTTGCATTATCTCAAGGCGAGTTATATACAAATTAATGTCAGTTTGTTTTCTGGAAACCATTTTTGTCAGCTCGGTTTTATCTTTCTTTAATTTTTCAATCATCGATTTAAATTCCTTTTCATGGTTTTCATAAAACATGTTGGCTTCTGTGCACTTAGAAAGATCCACGGTCAACTTTTGGTTGTGGATGAATGTCACATCATACTTGTCTTGCAAAGCCTCGTGTTTGCTTTGCAACTCACACCACTTAGCATTCAACGAAACATGTGTGTCTTGCAAGTCAAACAAACTAGCTTTTAAAGCATCATGTTTGCCTTGCAACTCAGACATGTTTGCCTCCAGATCAGCACATTTAACACTTAATCTAGCACAATTATCACAATTAACAGCAGTGGGTTCATCGACACATACCTGACTTGATGAACTGTCGACATTAGCCATAAAGGCTGAATGAAGAGAAAAAGAAGAATAAGCAGCTTGATCCACCAATATAGATCTTCTATGATTTTCTGCTGCAGCTTCTCCCAATAGCCCATCAACATCTGCATCAACTGACACACTTGACGTGTCATCCAAATGATCATCGCCTGAAGTTGAGGATTCTTCATCTGAGCTTCTACTGTAACCAGAACTGTCTTCATCTTCAGAAGATTCACCACCATTGGTGGAAGATTCTCCACCACTGGCGTGCTTAAGATCCTTGACAACCTCAGCAAAACAAGCGGTTACAGTAGATGGCCGATAGACTTGCTGTTGTGAAGCTGGTTGTAGAGGATTTCCATACAAGTCTGTTGTTGGAGCTGGCTTTAATGGAACTTGTATTGGATTGCCATATAGACCAGTTGTCACAGGAGGCCTTTGGGTTTGCTGTTGAGGCACTGGTTGAGGAACTGGTTGAAGCGGATTTCCGTACAGATCTGTTGGTCCGGTAGATCGAACAGGTAATGGATTTTCGAACATATCAGTTGCTCTAATAGGCCGTTGGCTTTGAATACTTGGAGTTTCGGCCCACGAAGGAGATAGACTTGTATTTCTATACTTTCCCGAATCTGGAGCCAGGGTACCCCACCAACTTGGATTCATATTTGATAAGGAAAAAAAAATGACCACCTGAAAAACACACCTCAAACAAACAGTTAAGTCACAATTGCAAACCCTCTGTTTAAAAATTACAAGTGTTTCGACGAAACAAGTTCCACGAAACAGACTTTGTAATTTTAATCTTGACGAAACAGATTTTAAAATACTACTCTTGACGAAACAGGTTGTGTGATGATAGGATGACGAAACACAAGCCCAAACCCCATGTATTTGATGCTTTGGGCCTCTACGAAACAAAGGTGACCTTTTGGGCTTATTAATTCGACGAAACAGATGGTTTAACAACAAGCCCACAATCTCTGCGAAATAGACTTTTGTTTTTGGGCTTTGTAATTGATGAAACAAGAAGGTCAAAGCCCAATGTTTAACTCGACGAAAGTGATCTGTGTGTTTCGCCGAACAAGATGTCAGTGGTTGGTGGACTTTTTCAAATCTTATCTACTGACCCAACAGTATGCTTACAATATTTTAATAAAATCTAATTTACCAACGTGAGCTATTTTGAGCTTATATGTTTCTACACACAACACTCCTTTTCAAAATATCACCATATTTAATTTACCAACCAGTAAGGTGGTGAACAATATTATAATCCCACAACAAATTCCAATGACTTTTAATTCCTGACACAAAACAACCCAATTCGGCTACACCATTCTTATTTTACCAACTAGTAAGGTGGTGAACAATATTATAATCCCACAACAAATTCCAATACACAAACAACTTTCACCAATAACTTCCAAGGATCAAAAAGTTGAAACACCAAGAACACTATGAAGATGTTATGAAGATATGAAGAACACAACCCAGAAAATATGAGTTTCCGGTAAACTAATGAGTTTTCCGGTGAACCGTAAACTGCCGAACACGAGTTTTTGCTTGAAGCTTCACTCAAAACCCACTTTTAACATGTGAAAATGATAAACAACAAGGTTTTTATAAGAACTTCCAGCAAAACATGCAGATTTTCGAAGTTTTAAACAGAAAATTTCCAGAAAATACAAGCTTCTAAAACCCGAAAAACAACCCGAAAACGCTCGGTTTTAACAAGGAGAAGAGCCAAGGCTCTGATACCACTTGTAGGTCCGGCTAGGGGATGATCTAGTCGCCTAATCCTTGTGTACAAACCAACTCGGTTGTGCGGAATCCAACCGGGAAAGCAAACCGAGATAGAACACGCAAATACACGACACACAATATTCACCGATTAACACTTCTGCATTAATACGTATGAAAGGTTCTGTTACAAAGCAATGTTTACAAATGTATTTTGCAAACTCTCTCAAAACTCTCGTGTGTGTTCTATGTGCTCTCTAATTTCACTCCTGTGATATGCTCTGTTTATATAGTGCCAGCATCAACGAAACAGAACAGGAGTCGACGAATCAAGGCTGTTGTCGACGAAACACATTATAATTCATCAAAGTCGACGAAACAAAGTGTGTTTCGTCGACCCACATGTTGTCCAGTAGGGGTTCGGCCCAGGTGCAAGTTTAAGCCCAATTTGAAGTCAAAGCCCAATCATGCATGCACGTACACAACTCAATTTGTTTCAGATTTGTGAAGTCTTAGTCAAAGTCTTGACATCATCATGACATCATCATGATGATGTCATGATGATGTGTCCAGCGGGAAACGTTCTCGGCTCTCCGTGCTTCGCGTGTCGAACTCTGGGGCGCACGACGGAGGAATGTCGTGACGTCGGGCTTGAGCCGAACCTAACCGGGTCGAACCAAACTGAGTCGAACCGAACCGAGTCGCGACCACATAATATGTATCAACAGGTTTAGGCATAGTTACAAATTCTAAAGATGCGCTTGTTGTAGTGTGGTTTAGGGATGGTTATGGGTAAAATTTGAAAAAAAAAACGGATGAGCTGCTTGATGAAAAGTTAAAAAAAAGTTAAATGGAGTGATTGGAATGGAAAATGTGAAACTTAGGTGTTTCTAATAAGATTTTGCATCATAGCAACTTTTGATTTGTCTATTAAATCCAGATGTGCAACCCTAATAAGATTTCGCATCGTAGCAACTTTTGGTTTTGTCTATCAAATCTAGATGTGCAACCCTAAACTGCACTAGGAACAAAACCCAACAACTCTACATGGGTTGGTTAAACATCCCCCTTGTTACTACATGCACCTATTTTTTAAACGACAAATATTACAAACACTCTACTTTATACCAAAATTCTAAATTACCCTTTTACGCAGGTGTAAACTTGGGACATCTGATGTGTCTCTTCCAAATGGACTAGCCCCACATTGGCAAATGCTCCTACCATTTGATTAGATTGAATTTATTTTAAATACATCTGAGTATTTCCAATTAATTGACAACTTCTCCGCCCGCCGCTTGGGATACGAGTTACTATGATGGTCTGGATAAGGGTATCGACGATGCGGCCAAGCAAATAGGGTAGATAGGAAGCATCATGAGGATGTGGCTAAGGCGTTGCAAGGGATGTCTGCAGCCCATGATTTGCTAAGCAACGATACGAGGAGCTTTTAAGCAAGGTCAGCGAAGAGGGAACATCTTTGCTCAGGGCCTTACTTGCACCATGTGTTGAAGCCTCGCTAGATGCTCCGTCTACGTAGGCGTACCTATGTTTGTTTAGTTGGTTGTTTTGTAAACAATGTGCGTTGCACTATTTAAACTGAATGTTACCATAATAGTACTTGTTTTGATGATTATTTTTATGCCATTTTAAATAATGTTTTGTAACGATGCTCTAACATGTGCCACCTGTTGCTGTTGGCGATGTGACGATCTGTCAGTGAACTAACAACTATCACATCACATTTACATTCAGATCATCTTTTCCTTATATATTTAGTCACGTGTGATCCTTGATCCTTGATTCTCATTCTTAACGTTATCCCAAAAAAGGAAAACCTTATCAAGGAACCTTCTTTTGGATCAGTGTAGAACTTTCAGAAAGATTATGATGTTGCATAGGCTATTATTAGCCTTAGCCGTGGTAAACCTTTGGACGTCGTCATGCATGCTATGCATGAAGACAAGGCTATCATCGTCGTTGAGGATACCATTGATCCACCAGCTCAGCTCTGATGGATTTAGACGAAAACATAGTTACCGTAGAACCTTCGGCCGACCCGATGATCGTCGAGCAACACGGAGGCTTTGGGATTGCTGACAGGGCACCCATTTTGGTAGAAGTGATGGACGTAAATGCGGTTATGGTGCTAATGATTCCATCACGCTTCCTTGGTGGAGTATCTATTGTCATCGGAACTCTCTTAAAGCTCATCAATATGGAGGTTGGAGAGGCTTCATCCTCAAACCCTAGTTTACTAAATGGGTAATTCCCAAAAACAGACACCTTTCCAAAAATGGAGGTTGGTCCTTTCCCAATAGCCTTGACCAAGCTCAGGTTCTTAATAGTAGCCATCCTCAACCTCCATGTCAAATGTCCATTTTTGGAAAGGTGTCTGTTTTTCTTTGGGCGTAGTGTCTATGTTGCATATCTTTGACAACGTTGGCATTTCCTAAGTTCTTTGACTGCGGCTTCGTGCATGCCTGGACAATAATAAGCTATGTCTGTGATCTTTACGATGACAGCCTTGGGCCCGGTGTGAATACCACATATGTCGGCGTGTATTTCATGTATCATAAATGTGGCCATTCTTTGTGTATCATGTATTTAAGCAACGATGTCATCCAATAGTCTTCTTCTTGTGAGACGGAAAAAATTCCGCCTAATCAATGGACGGTAACTGCAAGGTTTCAATGCGAACCTAATTCTCGAACCCTAAGGTTGCGGCTTGCTGAGAGCATCAATTATTTGGTCTTTTTCCTCTTCGGACGTGAGTAAGCGTGACCCTGTCGAACTTGGCTATTAAATCTTTTTTTGCGAGGTACATTGACATGGACGCGCCTCATGCCTCATAGGTTTCGTTGACCTGATTGTTGACTTGCACAAAATCAATGTAAGCTTCAGAGTCGTTCCCATTAACAATGCCATGTGTAATCTTTTGAGGAGAGCCTTGTATTCCGACTCATTGTTCAAGCATCAAAAATCAAATTTGAGGGCGTACATAAGCTTGACCCTATCGGGGCTTATTAGTATTAGGCCCACTCATGCCCCCATTCCCTTAAAGGAACCGTCTGTATATAACTTCCAGACCTCCCTGGAAGTGCTTGACTTTGTTATATCATTAACGGCATGATATTCAATGTGTTCTCCCTCTGTCATTACTTAAACTTTGATCTTTATTCGTTTTCAATACTCAATGTCAAGAGGGACTAGCTGTATGGCCCACTTGGAGAGCGAACCTGAGATCGTAGGTCTATGCAGGAACTGCTGTAGGGAATAGTTGGTTAGGACTTGTGTTGTTTGTTCCTAGAAATATTGACGTACGCACCGCGAGGCGTGTACTAAGGCTAAAACTAGTTTTTCCAGCATAGGGTGTCTTGTCTCTGGACCCGCCAACACCCGATAGATGTAATAGACTGGCATTTGAACTCCATTGATTTTGACTGTTAAGACGACGCTGACCGGCAAAGAGATACATTTTCAGTGTTTCACCTACATGAGGGGCTATGGGGCAAGCTTTTTAAAAACCGCTTCATGCCTTGGAATGCTTCCTCTACTTCTTTCGTCGACCTAAATTGGTTCTTGTTTAAACAGTCTTTAAGTGCTTTAATGAAGGGCATAGATCTTTCTGAATGCTTAGCCAGGAACCTGTTAATGGCTGCTATGACTTTCTTAGGGTTAGCCTTGAAGCCACCCCTGGTTACTATAACACCTATAAATTTTCCCTCTTCTACCCCGAATGAGCATTTTTTGGGGTTGAGTTTGATGTTATATTCTCTCAACTTTTGGAAAGTCTCTTTATTGTCTTTCAACATTTGATATTCTTGTCGGCTTTTTATAACCAAGTTATCCAGGTAGACCACTAGATTTTTCCCAATTTGACCATTAAAAGTCTGATCCATTAAGTGCTAGTATGTGGCTCATGCGTTCTTTAGACCAAATGACATATTCTTATATGAGAAAACGTTAATGTCTATGTGAAAAGCGGTTTTCTCTTCGTCTTCTTCGGCCATCTAGATCTAGTATATCCCTTGTAAGCTTCTAGAAAGCATTTATAGCGAAAAGGTGCAAGAGAGTCGATTTTGAAGTCAATCTTTGGGAGGGGATACACGTCCTTTGGGTATGACTTGTTGAGGTCTTTGTAATCGATGTAGATGCGCCAAGATCCATCTTGTTTCTTAACCATCATTGGGTTGGAAATCCAAGTGTGATATTTGGTCTCCATTAAGATTCCCGCTTCTACTAGCTTTTTTACTTCCGTTACAACTGCCTCTCACCTACCAGGCGCTAAACTCCGTTTCTACTGTGCTATTGATTTAACAGTAGGATATGTTCTACCTTATCACGGGCAATTCCCGTCATATCCGCGTGTTCAAACACGAATTCATCAAGATTGTTTCTAAGCAACGGTTAAGATGATCCCGTATTTTTGGCGATAGAGTATTACCGAGTGTAAGCATTTGAACTGGGTACTTTATGCTTAGAACCCACCTTTCTGGACTCATGAGTCCAGTTGGGCCTCGGCTGTATTTTTTTTATTTCAATTACCTCACATGTTTTGTCTCTGTTTACAGTGGCCACCCCTTGAGTCGTAGGAAACATTAAAAACCCACGTGTTGTGGAGACAAGGGTGTCTAACTTGCACTACGTGTATTGACCAATAATGACATTATGGTTCAAGTCGGCTAAGACCACCAAAATGGTGACGACTATTGTCCTTTCTCGTTGCGCCTCGCCGAACGTGACCGAGAATATTATCACACCCCCCAAAATACGACATGCGAATCTCGCCGCGAGGCGTGTGATGTACCAGGATCTAGCCACTAATCACGTTGAATTGAAAATAGTATATTAAACTCAAAATCTTATTCAACATGAAAAGTTCTCATCAAAATAAGCAATTCAACAAAGTATTCATTCAGCGGAAGCAATTGTAATTGTTTAAACATTCGAAAACAAATTGTTTATAAAGCATAGCATAACATTAGACGTTTTAATAAGCGACACGACCCATGACATCCCTAGCTCCTCCGATTGCAAGTTCCGATCCATGAAGATATCTAACGACCTTCAAGTATGCAGAAAAGTGTGTCAACATAAAGTTGACGAGTTCACAGTTTTGTTTTCAAAAATCAAGTAAGTGTTTAGTTTAAAGACATGTTACGAATAATAAACTCGATACCGATTTATTGTTCTGTTTTTGGTGCCATCATCAATGTCTATCATCATTGATCAAAGTGTTTAAGGTCATTAGTTCACGCCCGACTCCCAGCATGGTGTGAGGTTTGTCAGGCCTAATAGCGTTATCAACTAATACCCCGTTGCCTCCCAGGCAACTAGCTCGGTATGTAAGTAGGGACTTTCGTGATAGAGTTGAGTTTATTAACAAATATCGAAATTAAACCAAGACACTTAAAACTATTCCTCCCAGGAATATTAGTTTGTCCCCCCTAGACGCATACTTGTGAGAGAGTAGTGAACTCACCTTAGTTTGCTCAGTAAATGATAACGTGCATTTAAGCGTTAAGTAAGTGTTCGGTCCGTTACACACGACCTAATGTACGTTTAAATGTAAGTATGTATGCGAGTAGAGTGTTTGTAATACCCTAAGTGTCCAAACAACCCATTGTTTAAGTGATTAGGTTGATCATGTTTAACACACAGTAGTTTCTTTATCTCTTGGTTTTTGTTGGTAAAATTTGCAATCATTGTAAAAAAAGTTACAAATTTCAATTGATTTTGCAACCTCTCAAGAAAAAGGTTGCAATTTTCAGAAAATTTCACCACTTTTGAATAAAAAGGTTGCACTTTTAATAAAATTTTGCAACTTTTTATTAAAAAAGCCGCATTAGATCATTTAATGCAACCTTTATGTTTAATAATGTTGCATTAGAGTCAAATGCAACACAAATGAAAAAGGTTGCATATAAAAAGTTGCATTAGCCTTAATTTCTAGTAGTGCCATTGTTTAAGTGATAAGGTTGATCATGTTTTGGGGAATTCGGAGAACGTATATTATTTATTACCAATCATAATTATCATAGATAAGTTCAGATTCAATAATACTTACACTACTAGAAAAAAGGCCTAATGCAACCTTTTAGAAGCAACTTTTTTTAAATGAGTTGCATTTGACTCTAATGCAACTTAGTTGAAAACAAAGGTTGCATAAGAAGATCTAATGTAAACCTTTTCATAAAAAGTTGCATAATTATATTGCATTTGCAACTTTTTTTATTTAAAGTTGCAAATTTTACTATAAATTGCAATTTTTTTTATTAAAAGGTTACAAATAGCATATTATGAATCAAGGCAATAGTTTAGCATGCATATCATATCAAACAGCAACTAAAATGATTAGCAGCAAACATAATAGTCAATCAATCTAGCAATTATCATATATTCATCAGTCATGAAACAAAACACAGATTGTTTGGATGTCTAGGGTTTTGCATGGAATCAAAAGAACGAGATTCACAACATAAAACATGAACACTTACCTTAGATTGATATAGAGATTGTTCTAGGAGAATTGGAAAGATCAAGATTGAGGATGGAGAGTTGTGTTACAAAGCCCAAAATGATTAGAGAATGATTTGAGAAGAATAAACTGCCATACAATGATTTTGAGTGTTTTTAGGGTTAGGAGTAGTTTATTAAGGTTTCACAAATGATCTAAACACCCCCTAACTATATAACTTTCATACAAGGAGCACATAATATCATACAATTCACATTTAAAACACATAATTCACGTATGTGACAAACAACGTACAAATTTCATGTAAACCGTCCTTTTATAATTATTCGTGTTAGTCACCAATGTTCGAGAATCAACTTGTGCGCGTTCCGGTAATTCCCCGAGTTACCAATGTATACTCATTTAACTAACCCTAGTTAAATGTAATGCTATGAATGTATGTCTAAATTAACGGGGGCTAGCTTAAAGTAGTAACCTGAAGTTGCGGGTTGTCATAAATATGATTTATCCTATGAGGTCAATTTTCTCTCCCCTGAACCCATATAGGCATGTGAACAGGTTCCAATAGCTTCATGTCTTTGGCTTACATGCGATTAAAATACTGTTGGTAAATTATATCATCCGAGCTCCCTGTGTCGACAAGTATCCTCCTTATCTAATAGTCCCCAACTGTTGTTGTAATGATGAGCAGGTCCGCGATGAGGTTAAGACCAGACACATGTGGTTTTACGGTCATACCGATGTAAGGTCTCCTACCCAAGGATCTCACTCAGACAACATTCACCAGGTGTGCGGAATCCACCCAGCAATCACTACTGTATGGTATTGGATCAAGAAAGTGCAGAACAAGAATGATAAGAATGATGAATGACGTCACACACAGTAGTCGTCAATTCACACACAGTGACAATGATTAGGGTTTTCTTGAACAACAAACTTTCCACAAAAGAAAATCGTCGTGTATAACATATCACTAAGAGTTTATATACAATGGGAAGTCCTGACTACTAAAGTCAGGGCAGAGAAAGGCCCAAAGCCCAAAACAATACAAACCCTGACTAACAAATGCCTAAATTTGGACTATAGAAGAGGAACAAAGTCCTGACCAATAACTTCAACAAAAATCCAGACCAAAACATAAAGTTTTAAGAATTAGCATAAAAGACCCTTGAAGATTTAAGAGCCTGCACTTATCACCTAAAGTGCATTTACAGACTCCCCCTTGATCAGTGCGGGATCTTCAATGTAAAGCTTAAAATCTTCTCTTTGTTAACGCTTCGAGTACTTGCTGCCTAGTTTTTTCACACAGAACTGCACGACCTTGATGTATTGATCAGCTAACAGTTGATCTTCTTCAAAGGAATGCAACGGCAGACGTCTTAGCTTCTTCAAATGTTCCATCTTGAGAAGAACGATCCAGACGCACACAGCTTCTTCAAATCTTCCATCTTGTGATGAACGATCCAGACCTGAAACACTTAACACCGGATTAAGAATCTTAACCCCGGGGACACTCGGCCCAAACCTAGATCCCATAAATAAATTCCAATACCCCAGAATCAAAAATTGAAATATTAAATAACCAACATTTAATAATTTGTATTTCAAAACACGATCATTCAGAACAAGTTACTTCAAAACTTATACTTTTTGAAAAATATCACAACTTGGAACCGAATTTACCAAACACCTTTAAAAATGACGAAAATACCCACACACGTTTAGACGTATTTTGCACGACCGATTTTTATGAAAAGACTTATGTTAAAGTTACCAAACCTAGTGTTTAACACCTTATTAAAGAATATTCACAAGCCTTAGAGAATTTTCAGAATGATAACTCGCACATAGAAACAAGAAAGCAAAATATTTTTGTTGTTTTTCAATTTTTTGACTGAAAAAGAGGTTAAACCTACGAACGTATTTACACTAATTATCTTTTTGTTGATGCATTTTTAGTGTCTGTAACTAGTCTTGTTTTAACGATGTAATTTATATGGTCTTTTATTAATTATCGAGTCTGTATGTTATGTTGACCAAGTCAGATATCCTCCTATCTACTTGTGTACAACTTATTTGTCTCTTTTGGTATGTAATGTATTATGAACAATGCATGTTGCATTAAAGGGTAGTTTTGTCATTACTATGTTTAAATGTTGCTGATTGTTGCTGTCTGATAACAGGAACAAACGCAACAGTTGCAGTCCTCGACGAAACAGACTTCTGTTTCGTCGTAACACTTCATGGCGAAACAGACTTCTGATTCGTTGAAGGTCATGACGAATCAGACCTTGATTCGTCATGTATTGGGCTGTTCCAGGCCCAATGTCTGGCCCATGTTCAGATTCGTCAAACACTTCTTATACCCAACGCATTTATAAACACCCATAAATGTTTTTCCGAACAAAAACCCTTGAAAAACAGGTAATACCATTTTCAAAAACAAACCCCTGTTTTTGGTTATAAAAACCCACTAACAAATCAAAGCAAATCAAACATAGATAAACCTATATCTATCAGATTAGAATGAAAACATAAGAACATGCAACAACAACACCTATATAATCAAAGAAAACACTGTTTTCAAAGGGTTTCGGATGAAAAACCGAACGGTTCAAAGTGTTCAGAATGTAAATCAGTACAAGTTTCTACCTTTGAAGTTTGTAAAATTTTGATTAAAAACAGATGATATGAGCGATTTTGCAGAGAAACCGTAGGTTTGGGTTTTGGTTGTGTGAAGAAGAAGATAACTGATGTTTTGAAAAAGTGAACAAGTGGGACCTATATATATACTGCCTTGTTTCGACGAATCAGAGGATTCGACGAAACAGAAATGGGCCCGGCGAATCAGAACTTTGGGCTTGAACTTGGGCCTTAACTTTAGCCTGTTACGACGAAACAGAAGTCTGTTTCGTCGAGGACTGCAACTGTTGTGTTTGTTCCTGTTAACAGACAGCAACAATCAGCAACAAATAAACATAGTAATGACAAAACTACCCTTTAATGCAACATGCATTGTTCATAATACCTTACATACCAAAAGAGACAAATAAGTTGTACACAAGTAGATAGGAGGATATCTGACTTGGTCAACATAACATTCAGACTCGATAATTAATAAAAGACCATATAAAATACATCGTTAAACAAGACTAGTTACAGACACTAAAAAATGCATCAACACTTTTTGTGAAATCGGAGCAAAGGGATCATATCAGTTTTTCTGTCAATATCCAACATAAGAAGCATAGTTTTTAGTTTAACCTTTTACAATGATATTAACAGTTCAAGACGTTCAACGGTATTGTGGTCCACTTAAGCTTTAGCACGCTTTCGAACAATGTTTTTGAGATATGCTATTAAGTGTATTAATAACTGATTATAACTATGTTTACCCACCTCAGAATATACTCCCGTATCAAGGTATGCACGAGAGTTCATCTTACTGGTGAGTATACCATTTATCATTTGTTTTGACATATAAAATGATGTGAGATACTCACTTATTTTGAATTGAAAACAAACCCTATGTGATAGAATCACTTATTGATGAGGAACTTGATTTTCAGATGCATGAGGGCACAGGAGCAAGTCCGTGAACAGGTTAGTACCATCGTACAGACAAAGAGACGAACTTGACTCCCGCATAAAAGCTGTGATATATTATCACTTATTTTGTGGGACATGTGATTGTTTATCACTTATTGAGGTCGAATGCATCATGTATTACATACACGTTTGAATGATATTTACACGTATGTATGGAATCATGGAAGATCTAGACTTGCGTCCCCGTTGTTTTCGGAAAAAGAAGCAACCATGATACCCAGATGATAAACAGCATAAAGACCACGTATCTCAGAACCTCGGCAATCTATCAAAAGAAATTACGGTACCAAGACCATATATCCGAGAGATGTACCACACAAGTTACGCAGTTCAATATGTTTATATACCAAAAAACAGGTTCTTATTGACGCGTAAAACCTACCGAAGCAACGTATAATGAAGCTGTTACAGTTAACGGTTAATTTTATATATTCCTATAACCTGCACCGGATACGACTAACCGATGTACTATCATTTCCCTTATATCTCAACACGACTTCATTTTATATTTTTCAAATGTTTTTGTATTTTTCTTAAAATTTATCCTACAACTAAGTAAAATATTTTTGGAGTTTTTCAATTTTTGAAAAGCGGTAAGAACTATACAGTAAACATAAAATAAAGTTTCTATGCGAGTTTTGAAAATCATTTTACTCGGGGTTGATCATGCCAATCATTCGGACTAGATTTTCAAATCTTGCCCGATCGAATGTCTTCGTAAACAGGTCGGCAAGATTATCCAAGGTGTCTACCCTAACCACTTCTATTAAACCCTTCTCAGCACAGTCGCGAAGGAAGTGATGCCTAACATCTATTTGCTTAGTGCGTGAGTGATTAACTGGATTGTTAGTTATGGAAATGGCAGAGTTGTTATCGACAAGAATAGGAGTTCGAGTAAAATTTAAACCGTAGTCCCTCATTTGCTGCTGAATCCACAAGACCTGAGCACAACAGCTTTATGCAGCAATGTACTCGGCCTCGCACGTGGATAAAGAAACGGCAACTTGCTTTTTGCATTGCCAAGAGACAAGACGGTTCCCAAGAAGTTGTGCGCCGCCAGAGGTTGACTTTCTGTTCACTGGGCACCCTTCGAAGTCTGCATCAGCATACGCCAGCAAATCCAGACCACCTTCACCTGGATACCACAATCCAAGCTTAGGTGTCCCTTTCAGATATCTGAAGATACGCTGGACCGCTATCAAGTGAGACTCTTTCGGAGTTGATTGGAACCTGGCACACAAACAAACAGAAAACATAATATCTGGTCGTGAAGCAGTAAGATACATTAGCGAACCTATCATTGCTCGATATAGAGTCAGATCCACTTCAGGATCTTTCTCCTTATCGGGTGAAAGCTTGTGATTTGTTGGCAAAGGCGTGTCATACTTCGTCTGATGCACGTACGTCCCGGTTTTTTCTTGACTCACTTGAAGACCTAGAAAGAACGATAACTCGCCCATCACGCTCATTTCAAATTTTGACTTCATCACCGCCTCGAACTCACTACATAATTCTTCATTTGAAGAACCAAAAATTATGTCATAAACGTAAATTTGCACGATCAGAAAATCTCCCCCTTTCTTCAATATGAACAGTGTAGAGTCGATCGCGCCACACGAGAACCCTACTCCAATAAATTTCTTGATAAAGTCTCGTACCACGCCCGAGGAGCCTGATGGAGACCGTAGAGAGCTTTGTCCAACAGATAGACTTTGTTCTCAGACCCTGGAGCTTCGAAACCCGGTGGTTGGGATACATACACAGTTTCATTCAATTTCCCGTAAAGGAACGCACTTTTAACATCCAACTGATAGACTTTGAAACGCATATGTGCAGCAAAAGCTAGAAACAGATGAATGGCTTCCAGTCTTGCCACCGATGCATAAACTTCTGTATAATCAATTCGTTCCTCTTGATCAAAGCCTTGAACAACTAA
This sequence comes from Helianthus tuberosus, assembly GCA_030545235.1. Lineage (NCBI taxonomy): Eukaryota > Viridiplantae > Streptophyta > Magnoliopsida > Asterales > Asteraceae > Helianthus > Helianthus tuberosus. Next base: position 13,898,477 of record CM060354.1, on the reverse strand, counting down.
CAGTGCTTTGTTTCGGACGACAACACCCTTATCGTCTTTCTTGCACTTGAAAACCCACTTCGTGTTGATTGCATGTTGGCCATTTGGAAGATCGACCAAATTCCACACCTTTAACTTGTCGAACTGAGCTAACTCTTCATGAATCGCCTCACACCAAGAATTATCCTTCAGAGCCATCTGATAGTTCTTTGACTCTATCTGAGAGATAAAACATTCATGTAGGCTAAGATTATAGATTTCTTCCTTCTTGATAGCAGAGAACAGACACTGCATCTCTGAAATATTCCTTCGCGTTTGCACTCCCGCATTTGGATTCCCAATAATATTATCAACAGGATGATGAATATTTGTTCATGGAACTGGGATAGCCGGAGCTTGAATATTGTTTCCCAAATTCGATTGAATCTCCCCCTCAGCGTTTGCATTACTACTAGAAGCTTGGTCATTTCCATAAGACGCATTAACATTTGGATATGCTGAAAAATCAACGTAAAGATCACCACTTGTAGTTTGAGCAGTTGTATTGGGGATCTGCTTAGCAACAACTTCGTTTACGATCAAAGAATCAGTGACTGGAACATTCAGAGACACATTAGTAGGAATACTTGCTCTCCATCTCACATCCACTTCATCTTTGTTCACAAGATGTGTGTAGACAACCTTCGAATCCTCTTCTGAAACATCAGGAAGATCAAATGAATCAAATAGTTTATCATAATCGTAATCGCTTTTAGGACCGAATTCGGATGGTGGAGGATCGTAACTCAAAGGAGTTATATAAAACGCGATCTCCACTTTACGCTTCTTAACGCTATAAACGCGTTTGTTTGGAGTTCCATTGGCATAACCCAAAAAAAACCAACTTTTCCAACTTCCCCACATTTTAGGAGTATCTTTGGAGTGTTTGATAACACACTTGATCCCAAATGGTTGAAAACCTGATAAGTTCGGTTTCTTGTTTTCAAGCCATTCATAAGACGTTTTATCTTCTCTTTTGACCGTAAGCACATGATTTAACACATAACATGCAGTGTTTACCGCCTCGGCCCAGAAGAAAATTGGCAATTTTAATTCAGAAAGCATAGTTCAGGCCGCCTCAATTAGGGTATGATTCTTCCGTTCTGCAACTCCATTCTGTTGAGGAATATATGGAGCGTTGAACTGATGAACTATTCCCATTTCCCGATATAACTCATCCATATAATGATTTTTAAACTCAGTGTCATTGTCACTTCGGATTTTCTTAACAGGAAGTGAATAATTTTTCTCAAGTTGTTTGAACAAGTCTCATAAAATACCAGCAGTTTGGTCCTTTGTTTTTAAGAAAAATACCCACGAGTATCGGGAGAAATCGTCAGTGACAACTAGGCAATAGGACATCCCACCAATGCTAGCAACATGGATTGGGCCGAAAAGATCCTTGTGAAGCAATTCAAGTGGTTTTTGGATTGAGTTAACAGTTTTCGGTTTGTGAGGCTTTCGTTTGATTTTTCCTTTTTCACATGATTCACATTTGTTGTGCATATTGAAACTACGTAAAGGAACCCCTAACACTAAGTTGTTTTTCACTAAGTGGTTCATTTTTCGCAGATGCACGTGGCCCATTCTCCTATGCCAGAGATACGATAGATCTTCAGTCGCCTTCGAAAGTAAACATGTCACTGGAGCAGACGAGTTAACCAACGGGCGCATGTCCATGACATATGTGTTATTCACCCTTGGAGCACTCATTACGATCCAATCTTTGGGAACAGCAAATCCCGGACGCAAAACAAAGCAAGCTTTATCAGTGAACAACATCTTGTACTTGTTATCACAGATTTGAGAAACCGACATCAAGTTATGCTTCAGTTCTTCAACGTAGTTCACTTTATGCAACGTAATTTTTCCATTTGACACCGAACCTTCACCGGTGATGTAACCACCCTTCTCACCGGCAAAATTCACATAACCACCACGAATTTGTTTAAAATTGGTCAATAACTCTTTATTTCCTGTCATGTGTCTGGAACAACCACTATCGATATACCAAATATAGATATCCCTCTTCAGCTGCTCCTACACTCCCCAACAAGAAAATTTAGTTAGAGTGTGGGACCCAAGCCATGATGGTCTTGGGTCGTCCCTATTCGTCAACATAAGAAAACTCTTTGAAATAACCATCATCGCCTCTGTGTCCTCCATTTCCATTTGGGAAATTGTTGGAATGACTCCCCGTAAATCGTGGATTATATGGAGTTGACGATCTATTGGTATAACTAGAGTTTCCATAACCTCGTCTTCCATAGTTTTGGTAACCGTAATTTTGATTCCTGTGTGGCTCAAAATTCCTTCCAAATCTAGGAACATCATCGTGTCTTGAGAATGATCGTGGATGATTATCTGAATGTTGCCTTTGATTTGGAAATCGGGGGGGTGACGCATTTCGGTCATTCACAAATATGTTTTGTGCATGAGGTCTAAAATAGTTGGTGTTCGAACCTCCAGAACGTTGGTCATTCTCATGTGTTTGGAAAGTAACATGATTTTGTCGTCTGTGAGGGGTATTCTCACGAGTATCATGTCTTTGAGATGAACTTTCCGATCCTTCACCAAGATTAATAACAACTGGTTTCTCCCTAGGATCCTGATTTTGTTGTGATTTAACATTTGTCTTGACAACCGGTTTTACTTCTTGTTTAATAACTTTGTTTTTCTCAACCTTCTGATTTTTACCGGTTTTCTTTTCAACATTAATTGTTTCATTTTGCGTTTTTCAACAAAAGGTTTCTTTTGATCAGGATCAACATGGGATTTACCCTTGTCATTTGGACAATCTGCTGCTAAGTGTCCTTTCCCACGAGACTTATAACATTTGCGAACTTTCGTAGCATTCTTTGGACGTTCCTCATGACTGGTCAAAGATGATGAGTCGTTAGTGGGATTTTTCAAAATTTGATTGACAAACTGAGAGTTTGAACCTGTTTTGATTTTCTCTTCCTCTTTGATAAAATCTTCCCCTTTAACAAACTCAATTTTAGGGATATTTTTCAAATTACTTTTAGGTTTCCCACGTGACTTTGGTTTTGACTTCGCATTTTGAACTTGATTGAAAATTTCCAAAATTTTATTGCTTATCAAATTCTCAATGTTATCAAAATTTAGCTCATTTTTCTTTGTGACTTCGCTCACCTTCGACTGTTCTGAGTCAGAAGCCTCATCAGGCTCAGATTCTGACTCACTTTGCTGTTCAATCGTCAGAGGGGTCTTTGGCACAAAATTTGCCAATTCAGGATCAATGCTTGGCATCGATGTATAATTATGGTTTACCAGTGGAGGCACTTTCTTATAACCGATGTCGAACATTTCTTCCTCAGATTCTTTGAGACGTTGGCTGTTAATACAGAAATTCATCACTTCAGATGAATCCCCAAACTTTTAAATTTTTCGTTGCAAATCTAAAATCAGATTATCTTTTTCCAAAATGATTTTGTTCTTTTCCAAAACACAATTTTGGTTCATTTCAAGTTCAGATCTTAATTCCTAATTTTTAAGAGTTCCCTGTGCCACAAGTCTCTCAAATTCAGAGATATCATTTTTCAGCGCTTTTATCTTAATTCGGTGTTCGTTATCCGAATTAGACAAAACAACCTCTGGATTTTTCTAAATCTGCAACCAGATTTGTGTTGTGAAGTGCATATCTGTCAATCTTGGTGACAAACTCTACACATCTTGCACACCGCCTATCTACAGAAGTTGATTTTACCTTAATGCCAGCCATGAATGCAGATGCTTCATTTCCTACGGAGTCTTCTTCCAACCTCTTAGCTTTTGCATCCGAAAATTGCTGTGTCACACCCCGACCACGTAAAACAACAAAGCGTTGAGGAAACGTCGGGGAGTGTTGTAACAGAATTATCGTTTCATAACCATGGATACAAAAAGTGCTTCGTTTTATTGATAACATTAAACATTAACATTGTTTTAACACAGAACCAACAAGTTTTATATCGTCTATCATAGTTTTTATGTCACTAAAGCCTCGTCCAGATCCTATGTGACGTATGCATCCTAGATCGTCGATCAAGCAACAACACTTGAAACATATGTAAAAACAAAGTCAACAAAGAAATGCTGGCGAGTACATAGGTTTTATAAGGGTATCAGAATCATGGCCTGTTTACATATATTGCAATACCTCGAAAACCTTGTTTTTAAAAAGTGTATAATATTGCAACATGATTAACCAACTCAAATCAAAATGGTTATAATTTATAAAATCTCGTAGGCACGATTCTTCACCCAAAAGCTTTTTGTTTTAGAAAACCATCTTGTAAAACATCTTGTATAAACTCGTTAATAAAACACGTATATTATTTCGAAAACATCGTTGTGTGACATCGTTTCAATATCGTTTACCCAAGTGAACTAAATAACGCCACGGTATGTAATATGTTGAAAACACTTATATATAAGAAGTACCAGCGGCGTATCTACCATGTTTTCACCACATTACACCCGTCCCATTATCTAAACACTAGCCAAAAACCAATCGTTTACCCAAATCGTTTAACATCGTTTTCAAATCGTTACCAAATTGTTTACTCGTTTAAATCATCCTTGTTTTAATTGTGAAAACTTATATATAGTCGTCTCGCAAATAACATTCAAACCTCCGTGACTCGACTACCTCGTTCCTCACATCTCGTATTAACAAACCCCCAAAGGGTAAGTTAACAATTTCCGATTGTACGGGATTTGTCAGATCCTATGGTACCATAACCTAATACTGGTCAGTTCGGCCAAAATTAATGAATGTCATTCGTTATGTAACTACAACCAACAAGTTCGTTCACATTATCGAAATCGTTATTAGTTTAGTATAAATCGTTCTATTCCTTTTTTAAATCATCGTTTAAACCTTGGAAACATTTTGTACATATGAATCACCCCAAAACAATTGAAAATAGTAAAATAGGGGAACTATGTACTCACATAGTTACCACAAAAACATGTAAAAAGAGGGGATCTATGTACTCACATGTAGTGCAAGGTATCCTCAATCAATAGTACTTTAACAAACTCGAGTAAACCAGAGAAATCAAGTAGCACCTAGTAATTTAATCACTAGTCAAACAATAGACGCCTAAATCGGAAGGTCGGACAGAATGAGGTCTTGTAAACCAAATGAGTGTTGGAACTCGTGTGATATGGTTTAACAAGGCCCACATCCTAAATGAAACCTAACCTAAGTGCTTTCGACCCATCGCGACCCATTAAGGTAGCTTATGCTACTTTAACGCGTCGTTCGCGTGAAACCGTTCGAAACGCCTAACTAGTCCTATGATAAGTAAAATATGCCTCAACATGTTTAATATTGTTGTCTAATCAGTTTAGATACCAAAGGTGATGTTACATATGCTTAAAATGAATTTTGGCGTAAAAAGGACATTTTTGGTAATTTACCTAAGGCATATAAACTACCTATCATAAAACTACTTAAATGAAGCGACCATAAGGTATAACCTTGGAAGGTTATTCCCTATATACAATGGTCACCTAATGTGTTTGGTCAGATCCTAATGATCGACCAAACAGGTCGGGTTCGAAAGTATAAGCGATTGTTTAGATCGCTTACCTTTACGACCCTAGACAAGCACAAAACTAAAAGTGACGAGCTAAGCATGTTAAAACATGCTTAACTAAGTTAGAAAACAGGTTTGGTATGGTTTTGATACCCACAAGTAGTTTGGTTACAAAATACGTAAGAATACGTATTTTGGCCGAAACTACGACTCGTCACTGAGCCTAGATAACGTGGTAATTAGTAGGTATATTCACAAGGGACTATAACCATCGTGATTACGCTCACGTTATGAAGTTCAAACGAACTTCACATTGACCATAAACTGGTCAATGCAGAAAGTCAAACGCAGTTTGACTTTAACGCTAAAACGAATGAAAAGAACGAAAGAACACTTACAACGGGTCCAAGAATGGAAGTTTTGAATCCGAATATTCTCAGGTATGAAGTGTTAAACACATCAACTTAGAGAACAAATTCAGATTTCAAAGGTGTGGGTTTTGGGGTTGAGATCATGGGGGTATTTATAGATTTCCTTGAACCGTTAAGATCATTTATCGAAAATTGTGCTTCAATCTCATCCCTACACTTGTTTACTACCCCATGTGCATCAAAATGGCCCCCCATTATCAGGAAATGACATGTGCAAGGGAGTTATGAGTGTGTAACAGCTGAAAACAGGCTGGAAACAGCCTTCTGTTGTTCTGGGACATGCTTACGGACCGTAAGACCCAGAACCATACGGTCCGTAAGGACCTTGCAGGTCTGATACTTTCATATTTGATGCATTTTTGACACGTTTAAGCCCCGTTAACCCCATTTCAAAGATCTAAAATGAAGTTAAAGTATAGGGAACTTAAAATGTGCTCAAGAATATCTCGGATGTCGGTTCGTTTGGTCGTACGGTTGCGTTGTTCGGTTAATTACGACGGAAGTCGTAACGAACGCAAAAACAATCCAAATTAAGCGACGAATGAAATTTTATTATGCCAAACACTAAAATAAAATATTTTAATGCTTACATAAATTTTTGGAGGTCCGGATATATTCAGAACGTAAGATATGCGCGAAAATGCAAACTTATGCACTTTTTGACGCTTTTAGTCCCTGAATGAGCATAAAGTTTATTTTAACACACCGAACCCCTCAAAGCCTATTTCTAAGCTATGTAAAGGATATTTCGGGTATGTTTAACTTATGGTCATGTTCCGGAATGTTCGTTTCAGTTCAAATCGACATTGTTTCGCTGTTTGACACAAATAGTCCCTGCGATCGAACAAAGTTGATTTCGACAGACCAAACCATTCAAAACTAATTTCTAAGTTATGAGGAGGTTATTTAAGGTATGTTAAGCCTATGTCACTATTCCGGAGTGTTTGTCGCGTTATACTGACTGCGTTTACGCACCAGTTTGCGTATAACCTTCCAGAACGCGATTTAAAGCTTGCAATCGGAATCGAATCGAATTGAAAAATCACAAAACACAAATACACACATAGAAACACCAAAACACATATAATAACACCAAAGCACATTGTTTTATTAATAAACATCATTGTTTTACATCGTACATCGATTATAGAACACAGTTGTCACAGTCTCCCCTACTTTAGGAAATTTCATCCCGAAATTTTAATTAGAGGAAGCTTGTGAAAACAAATGCGGATATTTCGCCTTCATCTAGTCCTCACGTTCCCAAGTAAACTCTGGGCCACGTTTGGATTCCCAGCGAACTTTGACCAATCAAATCCGATTGTTCTTCAACTGTTTGAAAGCACGGTCCACGATCTCCACGGGTTTCTCGACAAAGTGCATTGTTTCATCGATTTGGATCTCGTCGAGAGGAATGTGTAGATCATCGTCAGCTAAACACTTTCGCAGATTGGACACGTGAAAAGTCGGGTGAATATTTCCAAGCTCTGGAGGTAGCTCCAATCGATAGGCAACCTTTCCAATTCTTTCCACAATCTTAAATGGTCCCACATATCGAGGTGCAAGTTTTCCTTTCTTTCCAAATCTCTCCACTCCCTTCCAAGGTGACACCTTGAGTAGGACACGGTCTCCGATTTGAAATTCTAAGGGCTTGCGTCGCATATCCGCATATCTCTTTTGACGGTTTCGAGCTGTCACAAGATTATCGCGGATTTTCTTGATTTTACCTGTTGTTTCTAGAACGAGCTCAGGTCCAGTAAGCTGAGCTTCACCGGTCTAGTTCCAACAGACAGGTGAACGACATTTTCGACCGTAGAGAGCTTTGAATGGCGCCATTTTAATACTAGCATGATGACTATTGTTGTAAGAGAACTCGATCAGTGGAAGATGAGAATCCCAATTACCACCAAAGTCGATCACGCATGCTCTAAGCATATCCTCCAAAGTTTAAATCGTTCTCTCAGATTGGCCATCTGTTTGGGGATGATAAGCAGTGCTTAGATTCAGTTGGGTTCCCAAAGCAGATTGCATGGCCTTCCAAAAATGAGATGAAAATCGAGCATCACGATCAGAGATGATATCCAAGGGAACACCATGTCGTGATACAATCTCGTCTACATAGATCTTGGCAAGCTTCTCAGCAGAGAAATCCTCATGGATTGGTAAGAAGTGAGCAGATTTTGTCAAACGATCAACTACAACCCAAATAGCATCGTGACCTTTAGACGTACGTGGTAACTTAGTAATGAGATCCATGGCAATGTTCTCCCACTTCCAAACCGGTATCTCTGGTTGTACAAGCAAACCAGATGGTCGTTGATGTTTAGCCTTGACTTTGAGACAAGTTAGGCATTTCGATACATACAAGGCAACATCTTTCTTCATACCAGGCCACCAGAACTTAGTACAAAGATCCTTATACATTTTATCAGCACCAGGATGGACAGAATATCGAGACTTATGAGATTCGTCCATCACTAATGTGCGAAGATCCTCTTGTTTTGGAATCCACAAACGATCCATGAAATAGAGTAAACCATCATCCTTTGCTTCGAGTTTAAGCTCAAGCTGATGTGGTAATTCCTTACCTATCAAATCTTGTGAAACACAAGATTGCTGAGCTTGAAGAACACGAGTTTGAAGATCAGATAGATTTCAAACAGAATGAAGCTTGACTCGCTCCTTTCGACTAAGTCCATCGGCTACGACATTCGCCTTACCAGGGTGGTAGCGAATCTCGCAATCGTAATCGTTTAAGAGTTCAACCCAACGACGTTGCCTCATGTTGAGCTCTTTCTGATTAAGAATATGCTGGAGACTTTTGTGGTCTGTGAAAACCACACACTTCGTTCCATTGAGGTATTGTCTCCAGATTTTAAGCGCGAAAACCATAGCTCCTAACTCGAGATCATGAGTCGTGTAGTTCTTTTCGTGAACTTTCAGCTGCCTAGATGCATATGCAATAACTTGACCTCGTTGCATAAGGACGCAACCAAGGCCTAAGTTGGACGCATCGCAATAGACAATGAAATCATCGCTTCCCTCGGGCAGAGATAGAACAGGAGCATTACATAGCTTCTGCTTCAGCGTTTGGAAAGCTTCTTCTTGCTTGGGTCCCCACTCAAAAGGCTTATTCTTCTGAGTCAAAGCAGTGAGTGGAACCGCAATCTTCGAGAAATTTGAAATGAATCGACGATAATAACCAGCAAGACCAAGAAAAGATCGAATCTCTGTAGGCGTCGTCGGTGTATTCCAGTCCTTAATAGCAGCAATCTTGGATGGATCCACATGAATACCCTGCTCATTGACTATATGACCCAAGAATTGAACTTCATTAAGCCAGAATTCACACTTGGAGAATTTAGCAAAAAGTTGTTCCTTCTTCAGGAGTTTCAATGTTAAGCGAAGGTGTTGCTCGTGCTCGGCTCGAGATTTTGAATAAATGAGAATATCGTCGATGAACACAATAATGAACTTGTCCAAATAAGGTTTGCAGACCCTATTCATTAAGTCCATAAAGATAGCTGGAGCATTTGTCAAACCAAAAGGCATGACAGTGAACTCGTATTGCCCATATCTTGTGCGGAAAGCAGTTTTTGGAATATCTTCTTCGAGAACACGAAGTTGATGATACCCAGAACGCAGATCGATCTTGGAAAAGCATGAAGCACCCTGCAGCTGGTCAAAGAGATCATCAATTCGAGGTAGGGGATATCGATTCTTGATGCTGAGCTTATTAAGCTCACGATAATCGATACACATTTGAAAAGATCCATCTTTCTTTTTCACGAAGAGGACAGGAGCTCCCCAAGGTGAAAAGCTCGGTCGGATGAATCCTTTATCTCATAACTCTTGAAGTTGTTTCGATAACTCTTGCATCTCCAACGGTGCAAGACGATAAGGTGCTTTTGCAATCGGGTTGGCATTGGGTTTAAGGTCAATATGAAACTCGACTTGACGAACTGGAGGCAAACCAGACAGTTCATCAGGAAACACCTCTGGATAATCCCGTACAATCGGAATAACCTGAATACTCTTGCTCTTGTCTTTCTCCTCGGTGACATGTGCCAGAAAAGCAACATATCCTTTTCGCAAATAACTTTGGGCTTCCATACACGACATAAGCTTCAAACCACCAGATGGCTTCTCGCCACGAATCTCCAGAACATCGCCAGAAGACAAAGGGATACGAACAATCTTATCAAAACAAACCACCTCAGCGTGGTGTTTGGTTAACTAATCCATTCCAATGATAATATCGAAGCTCCCAAGTTGCATCGGTGTGAGGTCAATAGGAAAAAGATGGTTATCAAGGTTCAACTGACATTTACGAATAACAGAATCGAGAACAAGAGGTTTACCAGTAGCAACTTTGACATATAAGGGTTTCCTCAGTTTGGTTCTAGGTATCGCAAGAAAAGGCTCAAAAGACAAAGAAACAAAACTTCTATCGGCACCAGAATCAAAAAGAATAGACGCAGGTCGATTGTTAACAAGAAACGTACCGTTAACCACTTCGTTGTCGGCCCTCGCTTCGTTTGCATTCAAATTGTACGCTCGCCCACGAGTGGGATTCACATTGACGTTAACGTTCGCATTCGGGTTTGCGTTAGCATTCGCGTTGGCATTCACCAGTCTCGGACAGTTGTTGCGGAAGTGACCATACTTTCCACAATTAAAACATGAACCCGGTGGGAATCTCACAGCATTCCCCTGACCCGGAGCTGGAACGTGAGTAACCTGATTCTGTCCCAAACGACAAACATTGGCCAAATGCCCAAGCTTACCACACGTCGTGCATTGTTTGCAAGCTTGTTGTGTAACGTGATGACCGTTGCAACGAGCACAATGAGGTGCGGTACCAGCATATGCCTTCTTTGCAGGTGGCTGAGCTGGTGGGTTCTGCGGGTTCTGAGCAGTCTGTGCTGTAACTGCAAAATTTTGGGCACCCTTTCGCTTCCTCGACTACTTCGATGACTCACCTTCCTTACCCTTACCCTTTTTCTTGTCCTTCCCTGAATCAGTCGCCTTCTTTTTATCGCCCTTGCGGGTGAGTTTACCCTTCCTGACTTGAGTCTCAGTCAGGGTAGCAGACAACTCGATTGCCTGACGAAGGGTAGTAGGATTAACACCGGTCACAATCTCCAGAATAGAATCGGGTAAACCATCGATATATCTCTCGATTGCTTTCTCCAGAGGGGTAACCATGGTGGGACACAATAGACTGAGTTCCCCAAAACGATCCGTGTATGCACGGTGTTCAGCCCCATCTTGCTTTAAATCATCAAACTCTCGCTCCAAAGCCCGAATTTCGTGACAGGGACAAAACTCCTTCATCATGAGAGCCCGAAGCTCTTCCCATGTTTGTGCCAACGCCACTTCGGCACCCCTGTCGCGCATAATACCATTCCACCAGGTAAGCGCTCGCTTCTCAAACACGCTCGAAGCAAATTCAACCTTACGCGCATTCGGACACTGCACATGTCTGAATGTGCTCTCGATACTCTCAAACCACTGCAGGAGCGTAGTTGCTCCTTGCGACCCAGAAAACTTAAGTGGCTTCGTAGTATTGAAATTCTTGAAGTTACACGGTGCATTGTTGTTGTTATTATTGTTGTTGAATATCTCGTGGACTTGGGTCACAACGCCGGGAAGCACAGCAGCCGCTTGCTGAGAGACCAGGGCTACGATTTCATCAATAGGGAAAGATTGTGCTTCACGTCGAGGAGGCATTGTCTAATAAGGAAACAGGAGAATCGAGTGAGGTTGAAAATTAGGAAAAACAAAAGAGGTATCGACAAAACACAAGGGAGGCGATCATTCGTTCGTTACCTTGAACAAACAAACGACACGCAGTGACTAATCAAAGTAAATAGGTCAAAAATAATGTATCGCGAAGACATGCTCGCCTATAAGTGAACACTCACCCCAAGAGTTCCTAGGTAAGAGTGACTGGTCCGATTATGTGGATTTGTACGAACACTCTAGCCTTAGACAGAAAACTCAGAGTACAGGCACTCACTCTTCCAGTTTGAACGTGTTCACATTATTTAGACCCAAACTTTGACGAGATTTTGAAAACTCAGAAGGCACTAAGCCAAAAATGAGTTAAACTGGAAGGGTTCAAAACTTTACAACAGAGGGTTCAAAACCTAGTAATCAATCATCCTAGAATGGATGATTAATTTTCAAAGCGGATTCGAAAATTGTGTTTCTCGTTGTGGTTATCACCTAAAGATAGGTGACGATTTTGGGGTCCTAGAAGTTATAGTCTAGGTCAAAGCATTACTAATAACCTAATTCCCTATAACCATTGGCTCTGATACAAACTCTTCTGTCACACCCCGACCACGTAAAATAACAAAGCGTGGCGGAAACGTCGGGGAGTGTTGTAACAGAATTATCGTTTCATAACCATGGATACAAAAAGTGTTTCGTTTTATTGATAATATTAAACATTAACATTGTTTTAACACAGAACCAACAAGTTTTATATCGTCTATCATAGTTATTATGTCACTAAAGCCTCGTCCAGATCTATGTGACGTATGCATCCTAGATCGTCAATCAAGCAACAACACCTGAAACATATGTAAAAACAAAGTCAGCAAAAAATGCTGGCGAGTACATAGGTTTTATAAGGGTATCAGAATCATGGCCTGTTTACATATATTGCAATACCACGAAAACCTTGTTTTTAAAAAGTGTATAATATTGCAACATGATTAACCAACCCAAATCAAGATGGTTATAATTTATAAAATTTCGTAGCCACGATTCTTAACCCAAAAGCTTTTTGTTTTAGAAAACCATCTTGTAAAACATCTCGTATAAACTCGTATATTATTTCGAAAACATCGTTGTGTGACATCGTTTCAATATCGTTTACCCAAGTGAACTAAATAACGCCACGGTATGTAATATGTTGAAAACACTTATATATAAGAAGTACCAGCGGCGTATCTACCATGTTTTCACCATATTACACCCGTCCCGTTATCTAAACACTAGCCAAAAACCAATCGTTTACCCAAATTGTTTAACATCGTTTCCAAATCGTTTACTCGTTTAAATCGTTTAAATCATCCTCGTTTTAATTGTGAAAACTTATATATGGTCGTCTCGCTAATAACATTCAAACCTTCATGACTCGACTACCTCGTTCCTCGCATCTCGTATTAACAAACCCCCAAAGGGTAAGTTAACAATTTCAGATTCAGTAGTTACCCGCAACACCCACACATAACCATGGGTATAGTGCAATAACGGGATTTGTCAGATCCTATAGTACCATAACCTAATACTGGTTGGTTTGGCCAAAATTAATGAATGACATTCGTTATGTAACTGCAACCAACAAGTTCGTTCACATTATCGAAATCGTTATTAGTTTAGTATAAATCGTTCTATTCCTTTTTTAAATCATCGTTTAAACCTTGGAAACATTTTGTACATATGAATCACCCCAAAACAATTGAAAATAGTAAAATAGGGGAACTATGTACTCACATAGTTACCACAAAAACATGTAAAAAGAGGGGATCTATGTACTCACAAGTAGTGCAAGGTATCCTCAATCAATAATACTTCAACAAACTCGAGTAAACCAGAGAAATCAAGTAGCACCTAGTAATTTAATCACTAGTCAAACAATAGACGCCTAAATCAGAAGATCGGACAGAATGAGGTCTTGTAAACCAAATGAGTGTTGGAACTCATGTGATATGGTTTAACAAGGCCTACATCCTAAATGAAACCACCTAAGTGCTTTAGACCCATCGCGACCCATTAAGGTAGCTTATGCTACTTTAACGCGTCGTTCGCGTGAAACGCGTTCGGAACGCCTAACTAGTCCTATGATAAGTAAAATATGCCTCAACATGTTTAATATTGTTGTCTAATCAGTTTAGATACCAAAGGTTATGTTACATATGCTTAAAATGAATTTTGGCGTAAAAAGGGCATTTTTGGTAATTTACCTAAGGCATATAAACTACCTATCATAAAACTACATAAACGAAGAGACCATAAGGTATAACCTTGGAAGGTTATTCCCTATATACTATGGTCACCTAATGTGTTTGATCGGATCCTAATGATCGACCAAACCGGTCGGGTTCGAAAGTATAAGCGATTGTTTAGATATCTTACCTTTACGACCCTAGACAAGCACAAAACTAAAAGTGACGAGCTAAGCATGTTAAAACATGCTTAACTAAGTTAGAAAACAGGTTTGGTATAAAAAAAATGGTTTTGATACCCACAAGTAGTTTGGTTACAAAATACGTAAGAATACATATTTTGGCCGAAACTACGACTCGTCACTGAGCCTAGATAACGTGGTAATCAGTAGGTATAGTCACAAGGGACTATAACCATCGTGATTACGCTCACGTTATGAAGTTCAAACGAACTTCACATTGACCATAAACTGGTCAATGCAGAAATTCAAACGCAGTTTGACTTTAACGCTAAAACGAATGAAAAGAACGAAAGAACACTTACAACGGGTCCAAGAATGGAAGTTTTGAATCCGAATATTCTCAGGTATGAAGTGTTAAACACATCAACTTAGAGAACAAATTCAGATTTCAAAGGTGTGGGTTTTGGGGTTGAGATCATGGGGGTATTTATAGATTTCCTTGAACCGTTAAGATCGTTTATCGAAAATCATGCTTCAATCTCATCCCTACACTTGTTTACAACCCGATGTGCATCAAAATGGCCCCCATCATCAGGAAATGACATGTGCAAGGGAGTTATGAGTGTGTAACAGCTGGAAACAGCTTTCTGATGTTCTGGGACATGCTTACGGACCGTAAGACCCATAACCATACGGTCCGTAAGGACCTTGCAAGTCTGATACTTTCATATTTGGCAGAACAGGCCCCTAAAGCCCCAAACTTGTTATTTGATGCATTTTTGACACGTTTAAGCCCCGTTAACCCCATTTCAAAGCTCTAAAATGAAGTTAAAGTATAGAGAACTTAAAATGTGCTCAAAAATATCTCGGATGTCGGTTCGTTTGGTCGTACGGTTGCGTTGTTCGGTTAATTACGACGGAAGTCGTAACGAACGCAAAAACGATCCAAATTAAGCGACGAATGAAATTTTCTTATGCCAAACACTAAAATAAAATATTTTAATGCTTACATAAATTTTTGGAGGTCCGGATATATTCAGAGCTTAGTACGGAGCTTAGTACAAGGGTAAAAAGGTCATTTACTACCTTTTTATACGCTACGTATGCATCTCTACGAAGCGTAAATAAAGGTCAAGAGAATGACCTTTATACCCTTGTATCATTGCTATACGAAGCATTGATACAAGGGTATAAAGGTCCTTCTGTTGACCTTTATATACGCTTCGTAGAGATCCATACGCATCGTATATAAAGATAGTAAATGACCTTTTTACCCTTGTAGTCTGCTCCGTATAGCCCAAAAACAAGGGCAAAATGGTAGTTTTAGGGAAGTCAAACTGCTTTTTGACTTTTGTATACGCTTCGTAGAGATCTCTACGCTGCGTAGAGGTTCTGATTTTAATCAGAGAAACCCCTACGCAGCTCTGTTCTTCCCCAAATCTCTAAAACACACACAGAGAGACATACGAAGGCGACTGTAATAATCGACCGTATACCACACGAATTCGAAGTATAAAACAGGTATTTACTCAACCTATTTAAGTAATTTTGATTTTCTTTTTGTATTTTATCCGTAAATTAGATGTTTTTTAGGTAAATTACGGTTTGGTTAGTGATTGAACTTTCGTAAATTAGGGTTTGGTTAAGCTTTGATTAGTGTTGATTTGTTTGACTTGTTAGGGTTTAGCCACTGAACACTCTGAACTTTCGTAAATTAGGGTTTGGTTAAGCTTTCAAACAGTTTTGAATGATGTTAGAACATGGATGTTTTTCTGTGTGTAGACAAAGAAAGAGAGTTGGTAATGGATTTGAAGCCACAAAATAGTAAATTTGAAAACCAAAAAAAGTTGCTTGGAATAGAAGTAAAAAGATAAACAGTGATGTCAACCCCTTTTCTCAAATCTAAAATTTTGTTGTTTATGATTGCAGATAATTGTTATAGTTAGCTTTGAGTTTGTGAAATTTGGTTCTGATTATAATAGTTTTTTTGTTTGTTTGTTAACATATCTGAATTTTGGGGTTTTTATTGTGAAGATGATTGATGTTCAATGGTTTTGACTTGTAATTATGACATGAAAATAATGGATCTGTAACTGTTTAATGATAGTCTCCAATGAGGATTTTGAATTTTGTTTTCAGATGAATTTTGTTTTGAATTGGCAAAGTTTTAACACGGGTTTTAAAGATTTATCATGAAAGAACAAGACTTATCTGATTGTTTGTTAATCGATAGGTTAAAATTTTTTATATCGGTTTTGTGTTTATTGATGTATTTTGGTAACTAAACAGACAAACATACTCACTAAATTACTCAAAAACTGATGAAGGGTTTAGGAAGGTGGGAAGAGGCAACGATTTCCTCTATCTCACAGGATAAAAAGGCTACTTCTACAGAGACCCTAACCGCAAACGGCTGCGAAATCGCAGCCGTTTGCGGCCGTGTTTGCAGCCGCGTTTGCAGCCGTTTAATCGCCCTTTACGGCTGCAAACGCAGCCGCAAACGGCTGCGATTTCGCTACCGTTTGGGGCTGCGTTTGCAGCCGTAAACGGGCGTTTAAACGACTGCAAACGCAGCCGCAAACGGCTGCGAAATCGCTGCCGTTTGGGGCTGCGTTTGCAGCCGTTTAAACGCCCGTTTACATTTCGCAGCCGTTTGCGGCTGCGTTTGCAGTCGTTTAAACGCCCGTTTACGGTTGCAAACGCAGCCGCAGAGGGGCATTTCTCATAAAAAATTATACATGAGAACATATATATGTTTTTTTAAACTTAAATTGTTTTTTTTTTAAACAGAAAACTGTTCTTTTTAAACAGAAAATATTTTTTTTTCGTTTTCAGGACGAGAAAGATGGAGGAAATGGATATAGAACAAACTAATCCGGAGCAGGCGCAACGGCAGCGGCGGGCGCGTCCACCGGCGGATCCTCTCGAGAATCACCCGTATTTGGAGTTTCCTCCGGAGTCCGATGCTGCTCTCCGTTGCGAGAAACTTCGGAAGATGCATATCGGTGAACATTTTGCGGTTTCTTGGAAAACCCTCCGGAAGCTCGATGTTGAAGATTGGGCGCGGGGGTTTGTTCCCCTTGATTCACCGTGGGATCGGTTGTTTGAGCTATCTTTTACGCCGAGCTACAGGGAGATACTGATCGAGTTTCTGTCGTCGTTCGAGTTTCATCCTCGTCGGCCAAATGAGGCTGTGGACCCCGCGCAGCCCCCTCCCCCGCCCGAGGTTTCGTTTCGCATGGCTGGCCAGGCGAGTTCTATGTCACTTGCACAGTTTGCGGTGCATAGCGGTTTGTATACGGAGGCTGAGATCGCTACGGATCTTTATACGATGGTACGTTTAACACAAATTTTGTATTGTTATTATTATTATTTTAATATATAACATTTAAGATTTAATATTAATTTAACGTTTAATAAACATTCGTGTAAACAGGGGTTGGTAATGGTTGATAAACCCACGCTTTTAGGGTTTTGGGCGACGATCGCGGACATCAATCATTGGGACCACCGACAATCCAAGGGGAGGGTTACGCTGATTGAAGATCCGCTCTTCAGGTACGTTAGTTATTATTATTTTAATAATAGTTAGTATTATTTAAGTAGAAAATGTATTTTTTTTAAACCTAAATTGTTTTTTTTCTAAACTATAAACTGTTTTTTTTAAACAGAAAACAGTTTTTTTAAACAGAATTTTATTTTTAAACAGATTTTTTTTAAACATAAGTTTTTTTTAATTATTTAGTCGAAGTCGAACCGTAAGGCGCGTAGGTCCCTAACGAGCTTCGAAACTAAGATCGTCGTTAAAATATAAAACTTCGATCTTAGTTTCGACGCTCGTTAGGGACCTACGCGCCTTACGGTTCGACTTCGACTAAATAATAAAAAAAAAATTTAACGACTAACTTAGTTTCGACACTCGTTGGGACCGTACGCGCCTTACGGACGACGTCCACTAAATAATAATTTTAGTCGACGTCGTCCGTAAGGCGTTTAAGGTCCTAACGAGCGTCGAAACTAAGTTCGTCGTTAAAATATTTTAACGAATTTTAACGACGAACTTGTTTCGACGCTCGTTAGGGACCTACGCGACTTACGGTTCGACGTGGACTAAATAATAAAAAAAAATACAATTTAACGACGATCTAAGTTTTGACTGTCGTAAGGCGCGTACGGTCCTAACGAGCGTCGAAACTAAGTTCGTCGTTAAAATATTTTTTTTTAGTTAGTCGAAGTCGAACCGTAAGGCGCATAGGTCTCTAACGACCGTCGAAACTAAGTTCGTCGTTTTATATTTTAACGACGAACTTATTTTGACGCTCGTTAGGGACCTACGTGACTTACGGTTCGACATGAACTATATAATAAAAAAATATAATTTTAACAGAAAACTGTTTTTTTTTTAAACAGTTTTTTTTGAACATAATTTTTTTTAATTATTTAATCGAAGTCGGACCGTAAGGCGCGTAGGTTCCTAACGAGCGTCGAAATAAGATCGTCGTTATTTTAACGACGATCTTATTTCGACGCCCGTTTAAACGCCCTTTACGGCTGCGATTTCGTTGCCGTTTGCGGCTGCGTTTGCAGCCGTAAACGAGCGTTTAAACGGCTGCGAAATAGGGGCGTTTCTCATGTATATTTTTTGTTATTATTTAGTCGAAGTCGAAACGTAAGTCGCGTAGGTACCTAACGAGCGTCGAAATAAGTTCGTCGTTAAAATACAAAACGACGAACTTAGTTTCGACGCTCGTTAGAGACCTACGCGCCTTACGGTTCGACTTCGACTAAATAATAAAAAAAATATTTTAACGACGAACTTAGTTTCGACGCTCGTTAGGACCGTACGCGCCTTACGAGCGTCAAAACTAAGATCGTTGTTAAATTATATTTTTTATTATTTAGTCCACGTCGAACCGTAAGGCGCGTAGGTCTCTAACGAGCGTCGAAACTAAGTTCGCCGTTTTATATTTTAACGACGAACTTATTTTGACGCTCGTTAGGGACCTACGTGACTTACGGTTCGAGATGGACTAAATAATAAAAAAAATATAATTTAAACAGAAAACTGTTTTTTTAAAACAGTTTTTTTTTTTAAACAGAATTTCTTTTTAAACAGAATTTTTTTTAATTATTTAGTCTAAGTCGAACCGTAAGCCGCGTAGGTTCCTAAAGAGCGTCGAAAAAAAAATGGTCGTTAAAATATATTTTAACGACCATCTTATTTCTACGCCAATTTAAACGCCCTTTACGGCTGCAAAAGGCTGCGATTTTGCTGCCGTTTGCGGCTGCGTTTGCAGCCGTAAATGGGCGTTTAAACGGCTGCAAACGCAGCCACAAACGGCTGCCAAATCGATGCCGTTTGGGGCTGCGTTTGCAGCCGTTTAAACGCCGGTTTATGATTGCAAACGCAGCCCCAAACGGCTGCGAAATAGGGGCGTTTCTCATGTATATTTTCTTTTTATTATTTAGTCGAAGTCTAGTGGTAAGTCGCGTAGGTCTCTAACGAGCGTCGAAATAAGTTCGTCGTTAAAATATAAAACGACGAACTTAGTTTCGACGCTCGTTAGAGACCTACGCGCCTTACAGTTCGAATTCGACTAAATAATAAAAAAAATATTTTAAAGACGAACTTAGTTTCGACGCTCGTTAGGACCGTACGCGCCTTTCGAGCGTCGAAACTAAGATCGTCGTTAAATTATATTTTTTATTATTTAGTCCACGTCGAACCGTAAGGCGCGTATGTCTCTAACGAGCGTCGAAACTAAGATCACGCGCCTTACGGTTCGACGTGGACTAAATAATAAAAAAATATAATTTAACGACGATCTTAGTTTCGACCCTCGTAAGGCGCGTAGGTCCGTTACGCGCGTCAAAATCCGTAACGAGTCAAAAACATATTGTTTTTTTATCCTTATTTAGTCGATGTCGTCTGACTATTATTTACTGACTGGTTTCCATTTATGCAGGTATTTGCAAAAAATGATTTCCACTTCGATCACTGCTCGAAACAAATGAGGGGAGTGGTGTACGAGTGGTGACTTGTTTTTCTTATATTGCCTCTTATACAAGAGGCCGTGCGCTCTCGCCTACGGGTTGGCGCAGTACTTCGCCTCCGCGCATCATCGACAGGAGCGCGGACTACTATTCGGCGGCGCCTACGTGACCAAGATAGCCCTTTTGTTGGGCTATAATCCGGAGAATGACCGCGGCCGTGTAGGCCCTGCGACACAGCCGAAGCGGATGGGGATGAACACAGTTAACGGAATGCAAATTACCAAAGACTTCCCATGCGGGAAGCGGTTAAAGAAACTGGACGGCACGCAATACGAGCTTACACAGCTGTCGGAATAGTTCCCTCCGGTATATCCCCCGCACGATCCGGAGGCGCCGGAGCCGCATGAGCCGGCAGTCGTTATTCCGCAGCCACCACCGCCGCGTGGACCACCCGGGCGCCTCAGTTCCCACGCCATGTTTGGCCCGGTCCTGACCTATCACATCAGCGGCTGCTTCGGTACGTTGAAAGGAACAACTATCTGTTGGAGTGGGTGGCTGCGGCGCTGCAGCAGCAGCGACAGCATGACGGGTTACCTCCACTACCCTTCATTACGGATGTTGAATGGGATCAGCATCAGCAGCAGCAGTATCAGCAGCAGCAGCATCAACAGCAGCAGGAGCAGCAGGAGGAGTAGCAGCAGTAGTATTTTATCATTTTGTTATGTATGCACAAACTTTTCTTGTATATATCAAACTTTTGGTGTAAATGGTTTAACATATTCTGAAAGGTTATATACTATGCTGTACATATAAAATTCTGGAAGTTTAACATGTTCTGTTATACATATAAAATTCTAGAAGGTTATATAAAATTCTAGTGTGCATATAAAATTCTGGAAGTTTATCATGTTCTGTTATACATATAAAATTCTGGAAGGTTATATATGCTGCGTATTGACCTATACGCAGCGTATATAAACCTGGTAAAAATTTGATGCTTCAAACCTACACAAATGACCCCAAATTTGCAGATGTTTTATATACGCAACGTATTGAGCTATACGCAGTGTAGACACACCTTGTTTTCTGTGCAATGATTGGTTATCCGGCACTGAGATCTATGGTTTATCTACGCTGCGTATAGGTCAATATGCTGCGTATAGGGTTAACCCTATACGCAGCGTAGATAAACCCTAATTTTACTAGGGTTTGGTGTGCCAATAGGTACATTGGTGTGCCAATAGGCACACCAAAAAAAAATGAAACTCTGAATGATTTTAATAACAAGAACTCGGACCTTTTAAAGATTTAAAAAAGAAACTCTGAAGCGTTAGAATTAAACTCTGAAACCCTCTTTTTTTTAATAATAATAAAGAAAGAAAATTTGGATCTTCTGCTAGAAACTCTGACCGGTGATTAAAATCTGAACATTTTTAAACTCGGACCTATTAAAAACTCGGACTCTAAGAAGATAAACTCGAACCTAATAGAATAACTCTGAATGAATTCTAAAAAAAAAAAAAAAAAAAAAAAAAAAAAAAAAAACCCCTCTGAATATCTAGTAAGTGATTTTTCAAAGAAAATCCTGAATATCATACAAGGTTCCAGGCGTTCGATATGGCGTTTTACCCCTGTAGTTTTTTCCGCGCTGAGCATGTTCACGTCATGCTGCCTTTTATTTGCCCCCTTTTCATTTTCTTCTTTCCCTGGCGCAGACCTTGCTTTATGTCTTTCACCAAATGAACTAGCTAGCTTGCCTGCTTTTACGTAATACTCGATTTGCTTCTTTAGTTGGTAGCAATATTAGTGTCATATTCGTTCCCCTTATGATACTCGTAGTACTTAGCGAATCGGGTTATACCTCGTCACAAAGTACATTCAATAATAATATATGAGAAGGTACGCTTAGAACAAACTTATTTTTTAACATTTACAACTAAAAGATACTATCTTGTTTTTTTTTTTTTATGAAAACAAAATATTTCTTGTTGTTTTAATTAAAACGAACACAACAAGTTAACTATTTTGAACTTTAAGTTATATCTGATTTAAAATACCTTTTATGTTGTTAAAACTACCTGTGACGTTATCAAATTTTTAGGGCATTTACATCCCTTTCATATTTTGAGGGTGTTCTTTATATTATAGAAAAAAAAATGGTTATAAGTGGTTGTGAGTGGACGAGAGAGAGAATATGTTACTTTTTATCTGTATATTTGAGCGGACACTCTTCACGCACTATATTTTTTTAATATATTATGAAATGGTAAAAGATGATCTTGAGAATACTGCACCCAAGGATGAGGTAAAAGATGGTCGTGACAATACTGCTTTCTTTTACGTCGCACCCAAGGATGAGGTAAAAGATGATCTTGAGAATACTGCACCCAAGGATGATGTAAAAGATGGTCTTGAGAATACTGCTTTCTTTTACGTCGCACCCAAGGATGAGGTAAAAGATGGTCTTGAGAATACTGCTTTCTTTTAGTCGCACCCAAGGATGTGGTAAAAGGTCATCCCTGGAAACTTCCTATCTTTAATGGCTCATGCAAGGATAAGGTAAAACATCATCACCATTATGATGCATCCCAAAATCAGCCAAAAGATAATTCACTTGCAAAACCTTTCTTAGAAAAAGATTTGCATGAAGGCAAAGAATTCAAGTTGCATTTCATGAAAAATGACCAAAAAACTGCATTTCTTCCTAAAAGCATCTCTGATTTGATACCCTTTTCATCAAAAAATCTTCCCGAAATCTATAATAGGTTTTCAGTTAAACATTACTCAATGGAAGCCAAAATGATGAAGCAAACAATTGATATATGTGAACAAAAAGGCATCGAAGGTGAGGAAATATTTTGTGCAACTTCATTAGAATCCATGATCGATTTCGCTACCACAAAATTAGGTAAAGAGGTGAAAGCTCTTTCAACAGAGGTGTACGCTAAAGATGCTACCCCATCACAAAACTACAAGATTGAGTCGGTCAAAAAGCTTAATGCAAATAAACTTGTGGTTTGCCACAGGCTAAACTACACATATGCTGTCTTTTATTGCCACATAAGCGTTGGTACTGAGTCTTATGTGGCTTCTTTGGAGGGTGCTGATGGTACCAAAGTGAAAACCGTGGTGATTTGCCATACTGATACCTTAAAATGGGACCCGAAACATATAACATTTCAATTGCTTAAAGTTACTCCGGGAAGTGCTACGATTTGCCATTTTCTACCTGAAGATCATGTTCTTTGGGTACGCTCTAGTAAAAAAGAGACACAATATATGTAGTGTATGATGGTGTGTGCTTTAACTATGACCGGTGATGCTACGGATCTTAACTTTCGTTATGTTTGTGTGTTGTATCAGTTTGTATTGAAAATAAAATAAAACTGTCCTCGTGATTACATATGTATCCCCTTGACATTTTCTAAGTTATTAAAAAAGGTGATGACACTAGTTGTTAACATATAATCAATTTAATTTCACGTGTTTCAATGGTTATTTGCTGATGAATATAAACCAACTTACTTTCACCTTACTAACAGTTTACCAGTGGTGGATCTATCTTGTAAGGAAGGGGAGCAAAGGCCCCTGTAGTTAACTTTGAAAAGTTTTTTTAAACCAAGTGTGTGAGACATCCCCAACATCTTTATAGCACTTTACAGGCGGTGTCCTTTTTTTCAAATGTTGACAGGCGGTGTCCTTTAGTAGGTATTTTGTTGCAAGTTTTGTCCTTTATCTTTATAGTACTTTACAGGCGGTGTCCTTTTTTTCAAATGTTGACAGGCGGTGTCCTTTAGTAGGTATTTTGTTGCAAGTTTTGTCCTTTACATCCAACTCAGTTAAAAAACTCAGTTAATTTGTGACACATGATAAGCACATGAGGGTAATTATGTCTTTTCCACCCCACCACTTCATTTCCCCACTTTTATAATCCCTCAGAAACCCTAATTTCCTTCATTCTTCTCCATCTCTTTCTCTGTTATATCTCCTTCCCCCTGATTGTTCATCATCGCCATCGATTCATGCCCATTCATTGTTCATCATCACCATCGAATCTAGAAGCCCGTTTTTTTTTTCAATCTTCAAATCCTTTGAATCTGATTTAAAGCTATGAATCTGAGATCGAAAACCCACAAATTAGATGCTATGAATCTGGTCTTCAGGTGGGGCAGGCACCGTAGGCGGTGAAGATGCTGGTTTCGGTTAAATGCTGAGCTGATCCATCCATCCCCAAATCCTTTTTTAGAATTATATATTCCCAGATCCATCCTCAAATCCTTTCAGATGTCCAAATTCATCTTTCATAAATTCATCTTTCAACAGTCAAAATCCATGGGACTGAAGAACCTATTCCACCGGAAAAAAGAAATCCGGCACCGACAACAGCCACAACGACGTCATTTCACCGTCCGTCAACAACTCTGCATCCAGATCGAGATCGTCGTTTTACCGTCATTTCACTTGAAGCCCTAATCGAACCACCCACCTCCGACCTGGAAATATGATCCGTTTATGATTGGAAAGTGGAATTGGTAATTGGGTTTTGTTCAATTTTGTTGTTTTGATGATTATTGAAGTTTGAAAGTCATGAATGATTGTTTTGTTCAGTTTGTTGTTCTGAAGAAAATGATCCGTTTATGATGGTTTTGTTCAGTTTGTTGTTCTGAAGAAAATGAACAATAGTTTCTTAAGTTAAGATTTTGGTAACATTTTTTGTGGGTATGATTAAAAGACAAATTAGTGATTTGGGTTTGTAAAATTTTGAAAATTAAGGCATTATTTAATGTTTTTGTTATGATTAACAAATCCTTTTTTTCAAGAACTGCTAGTAATTGTTCGATGAAATTGGAGATTGATGAAAATTGGGGGAAATTGGAAACTTGCCGGTGGTGGTTGATGATGGCAGGTGGTGATTCAGGGTGGTGAACGGTGGTGCTTGATGGTGGTGGTTGCAGAAACATAAAGATATAATAATAATAATAATAATAATAATAATAATAATAATAATTTTTAAAAATATTTTTTTTATTCTTTTAAATAATATAAATAAATGGGTAAAAAGACTAAAATACCCTTGGGTGACAAGATTTAACAAGAAAATCTGACTAGGTTAAGCTTAAAGGACAAAACGTGTAACAAAATTCCTTGTAAAGGGCAAAACTTGTCAACATTTGAAAAAAAGGACACTGCCTGTAAAGTACTATAAAGATAAAGGACAAAACTTGTAATTTTTTCCAACATCAAATTCTATGAGGTGTAAGTGGGTGTTCTCTATTTATAAAAAAGCGGGTGTAAGTGGTTCTGAGTGGAGTAGAGAGAAAATGTTACTGTTTATCTGTATATTTGAGAAGACATTGTTCACCATCTATAACTTTTTAATATATGGTTGTGAATAAGGAAGAGAAAAAAATAGTGATAAAGGTATAAAAAACTATTATCTAACTGAATTAAGATAGAAAATATAGTAGTTGTTAGTGTAATACTGAGATAGAAATAGTGGAAGGAATGTAAATGCTCTAATTTTTCAATTCTTATTAGACCATGAGGTGTGGGGCGTGGGTTGGGGAAGCCAAGCAACGCCGATTTAGCCACCCCAGGCCAGCGTGGGTTGTGGCGTTACCCGCTGGCGTGGCTATGAAGCCTGGCGTGAGGTGTGGGAGATGACGTGGATGGCTGGCTGGGCATATTTGACCCAAAAATAAGCCACGCCACCCCACACCCAAAAAAAGCAACGCCCAGCCAAGCCACACCATGTGGAGCCTACCTTCGCAACATGTCAACCCAAGCCGCCCACACCCAGAGTCGTAGTTTTTAAGCGTGTGAGTTTAGAATTTTATAGCGTTAAAGGCATTCAAAAGGGGCACTGTTGGTCTTAAGGGCCCACCTAAAGAAAATGAGATAGAAAAATGAAAGAGTGAATTATAAGTTTTGTAATTTATCTTTATAGCAAATTTTAAGCGTATACCAAATTTTAAGCGTATACCAAATTTTAAGCGTTGTTAATTTGTTTTTAAAATATATATGTTTTGTACTTAATGTTTCAAAATGTTATACAGTTTGTCCTTTAAGTTGAACCTGGTTAATTTTAACCATTAAGTGAAGGGCAAATTCGCCATTTTTCTCATTTATTTAACAAAACCATTTAAATAATTAAAACAAAATGAATATATATATATATATATATATATATATGGTAAGGTTCATGCGAGAACCACCTTTATTGCGAGAACCGCGAGAACCAATGTGAACACAAAATAAAATCTAAAAAAAATCAAAAAAACACTCAAAAAAAAATTTTAAAATATTTTTCTTCAAAAAATCGCTATATTTTGTTACCATTAAAAAAAACCTTTTTTTTTCGAGTAACAGTTATCCATGCACATGTGCATATGTATCATTACTTCGACAAATTCGGTAATACGTTATCAGGAATAGACAATTGCACTTTAATTTACAATACCTTTCGTAATACACTACTTTTTACATTACCAATATTCAAAATGCACATGTGCATCATTAAGTATAACCATGATATAACGTGTTTTGGTACAAAAAGTTTATGATTTTGAATGGAGAGTAGGCCCATATACATGTTTTTTGGTTAGTTATATCTAGTGGTTGATGGTTTGGTTAAAGTTGTCAATTTATGATGTAATATGTTGATTGAATGGTATAAATTGTGTTTACATACATGTAATAAAGTGAAAATATTAGTAATGGTATTATATTATGGATGGTAGGAGGTAATGGTATTGTATTATGGATGGTAGGAGGTAATGGTAGTGTATTATGGATGGTATGATAGATGAAAGGGAAAGTGTATTCAAAGTAGTGTACCAAAACACCCTATTTCATGTTGATGCATATCGATGCACATGTGCATTTCTAATATTGGTAATGTAAAAAGTATTGTATTACACATGGTAGTGTAAATGAAAGTGCTATTGTCTAATAGTTGTAATGAATTACGAAATTTGTTAAAGAAATGACAAAAATGCACATGTGCATGTTTGTGTATTATGGATGGAATGATAGATGAAAGAGAAAGTAGTGTACCAACACACCTTATTTCATGTTGATACATATAGATGCACATGTGCATTTCTAATATTGTTAACGTTAAAAGTAGTGCATTACACGTGGTGTTGTAAATGAAAGTGCAATTGTCTGATATTTGTAATGAATTACGGAATTTGTCAAAGAAATGATACAAATGCACATGTGCATGGATAACTGTGACTCGGAATTTTTTTTTTTTATTTTTCTTATTGTAAACAAAATATAGCGATTTTTACAAAAAAAAAAAATGGTAAAAAAAATATTTTTTTGGGTGTTTTTTTAGATTTTTTTAGGTATTACTGTTTGTGTTCACACTGGTTCTCGATGTTCTCGCAATAAAGGGTGGTTCCTGACGGATCCTTCTCCTATATATATATAGATGCATATGAAGAAAACCTACTTGAGTTGAAAAAAAAAAACTCAAGAAAACCCTATGAATATTAGTTGTTAACATATAATCAATTTAATTTCACGTGTTTCAATGGTTATTTGCTGATGAATATAAACCAACTTACTTTCACCTTAATAACAGTTTACCAGTGGTGGATCTATCTTGTAAGGAAGGGGAGCAAAGGCCCCTGTAGTGGGTGTTCTCTTTTTATAAAAAACGGGTGTAAGTGGTTATAAATGGAGGATAGAGAAAATGTTACTTTTTATCTGTATATTTGAGGAGAGATTGTTCACCTTCTATAACTTTTTAATATATGGTTGTGAATAAGGATGGGAAAAAAATAGTGATAAAGGTATAAAAAACTATTATTTAATTGAATTAAGAGAGAAAATATAGTTGTTGTTAATGTAATAATGAGATAGAAATAGTGGAAGGGATGTAAATGCTCTGATTTTTCTATTCTTGTTAGACCGTGGGGTGTGGGGCGTGGGTTGGGGAAGCCAAGCAACGCCGGTTCAGCCACGTCGGGCCAGCGTGGGTTGTGGTTTTGCCCGTTGACGTGGCTATGAAGCCTGGTGTGAGGGGGGGAGATGACGTGGATGGCTGGGACTGGTTGGGCATATTTGACCAAAAAATAAGCCACGCCACCCCATACCCAAAAAAAGCCATGCCCTGCCAAGCCACACCATGTGGAGTCCACCTTCGCCACATGTCAACCCAAGCCCCCCACACCCCAGAGTCTTAGTTTTTAAGCGTGTGAGTTTAGAATTAGAGGGCGTTAATAACATTCAAAAGGGGCACTGTTGGTCTTAAGGGCCCACCTCAAGGAAATGAGATAGAAAAATAAAAGAGTGAATTATAAGTTTTGTAATTTAACTTTATACCAAATTTTAAGCAGTGTTATTTGTTTTTAAAATATATAAGTTTTGTGCTTAATGTTTCAAAATCTTATACGGTTTGTCCTTTAACATATATAAGTTTTGTGCTTAATATATAAATTTTAACCATTAAGTGAAGGACAAATCAGCCATTTTTCTCATTTATTTAACAAAACCATTTAAATAATTAAAATAAAATGAATATATATATATATATATATAACCACCATTGATTAAGCTTGATGGATGGCTGAGATTCATTTTGGGCCATTAATGGATTTTGAATCCCTTTGTGTCAATTTTTTAATATATTTGATGTACGTAGAGAGGGCAATATGGGAAATGTTTAATATAATCTCTTAGAAGAGACAAAACTCTGCATGGGTGTAAGAAACTTTACATCAGCTGCATCATTACCCCTAATCCTAAAACCCTACACCAGTCTACAAAATTTCAAAAAACACAAAAATCACCGGAGACTCACAGACCCTCATAGTCTTCAAAATTTCCTAAAACACTCTCATAGTCTTCAACACCCCCTCTCAAATTAACCCCAAAATCACCGGAGAGTCACTCTCTCTCATCATCTTCATCAAACGGATAACTTCAACAACCACCGAAACACTGACTCTCTCTCGTAATCTTCATCGGCTGATCCTGATTCAACAATCACCGAACTCTCACTCTCTCATAATCTTCATCAAACCCCCTCAATATACAGACACAAAGCATAAATCGAGTGAAAAAGTTGTTAAGATATTGAACAATCGACGCAGATTTTCAACAATCACCGAAGAAATCAACAGTCGCCGGAAATTTTAGGGCTCCGGTGCGTCGGTTCAGGTGCGTCGCTCCGTTCCTTTAATCAGTTAAGTTAGGGTTTTTACTTTCTTTTCAATAATCTCAAAATAGTTAGTTTTCAATAATGTCTTCACCTCATCTGGTGCAATTGAATTAAGTTAGGGTTTTTACTTTCTTTTGATTATCTAAGGGTAAATTAGAGTTACAGTTTGCCCTAGTTTTTTAGTCTGGTGCGTCATAACACTGAACGATGTAAAAGGAATGGACTTTTTCGGGTTTATGTTCTGGAAATAACATCTGGGTTTTCTTAAACACAGGGTTCCTTCCCAAAGATTTCTACCATTTGCATAGCCTGTGTGTCGACTAAACTGGTTTGTTTTGGGGGGTAAAAAGAAGGTTTTTTTATAGTTTTTGGGGCTTTATTTATGTAGAATCCGGGCTTTTATATACAGGTTTGGGTGTTGTTTCATACACATTTGGGTTTAAAAAAATTACATACAGTTGTAGATAAAACTATAGATTTGTTGTTTGTGTATTTTTTATAAGGGTTATGATTTGTTGTTAATGTTGAATAACAAAAAGTGTTTGTGTGTGGTTTACAAGAAAATATTCTATTGAAAAAAAGATTTTGCTTTTGTTCATAATGGATTTCGATTGGAAACAAAAGGGAAAAAAAACATTTAATTATGGTGTGGATGGTGTGGATATATGTCATAACACTGAACGATGTAAAAAGGAATGGACTTTTTCGGGTTTATGTTTGTAAGTACTGAACATTACATTTTTTTGTAGTATGTGTTTCTTGCTTTTATTTGATTGAGAATAAATTACACTAATAGTCTGTAATTAGAAAAAACGGCTATTCATGGTTTATCAATACATAAATGAGAAATCATAAATAAAATATCAAGAATTTTGGGGATAATAAAAACTATATAGCATAAATATTGTCCGAAGAATGTTCGTCTGGGGAAAAAATCTTTGCTTGCTATAAATTGAAATGGGCCATAGTGATCTATTAGTGAATGTGGTTCGGTATTTATTACCTATTGGACGTTTGTCTGGGTTATAAAAGTGAACTGGAGTATAAATAGTTAGCCTCTTAAACTGATGCTTTGTTGGATTACGTGATAATTTGCAGACATCCGCTGTTACAACTAAAGATCCAAGGAAAAAATGAGCCCAGGTGTTTATAATTACAAAACCTGTGATAAATTATGCTTACGCATTAAATTTGATGTTAGTTTATTAATGTTGTTTACAATTAACAAAATACAGCTGAAAAGACTCGCCGTACACCGGTTGTCGAACAAGAGGAGGTAAAAAAGTTTTAAAATTAGTCTTTTTTCTTTTTATTGTTAAGACATATATTTTGTAAAAGTTGTTAATAGTTTGCGATTTATATAAAACTCGTACAAATATAGGTAAGCAAGCGCATCGGGATAAGAAATTGCAAAAAAGAAAGCTAATAAGTACGTACAAGCGTTTTTTTTTCTTTAGCTTGTCTTATAATTTTGTTTTATATAAATAATAAAACAAAGTTGGTGTCTCAGTTTCACCAGAGAGTGATTTGGACACCCCCGGGGAAAACATGAAGAAAATAAAAAAAAAGTATGTTTTTTTTTATTCTATAGACGTTTCTGCGTTACATTTTTTTATAACTAATATTTATGTACATTAACTTTGTAAAAACACTCTAAGCTGATGGCGATGCGGGCGGGCCAGCAACACGTACTAGAGCAGATACATAACTGTTTTAGACGTGATCTTTAGGAATCTAAATAAATATATGTTTCAATACTTTAATGCTAATTGTTAATAAAATGTATATTTACATGTCAACAATCACGGGCGGATAGCAAAGCAAAGAAAATTGTGAAAAGAAAATTAATAGGTATGTACACACAACTTGTTTCCTTCTTTATAAATTATGTAAATCATATCTGAAAGTTGATGTCTTAGTTTCAGTGGACAGCGACTCAGAGATGAGTGGAGATTTGTTAAAAAACAACACCTTGGGTCACAAAGGCGATGCGGTTGAGCCAGAAAAGCATGCAGCTGTGGTGAGGGAAACAAAAAAAGAAGATGATCCTATAGATGGTGATTACTCTTGTTACTCTCCAAACACTCTTTTCTCGTGGGCCAACCACAACCCGTGGGAGAGTGAGCTTAGCCCAGAACCACTCAGCACTGAAATTGAATATGGCATCCCAAGATCGTTTCTTGACTAAAAAGTGGTGTTTACGTGAAGTTACCAGTATGTGTGTGAAAAAAAATGTGCCCCAATTTTCCCTCTCTCATGCAATATAGGGGCTACTTTCCTTATCCTATGTTGTTTACCATATCTAGTGTTAAAGTTATTATGTACTCAACTATTGTGTTAAATCTATGTTTTTCCAATCTATGTTATTCAAAAAATCGTGTCGTTATTATATGATTCAAACAAATACTGACTTCTAACATAACGAAAAACTAAAAAAAAAAAGTTGATATCTTAAAAAAAGCTTACATAAGTTACACACTTTAGGAAAAAAATAATAAATAAAAAAGGGTCACGTGATGAAATCTAAAAAACATACAACGTTGTCATCAACAAAAGCACATGATCAAACACACATAGATAAAAAATGTACAAAAATCTCAGTGAAAAAAAAAATATAACACGCATACAACAAAAATGTACAAAAATCTGAGGAAAAAATAAAATGTAACATGGTAAAAACAACCAAAAAATCCGTAACATATAAAATTCTCAGATTCAACACAGCAAAAAAGTACAAAAATCTCAGTGAAAAAAAAATGTAACATGCATACAGCAAAAATGTACAAAAATCTGAGGCAAAAATAAAATGTAACATGGTAAAAACAAAACCAAAAAATCCATAACATAGAAAATTCTCATATTCAACCAAACATCAACAAGTACATACTCCCGAAAATGTCATTAACATACTAACAAGGATAATCCAACTAAGTACCACCTGTTTCTTAATCACAACAAACAATGCTAACAAGTAAGCTGTCAATCACTAACGCTAATATCAGTAACCATATAACCCTCTTCTTCTTCCGAATTTCTTGCTCACGGGTAAACAGTTTAGCTTGCAGCTTGTTGATGTTCCTCAAAAGACCTGGTATGATCCTAGTTGACCGTAAGCACATCGGTGGGTCGACCCAACCAATGAAAGGGCAGTTCTAGTGCCAATGGGTGTGTGGTGAACATAAAATTCCTCGTCCGCATGAACACCTACAAAAAAGGTATTGTTTAATAAATTTTAACACGTATAGGTTAAAAAACAAATTTACTTGTAACATGAAACCTAACAAACTGATGCATATTACTGTATTCTCAAATACAACTTTAACACGTTTTCCTAAAATGTAAAAAACACGTGGTGGTACATTTTTTTGATGTCGCAAAAAAGTGTAGATGCTGGTGCATTTTTTTTATGTAAACCAAAAATGTAATCTCGAATGTTTTCCCCTTCCAAAAAATATAAAAACTTGATACAAGTGTAAAGACATGTTTTTACCTTCTACAAAATATAAAAGCTTGTTTCATAAAAATAAAAATGGTTACACTTGTTTTTACCTTGTAAAAGATTACCACATTAATAATAATAATAATAATAATAATAATAATAATAATAATAATAATAATAATAATAATAATAATAATAACAAACTACAAACATTAAAACTAGGGGTGTTACAATAACCCTATAGATAAAAATTCATGGTTTCACATAAACAATGACCTGTGGATAGCAACTGTGTAAAAGTACAATTCTGAACACCATCTTCATCATCATTTGTGTCATTTTGATTCAGAAGTGAGGCTACACATAAAAAAAAAAAACAAAAAAAATTATGCAAGGAGAATCCAATGAACATCTAAACAAGAAATCCTTAATTTACACAACAGAAAAAGAAACAAAGAAAACGAAGCAAGAAGAATCCAACGAAAATCTAAATAAGCGTTTAAAGCTGTACATTTAATAAAACAGAAAAATAGGTTCAGGATCTTGTGTAACTCTACTCTCACCCAATGCATCTTCATCTTCATTAAATGCAAAATGAGGTGAAAGATTATGTGGGACAACATTTAAGGGTGAACCAGGATCATCATTGAGTGTCCCCGTACCACCGGCAACAGTCCGAGGTTGTTGGCTGTTCGAATCAGCCATCTTAAATGCAAAAACTCTTCAATGGTGAGTAAGGTTTCTTTCTTTCACTCCACTCTCTGGTTCGAATAAATGAGAGGTGAAATGAGAGATATGAATATCTAAAAAGAACAAAAGAAAAGATATTAGAAAGATGTGAGAGAAA
This sequence comes from Helianthus tuberosus, assembly GCA_030545235.1. NCBI lineage: Eukaryota > Viridiplantae > Streptophyta > Magnoliopsida > Asterales > Asteraceae > Helianthus > Helianthus tuberosus. Next base: position 13,864,887 of record CM060354.1, on the reverse strand, counting down.
AAGCAAAGTTGAAAAGTCTACACAAGTACAAATGCATTAATGAAAAGGATGTCAAGTAAAAGCAAAGTTCAAAAGTCTGCTTGTGTAGACACATCACATAACCTCAAAAGTCAAAAGGTAAGAAAGAAAATGACTATCATGCCCTTATTTCCTCTCAACCTAAATTAAAACGTGGATCAATCTTAGCCACATGTGTGAGTTTTCAGGGTTTAGTCAACTAGAGTGGGTTTTCTCCTTATAATTAGCCTATATATATATATATAAATATCTATATATATATATATATATATATATATATCTATATATATATAGTGTTAGGTTCGAGAGTGAACACCACCCTTAGTTGTGAACTGTGTGAACTCATCTTGGCCCTTGATTTCTATGATCTTGAGAATTAGATGAGTGGCATGATGGTAATTACGTGGTTAATTTTTTCCATTTAATTAAATACAAAAAGGGTATATGTGTAATTTTAATCTTAAATTGATTGCATAAATCATGTTCTCTCTCATAAATTAAACAGGAAAGTAATTTTATAAAAAATAGATTTAAATCATTATCTTAATAATTGAAATCAGTTACATATTTCCCATTTTAATTCCTTATCCATAATATATTTCCTATTTTAAATTCATTATCTTTGCTCTGTTTAAATGCGATGTACACATGTGTATTCTGATTTTGCCCTATTTTTAATGCGATGTACACATGTGTATATCGTCTGTTTTTGTGATATCTCAGATTTTTTTTTTGTATTGAATGTTTGATGTACACTTGCGAATTACTGTACACATATGTACGATGCTGAGTACACATACGTACTGTTCTATTTATATCCAAGTACACATGTGTATACCGTTGAAATATAAAGGTTACGTGGATCTTAAAAATCAGAATTTGAATTCTGGTGATGTAATCTTAAAAATAAAATTGAAATAAAAGATATTATGGATAATGAATTTAAAATAGGAAAGATGTTATGGATTAGGAATTAAAATAGGAAATATGTAACTGATTTGAAATATTAAGATAATGATTTAAATGCATTTTTTTTATAAAATTACATTCCTACCCTTAAAAACTAGAAAGGAAATCAATGGTCCAGATGAGTTCACACAGTTCACTCTTAGGAGGTTGTTCACTCTATAACTCTACCCTATAATATATATATATATATATATATATATATAGGGCCGCTAAAATGAAAACCATCTCCAGTTGTAAGAACCCTAAGAACTACACCGTACGGGGCGAGGTGGACCAAATTTTTTTTATTAACGTAGATGCGTGTATTATAAACACATTTGTAAAAAAAAATTCAAAAAAAATTGCCGTGTGTGTAGTTTTGTTTGTGTTTACGGGTACCGTAAATTTTAAACAAAATTTACGGTACCCGTAAACGCAAACTTGTGGTGCTCAAAACTACACACACGACATTTTATTTTTTTGAATTTTTTTTTCAAATGTGTTTATAATACACGCATCTACGTTTATCAAAACAATTTTGTCCACCTCGCCCCGTAGGGTGTAGTTCTCACGGTTCTTACAACTAGAGGTGGTTTTCATTTTAGCGGTCCCCTATATATATATATATATATATATATATAGGGGTAGGTTAACATACAAAAGGGCTTATCATACAAAACGTACGCGACGCGCTGAACCCTTGGATCAGGCAAAAAATCACGCATGGACCAGTTAATCACGCATGGGATCAATTTTTTTGACCTAATCACGCATGGGAACTTAATTACGCAAGTTATGTTGATCAAAAAATGTGATAATCACGCATGGGATACTAATTACGCACGTTGTAACTCTGTTTTGTACGATAATGTAGGATAAGCCTTTTTGTACATTATACTTTCTCTCTATATATATATATATATACACAGGCTACAAAGTCCATTTTTCCTACAAAGTGTACAAAGTAATAAAATGCCACAATTTAAGTCATAAAACACACTCAAACCCACAAATAATAGAGTGAAGATCACTAAAACACAATATCCAAACCCTAACAGTCCATAAAAACTTCAAACACACGATCGTAGAACTATGAATATAAATCACAACATGATAATCAACATAAAACACATTAATTTTAGTTATTCGAAAATTAGAGGCTTATCATCCAAAACACAACACAAAGCCCTTCAAATATGTAATTTTAGTAATCTCCACTTTGTTATTTGTGGGTTTTGAGTGTGTTTTATGGCTGAAATGGTGGTGTTTTATGACTTTGTACATTTTGTAGGAAAAATGGACTTTGTAGCCAACTCACACCCTATATATATATATATATATATATATACACACACACACATATATATAGGGTAAGGATAGTGTAAAAAGGGCCTAAAGTGTAAGAAGTGTGAGAAGTGTATTATAACACTATATATACTACTATATAACACCATATAAACACCATATAACAATATGTAACACCATATAATACCATATAACACTATGTAACACTATATATCATTATATAACAAATATAACACTATACATCTATCATAGACATGCTATCAGACAACCTATAGTGTTATATTTGTTATATAATGATATATAGTGTTACATTGTGTTATATGGTATTATATGGTGTTATATATTGTTATACGATGTTTATCTGGTGTTATATAGTATTATATATAGTGTTATAATACACTTCTCACACTTTGAGCACTTTTTACCTGGATCCTCTACCCATATATATATATATATATATATATGATATGTATAGAAAGAAAACCTCCTTGAGTTGAAAAAAAAAACTCAAGAAAACCCTATGAATATTTTTTATTTTTTTTTTCTAAAAAAACAAGGAATGTAATATAAATATATTTGAACATTTTTATAAAAAATGTAAAAAGCACCTACTAGTGTTTTTTTTAATATTCAAAATCTGTATGTTAGATTTTATTGGACATATATATTATTTAATATGAAATTTTTAACATTTTAAAAAAAAACTAGTTGGCACTATTTTTTTGTTTTTTTTACAAAAATGTTCAAATATATGTATGTACATTCCCTATTTTTTTAGAAAAAAATAAAAATGTTATATAGCGTTTTTACAAAGTTTTTTTTTTTTGAGTTTTTTTTTTAGCTTAAGTGAGTTTTTGTTTTATCCTCTCTATATCTATATATAGGAGGAGTTGGCTAGAAAGTTTGTTTTTCCTAAAAAGTCTGGGAAGCAATAAGAATGCGACATGTAGCATTGAAGGAGTTTAACTAAAAGGGCGATTGTATACTTTGACATTCTATTTTATTTTTGGAATTTATCTTTATTAACTAACTATCCACGTCCATGAATGTAACCGATTTTCTCCATGATTTTCTGAATATTTTGTTTCGAAATCTAATCGGAAGTAAATATCAATCAGTCACACATTTCATTGTTCACAAGCTTCACTCTTTCATCGCTAATCATTTATTCTACGCGAGAGAAAAATCATGGCATCAAACACAATTGTTGATTGTGGAGATGGTAAATACAGTTCTTTTTTTTATTTACTATTGTATGTTGTGTGTCTATTATTAACCTTTCACTAGAAAGCATGAGCATGTTCTTGGTGCTGGGTTTTAACAGTTAGAGGGTTAAAGTCAATGTTTTTATAGATCCAATAATATAAATGATATTTTTTAATATTCAGATCACTGTTTTTTTTTCTTTTTGTTATTGGTTGTTGTATTCTAACTTCCATTCTGATGTTTTTCTTCAAAGTTCACTAGTTATCAGTTTTTAGCACGTAGATTTAGAATTTTGTGTTGTGATGTGATGTGTTTTATAAGGTCATTAGTAGTTATCATGATCAGTATGTGTTTTATTATGGTTGGTTTTATTTTTTTTACATGTGAGAACTTTTTTTGTTGTGTTTTTTATGACATTGTGTTTTATGCTCATTGTTTAAGTTAATTCAATGTGTTTGTAATGCTGGTGAGCATGTTTTGTGGGTCAACACAATGTGTTTTATGCTTATTAAATCGGTTGTGTGTTAAGTGTTAAAAATCTCCTAAGTTTTTTTATGTTAGTATGTGTTTTGTTTTTATTTAGATCAAACCGCATTTTCGTAAGATAACATAATGTGTTATAATGTTTTGGCAACATGTTTATGCATTTATTTGTCTTTTTTTGTTTTTAATAAGATAAGTGTGTTTTTGTGTTTAAAAATCAGTTTTCTTTGTGTTTTATGTTTGTTTTAAAACAAATTTGGTTTTTCTATCTTTTACATCAAATGTGTTTTAAGCTTCACTTTTGTGTAGATTTCTTTTATGTGTGTGGTAAACCTTTTTAGTTTACGTTAATGATTTGTATACATTTTTTGTCATGCTTGTAGATGTTCTCAATTTCCAACCACGTGGCGTGGAACAAGTTTCTCCTAACTCGGGAATAAAGCTGAATGATGCCAAGAAGTATGAGCTATATCATTTCACAGAAGCGCACAACCATGATTTTATGCACGAAGAAGATTTACATCTTCTTAAGGAAAACAGAGGTGTTAATCGTGCGCACGAAGAGATGATAAATAAGATGTCAAATCTTAGCATTGGTCCTGTTCGAGCATTTAATATTATGAAGGAAGTGTGTGGCGGGTTCGATAAAGTCGATGCGACCAAAGTTGATTTCAAAAATTTCAAAAAAGAATTAAATTTGTTCATCGGAGAGTTTGATGCTGAAATGTTCGACAAGCGACTAATGAGGAAAAAAGAGTTTTTACTGAACTTTTCTTGCGAATATCAAACGACGGACGAAGGTGTGTTGAAGTGTATTTTCTGGGCTGACGAGGACATGATGAGGAATTTTTATATGTTTGGAGATGTTGTATCCTTTGATGCTACCTACAAGCGGAACAAGTAACGATGAGATTCATGTTTGTTCCATTCACTGGGATTTATAATCACAACAGGAATATCACACTTGGTGCTGCAATTCTTGGTTCTGAAATGGCAGAGACGTATAGTTGGTTACTTAAGATGATCAAGGACGCATATGGATACGCACCTCCCGTAATCATTACTGACCAAGACCCTGTGATGAAAAGGGCCATAGCGAATGTTTGGCCTGAGTCGAGGCATTGGTTATGTATATGGCACATCATGGATAAACTTACTACAAATGTGTGTTTTTTTTATGTTAGTGCTTTTTTTGGTGTGTTTTTTTCCGGTTTTTTTTTATTTGTTTTACCCTACACGCTAAAATGTTGCTCATGACGGGGCTACCCTATGTTCAAATACCGATTTTAGGAAAAGATTGTTTGCAGTTGTTTGGACTGATTCTTTATTGCCCGAAGCGTTTGAGACTGAATGAGCAGCTATCTTAAATGATTTCAGATTAACTAACCATGAATGGTTGAGGTATATATACGGGCTCCGTGAATCATGGATTCCAGCTTATTATCGCGAAGAAGAAATGTCTGGACTTATGCGGACCTCATCTAGATCCGAAAGCGAGAATCACTTTTTGGCAAGATTAGCAATCCATAGTGCACTTTGGTTGAATTTCTTAGCCACTTCGACACAGCTATCGAAGCCCAAAGACATGAGCATCGAAAAACGATCATGACACTAGATACACCAACCCTGAGCCATGGAGTATTTTGTTATCGAGAAGCAAGCAGCTCAGATATATACCAGAACTATATTTTTTGATGTTCAACTTGAGATTCAACATGCAATTCATCGTTGTACTAGTGTAAGATTAGATTATATTGGGGATTTCATTAAGTTTTTTTATTAAGGATCTCGATCAGCCATGCTCTGCGTTCTTCGAGGTGATATTGTGTTTTATGTTATTTCTACATTATTTTGCCTTTTTTAAGTAGCTATCTGATTTATACACTGTGTTTTTTGGTTATGCAATGTTACAGGTTATGATACGTGAGGAGAATGAAACTGTTAAATGTAACTTCAACAGGTTTGAGCAATTTGGATTGTTGTGCAGTCACATTTTTTGTGTGTTAAGGGTTGTTGATGTAAGGGAGTTTCCGAAACAATATATATTGAGGCGATGGACGCGTGAAGCTGTTCCAAATAGTTCCCCCGGGTCCATTCTTTCTGATGGGGGGATCCAGATCTATAACAACCCTCCTAGAACCCTTAACGTGACCCTAAAACGTTCCTTACGTACCCCGTATGTGAAAAATGGACCCGAAATAACCCTATACTTAGAAAAATCAAGAAAAAAAGATTTTTGGGTCACTTGCGGCCCGCGACAGACGAAGGGCAATCCTTCGCGGGGCACGACAGCCTTTACTTGGCCGGCACACAATAATGCCACGTGTCCGATGACACGGCAAGGCTACCCCCTGACTCGGCAACCCTATAAGCGACACGTGGGCTCTCGCGGCCCGCGACGGCCAAGGCCTACTTGGTCGCGGGGCATGACGGAGTGGTTGACCAGCCCTATAAATAGATCAATGAGCTCATTTGTTCAAACCGTTCATTTCTGTTTTCTCTCTCAAATTTCTATATAGTAGAAATTATACCCAGGCATAATACCCAAAATAAAGCGAAGCTCTGCCTCGTTGTAAGTATTATAACCCTGCTGTTACCCTACACGATTGATTTAGGATTCCATAACGCATGTCAGGGATCTGCCCGACTCAGTCATTGGAGTTCTGTTTCGTGTGTACACCCGATTGATCTAGGATTCCATAATGCATGTCAAGGCTCTGCCTAACTCAGTCATTGGAATTCTGTTTCGTGTGTAACCCTACAAATGTACTGTCAAATGTACTTGGGTTTTATCCCAAAGAGTTCGGTGTTTTATTCTGATATAAAAATATTTCCTAACTACGGTCCTGATGTATTCCGCTGCCAAATTAGTAAACACCGATACCACCCATTTGGATGTTCGCGGCGCCCGCTCCCGGGGTAGGGGTCGGGGGCTGCGATAGAGAGTTGTATCAGAGCTACAGCCACTGGTTAATCCAAAGAAGTGTTATGCTGACACTTAAATTTTAAATTATGTGTTAGGAAATAATTCTATATAAGTATGTATATTATGTGTTTTGTGTTATTTGACTGTTTGTTAGTTTAGAATATGAGTGAGCATGGAACGTCGGATGCTTATCTTCATTTAGATAGTTCACCAATAGATGAGGGAACATCATCTCAACCTGATCCCTTAGGATACTCAGCCGATACTGAGGAAGGGATATTTATATTTAAGGCACAGTCTGAGGAACCTTTTACTACTAAGGAAAGAGGTTGGTTTAATAGAGGAGCACATGAGAGAAGAAAGAGAATGAAAAAGTTACAACATCAGAGATATAGTCAAAGCTAATAAGGAAGTGAATGCACAGACTCAGGAGACAGTCATTAGGCCACCTTGGGAAGAGGAGCTAGATAGATAGTTGGCCGATTTCCATATGTTAGCCCCTACAGCAGTAGATGCTAACGAAAACCAAATAGCTGAACCGCCATTGTTACCTTTATTCCCATACCAACCAATGCTAGAACCCGACCAGGAAGACCAGTTTCCAATTCTAGATGTAGATCCCTATGAGATTCCCAGAATTCCCCCCACCGAACCCCATAGCTCAATACACTAATCTTAACCCTTTAGATCCCTTTTGGAACAGTGAATTGTGGACGCAGAGTGTAATAAGAAACCCAAAACCCTTACGGACAACCTATCCCTCAACACCCTGATCCTGTACCAGCACCCATGCCACCTATGAGCCAGGAAAATTTGGAGGAACTTCGCTCATTAGGTGACGAATTAGTAGAGGAAGGAGATATAATTCGGCTAATAGGAGAAAAGCATATGTGGAAGCATGTCGAACGTGATATACATGATTGGATACATGACACTTAGAAAATACCTAGATATATGTGTAATTCTATATTTTGATAAAAAAAAAGTAGAATAGATACGGATGCATTGTATATTTGACTTCCCGTTGTAGTTTGTAATAGATGCATGTATGTATATATAGAAAAAAGTAAAAGTCGCAATGATCAACATTTTTTATCAAACTTTTTGTATGATTGTGTATAACTAATCGTGCAAAATTTTGTTCTGTGGTAATTGATACCTGATAAATGTTCATAATTCAGATGTCGAACGAAGTAAATCAGGAAAATCAGAATAATGAGAATAATGGAAACCAAATAGATAACAGTACTATCCAACATATAGTAGCACAAGGAATTATAGATGTTATGCCCTATATTATCAAGACTGTTAAAGAAGCAGAAAAAAATAAATCTGCAAATGGAAGTAAACGTCAACACACTGAACCAAGTCACAGTGTGAACGATAATGGACCTATAATCCAAGCTCCATTTCCTAAAAGAAAAAGAACCGCTTTTTACGGTTGTTCTTATAAAGAATTCTTGGCCTGCAAACCAATAGAATTCACAGCAAATGAAGGATCCATTGCAACCCTACGTTAGATAGAAAAGACAGAAGCAGTCATAAAAATAAGTAAATATGCAGAGGAAGATAACATTATGTTTGCTTCTAATCTTTTCAAAAATACAGCCTTAGAATGGTAGAATACTATTCTCCAGTCTAGGGGAAGTGACAGAGTTTATAAGATGTAATGGATCAACTTTAAGGAAATGGTTGAAAGAAAATTCTGTCCTCCCAATGAAAAGGAACAAATCGCCAATAAGTTCCTAAATCTTAGAATGACTGGAATAGACTGCAAAGGTTACACTACCATATTCTTCGAATATGCTAGGATAGTGCCAACCTTAGCTTCACCTGAACCAGTATTAATCTCTGGTTATATTTGGGGATTAATTAGTGAGATGAGACACGTAGTCAAGGCACCTAGACCGCAAACCATAGAAGAAGCAGTAGAACTAGCCAATACCCTGACTGATGAACTGGTATGTACACAAGAGGAAAACCAGAGGAAGAACTTAGCCCAAAAAGCTTACCTAGGAATTTCCTTCTAGTAATTCCTACCGTGGTAAAGGAACATGTTCTTCTACACCCTACTGTAGGTATTGCAAAAGAAAGCATTCTGGAAGATGCTCTATATACTGTAACTTTTACAAAATATCTGGACACAAGGAAGAAGACTGTAGGAAGAAACCTAATAATAGGATATGCTTCAATTGTGGAGAAACTGGACACATCAAACCAAACTGTCCGAAACTAGCTCTAGCCACAACCAACAAGACTAAGATAACTGAAGTGCCTAAGAAAAATGCCAGAGCTTTTGTTCTGACAGCTGAGGAAGCCAAGATGATTCCAGATGTGATTGTCGGTATGTTCTTAGTTAATAATATTTTCGCCAAAGTATTGTTTGACTCTGGTGCAAACCAAAGTTTTATCAATACTTCTTTTTACAAACTTCTTGACCAACCCTTAGCCAAACTTCAACAAGATTGTCTGGTAGAGACGACAAACGGAGAATCTGTAGGATCGGGATTCGATCAAACGAGTCATTCAGAAGAATTCTCGATCAATACGAAAGGCGGAATCAGACGTATTGATGTTATAATAGCTAGATTTGCATGTTGAATCACTTTAAATGTCGATTGTATTGATTTGAAAAAGTTACACGAGCTGGTGACACTTCGGCAGAGCTTTGCTACCGGAATCCAAAAGTCCTCTAAATGAAGACCCAAGACCACATGTATATAGGAGAGCCAGACCCCATGAACCAGTCCACACGAGCTGGCCTAGGTCGCATGAACTGGCCAGACCCCATGAACTTTATCACCTTGTGTGAGATGGCTGGTTCAGGTCTGTTTCCTGTTTCTCTCGTTCAACGTCTCCTGGTCTATATATTCTAGTTACATGACTCGATACAAGACATAAGACGAAGTCAACAGATATATGCACTAACAAACTCCCCCTTGGATGATGATGAGTCTTCAGTGTGTCGAGTCTTCCGTCTTGATCAGTCTTCTCGCTCTCTCCAAAGTATTCTCCATTGTACGCATCTTTATCAAACTCTCTCTTACTCTTCCAGATTCTCAACCTTACTCTTCAAACTTTCTAATTCTCTTGATCAGATCTCTTGATTCATTAAGCTCTTCAGCTTTAGCAGCTTCTATCACGAATGCTATTCCAAGATCTGAATCTGGCTCTTACGTCTTCAGACTCCCCCTTTTAATAAGTTGGGATCGCAGTCTGGAATTCACTATCTGTAGACTTTGGATCGAAAACCTGGCTCTAATCTGCATACGCTTATGCGGAGAGTCCTCAGGAGTCGAAACCTTAGCTCTTTCAAAGCTTTTTTCCTGCATATACTCTACCCAAAACATAAGGTTTTTCATTTTAAAAACATTCATAGTCTAATCATTTGCAAGATAGACAATTTTGACATTGATGAACTCTGATTATTCACTTGTAAAAACAAATTTGGTTTCAAATTCATTTGTTATTAATGAACCATTTAATCATTTCAAATTCATTTGTTATTTCAAACAAACTCTCCCAACCCGTGTTGTTCATCATGTTCAGCACTTGGAATTTTGAAAATCAGCTTTCCAACATCAGTTGTCGAAAATAAGATAAAATAAATTTTTTTGAATTTTCAAAATTTTATGCTAAAACATACTGAAAATCTTTTTGAATATTTCTTTAATGAAAAGCAATAAAGAAATATTTACAGACATATTTTTGTGAGTTTGTGTAAGAGGATCATGTCAGTTTTTGAGACTTATCACTAACACCGTTGAGCTTTAAACACTTTAAGATCTAAACGATTCACTTAGATTGTCAGTATACTGATCCACTTAAATTTTCACACAAACTTCAATTGATCCGAGATTCGAGATTAGTGTTTTAATGGACTTAACTTATTCGCGTGTACCATCTCGAAATATACTCCCGTATCCAGACTCCTATATTCAGTCTTACATGTGAATGTATACTAATGATATATGTAAGCGGGTAATGCGAGGCCATGAGAGCTCAAGTTAGAACTTCCGTTCAGACAAAGAGATGATGGCTCGACTTTAGGTGTGTCCCGTTTGGGGATCTTTTCTTCAACAGCACATGATTAGCATTTTTCAATGTTTCATCATTTTTTATGCTGAGGTTGGGCTTTATGATTAAAGCAGTGCAGAGTATTATACGAGGACTAGGCTATTGCTCCTGCAAAATCAGAAGTCCTGGTATAATACCCCAGATATCATCACGTACAAAGACCTAGTATGTCAGAAATAGAAAGCCCTTCAAACAAGATTTCAGGGGTTACCTATATATCCGAGAGATGTTTCCGACGAGATAAGTAAGTATTTATAATTAGATTTATATCTCAAAAGAATCTACTAAGCGTGTAAAAACCTATTGGCATATCATCAGTGAGACCGTTTATCACATTTGACTTTCCATTTCTTTAGCGTGTTGTGATAGTCCACTGATGTACTATCATTTCCTCTTTTTCACAACAAAACTCATTTTGATTTTTCGTTGTTTTTGGTTTTAGATTTTATCATGTTTTTGGATTTTTCAAATTTTCAAATTTTCAAAATTTCTAAATTTTTTACTCCCCCTAAAATCAAAAATATGTTTTAATTTTTGATTTTCAAGGAATATTTGAAAATGTAAACAATCAACTATACAAAGTAAAATGACAAACTGATGTGAATTGCTTCAATTAGCCATCCACTTGGCATAAACAATCAGAACTCCCCCTGTCAACAAACTATTTTCCCATTATGATTTCAAAACACTTAAGTTTGTTTTAATCAAAATGGTTTTTCCAGAAAATTAGTTTTGTTGATTTTACACATCATGGGGATTCATTCATCACTTTGTTCTTTCAACCACTTGTAAAAACTATCACTTGTAGGTTTTTCACAAAAACATTTTTCAAGAATGATGCAGATTCATGCTCCACGATTACCAACTTGGGAGCTCCGGCAAGTCAACATTTCAAACAAAGAATGCTGACACCCAAGCCTGACCAGCCTTGGGTGCATCCGAGTTATTTTCACTTGGTGTGTAAGTTCTCCTCTTTGATTCATAAAATTCTTTTACCCCTTTGGCCCTACCATCGACCATTTTTCCAAAAATATATTTTACTTTTCCATTGAAAGCCTTCTCGACATCGAATTCTTTCTTTTCAGAATAGAATTGATTCGAAATTTCCACTTTTCCAAATTTTGATTTTAAATTTGCAGCCCGCAATGGTGGAAAGTTGACATCATCCATCGGCGGAACTGACTTTTCTCTTTTTAGCTTAACTTGTGGCTCCTCTTACTTTGACGAGTCAGATTCATCGCCAAATTTAACATCTGATTTCTTAACAACCCACTTTTGATTGTTAAGATTCACATTTCTTTTGTAAAAACGTCTTGAACTCTCACCAACTTCAAATGTAGAATTTTTAAACACTCTGAATTTGTCCGTTGGTGATTCATTTTCATCAACAATTTTTTCTTTAAGTTTAGAAAAAACTTCCTGTTTTATGTTGGTTGCCATTAGACAGTTCCAGGCGATGTGACCAACTTTTTTGCATTTATAGCAAGTTCTTGTTTCCTTTTTGGTTCCAAACACAGTCTTCTCAAACTTTTGTTTTCAGCAAGAAACTCCTTGTTAGACTGTTTCCAGAAAGCTTTTTCCTTTTCTTCTTCTGAAGAAGCACCTGAAACAAATATTGTATTTGTTTTAGAACTTTTATCATTATTATTGTTATCGACATCAAAACCCACACCCTTCTTTTTGAAGTTGTTTATGTGATTCGGTCTCTTATGATAACCTGGACCGAAACCTTTCTTCTTGTTTAAACGTTGTTGAACTCTAGAAGTATATTTAGGTTTTTAAATCCCATTTTATCTTTTATTTCTGAAAACTTTAACTTTATCAATTTAAAAACTATTTTAATATTTTCAATTTTCACATTTTTAATTGGAAATTCCTCATCAGAATATAATTTGTCTGAATCATTCAAAGTATATGCCACTTTGATTGGTTCATCATTCAAACTATTTTCTGTTTTCGAAATCTCTTTATTATGACTACTCTTGACCGATGAACTCGAACTGTTGACTGATGAACTCGAAGTTTCAGACTCAGACTTTAACTCTGACTCCTCATCGTTATCCAACACCTGATCAACCACTTTCTTAATCAATTCGGACTCATGATCCGTATCAGATGTTGTGAAAGTGACATCGATGTTATATGGCAAGTCATCCGTTGTTTCTGACTTCAAATTTGTATTGACTGCCTTTTTGACTTGTTTCGAGTTTGGATGTCTCGGTGAATACCCTTCCCAAACTGTAGACGGACACCTTTTATAATTTGCACTTTGTTTCTTACCAGTATCCATATCTTCCGACTTCTAATCTTGAAAGGCTTGCTACTGTCGAAAAGATTCTATCAATCAAATAATAAGAACTTGAGTAACTCATTAGCAATCGTCTGATTCTTTCATTCTCAATCTTTTCAGTCTCTAATTCTTGTTTCAACTTTACACACTCATCAATATAGTGATTGATGGCCTTCTGCTTAGACATCATCACTGCATTCATCATTGTCAAAGCATCTTCTCTTTCTGAGTTTGTCTTTTCTAACTGATTAACCATTCTGTAAATCAACACATCATACGATTCTTTTACGTACTTAACATCGAACAACAATTTTTCTTTCATCTTGTCTAGCTCACTAAACTTCTTATCTTTCTCTTCACAATGTTTGCATGGTTCCAAACATTTCAGACAAGGTTTTGTGACCTCTACAATCTTTTCAATCTCAACAATCTTCTCAACAACTTTAACTTCTTCACTCTGTTCATACTTCTCTTCATGAGTAACATTCTCACATTTTACCTCTTTCTTTTCTTTTGCTGCTCGTTTCTCCTTTAGTTTCTCCAATTTATCTGCAAAATAAAATTTGAATCTTCCAGGAGATAAATGAGTTTTACCAATGTTTATTTGTTTAATTTCTTCATTATCATCACTGCTATCAATTGGTGATTGATCAAAGACTGATGTCTTTTCTGAACTATCTTCTGAAGAGACAGACTCTCCATCTTGACTTTTCTCATCATTTGCAAACACATCCATCCATTCTTTCATCAACTCTGGCTCTTGAATGATCTGTGCAACAAATGCTCTAAACTTTGAGTTACTTTCCGCCGGAATATATTTGTCCCAACTAAATCCCTCTGGCAATCTTTCATCTTCTTGATCTGGAGGCATAGTAATACAAGCTTTCTTCTTTCTATCTTCAATCGACATAGTACGGGATGATGACGGTTGTTCAGCTACCTGATGATATATTGCTTTCCGATAATATTCATTGTTCCCGAAAGGATTCTGAGCTCCACCTGCTTCTCAGTTGGTACATTCCCTCTTGAAATGTCCTTTTTCCCTGCACCGAAAACAAGTAACTTTAGACTTATCGAAACCTAAAGTAGAAATATTAGCATCACGCAAGTCATCTCTTCCGGTAACCTGCTTAAATTTCTCAGCTCTCCTCAACACGCTTGCTAAATGCCACTTAATATCCATTAGCTCCATTTCCTCAGCATCAATCTGATCGTAATCCTCTTTTGTTAACATAGGATTTCCGATCCTTCCCGCTACCAAACTCTCATATGATTCTAACACGGTAACTAGTAATGCCATATGACCTTTAGCGACTTCTTCAGAGAAATTCTGACCATTCTGAAGATGCAACGCGATGTTGCATTGTAGCACATGACCATTACCATTGTTTGAGCTTTGAGACTGATAATTTGAAGTTGAAACATTAGAATTAACACTCGGATATGAAGAAAATCCACTGTTGTTGATCGAACTTTGATTGAGTGATCCGGATGAGTTTTCTGCACTAAAAGCGGTCTGGATCTTTGGACTAGCTTCAACATTTTGAACATTACCTTTGAAATACATCTTGATATCTTGTTGACCACTTGAATTGTTCATTCTATCGATCTTTTGTTGTTCAACATCTTGTCCTTCAAGTTTTTCAATGAATTGAGCAATTGACAATCTATCATACTCTCTCCGGTATTCTTCAAATCATAAGATATGTACCCCATTCATTTTGAGGTAAAGCATCGGCTAATTTTTCAACCCATTCCTCTCGATCTTTATTGATATCCAACCGGGTCATTGAACGCACTAAATGACAATATCTGTCAATAAGAGTTTTTGTAGTTTCACCCGACAAACTTGAAAACAATTCAAATTCTTTCTTTAATAATGATTTTTTTTCTTGATCATCTCCGTACTTCCTTCGAATTTTGTGCGAAGTGCTTCCCAAATCGAACGAGCACTACCATCATGTTGAAGTAATACGAAAATGTCTTCTTTCACAGCTTGTTGAAGTAAACTGATCATAATTTTTTCTGCCTTGTACATGTCTCTCTCTTTATCCGAAAATTCAGAAATAATCTTTATAACTCCCACATCAGAACGAGGTTGAACATACTTAGTTTCAATATAAACCCAAGACATTAGATGATTTGCTTGAACCCAATTCTCGAACCGTTCTTGCCAACTGTAATATTCTTCAATGCTCATCAACTTAGGAGGTTTCTGTAACGTTCCTGTTTCATTCTCCATGTTTACGTTCTGAGCAACTGAACTTGCAGTAGCCGAGGTAATACTAAACGCGTTATAGAATTCGTTTTCCATGTTTCGGTATCTAAAGTTCACAATAACAGATTGTTCAAATGAACTGAGTTTTCAACGATCTGGTAATTCACACGATCTGAGATCAGTTCGTGCGGTCTGAAGTTCAAACGACCTGGAAGTTGGCACAATCTGAATTTGGTGCGACCTGAGATTGGTACAACCTGGATTTGGTACGACCTTGTTCAAACGAGTTGGAATTTCAAATGATCTGAATATTTGAAACAATCTGATCAACTCGTGCAAGCTGATGAAATCAAAGTTCAAATGACCTGGTCGACCTGGAATTCAACCCGTGCGACCTGAAGTTCAACTCGTGCGACCTGGAGTTCAACTCGTGTGACCTGGAGTTTTTTTAAATGACTTGAATAGATTTCACGCGATCTGGATGATCTTCAGGCGGTTTGGACCGAAATTCAAACAATCTGGTCCAATTTTCATGCAATTTGACCACTTTTTCACCTTGTTTCAGCAATTTTTCAACTCGTTTGGGATATCTAAGTCCAGAACTCCATGAATTTATCAAATTTTAATCAGTTTTAGGTGGATTTGCCACACAATTTGTTCACAGATTGTTTAAACCAATGTTTCACGTGTTATATCACAAAATCAGATCATTTTAATCGTAAAAACTCAGTAAATTTGATGAAAAAGTGTAGAAAAGAATGTGTTTTTGAAGAAATCAAGCAGAAATGGTAAGAACTCTTCCTCCTGAGCTCTGATACCACTTGTAGGATCGAGATTCGATCAAACGAGTCGTTCAGAAGAATTCTCGTTCAATACGAAAGGCAGAATCAGACGTATTGATGTTATAACGGCTAGATTTGCACATAGAATCAATTTAAATGTCGATTGTATTGATTTGACAGAGTTACACGAGCTGGCCCAGGTCGCATGAACTGGCCAGACCCCATGAACTTTATCACCTCGTGTGCGGTGGCTGGTTCAGGTCTGTTTCCCGTTTCTCTCGCTCAACGTGTCCTGGTCTATCTATTCTAGTTACATGACTCGATACAAGACATAAGACGAAGTCAACAGACATATGCACTAACAAAATCCGTTAAGATAAGTGAAATCTTCCAGGGAGCAAGAGTAGAAATCCTAAGCCATCATTTCTTTGCTAACCTTTACCCAATGAATCTGGCTGGATTCGATGTTGTATTAGGAATGGATTGGTTGGTAGCCAATCATGCTAGCATTCTATGTGATCAAAAGATAGTGCAAGTAAGTACACCAAGTGGTGGAAAGATCACAATCAAAGGAGATAAGCCAACCAGATCGACAAAGTTCATCTCTGTGATGAAAGCTGCAAGTTATGAAAGGGAAGGAGGAATAGTATATATGATTTCTGTAATCACTAATACTAATGGAAAAGAATTAAAAGATATTCATGTAATATCTAAATTCTCAGACGTTTTCCAGAAGAGTTACCTGGATTACCGCCTGATAGAGAGGTTGAATTTAGGATTCACCTAATACCAGGGACGTCACCGATTGTCAAAGCACAATATCGATTAGCACCAATGGAGATGCAGGAACTGAAGAACCAATTAAACGAACTTCTTGACAAAGGTTTTATACAACCAAGTTCATCACTATGGGGAGCACCGGTGTTGTTTGTAAGAAGAAAGACGGACTGATGCGTATATGCATTGATTACCGAGATTTGAACAAAGTCACGATTAAGAGTCGGTACCCATTACCGAGAATCGATGATCTGTTTGATCAACTTCAAGGAGCTCGATTCTTTTCTAAGATCGACTTACGCTCAGGATATCATCAACTGAAATTACATGAAGAGGACATTCCTAAAAATGCTTTCAGAATGAGATACTGTCATTATGAATTTACCGTCATGCCATTTGGTTTAACCAATGCCCCAGCCGCATTTATGGACATGATGAACATGATATGTAAACCATACCTAGATAAATAGATTAGATGATATTCTAATTTACTCTAAGAATAAAGAGGAACATGCAGCGCATCTGCATACACTTCTTACATTATTGAGAAAAGAGAAGCTTTATGCTAAATTCTCAAAATGTGAATTATGGTTACAAGAAGTTCAATTCCTTGGACATCTGGTTAATCATGAAGGAATTCATGTGGATCCCATAAAAATTGAGGTGATTACTAAGTGGAAAGTCTCTGAATCACCAACAAAAGTATGAAGTTTTCTTGGACTGGTAGGATATTATAGACGGTTTATCCGAGATTTCTCTAGAATAGCCTTTCCATTAACTAAACTGACCTACACAATCAGTTAATTTTGAATGGGGAACAAAACAGGAAGAAGCTTTTAGGATTCTTAAGCAAAGATTAACCAACGCACCCATACTCGCATTACTAGAAGGAACTGAAGACTTTATAGTCTATTGTGATGCGTCTAAGTTAGGATATGGATGTGTGTTGATGCAACGTCAAAAGGTTATAGCTTATGCCTCTAGACAACTTAAGAAACATGAAGAGAATTATATAACCCATGATCTAGAACTAGGAGCCATAGTTTTTGACCTTAAGATTCGGAGACAATATTTATATGGAAATAAATTTGTTGTCTTCACCGATCATAAGTGTTTAAGATACATTTTTGGAAAAAAAACTAAATATGAGACAGAGACGCTCGATGGAAGTTCTTAGCGATTATGATTGGGATATCTAGTA
Source organism: Helianthus tuberosus (assembly GCA_030545235.1). Taxonomy (NCBI): domain Eukaryota; kingdom Viridiplantae; phylum Streptophyta; class Magnoliopsida; order Asterales; family Asteraceae; genus Helianthus; species Helianthus tuberosus. The sequence continues at coordinate 13,846,656 of CM060354.1, read as the reverse complement.
TCATGCTGGAAAAGCTAATATAGTAGCTGATGCTTTAAGTCAAAAGTATTATGAAAAGCCGAAACTAGTACGTTCTCTCAGATCTGCAAGTAGATTTAAATGACCAAATTAGAGAAATATAGAAATCAGCAATCAAGGACGATGCTGAAAAATTAAAAGGAATAAATAAGGAATTAGAACAATGAACCGACGGAATTTGGAAGTTCCATAAGAAAAGGATGTGGATACCTAAACAAGGAAACCTACGCCACAGAATTCTAGAAGAAGCTCATAAGTCTAAGTATACGATACATCCCGGAAGTGATAAGATGTATCAAGATCTAAGAAAGAATTTCTGGTGGATATGAATGAAAAAGGATATAGCTAACTACGTTGCTAAATGTTTAACGTGTTCACAAGTTAAAGTTGAGCATCAGAAACCCTCAGGACTATTGCAACAGTTAGAGATGCCAATATGGAAATAGGAATTGATAACAATGGACTATGTTACCAAATTTCCCAAGATAAGAAAAGGAAATGATACAATCTGAGTGATTGTTGACAGATTAACCAAATCTGTTTATTTCTTACCAATGAAGGAAAATTTCAGTATGGAACAGTTAGCCAAACTATATGTAAATGAATTAGTTTCATTACATGGAATTCCTTTTTCCATCATATTTGATAGTGATAGCCGTTTTACTTCTCATTTTTGGACAAGTTTCCAAAAAGCAATGGGAACCAGGTTAAATCTAAGCACAACTTATCATCCACAGACGGACGGACAAAGCGAAAGGACAATACAAAAATGGAAGATATTCTTACAGCCTGTGTGATTGATTTCGGAGGAAATTGTGGCGACCATTAATAAAATTTTCCTATAATAACAACTTTATGGACGAAAGTGCAGAACTCCAGTCTGTTGGGCAGAAATTGGAGAAAAACAATTATCCAGACCAGAGATAGTGCAAGAAACAACATATAAGATCATTCAAATCAAGGAACGACTAAAAGCAGCATGAGATCGTCAAAAGAGTTATGCAGATAACAGACAAAAACCTTTAGAATTTCAAGTAGGAGATAAAGTATTGTTAAAAGTTTCTCCATGGAAAGGAGTAGCCAGATTCATTAAGAGGGGAAAGCTAAGCCCCATGTATGTTGGACATTTTGAGATCGTTAGACGTATAGGACCTGTAGCCTATCAGCTACAACTGCCAGAGGAAATGGCAGGAATACATGATGTGTTTCATGTATGTAATCTCAAAAAGTGCTTAGTAGACGAATCACTAGTGATACCTCTTAACGAAAAAGAGGTAAATGAGAAAGTTAAATTTATCGAGAAACCAGTTCAGATTGAAGATAGAAAGATCAAGAACCTCAAACATAAGAGACTAGTTCTGGTCAAAGTAAAATGGGATTCCAAGAGAGGACCAGGATACACTTAGGAACTCAATTCAGAGATGCAAAGGAAGTACCCACACCTGTTCTAGTAGACCTCGAGGACGAGATCTAAATCAAGGTGGGGAGGATATAACAACCCTCCTAGAACCCTTAACGTGACCCTAAAATGTTCCTTACGTACCCCGTACGTGAAAAACAGACCCGAAATAACCCAATACTTAAAAAAATCAAGAAAAACAAGATTTTGTGTCGCTCGCGGCCCGCGACAGACGAAGGGTAATCCTTCACGGGGCGCGACAACCTTTACTTGGTCGGCACACAATAATGCCACGTGTCCGATGAAACGACAAGGCTTCCCCCTGACTCGGCAACCCTATAAGCGACACGTGGGCTCTCGCGGCCCGCGACGGCCTAGGCCTACTTAGTCGCGGGGCGCGACGGAGTGGTCGACTAGCCCTATAAATAGATCAACGAGCTCATTTGTTCAAACCGTTCATTTCAGTTTTCTCTCTCAAATTTCTATATAGTAGAAATTATACCCAGGCATAATACCCACTATAAAGTGAAGCTCTGCCTCGTTGTAAGTATTATAACCCTGCTGTTACCCTACACGATCGATTTAGGATTCCGTAACGCATATCAGGGCTCTGCCCGACTCAGTCGTTGGAGTTCTGTCTCGTGTGTACACCCGATTGATCTAATATTTCGTAATGCATGTCAAGGCTCTGCCTGACTCAGTCATTGGAATTCAGTCTCGAGTTGTATGGTTAATGTGATTTGGGTTATTTTACTAACACGTGTGCATTGTTTAATTTTTATAGATAATAACCAGGAGATACAACAGGAAGCTTTAGTATTACCTATGTAAACAATGTGAGTACATCTTACTTTTTGTCACCTTTTTGTAAACTGTTTTTACAAAACCTCAAATGTTTTAAAATATAATTAACAGTGATTGAGTCTATGTATTCTACAATTACTGCCGCTATGTTGGGGTTTTGTATACAAAATGTGAAAGACGTTACCATTGGACAATGAGTTAGCCAATGAGTAATATGACCCACAAGTCTGGTGTGGATAGTACTGAATGAGTAACTGTGTAGATATAAACATTGTAATCGCTCTCAGTACTGTGAAATTATAAAAGCTGTTTTGTTTAAACTGAGATGCACTCACCAGTATTTCTTGCTGATAAAATGTTTTTAAAATGCGTTTCAGGTAACAAAATGTGAAAGCCAAATAGAAGGCAGCTGGAGAGCACTGAAGGCTTGGAAAAGTGGCTATAAAAGTTACCAAAATAAAATGGAGTGTTTGTTTTCAAAAATTAGGGTTTATCCCTACAAATGTACTGTCAAATGTACTTGGGTTTTATCCTAAATAGTTATTATAAAAAGTTTGGTGTTTTACTCTGATATAAAAATCTTTTATAACTACGGTCCTGATGTATTACGCTGCCAAATTAATAAACACCGATACCACCCATCAGGATGTTCGTGGCGCCAGCTTCCGGGGTAGGGGTCGGGGGCTCCAACAAGATCGTAGTGCGGAGGTCAACCGTTATGTTCGTGAGATTAGTCAAGCAACTGAGTATGCCATGGACAAGTTGATTTCAAAATTTGATCGGTTGTGTACTTTTCGTGAACATGTCAAGCAGTTTATGTTAGTCGTCGATGAGGCTCAGATAAATGCACCTCCCAAGACACGACGTAATCGATTTGCTAAACTGCTGGGGGTTGCTCCAGTGAGCACGACAACTATCCGTGTTCCGGTTGGTACCATGTTCAAAGGGTGTGGTTCTCATAAACCCCAAAAGTCTCAAAAGGAGCGAGCCGTAAGTCAGCCCGGAAGTAAACGGCGGAAATGTTCAATATGTAAAAAAATATGGTCATAATAATCGAACATGTTGGAAATACACCGCGGCCGTGCCTAAGGCAGGCACTTCAGGGAATGTTGAAGGTAATGCTGCTACAATCGTTGAAGGTGATGCTGCTACAATTTGAAGGTGATGGTCCAGGTTCTAACGATGTTGATTATGTGTTTTACACATCGGGGAAATGATGCAGATCTGGATGACGAAGACATGGCAGAGTAGTTCCTTTTTTTTTTTTTTTAAATAAAATTTTTTGTTGAACTTTCACTTTTGGTTTTTAATTTTCCCGTGTGATTGATTGGATTTTATTTTGTTGATTTATAAACTAAGTTGGTTTAAACATTTTATTAAGCTCTTATGTGTTCTTGTTATTTTGTGTTTTAGGTGTAACTTTGTTTTTTTAAACTGCTCCCTGTGTTTTATCTACTGTTTTCATTGTACGGGGTTTGGGGTTTTGAAGGATGTGGTCATGTGTTTTACTTATCACACACATTATAATACCCCTTTTTTTATGTAAATGTGATGATATGTAAACTTGGTCTTATACTCTACAGGATTCATGATGTGTTTTAAGGTCTTTTACATATTTACAAATCCCATGTACTAGTTAATTTGGTATACAGTTTACGTTTACAGCTTTAAGAATGTGTTTTAACTTGGTTCACAGTTTATCGATACCATGAAATAATAATTTGGTTACCTGTTCAAAGTGAAACGCATGGTGATCCTTATCAAAGTGTGACATCCCAATCAAGGTGTAATTAAGGATTTGTGATCTCTATCTCTTTAAGGGTGATGATTTTCAAAGTTTTTGAGACAGTGGTATAGAAAAATATTTGGTTAAAAACCAAGGAATAAACCTCAAATGAATTTGTTACATCATTGTACTTGTGAGATAGTGCTCTATTTACCTTTTATATTGCAAAATTATTACACTTGTTAACTTAATCCTCTCAAAATAAAATAAGCCAATTCATCCATTTATATTTTTTTTCTTCCTACTTGTTTCTTATTTTATCTAAAGCCATCACAATTATACAAGGAGCCACATGAACATGAACACATATATCCATAAGTATTCTAATTGTTTGATAAAAAAATTGTCTTAAAATTAGTCATAGACAATAAAACATAACACTTTATGATGTTATAATATAAGTTTGCCTACCATTATGTTTTTCAATTGTCCCAATCCAAGCTGAAGCCATTCAAAGTTTGTTGAAGCAATTTGGTGTACTGAAATTGTTAAACACACGCATATTTAAGTAATAAGAAAACAACATTTATTTCTTTACTTTACAAACGCTGTATAACAACCCTCCTGAATATTTTCGACACCCTTAAAATAATTAAAATATCCCAATATGTCCTAAAATACACCCCATATACGAAAACGAGCCCCGGTTACCTTTATTTTCATAAAAACCAGATTTAATGGTCTCTCGCGGGGCGCGTAGCCCTTGGCTACCTCCTACGCGGGCCGCGATAGCTAGGAGTCAGGGCAAGCCCCTAAGCCGCCACATGTTCCGGTCGTGTCATGCCTAGTGGTCGACTCAGCAACCCTAGGGAGCCTCGCAGGCCTCGTAGACCCTGGCCGAGGCTTACGCGGGGCGCGACGAAGTCCGTTTGCAGCCCTATAAATTGAGGGCAATGGCCTTCAGTCCAGATCACTCACATTTTCTTTCTCTCTCGACTTTCTACATAATTAAAGCTATTTCTGGGTATAATACCCCCTTAATTAACGAAGTTCTACTCCGTTTTAAGTATCATAACCCCGGTTACGTATTAGATACGCTGCCCGATTGATCCAGTGTTCCGTAACGGCTGTCAAGATTCTGCCCGACGTAGTCGTTGGAATGCCGTCACGGGGAGGGTATTACTAATGTAAATATTAGGGGTTATTATACTAACACGTGTGCATTTGTGTAAATTATAGATAATCACCAGGAAACCCTTACAGAAAACCTAAGACAGCAATGTGAGTAATCGCCTTTTTGTAAGCCGTTTTTACAAAACCTTAAATATTTTACAATGTGATTAAGCAGTGATTGAGTCTTTGTAATTCTTCAATTACTGCCAGTATGTTGGGGTTTTGTATACAAAATGTGGAACACGTTACCATTGGACAAAGAGTTAGCCAATGTGTAATATGACCTACCAGTCAGGATTGACAGTACTGAATGAGTAATTGTGTAGATATAAACATTGTAATCACTCTCAATACTGCAAATCAATAAAACTCTTCTTGATTAAACTGGGATTCACTCACCAGTATTTCCCACTGACAAAATATTTTTAAACGCATTTCAGGTAACAAAATGTGAAAGCCAACTAGAAGCTAGCTGGACAGCACTGAAGGCTTGGAAAAGTGGCTATAAAAGTTACCTAAATAAAAGAAGATGTTTTATTTCAATAAAATGGAAATTACTCCTATAAATCAGTTTGTAATGAAAACTTGGGTTTTATCCCAACATAATTATTTATATAAAATGTGGTGTTTTACTCTGATAAAATATTTCCTAACTACGATCCTGAAGTGATTTCCGCTGCAAAATTGATAGACACCGATACCACCGACACTGAGTTCGTTGCCGCCCGTTCCCGGGACAGATAGGGGGCGGAGGTTGCGACAGAAGGTGGTATCAGAGCCAAGCCACAGAAGTGTTCTGCTGACACCAAAATATCTACGGAACTACGTGCATATTTGTATTTTATTATTATGTGTTATTTGACTATTTGTTGGTTTACAGTATGAGCTACCAAGGACCTTCCGACGCGTTTCGTCGGTTGTCCAGCTCACCTAGAAGCGAAGGCACCTCTTCACAGCCTGCCCTCTCAGGGTACTCAGCTGATAATGAAGACGGGATATTCGTGTTTAAGGCTCAGTCTGAAGAGCCATTCCCTCCTAAAAAGAGAGGATGGTTCAGTGGAGGAGCGCATGAACGTAGTAAAAGAATGAAAAAGTTGCAACAACAAAGAGCCCTAGCAGACGCTAAAAGAGAAACCGATGCCCACACACAGGATATGCTTAATAGAAGTTTAGCCAATTTCTATATCCTAGCAACCACAGCTGCCGACCCTAACCTGGAACAACTGATAGCACCCCAACCACTACCACTGTTCCCTAACCAGCCAATGGAAATAGAAAACAACCCAGAAAATCAAGTCGAAATGCATGATTTTAACCCAGAGCAGATACCTAGGGTACCAGTACCTAATCCCTTAGACCCAGACTACGACCTGTGGTTAGATGATAATAGGGACTATATGCAACGTTACCCAATACCAGAAGACATGCCCATGCCGAATCTAGGAGCTTACCCAGGTTTGGACCCTCTAGATCCCTACTATGATAGTGATCAATACATTAGGGAAATTTTAGAGAATCCTTACCCGTACCAGGAACCCATGCTCCCAAACCCAGTCCCAGCACCTGCACCCCCAATGAGTGCAGAAAATGTGCAAGAGCTCCGAACTTTCGGAGAATAGATTTTAGAAAGTAGTGAGAGAATGAGGCAGGTTGGAGAGCGACTCATCTGGAAGTACGACGAGCGCAATATGGAGTTCTGGATGAACCCATATCAGTGAAGGTGATGGTGGAAGATGTAATAATAATAATAATAATAATAATAATAATAATAATAATAATAATAATAATAATAATAATAATAATAATATAATAATATAATATGTGTGTATGTTTGAAAAAAATAATTTTAGCTATGGATGCCTACTAATAGTGTAATTTCAATTTCAGTCGTATTGTAATTTTAAATTTCAGTATTGGTTTGTATTAGATGCATAATATATAAGAAAGAGTAAGTCGCAATGTTCGATGTTTTTTATCAACATGCGTGCTGTGTTGAAGAGGTAAGGTCCCAAAAACCTCATAATAAAAGCTTGGGACCATACCACAACCTTACTTTTCAGCCTTATACCTTGCGCGGCCGCGCACTGGTCTCACAAATAAAGACTTAAAGAACAGTCAACAGTCAACACTCGCGCGCTTAAAGGAAATCATAAATCCTTGCGCTTTCTCCCATAGACAAAGGATGAAAATCCTGAAGTAAACACTTCCGCTTAAATATCCAGATCTGGATATTATTTACTCAGACTTGGGATTTATTTGTTCAGCTGTCTCCACACAATAAAGTGCCACACCATATTACTGCAGTAATCTTCTAGAAGAAATGTAATCGTGCACCACCAAGACGGTTATAACCGCCTGGACACGTGTCATCATCTTAGGCATCCCGGAAACCACAACAAAAGCATGTAATTAGAGAGTAATCTCCACTTGATCACTTTACACGTTGCAAATCCCCAGCCTTCGATCTAAGCCACGATCCGTGTGCTCTCACGTCGGATCAAAGAGCTTGACGGAAGGAAATGTAACCGCTTACGGGGTTAGCATCTTCCGTCAACTTTTCACTAACGGGTTTTCCCGCCTAAACGACTCCCGGCTATAAATATGAGAAACAACCCAGGTATGAATTCAAGTTACACACACTTCTCAAATACATCTTCTTCCTCATTACCCATACTTATTCTCACACCGGAGTCGGGTCAAGGAGAGAACCCTCATCTCCCCTTGGCGAGGCTAACGGTGCTCTTTTTTGCAGAACTATCAGAGAAGAAGATCAGTTGTACCTGAATCAATCGAGAGGAAACTAACCTTTTATGCGGATTCAAACCCCCTAGATATCTCAGTTCCGACCATTTATCTAGTGTTTCTTCATGTGTGAATAGTTGTATTAAATATTATGTTGTGATATTAATATGTGGTAAATGTTTATAATTCAGATGGACAACGAAATGAACTAGGAAAACCAGAATGATAATAACCAGAACGACAATAACCCGAATGATGAGAATCCAAACAACAATAACAATGGAAACCAAGTGGATAATAGTGCCATCCAACACATAGTGGCACAAGGAATTATAGACGCAATGCCATTATTATTCAAACTGTTAAGGAAGCTGATAATAAAAGTAAGCATAGCAGTAAGTGAACAACTGAACCAGAACACAACGTAAACAATGGACCCATACTTCAAGTGCCCATTCCCAAAATAAGAAGAACCATATCTTATGGTTGTTCTTATAAAGAATTCTGGTCCTGCAAACCAATAGAATTCTTGGGTAATGAAGGAGCCATTGCAACTCTACGCTGGATAGAAAAGACTGAGACGGTCTTGAAAATTAGAAAGTGTGCGGAAGAAGATAAGTTATGTTTGCTTCCAATCTGTTTAAGAACTCAGCCTTAGAATGGTGGAACACTATCCTTCAGTCTAGAGGAAGTGATAGGGTTTATAATATGGAATTGGAGGAATTTAAGAACATGGTAGAAAGGAAATTCTGCCCTGCCAATGAAAAGGAACAGATAGCAAATAAATTCCTGAACCTTAGAATGACTAGGGTGGATAGTAAGGGTTATACTACTACATTCTTTGAATATGCTGGAATAGTACCAACCCTTGCTTCACCTAAACCAGTATTAATCTCCCGTTACATCTGGGGATTAATCGGGGAGATTAGGCATGTAGTCAAGGCAGCTAGACCTCAAACTATAGAAAAAGCTGTAGAACTAGCAAATACCTTGACAGATGAATTAGTGCGTACACGGGAAGAGCATCAAAGGAAGAACCTAGCACAAAGGATTACCCAGGAATTCCGTTCTAGAAATTCCAACCGTGGGAAAAATGTAGGTCCTACCTCTGCACCATATTGCAAGTATTGCAAAAGGAAGCATTCTGGAAGATGCTCCATATATTGCAATTTCTACAAAATATCTGGACACAAGGAAGAAGACTGCAAGAAGAAACTTAACAACAGGATATGCTACAACTGCGGAGAACAAAGCCACATCAAGCCAAACTGTCCGAAACTAGCACCAACTACAAACAACAAGAATACTAAAAATACTAGAAATAGTGGAAGGGATGTAAATGCTCTGATTTTTCTATTTTTGTTAGACCGTGGGGTGTGGGGCGTGGGTTGGGGAAGCCAAGCAACGCCGGTTCAGCCACGTCGGGCCAGCGTGGGTTGTGGTTTTGCCCGTTGACGTGGCTATGAAGCCTAGCGTGAGGGGGGGAGATGACGTGGATGGCTGGGACTGGTTGGGCATATTAGACCCAAAAATAAGCCACGCCACCCCATACCCAAAAAAACCCACGCCTTGCCAAGCCACACCATGTGGAGTAGTCCACCTTCGCCACATGTCAACCCAAGCCCCCCCACACCCAGAGTCTTAGTTTTTAAGCGTGTGAGTTTAGAATTAGAGGGCGTTAATGGCATTCAAAGGGGCACTGTTGGTCTTAAGGGCCCACCTCAAGGAAATGTGATAGAAAAATAAAAGAGTGAATTATAAGTTTTGTAATTTAACTTTATAACAAATTTTAAGCAGTGTTATTTGTTTTTAAAATATATAAGTTTTGTGCTTAATGTTTAAAAATCTTATACGGTTTGTCCTTTAAGTCGAACCCGGTTAATTTTAACCATTAAGTGAAGAACAAATCGGCCATTTTTCTCATTTATTTAACAAAACCATTTAAATAATTAAATAAAATGAATATATATATATATATATATATATATATAGCACTAGGTTTTTACCCGGGATTGCTTCCCGGGCTCGGGAAAGTTATTTAGATTAATTAATTACTATTTGTTATTAATACGACCGCATTACATCAACCATCTCATTCGATTCAACAAAAATGTCTTGAAATCACCGCATTATATCATGAACTCATATTAGAGGACAAACAAAAGCACAACAGGACCATATGAATAACATCATTTCCACTTTTACATCAATGCACTTACATGATAGGGTGATTTGAGATTTTGAAAAAATCTTTGTTTTTGTACCTCTTTTACAAAATAAGATGTTGACCAAATTTGAAACAGATGTTAACCAAAAGTCAATAAGATATTGACAAATAGTCAAACAGATGTTGAGCTTAAACAAATGTTTGGTTTAAGAGCAAACATCTGTTTATGGCGAAACATCTGTTTAAGGTCAAACATCTGTTTAAGTCCAAATATCTGATATAGAAGAAGAACATCTGTTTAAGGCAAAACATCTGTTTAAGGTTCAAACATGTATTTAAGGTTAAACAACTGTTTAACTCCAGACATTTGATATAAAAGGCCAAACATCTGTTAAAGGGCAAACATCTGTTTAAGCCTTAACAGATGTTTAACTTGTTAAGATCTACTGTCTTCTAACACAGTTTTCCTCTTCAAAACATTGTTGAACCAAAAAATTAGATAGAATTCAAGAAAATGGAACAATGACTTAAAGAACTATAATTTAACACATAATCTAATTGGCCAAATATAAAACATAAAGTGCTAATAACAGTGTTTTATCATCTTAGCCATACATAGCAACAAAAACATCAAGTTAATAATTTAAGAAAAAAACCTACAACATCACCATCAAAAAATTCATAATTAGTATCTGATATCAGAACAGACTTAAAATGTGTTTGTTAAACTGATGTAACTTGATTTAATACTATCTTCTGTTGCGAAGACACGTATGTGAAATGCAACATATCACCAAACCTCAAGTTATTGTCAGTCATAAACTTTCGCCAACCTTCCAACGCATAACGTGGCTTCAATTCATTTAACTCCAACTTAACATCATAAACCTGCACAACTCCAACCATGTTTTGAACTTTCAAAGGATGAAGATCAAGAAAAAGACCTGCTCGTCTCGCAACTTCAGCAGGAAGACGTTACATGTATTGTGTGGAAAAAAATAATAGTCAGACAAATAAACGTAAATCATTAGTTTATTATAAAAAATGGTATACCATCCTATAGTCTCCTTTGTGATCAAAATGAAAGAACTCAGGGTCAAGAGGATGTCCAGAATGTTTTTTTGCAGTCTTTGCAATCTTATTTCTACGGTTAAGCTTTTTTTGAACGTTGGCAGCTCTCTTCCCCTTGATGAAAAAGTAAACATATACATGTGAATTAAAGGAATGATCAATATATGCACAAAAAAAAAAAACAGTTTATATAACATATACTAATTAACTGGCAAGTATAGATACCTTAACTTTATGAACAGACGAAGAACATCCAGTATGATCACTTGTGTCGACAGGTAAGACAGCATTTCCCTTAGTCCTATTCTTGACGACCTCCTTTCTCTCAGAAGTAACTTTAGCTTTCTTCTTAACCTGTTGTCATAGAGTAAATTTAATAACAATAGTAATATAACAATCTTTAAGATGGTAAACTTACATCTTGGGTTTGGTTCAATCGTGAAGACATGCGTCTCTTGGACGTGCATTCGGCATTGGTTGGTAAGTTCTTGTAAATAATACATTATTGAATAAATATAACATCAGTAAACAGCATTACTAATAGTTGTAAAAACATTAAATTCTTATATGTGTTAAATTAAAAATAAATAATTTTAATAATTTATCAAGTACCTGAGTAACGGTTGTACCTTCACCTACAGAAACAACTTTTTCATCCTCATAGATGTCCTGGTCAACATTAATAAAATAATTAATATAAAGCTAAAAAATTAAAACTTTTATTGCTAATGCTAAATACTTACGTACCTTGAATGCATGTTTAACATAATCAGCCTTCAATATCTCAACTACACTATCATCATCAGATTCAGGTTTCTTCAAAAAGCAAATCTCAATCTCATCTCTATAAACTACTACTTCAAAAACAAAATCACCAATCCTGCTAAACACAAGCAAATCATCCTCAAGTATCCCAACATCGTTGCACATTTCCGGCCATCCTCTAGAAAATACAAAGTGGGTCTCAACTTTAGACACCTCAACATTCCAGTAGGAACCTTTGTAACAGATTTGAAATTTCCCACTCGGTGGACTGTTTACGTAAAATTGTTCAATGAAGCAATCTTCAATTACCTGTATAAAATTAAAAATAATGAATACTAAATGTGAAGTATGTATCTTATGAGAATAAGTGTTAACACGTTAAAGATGCAAAAGAATTGAAGTTAAGATCAATACTCATACCGTAAAACCAAATCTTGCATAATGATTAAAGGTGAAATAAGATTCCCCACACATGCCATTAACATAACATGAAAGTTCAAGTCCAAAATCACCTAACGGTTTGAAAACCAACAAAGTATCCCTCGGCAAATTGAGATCTTTAACAACAATGTCCCAACCGTCAGTTATTATCGGCGTTGAATTTTCTGTTCTGACCCTAACAACCCATTTTTTACCAGACTCATGATATACTTGCAACCTACTTTTTTGCCAACAATCTCCCCACTTTTGATTAGCAAAGAATATAGGTACATCCTGTATATAATTTTTAAATAGTGTAAGAAAATATAAACCATAAAAGAACTGTTAAATATATATCTCAATACAAATAAATTATGTATGTAAAAACATGTCATACCAGTTTCAAAGATTCTGGGTTACGAAGAAACTTAACAAATGTAGTATACATCATAAAACCTAAATCAGTAAAGATGTTAAAAGACTGTAATTAAAAAGCTGGCTTCGAAAATGAACATTAACTTTTTGTATTAACAGAGTATATAGTGAAATTAATCATAGAAACAGAGTATGAGTTAAAATTATTCTGCAAATAATAATTATTTTAACATGTTCTCAACAAATGATTCAAACACATAAGTAAACCCTTCTTGAATCTTGAATGTATAGCAATAAACATTTAAAATCGTATTAGTAGCAAGATACAACAACAACAACCATACCCAGTAAATCCCACAAATAGCAAAGCTACTTATAGGGTCTGGGGAGGGTGGGATGTAGGCAGACCTTGCCTCTATCCATAGGGATAGAGAGGCTGCTTCCAGAGAGACCCTCGGCTCGAAAACGCACAACAAACCAACACACCAAGTAAAAGAATATACAAATAAGAAGTCCCCATACCAAGAAATGATCCGATTTGACACAATATAATGTAAATCATGTATAATAGCATGCATACAACATCATTTGGGCATAAACACAAGAAGGCAATCACCGGAAAAGTCCCTTAAAGACTAGGAAAAACCTACCTCATTAAAATACACCTAAGACCTTACTGTAGTATCTTCTAGAAGTCCTTAACCCTAATCCTATGCCTCCACGCAGTCCTATCTTGGACCATGTCCTCAGAAAGATGCAACTCTACTAAATCATGTCTAATCTGCTCATCCCATGTCAGTTTGGGTCTGCCTCTTCCTCTCCTCCCCTCGACAGCAAGAGTTTCCACTACTCTAACTGGTGCCGTCGTTTCCCTCCGCTTCACATGCCCAAACCATCTCAATCTCCCCTGTCACACCCCGACCACGTAGAACATACGAAACGTGGCGGAAACATCGGGGAGAGTTGTAACAGAATTAATTGTGTCAAATCCATGGCAATTGAAGTTTCGTTTTATTGATTAAAAGTGTTACAATGTCTTAACAAACAAGGAAATACAACCTAATTAACTAGTCATGCATCTTTTATTGTCACTAAAGCCCAAGTCTGCCTATGTGTATCTTGATCATCTTATGCAACAGCTCCTGAAAAACACATGTGAAAATAGGTACGTCAGCATAAAAATGCCTGTGAGATACATAGGTTTTGTGAAAATGGGTTCCATGACTTATGTTTGAGAAAATGTTTAATCATGAACCTTGTAATTTGCTTTGTTTTGTAAATCATTTGAAATTCGATAAGATCAGATGATATGTATAAATAAGTAAATAATGTATGGTTAAATAAATATCCATGTAAGATGAGTTTGTATAAGATAAGTTGTTTGTAAAACAATGTCTTGTGAAAAGTATGTCATTTGTATAAAATGTTCTATGTCTCAAACTGAAATGATTCAAATAACGCTACAATATGTAATACCATACAAACACTTATATATAGGAAGTACCAGCGGCGTATCCACCATGCTTGTATCATATTACACACGCATCGTTACTTAATCACTTAATCAAACCAAACTAACCAATGTAAGAAGTCTATGTTTAAATCAATTGTCAAATGTATTGGGTATTATGTCAAAGTGTTCATGTCAAGATGTAAATCATATCAAAATGTCTATGTCAAATATCCATGTCAAATGTCTATGTCAGAATGTCATGTATGGCAAGTGAAATGTCTCAACTAAACCATATGCACAAAAACAAAGTATTGAAGTAAAACTTGGTTTAAATCAAAGTTATGTTTTGTGGGAAATGCATGATCAAATGTCAATCATGTTAAAATGTCTATGCCGAAATGTCTATGTCAAATACGGTTCACACGGTTCACAGATACAAACGGTTCACAGATATCAACGGATCACAGTCAAATGATTAAAACGGTTCAATATGTAGTATAATGTGTTCATATGCTGGATAAGCATATGCAACAGAAAAGCAACGTAAAACAATGTACTAAGTACGCACACAATGGGCATACATAGCATGAAATGTAATGTAGAACGATGTACTAAGTACGCACACAATGGGCATACATAGCATAAAATGTAATGTAAAACAATGTACTAAGTACGCACACAATGGGCATACATAGCATGAAATGTAATGAAATCATGTACTATAATGTACTAATGAACATAGCAAGTATATGATGTCAAAACAGGAAAGCATGAAAGTAACAAGTAGGCACATGTGTTCCACCCCAAAACAGTTTGGAAAACAGTAAAAGAGGGGTCCATGTACTCACCTGGGATTGCTCAGTAGTTCTGGAGTGACAACTAAACAATGCTAGAGATCGCGGATATCAAACGGCACCTAGTATAGGTAGCTACATTAATAAACCGGACCTAAATCGGAGGATCGGGTAGCATTAGGGTTTGTAAACCAAACGAGTGTAGAGACTCGTGTCTTTTGGTTTAACAAAGCCTACATACTAAATGAAACTTAACCTAAGTGTCTACGACCCATTACGACCCGTTTAGGTAGCTTATGCTACTTTAACGCGTCGTTCGCGTGAAACGCGTTCGGACCGCCTAACTAGGCCTATGACAAGTGTTATATGCCTAAACATATTACATAATCAGTTATGTGACAAAGGTTTAGGTTACATATGCTTAATTACCAATTATACATGAAAAGGGTATTCTGGTAATTTACCTAAGGCATATAAACTACCTATCATACAACTACTTAAACGATGTGACCATAGGGTATAACCTCGGAAGGTTATTCCCTACCTACTATGGTCACCTAATGTATTTGGTCGGATCCTAATGATCGACCAAACTGGGTCGGGTTCGAGGTATAAGCGATTTATTAGATCGCTTACCCTACGACCCTAGACAACGTGGTAATCAGTAGGCATAGTCCCAAGGGACTATAACCATCGTGATTACAATCACGTTGCGAAGTTCTAACGAACTTCGCATTGACCATTACTGGTCAACGCTGAAAGTCAAACAAAGTTTGACTTTCTGACTCGAAAAGCAGTAAAAATAAGGAAAAGAACGAAAGAATACTTACGAAGGGTCCCCGAATGCTAACCCAGATCAAAATAGCTCAGGTATGAAACGAAGGTTCCAACTTAGAGTCTTTTCAATCAGATTTGTGGGTTTTAAGCCAAAAGGGGGGTGGGTATTTATAGTTTTCGGGTAACCGTTAAGATCGTTTGTTGTAAAACGTGCCATGATCCAAGGCGTACACTTGTCGGAACCTTATGGTGGCTGAAATTAGGTTCTTATCCGCTGACTAGACGATTGAGAATGTGTGGTTGAGAATCAAACAGCTGGGACCCGCTGTTAAAAACATGGAATCTGGTCCAGAAGGGGGCTCGCGTGACGCTAAGGCCCGTCGCGTCACGCTAGGCCCCTGTTTTGGCAGATTTTGCAGAAATGGTCCCTACACCTTGTTTAAGCGATTTTCGATGCGTTTGAACTCCGTTAACCTCATTTCAAGGATCTAAAATGAAGTTAAAGTATAGGGAACTCAAAATATGCTCAAAAATATGTCGGATGTCGGTTCGTTTGGTCGTACGATCGCGATGTTCGCTTAATTACGACGGAATGCGCATAAGCGCGAAAAACAATCCAAATGACGAAACGAATGGATTTTTCTTATGGCGAACACTAAAATATAATATAGTCATGCTTACATAAATTTTTGGATGTCCAGATGTATTCAGAACGTAAGTTATGCGCGAAAATGCAAACTTGTGCACTTTTTGACACTTTTAGTCCCTGAATGACCCAAAAGTTTATTTTAGCATACCGAACCCCTCAAAGCCTATTTCTAAGCTATGTAAAGGATATTTATGGTATGTTTAACTTATGGTCATGTTCCGGAATGTCTGTTACAGTTCAAATTGGCATACTTTCGCAGTTTGTCAACTTTAGTCCCTGTAAGCGATTTAACTTTGATTTCACCACACCAAACCTTCCAAAACTTATATCTAAGTTATGTATAGGTTATTTAAGGTATGTTAAGCCTATTTCACTATTCCGGAGTGTTTGTTGCATTAAACTGGTTATATTTACGCATTAGTGCGCGTATAACCTTCCAGAAAGCGATATAGTGATTGAAATCGAGCAAGAATTGATATGTGCAAAAGATACACATATTTAGCCAAGTCCAAAGTATGAAATACAATATTTCATTGGTTTGGCATTTGTTTGATGGTTGAAATGACACAGGTGTTACAGTCTCCCCTACTTTAGGAAATTTCGTCCCGAAATTAATTCGTAGGAGTCTATTTGTGACGTTGTGTCAGATAACCACCAGAGGTATGTGAAGCATAATCCTGTCATTTCCTTAACGGACATTCTTCAGAATGAAAATGAACAAACGGAGTCATTTTCCTCAACGAGTATTCTTCAGAGGCGGAAATGAAGGAATAATCAAACGGGGATTCATTTCCTTAACGGACAATTCTGAGAAACGAAAATGAACAAACGGAGTCATTTTCAACGGTTGCTTCCTCAGAAACGGAAATGAAAATGATAGACAAACGGATATTCATTTCCTCAACGGACAAATCTTCAGAAACGAAAATGAACAAACAGAGTCATTTTCAACGGTTGTTTCCTCAGGTTCGGAAATGAAGATGATATACAAACGGATGTTCATTTCCTCAACGGATAATCTTCAGAAACGAAAATGAACTAACGGAGTCATTTTCAACGGTTGTTTCCTCAGGTTCGGAAATGAAGGATTAAACAACGGATATTCATTTCCTCAACGGATAATCTTCAGAAACGAAAATGAACAAACAGAGTCATTTTCAACGGTTGTTTCCTCAGGTTCAGAAATGAAGATGATAGACAAACGGATGTTCATTTCCTCAACGGATAATATTCAGAAACGAAAATGAACTAACGGAGTCATTTTCAACGGTTGCTTCCTCAGAGTTGGAAATGAAGGATTACACAACGGATATTCATTTCCTCAACGGATATTCTTTAGAACGAAAATGAATGGATAATTCATTTTCCTCAACGGTTATTCTTCAGAATGGAAATGAAAAGATAAACAACGGATATTCATTTCTTCAACGGATATTCTTTAGAACGAAAATGAATGGATAATTCATTTTCCTCAACGGTTATTCTTCAGAATGGAAATGAAAAGATAAACAACGGATATTCATTTCTTCAACGGATATTCTTTAGAACGAAAATGAATGGATAATTCATTTTCCTCAAGGGTTATTCTTCAGAATGGAAATGAAAAGATAAACAACGGATATTCATTTCCTCAACGGATATTCTTCAGAAGTGAAAAATGAATAGCTAGTTCATTTTTCCTCAACGGATGCTTCATCAGAATTGGAAATGAATAGGGTTAACTCTTGATACATGATAGAACTTGCTGTGATTTCTGTGCACTAAATTCCATAATTATGTATGCATCCATAATTACGTAATTCCTTGCACAGTCCGCACAGTTTGTTTTGGAATGTTGTGGGGAAAGATATCAAACCTGAGATGAGAGTGACTAGACTACCATAGGGTCCTTTTAATTAGACCAACAGAGGATCTTCTTAATTAGGCCACTAAGGAGTCCTTTCAGCTATATCATCACATGATATCCCTAACCAGATTTTTGGATCAATCTGTTTAACTAGACCACTAAAGGGGTCAAATTTTGAGGTAGTACATTATAATCCAAGGGACTTTAACTACAACGTCGAAGTCCATTAAGGGTTTAAGTAGTACCTTTGGGTATCCTGTTATGAATCTCTTGCACAAAGATATGTAAGATTTTACGAGGATTTGAATAACATAAATTGGATCAAATGACACATAAAGGATAACACATAAGCACATAACCACATAATTGTTTAATTGTTATTTTCTTGTTATTGATTGCCATTAACTTGGCGTCTCGTACATCGTTTCTCTTGGAAGAAACGGGTACTTAGGATTTTCGTGGAAACGCAAGAGATTATACAAGGGAAGAAATTTGGAAGTAGTCTGTTCTTCGAGGAATGCGGTTCCTTGATTGTCGGTATTGTAGGGGATATGTTTATACATGCAACCACATAAACATATTGAAATGTAAATGAAAGATTTATTTATAAACAACAATAACAACAACTGTTTCATAGATTGTGATAAAAGAAAATAATACACAAGGCTCGATTATTTTCTAAACAGCGTTATCTTCTGTCGGTCAGATACTCATCCCTGCGCTGGATTTGCATCAGCAAGTCTTGGGCAATTTCTACTAAAATGGCCCATCTCGCCACAGTTGTAGCAAGATCCCAGTGGGAAACGAGCTTGAGCAGGATTGTTGTTAATCTGATTTGGTGCTGCTGCTGTTGGGCAAACCCTCGCTGTATGACCTATAAGTCCGCAAACTTGGCATGTGCGGCACTTCACCACAGCATGATGATGTAGGCCACATTGGTTGCACAAGGGTGCAGTTCCGTTGTAGGGTTTCCTGGCAGGGGGTTGAGCTGGTTGGTTGGGGACGGCTTGATCATTGTGAGCGACCACGGCGAAGTTCTGAGAAGCCTTTCGCTTCTTTGACTTCTTAGAGGATCCAGTCTGGTCATCCATGGCCTTTGATTCCTCGATTGGTTTCGATTCCTCGACCAGTTTCTTGTCACCCTTTCGGAAAAGCTTACGTTTCCTGATCTGCGATTCAGTCAAGGTTGCAGATAACTCAATGGCCTGCCTAACAGTAGTAGGGTTGCTACCAGTCAAAATGTCTTGTATTGAGTCGGGAAGGCCATCAATGTACTTTTCGATCGCCTTATCCAAAGGCGTGACCATGTTTGGGCATAACAGACTTAACTCCTCATAACGGTCCGTGTAGGCTCGATGCTCACCGCTGTCTTGCTTAAGATCATCAAATTCCCTTTTCAAAGCCCTGATCTCGTGACGAGGACAAAACTCCTTCATCATGAGAGCCCTAAGTTCGGCCCATGTCTGTGCTAGAGCAACTTCTGCACCACGATCTCTCATAACCCCATTCCACCACGTAAGGGCTCTCTTCTGGAACACACTCGAAGCAAACTCGACCTTGCGATTGTCAGGACACTGCACATGGCGGAAAGTATTCTCAATGCTCTCGAACCATTGAAGATGCCCAGTCGCTCCCTCAGAACCACTAAACTTGAGTGGTTTCGCCGAGTTAAAACTCTTGAAATTGCATGGACCATTGTTGTTGTTGTTGGCTTGATTCCATTGAGCAAAGAGGTTTGGGAATTGAGCAGCCCTTTGCTGCGCAATGATTTCTGCCAATTCGGCAGTCTCTATCTGGCTTTCGCGTCGAGGAGGCATTCTAAAAGAGGAAACATGAAAAGAAACGAGTGAGAGAGTTAGACGAAACGAATGAGGTGAAACAAATCTGATGAATGCAAGGATGGTGGTCATTTGTTTGTTACTACAAAGCAACAAACGACCTCGGTGATTAAAGTAAATAGGTCAAAAATAATGTATAGCGAAGACATGCTCGCCTATAAGTGAACACTCATCCCAAGAATTCCCAGGTAAGCACAACTGGTCTCGCGTCTGATGAGATGTATACGAAGTGCTTGCCTAGACAGAAAACCCAGAATACAGGCATTCACCCTTCCAGTTTGCACGTGTTCACATTATTTAAAACCCAAAACCTTGACGAGATTTTTTTTTGAAAACTCAAAGGGGTTCAAAACCATATAACAGAGGGTTCAAAACCTAGAAATCAATCATCCTAGAACAGATGATTAGTTTTCAAAGCGGTTTTGAAATTTATGTTCTTGTTGTGGTCGTCGCCTAAGGATAGGTGACAGTATTGTTTTATGACTAAACGCAAGTAAACTCGCGTTAGGGTCCTAAGAAAGTTATAGACTAGGTCAAAGCATTACTAATTACTAATAACCTAATTCCCTATAACCATTGGCTCTGATACCATCTCTTCTGTCACACCCCGACCACGTAGAACATACGAAACGTGGCGGAAACATCGGGGAGTGTTGTAACAGAATTAATTGTGTCAAATCCATGGCAATTGAAGTTTCGTTTTATTGATTAAAAGTGTTACAATGTCTTAACAAACAAGGAAATACAACCTAATTAACTAGTCATGCATCTTTTATTGTCACTAAAGCCCAAGTCTGCCTATGTGTATCTTGATCATCTTATGCAACAGCTCCTGAAAAACACATGTGAAAATAGGTATGTCAGCATAAAAATGCCTGTGAGATACATAGGTTTTGTGAAAATGGGTTCCATGACTTATGTTTGAGAAAATGTTTAATCATGAACCTTGTAATTTGCTTTGTTTTGTAAATCATTTGAAATTCGATAAGATCAGATGATATGTATAAATAAGTAAATAATGTATGGTTAAATAAATATCCATGTAAGATGAGTTTGTATAAGATAAGTTGTTTGTAAAACAATGTCTTGTGAAAAGTATGTCATTTGTATAAAATGTTCTATGTCTCAAACTGAAATGATTCAAATAACGCTACAATATGTAATACCATACAAACACTTATATATAGGAAGTACCAGCGGCGTATCCACCATGCTTGTATCATATTACACACGCATCGTTACTTAATCACTTAATCAAACCAAACCAACCAATGTAAGAAGTCTATGTTTAAATCAATTGTTAAATGTATTGGGTAATATGTCAAAGTGTTCATGTCAAGATGTAAATCATATCAAAATGTCTATGTCAAATATCCATGTCAAATGTCTATGTCAGAATGTCATGTATGGCAAGTGAAATGTCTCAACTAAACCATATGCACAAAAACAAAGTATTGAAGTAAAACTTGGTTTAAATCAAAGTTATGTTTTGTGGGAAATGCATGATCAAATGTCAATCATGTTAAAATGTCTATGCCGAAATGTCTATGTCAAATACGGTTCACACGGTTCACAGATACAAACGGTTCACAGATATCAACGGATCACAGTCAAATGATTACAACGGTTCAATATGTAGTATAATGTGTTCATATGCTGGATAAGCATATGCAACAGAAAAGCAACGTAAAACAATGTACTAAGTACGCACACAATGGGCATACATAGCATGAAATGTAATGTAGAACGATGTACTAAGTACGCACACAATGGGCATACATAGCATAAAATGTAATGTAAAACAATGTACTAAGTACGCACACAATGGGAATACATAGCATGAAATGTAATGAAATCATGTACTATAATGTACTAATGAACATAGCAAGTATATGATGTCAAAACAGGAAAGCATGAAAGTAACAAGTAGGCACATGTGTTCCACCCCAAAACAGTTTGGAAAACAGTAAAAGAGGGGTCTATGTACTCACCTGGGATTGCTCAGTAGTTCTGGAGTGACAACTAAACAATGCTAGAGATCGCGGATATCAAACGGCACCTAGTATAGGTAGCTACATTAATAAACCGGACCTAAATCGGAGGATCGGGTAGCATTAGGGTTTGTAAACCAAACGAGTGTAGAGACTCGTGTCTTTTGGTTTAACAAAGCCTACATACTAAATGAAACTTAACCTAAGTGTCTACGACCCATTACGACCCGTTTAGGTAGCTTATGCTACTTTAACGCGTCGTTCGCGTGAAACGCGTTCGGACCGCCTAACTAGCCCTATGACAAGTGTTATATGCCTAAACATATTACATAATCAGTTATGTGACAAAGGTTTAGGTTACATATGCTTAATTACCAATTATACATGAAAAGGGTATTCTGGTAATTTACCTAAGGCATATAAACTACCTATCATACAACTACTTAAACGATGTGACCATAGGGTATAACCTCGGAAGGTTATTCCCTACCTACTATGGTCACCTAATGTATTTGGTCGGATCCTAATGATCGACCAAACTGGGTCGGGTTCGAGGTATAAGCGATTTATTAGATCGCTTACCCTACGACCCTAGACAACGTGGTAATCAGTAGGCATAGTCCCAAGGGACTATAACCATCGTGATTACAATCACGTTGCGAAGTTCTAACGAACTTCGCATTGACCATTACTGGTCAACGCTGAAAGTCAAACAAAGTTTGACTTTCTGACTCGAAAAGCAGTAAAAATAAGGAAAAGAACGAAAGAATACTTACGAAGGGTCCCCGAATGCTAACCCAGATCAAAATAGCTCAGGTATGAAACGAAGGTTCCAACTTAGAGTCTTTTCAATCAGATTTGTGGGTTTTAAGCCAAAAGGGGGGTGGGTATTTATAGTTTTCGGGTAACCGTTAAGATCGTTTGTTGTAAAACGTGCCATGATCCAAGGCGTACACTTGTCGGAACCTTATGGTGGCTGAAATTAGGTTCTTATCCGCTGACTAGACGATTGAGAATGTGTGGTTGAGAATCAAACAGCTGGGACCCGCTGTTAAAAACATGGAATCTGGTCCAGAAGGGGGCTCGCGTGACGCTAAGGCCCGTCGCGTCACGCTAGGCCCCTATTTTGGCAGATTTTGCAGAAATGGTCCCTGCACCTTGTTTAAGCGATTTTCGATGCGTTTGAACTCCGTTAACCTCATTTCAAGGATCTAAAATGAAGTTAAAGTATAGGGAACTCAAAATATGCTCAAAAATATGTCGGATGTCGGTTCGTTTGGTCGTACGATCGCGATGTTCGCTTAATTACGACGGAATGCGCATAAGCGCGAAAAACAATCCAAATGACGAAACGAATGGATTTTTCTTATGGCGAACACTAAAATATAATATAGTCATGCTTACATAAATTTTTGGATGTCCAGATGTATTCAGAACGTAAGTTATGCGCGAAAATGCAAACTTGTGCACTTTTTGACACTTTTAGTCCCTGAATGACCCAAAAGTTTATTTTAGCATACCGAACCCCTCAAAGCCTATTTCTAAGCTATGTAAAGGATATTTATGGTATGTTTAACTTATGGTCATGTTCCGGAATGTCTGTTACAGTTCAAATTGGCATACTTTCGCAGTTTGTCAACTTTAGTCCCTGTAAGCGATTTAACTTTGATTTCACCACACCAAACCTTCCAAAACTTATATCTAAGTTATGTATAGGTTATTTAAGGTATGTTAAGCCTATTTCACTATTCCGGAGTGTTTGTTGCATTAAACTGGTTATATTTACGCATTAGTGCGCGTATAACCTTCCAGAAAGCGATATAGTGATTGAAATCGAGCAAGAATTGATATGTGCAAAAGATACACATATTTAGCCAAGTCCAAAGTATGAAATACAATATTTCATTGGTTTGGCATTTGTTTGATGGTTGAAATGACACAGGTGTTACATCCCCTCCTTAATCTTCTCCGATATACTAGCCACTCCTAATCTTTCCCTAAAAACCTCATTTCTTATCCGGTCTAACCTCGTGTGTCCACACATCCACCTCAGCATCCTCATCTCTGCTACCTCCATCTTGCGCACTTGTGTCTTCTTGATAGCCCAACAGTCTGTTCCATATAGCATAGCGGGTCTGACTGCTACCCTGTAAAATTTCCCCTTTAATTTAGTTGGGAACCTCCTATCGCACAATACCCCACTGGCTGCCCTCCATCTACACCAGCCAGCCTATATGCGATGGGTTACATCACTATCTATGTCACCATCTCTTTGTACAAACGACCCCAGATACTTAAACCTAGTTACCTGCGGGACCAATTGATCCTCAATGGTGATTTGGGTGTCATCGTCATCGGCTACACCACTGAAATCACAGTGTAGATACTCAGTCTTAGATCGACTAATCCTTAGGCCCTTGCTCTCTAAGACTTCTCTCCACTCCTCTACCCTCGCGTTCAGACACTGTTTAGTCTCTGCAATCAACACAATATCGTCTGCAAAAAGCATGCACCACGGAACAGTCCTCTGAATCAACTTGGACAACTCATCCAAGACAACCACAAAAAGAAAAGGGCTCAACGCAGACCCCTGGTGGAGTCCTACCTCGACAGGAAAGAAGTTTGTATCTCCTACAGGCGCGCGGACACTAGTTTCCGTTCTATCGTATGTATCCTTAATTATGTCTATATATTTCCCCGGTAGCCCTCGACGTTCCAAACTATCCCAAATCAGTTGTCGTGGGACAGTGTCATATGCCTTTTCTAGATCGATAAACACCATATGTAAATCTTGCTTCTTCGCTCTATATTTTTCCATCAACCTCCTTAGAATATGAATCGCTTCTGTGGTTGACCTCCCTTTCATGAATCCAAATTGGTTTACTGAAACCTGGGTTTCTCTTCTAATTCTAGTTTCAATTACCCTCTCCCAGAGCTTCATAGTGTGACTTAGCAATTTGATTCCTCTGTAGTTCCCACAACATTGAGCGTCTCCTTTATTCTTGTATAAAGGCACCACGATGCTACTCCTCCACTGATCTGGCATTTTTCCAGTCTTGAAAATATAATTGAACAAAAGTGTTAACCATCGGACTCCTTCTTCCCCCAAACACTTCCACACCTCAATCGGTATGTTGTCCAAACCCACTGCCTTTCCTCTTCCCATATTCATAAGTGCCATCCTCACCTCGTCATGTGTGATCCTCCCGCAGTAGGCATTATTTTGTTGTCGCCTTTGAATCCTGGGACTGCTGCTATCTTGTTGGTATGCCCTACCATGGTTGAAAAGATTCTGGAAGTAGGTTTGCCATCTCAACTTAATGTCATGTGCCTTGACTAAAACACGTCCATCATCTCCTTTGATAAACTTTACTACTCCTAGATCTTGTCTTCTTCGCTCCCTAGCTTTAGAAATCTTGAACATATCATGCTCCCCATCTTTACTTTCCAAACGTTCGTACATTAGTTTATAGGCTGTGTTTTTTGCATCGGTCACCGCCTTTTTCGCTTCCCTTTTTGCCTTCTTGTATATCTCCCTTACCCTCAGCCGCTCCTCCTCATCTGTGCACCTCAAAAGCTCTCTAAAACTCTGTTGCTTATCCTTTATTTTGGTATGCACGTCTTCATTCCACCACCAGGACTCCTTATGACCACCAGTCTTCCCTGTTGTGACCCCTAGCGTCTCATTCGCCACTGTAGTGATCGTAGTCGCCATAGCCTCCCACATCCGGTTTGCGTCGTCACCTAGTTGCATCGATGTCACCGAGTTAACTTTATCTCTAAACATCAAACTTTTTTCTCCCTTCAAGTTTCCCCAACGGATCCTAGGTCTGGTTTTCCTTTCCCCCTCAGTTAGCCTTACTTTTAGGGCTATATCTGCTACTAGCAAATGATGTTGAGCCGCTGCAGTCTCCCTTGGTATAACCTTGCAGTCCATCCACATACGTCGATCATCCTGCCTCATCAAAAGATAGTCGATTTGAGTGTTACGTCCTCCGCTACTAAAAGTGATCAAATGAGATTCTCTCTTCCTAAAGAACGAGTTTATAATACCTAGGCCGTGAGCTACCGCAAAGTCTAGAAGGTCTCTACCAGGGTCATTCCTATCACCAAAACCAAAACCCCCATGCACCAATTCAAAGCCATCACTTTCCTTACCAATGTGTCCATTAAAATCTCCTCCTATAAAAATTTTCTCCTCCCTAGGTATGGCCCTTACTACTACATCTAGACAATCCCAGAACTCTCTTTTCACTTGGTCTCCTAGTCCCACTTGCGGTGCATATGCGCATACCACTGTCACTACTTGCTCACTTAATACTAACTTTAACACCATAATTCTATCATTGTGTCGTATCACCTCAATTACATTTTTATGCAATTCTATAGACACCAAGAATCCTACTCCGTTCTTGGCCCCATCCGACCCAGAATACAACAACTTGTACCCATTGCGCTCTTCTGCTCTATGTCCTTTCCACCTAGTCTCCTGAAGGCACGCTATCTGTACCCTACGTCTTTTAAGTGCGTCTATCACTTCCAACAATTTACTACTAAGAGTTCCTACGTTCCAAGACGCCACACGTAAACTACAGCTTCTAACTTTACCCTTACCTGCACCTCTCGTCCTTGGACATGATCTCAAGTAAAAGTCATGGTTTCTATTGTCTATGCTTACAACTAACAACTAACCACAAGTAACAAACAACGGGCAACACTGAGTACACAAAGGGCAAAACTACCAACTCTTTTTATTTTTATTATTAAGGGCAAAAATATAAAGTCACACACTATGTTAAAATATACTGACTATGTTAAAATATATATTATGTTAACGTTCAAATATATTATGTTAAGATATGCTGATATGTATATGGCTTTGGAATTTGGAATTTCAAATAATACCAATAATAATATACTAATTATTTGTGAAGGAAAGAAAACACCTGACGTATCCGAAACATGGACTCGTCAATTCCGCCGGAATCCTTTGAGCCACCGGTGGAAATAAATCAGAACCTGCAACCACGTTCCAAACAACGCGGACCGAAGAATCTGTTGACCGAGAGAGAGAAGGCGCGGGGGGGGGGGGTGAGAGTGTGAGAGATGTTGATGGCGGTTGACTGTTGGGAACGGAGGTGACGCCGGTGGTGGTTTTTAAGGTGTTTTTAGTGTGAGTGTGAAGGTTTAGGGACAGGCACGGTGACTGGTTGTTATGTAAGTGGCTGGAGGCGGTGATTTAGGTCTAGGTACGGCACTTCCGACCGGTCGTCG
This sequence comes from Helianthus tuberosus, assembly GCA_030545235.1. Lineage (NCBI taxonomy): Eukaryota > Viridiplantae > Streptophyta > Magnoliopsida > Asterales > Asteraceae > Helianthus > Helianthus tuberosus. The sequence continues at coordinate 13,819,374 of CM060354.1, read as the reverse complement.
AATAGAGGACTGGCAAGAGAGGGAGAAAGAAAGAGTAGAGACAAGAGATGGTTGTTATAGGGAGGGGAGATGGTTGGGGTTTGTGTATCTGGAGAATAGAGGACTGGCAAGAGAGGGAGAAAGAAAGAGTAGAGACGGGATAGAGAGGTGTTTACCTTTGCTGGCCGGCGGACGGCAGCGGTGATACGTTTCCGGCAGGTGATGTTACCGTTTGATTTCACTGTTGTCGTACCGAAGGGAGCACCAACTTATGTCAGTCCTAGGGAGCACCAACTTAATACTAAACAAGATACTTACAGACCAATAATTAGTAGCAAGATAGGATTTAAATTAACATAGATTAAACAATATAAAGTTCATTACAATAGGAATGTACATACCAGTTGCTGAAGAAAAAATAATCAAACCTCAGGTGATTGAAGTGTAGAAGACGGAGGAAAAGAAAATTGAAACCCTAGAAAATGACTGGGGAGAAGAGATTTTTGAAAGCAGAGATGATAGATGTTTGATGTGTAATGATGATGAAGAAATAGTGACGGTTGTGTTTTTCTCTTCCCATATTTTCAACTGATGAAAAATATTTACACATACACCCATTTTTAAATTTGTTATTTACATTTACATTGACATACAAGAGTAAAGTACATGATTAGTTGAATTGATTTGGTATTCAAATTAACAAAGAAAAATAATTTTTCATATAGCAAAACCATTAACATAACATAAAATTTGAAAGCTTTGAATCATGTATTAATAGTAATTAGGTTTTAACATAAGTAAGTTTCATGACCTCAAGAAGCAATGCCGAGGGAAAATTTAATTTTATCTATTATATGTACCTTTTAACATAAGTAGTTTGACTTTGGTCAAACAGTGTTTTATCAAGTAGCTTTTAACAAAAGTAGTTTGACTTTGGTCCAACAGACTTTAGTCAAACAACGTTTTAACATTGCTCAAATAGTGTTTTATCTATTATAATTAGCTTTTAACATAAGTAGTTTAACTTTGATCAAACAACGTTTTAACATTCCTCACAATGATTACAAGCTAGTAAAAACTTCTTTGTAAACAACATTAGAAGTCTTATTTGTTGGTTTTCCATCAGCATCGAATATTTGTATTTTAACGCCTTCTCTGGTCTTGACCCTTGATAATGCAACATACAACTAACCATGAGTGAACACAGGATCTTTCAAATAAAGACCAACCTTTGATAACGATTGTCCTTGACTCTTGTTAATTGTCATAGCAAAACAAAATGATAACGGAAATTGTCTTCGTTGAAATTGAAAAGGTATTTTTTTTGTCAGACGGGATCATATTAATCCTTGGAATATAAACTCTTGTGCCAATGTTCCCACCAGATATAACTTCAGCTTCTATAACTCGTTTACCAAGAAAAGTAATTTGAAGCCTTGTACCGTTACATAACCCTTTCTGTTGATCAATGTTTCGAAGAAGCATCACAGGAACACCAACTTTAAGAACTAATCTGTGATTAGGCAAGCCAGAAATCTTAAGAGCATTCAAATTTTCTGTTGAGTATAAGCTTTCTTGAAAAGAATCAAGAATTTGTTCGGTTTGACATATACTATCAGAACTCAGATACTCTTTCGCATCACCAGGAAATAACGAAAGCAATCGATAATTAATTTCATGAACTACCTCATTTTTGGGTGCTAGAATTGCTCGCTCAGAAAAAAATCCAGCAATCCTAAATTGTTGAATAATTGAAGGACAAAGTCAATTAAACTTTGTATTGGGTCACAAATATCGGTGATCAGTAAATCATCTGGTATCTCTATAATGGCGTCACCATCATTATCATCTCCAACGTTTCCTTCACCAATATCAATAAGCCATTTTGCAAATTCTCTGATAGACTTCGTATTCGAACTTTCAGCTCCAATAGTTAGACGCGTGTTTTTAGTCAGCCGTAAGAGTCTGCATTTTGCCCATATGTATGAAGAGCTTAAAGACGCACTAACAATTTCTTGTCTAGTACCATTAGGAATAACATGTAGTATTTGTCTAAAGTCACCACCAAATACAATAACTTTACCACCAAAAGGAATATCCGAACGAATACTCCTACCTTCCGAAAATACGTCGGTCATGGTCCTATCTAAAGCTTCAAAGGCATGTTTGTGTACCATCGGTGCTTCGTCCCATATGATTAATTGGGCCTTTAATAATCTCGCAATATCACTATTTGGCTTAATATTGCACATTGAATCTTCTGTTAGATTAATGGGAATATGGAACCAAGAATGAGCTGTCCTTCCACGGGAAAGTAATAACGAAGCAATACCACTTGAAGCCACATTTAAAACTATTCCATTTCTGCATCGAACAGCTGAAGCCAAAGTCTTCCATAAAAAGGTTTTTCCAGTTCCACCATAACCATAGGCAAAAAAAAGGCCTCCTTTACGCCCTACAACTGCTTCCATTATTTCGTCAAAAACCGCTCGTTGTTCATCTGTAAGAGATTGATGCAACCTGTTAAACTCAGCTTGTTCTTCATCTAGGTCATGTGACAGCTCTTCATTGATCAGACGATTAGAAGCATCACGTAACGAATCGTCATCAGGGTACGGCATAGTGGCAAACCTTCATAATGATGAACCATTGGAAATTAAATAGTTTTCAATTTTCAACAAAGTAAGGTTCTTAATCTGATGTTCAGGAAGCACTAAACCTTGCAAATAAAAAAATTAACATTATTAAATAAAAAATAAAAATGTAGTATGTAAAATAAAAGAAAATAGATCAGAACCTGAAATATTTGTTTCTTTTTGACGTCTATAAACAATATCATCAGCTAAGTATTTCCACGTATTCTCCCAAACAAATTCTGGCCGAGATAGAGTATTTGACAAAAGCAGGGTAGCAAATAACGCTCGAAGATACCCAGCATGTCCTTCAAAACTTGCTTCTTTAATGGCCTCAACGTATTCATTGTCATCATCTAAAAGTCCCATCGCATAGCAAGCATCTCTAAAAGTCGGGAATAATTGACCGTTAACTGTACGTATCTCCTCAAATGATCTAGGTCCTTTAACTTTATTCAGTAGTATCCTCAAAAAATAAGGTTCGCCCAAAGCAGGAGATACAGAATGAATCCGGCCAACACACTGGTACGACTTACGTACCTGCCACCATTTATCTTTAAGTATCCAAACAAATTTGGAAGGAAACTCAACATAAGTTAGCTTTCTAGCATCTTTATTTGACTCGTTCAACTTCATCCATTGCATAAATATTGAAGAAGCAACAGAAGGCTTGCTTAAAACATTATCAATATCGTCATCAGCACCATACACAACATTCTGTTGGCCAGGTAAATGAAAGGGAAGCCTCATAACAGCAGGATACCTATAATGAACCTCATTAGAGAATATTCTCCAGGATGCCTCACAAGCTGAAATATATCTACAATCATAATACTCCTTGATCTCATCTTTTGGCTTTTCTTTGATGGTTGAACTTGTATCACCAGAAACTACCGCAGTAGCCATATCAGGACCTTTGTTGATGTACTTGAACAAATATTTCACTGAACCGGCTTGATTACACCATTCAACATTAATGTGTGCTTGATATCTTTTCAAAAGCCTTTTGTTATAAGGAACAACATTTCTGTTGTCTAATCTAACACCAGATTTTATAACTGTATGACCTGAATCTCTTCTTCTGTATACAGGAAAACCATTTGAATCAATACTTGTATGTGGTGTGAATTTCTTCGGAAAGTTTTTTGAACATCTTTTATCAACCATGCAAGGACAATTCAAATTAGCATTCCCACACGGACCATGAATCATATAATCAGTCACAAGAGAATAAAGTTGAGGATCTTCTTTTTTATCGGGAATCTCAGCAGAAATAAATGGATCTATGTGATCTATGGTTGGAAGTTTGTGATCGACCTTCATGAATAAGCATATATGTGCATGAGGAAGACCACGCTTTTGAAATTCTACTGTATAAACAACTAAATAAAAAGGAAAAATAAACAAAATTTATTAGTTAATAACCTTGATTAAAAAATATACATCAGAGGATAAGATGTGAAAAAAAAATAACACACCAGCGTTAATCTCACCAAAATACTTGGAATCCTTAAAATCTTTGATTAACGAATCAAGCTTCCTTTTAAACAATCGACACAATATGTCAGGCCTGTCTTCGGCTTTGATGGTTGAATCTTTTAGAAATCTTTTTACTTCAGGCCACTTAGGATTACATGTTATAGTTATGAAGAAATCAGGGTACCCATACCACTTACATAAGGCCATTGCATCGAGGTAATTTTGTTGCATGAATCTTGCACCACCAGTAAATGAAGAAGGAAGTATAACAGGCTTTCCAGTATTTGTTAAAACTTCCTTACCTTTCGATTTATACTTTTGAAGATTCTCAAATGTTTCAGAGCGAAGGTTCGCTTGTTGCCTACGAATGTACTTTAATCTTTCACTCTCAATCATTGTGAACGCATCAACCAAAAACTGTTGTAACAACCTTCGCCCATTTAAAATTAAGGAAAAGCCATAAGTTCTATCATGGATCCTATATGAAAAAATTCTCTCATTGTGCACTTTGGTTTTATTTTCTTTTGTGTGGACATAAAATCTCTATAAGGAATATCAACTCTATAACCATCATCACCATATGGAAAAAGTAACGGATATTCCAGAGCAAGATACGATGGGTGTAATTCGCTAATACGCTGCAGCATTCCCGACTGCGTCTGGACAACAATATCACGATGGTCTATAGCTTTATCTATGTCTCCGACAACCAAAGCAGCAACTTCAGATGTGGTGGGTAAGTTATATGTCCTGCCGTATTTTTCTCTTCTATAAATTAGTCGCAGACTAAGGTTGGCATCTGGAGATTGGTGAAAATGGTTTCTGACCATCCTATATGTCTTAACTAACATATTTTGTGAATCTAATAAAGCCCTCAAATACTTTATCATTTCAACATCAAGTTTTTTATCAGCAGGCGATGAAGGTTTGGTTCTTTTGCTGTTAAAAGGAAAAAAAAACAACAAAACGTTAACATAACATAACTATTTTAATAAGCAGTTGATAGAGAATCAGTTATTAGTAATTAAGTGTTAAGGAAAAACAGATTAGTACTAAGTCAAACAACTGATGTAAAACTTGTGAGCACTGATAGTAATTAAAACACTGATGATACTTAACAACTGATAGAGAACTACATAAGATTAACAACTGCTATTGTAATAAGCAGTGGATAGAGAATCAGTGATTAATAATTAAGTTTTAAGGAAGAACAGTTGTAAACAACTGTTGATACAGCTCAAAACTTTTAGAATATGTTGAGAAAGGTAACATTTCAGTGGTTTGGTCTTAACCAGTGGTTTGGTAGGCATGAGTGGTTTGGTCTTGAACATTGGATGGGGTTAGTTAGACTTTGTGTACAAATGTAATTATATCCAACAATGTTTTGCCTTATTAAATTGTTATAATCAATGTCATTGTAGGAAACTTAACTGGGCAGAGCTTATTGTAGGAAACTTCAGTTTACCTACAATAGCTGATGAATTTAGAATTAATAACGCAAACTACTGTTAAGTCAAACAGCTGATGAAAAAAACTTTTAAGCACTGCTGGTGATTAAAACATTGATGGTTAACAACTGCTGTTGTAGCAATCTATGGATAGAGAATCAGTGATTAAGGATTAAGTGATGGTACTTAACAACTAATATTGAACTACAAATAGTTAAATTTCTAGATGTTCTTTAATAGAATAAAAATGGAACTTAGAAATCACTCGTACCTGAATAATGCCTGTCTGTTTGTTATTTCATTTTCAGTATCATGTATGTATAGCTGACAAAACTTAGCTTCATTTCCAGCTGGAGGTTTGAGACTCCCCATGCAATCATAGTTTTGGCCACTGATACGATATATAAATGGGGCATTGCCCTTGTTGATATTAGAATCAAGCTTTCCACCCGTAGATGTAAAAGAGAACATAGAGTTGTATCGCCTTATGTTCTTTTGGAAGAAGTTGCTTTTTGGATTTGAGGAAGAAAACAAATTTTGATAAGACGGATGTGCATCCTTTAAAGGCGGTAGCTGAACTTTACCATACCCACAACACATACCATAACATAGCTTATTTACAGTTAAACGACCTTTTCCACCTTCTGATGCCCATAACTTTGCACTACAAAGCTGACATGTAAGCACTTGGTCACCATGGTCCAAATAATCTGTTAACAAATGATTGAGAGTTATATTACAGGTAGAACACAACAAATGTCCTAAAAGAATAAAATATATTAAAACCTTTAGATATCCCTTTATAAGGATCTTCATCAGTGCACAAGAACACATTTTCTTGATCGGAATCCAAAGAGAGCATACATAGAGGAGTATTATCACGCTTCTTGCGCTCAAGGTTACGTTTACCAGAAGACAGCCGTGTAAGCGTAGAGTTACTACCCAATATCGGCTGATTGTTTGTCACACCCCTAAAATACCACATGCGGAAACACCCGCGGGACGTGTGACGTACCAGGATCCAAGCCACCAATCACATTGAACTATAGTATATATTTAAATAAAAACTTTCATTCATTATCATTAAGTGTTACAAAACATTAAATGAAATTCAGTGTATACAGCGGAAGCATATATCGTTTGTTAAGTGTTTCATAAACCACATGTACGAAACCGTTAGACTTGTCTTGCAATTCCAAGTATCTCGACCCATGACCACTCCAGCATCCCAGACAGCAAGTTCCAAATGATATAACCTATAGACCTGCAAGCATGCAGACAAGTGTGTCAGACAACGCTGGTGAGTTCAAAGTTTTGTTAACGCGTTTAGTTACCAGATGTGTGTTTAAAACAGTTCAACGTTTTGTTTTGATGATGTTATTAACTCGATTACCGTATGTGGCTACTAGATGTGAATGCCCAACCCCAATGCCTCTATCAAGGCATTGGTCAAGTGGTCGAGGTAATTCGCTCAACTAATAACCTCGAGTAGATGTAAGGGGTCTTACGTGATACAAGTTGTGATTGCCCAACCCCAATGCCTCTATTAAGGCATTGGTCAAGTGGTCAAGGTAATTAGCTCAACTAATAACCTCGAGTAGATGTAAGGGGTCTTATATATAAACGATGTGAATGCCCAACCCCAATGCCTCTATCTAGGCATTGGTCAAGCGGTCAACGTAATTAGTTCACGCCCGTCCTTTCGGCACGGTGTGAGGGTGCCAATCCTAATAGCGCTATCAACTAAATACCTCGTTGCCTTCCTGGCAACAATCGGTAGATGTAGGGGGTCTTACATAATAGAAACTAAGTAATAACAAACATCCCATTAACCTGCATTCCTCCCTGGAACGTTACCCGATATCCCTTCCCGGGATGCATGCTTGGAAAAGAGCAGTGAACTCACCTTGGTTTGCTCGGTATTTTAGCAAATCTTTACACGTTATGTGTTAGGCCCGTTACATGCGACCTAATGTACGTTAAACGTAAGTATGTATGTGGGTGGGATCATGCAATACCCTAATGTCCAAACAACTTGGTTTTACGGAATCAAGTTAACAAGTTTATATATAACAACACACAGCTGGATGTTAGTACGAATGCATTTACGTAATAATAACTTGAAACAAAACAGCGGTCACACATTGAATGAGGCCCACTGTCAACAAACATATATATACAACCCATTATTGTTTATGATCTTTTATAATTTATGAAGTCATTTCTATTACATTATTATTATTGATTTTACATCAGCCCACTAATTAGAATTCATACATACATGAATGTTAAATTCAACTATGCATTTCGAATACTACCCGCTTATGTGCAGACATAAAATGAATATCATATTCCTCAATTTTCTTTTGACAACTTCTATATATACTGAGAAATACAATTCCCTTTGTATCTCAATTATATTCAAAACATCTAAAGAGATAGGCATGGCCCAACCATTACCCACACTTGACCCACTAATAATTAACAAAAGAGGCTTTGGTCCATTAGTTATCACGCACATAATATTCATTCTTCATGTGCTGACCTTATTAGTTTAACGTGTGCAGATGTTTTTGTCAGATCAAAGGCGGCCCACCATCATCATCATGTTCCGTTTATGAGTTCAAAAGAAAACATACACATATTCATTCAATCTAGATCAATCATCATCATTAACGACACCCTATCATATGAATAATAATCATCGATATTAACAGTTCATAACTTGCTTTAACAAAAATGTTCCATTAATTTATTTCTCATGATTCTCGTGAACCCTACCTAACATTCAATTGTTAACCAATAATTAACATGAATCAATTAAACTATATCAATCATCTCATATCACATAACCAAACTGTTACATCGACATTCATCATCAACATTAAAAATCGAACATCCCACTCATAAGCATTAACATCCTTACTAACCATATAAATCAGATTCATTAACATTCACTCAACATCAACCATCTCTTTTATAGCGGATTCATTAGTGATTTATGAGGTGTTCATCAAGGTTTCTAATAACATGCAACCCTAAGCACAGATTAACATGCAAGAACACGATTAAACGCAACATTCAGCAACACACATATTACCACGTATAACAGCAAACTAGACTCAAGCAAGTGACGATTACATACCGAGTGCAGGAAAGACGCGAGTGGGTGAAGAAAAGATCTTCGATAGAGCTCGCTGCCGTCGGTTTCAGAGAGAGGGAGAATAGTGTTTTAGGGTTTCCGGGAATTGTTTTAAATAATGTGAACAGGCCGGGCCACAACTGGGCCGAACCTCCTATGGACGAAACTCATGTTTCTTCGAGCCCAAAGCTCATGTTTCGTCGAGTTCATGAGTTAATGAGGAACATGTTTCGTCGACCAAGATGTAAAATAATTAAAGAAGTCTGAACTTGGGAAGTGATGTAGTGTCAGAATATGTGAATGTCTATTTCAATTGTATGCTCAGAATATCCAGACTAAAGTTGCCGCATATATCGATGTAAAAGGGAGCTGTACTTTTACTTAACTATTAATTAATAGGTCTGGCTTTGTATATGTGAGTATACATGCATTCTAAACTTGGCTGAGATGTGATATGCATGAGTATGTCAAGTCTTTGAATTTAATATGTGCATATGCTAGTGGAATTATGTTGATTATTTAGAGATACTCATGAACATGCTGTGATAACATATTAAAACAAATCCCCAATTTACATGTAACCATCAACATAACAATCATTCATATAACATGCACATCTTAAAACGTGAAGCGAATTGTAAACCAAACAGGATCGTGAAATAAATAACGCGCAGAGAAAAGTCCTTGGAATCTCGGGTTGTCACATCATCCCCAACTTGAAAGAAATTTCGTCCCGAAATTTGATAATTAACTCAAAGCAGTACGGTGTTAAATTAGGATGACTGTGGATTTTCCGCAGGTGTCACATTGTTGCTGCTAATAATGCTAGAAGTAATGGAATATCGACGGTAGCTATCTGCTGGTGTACCTATGTTAATGCCATTATATGAACATCCAATATTAAAACATTGATGTTAAGACCGGTATGTGGTTTAGTAATGTGTTTATCAAAACAAATAATAAAGAAACAAAATACAAACCTGGTGTAGTTGAAATTAAAGAACCAGTAGCATTTCTAACTGCTAAACACGCAATGGAGTACATATGTTGATCCGTAGAATCAGAACATTCAACCATATTTGCATTCTCAGAAAAGATGCTACAAACATTCGTTGATGATGACGATGCATTTAACAATTTCTTATTATCAAGTATTAATTTTCGAAGCTTACGCCTTTCATTAGGTGGAGTAACTAAATAACAGAGAAAGTATAATATGTACGAAACACAACAATCAGTCCCCTTAGAAACATAAAACGGAAAAAAGTATACTTATAATCAAATTCAAGAGGTATTACAATTTGTGATATCTGAAAGTGGAGATCTATTAGAGATATCTGAAACAGGAGTTCTCGTAAGAGGACCTACAAAAAAAGCAAGTGGAATTATGATTTCAATCTGAAACCTGATTTTGATTTGGGAAATGATGAGTTAAGAAGTTATAATTACACTTACTACGTAAATTTCGTTGAGATGAATTAGCAGCTGATGATGACCACGCATTCTTTAATTTCTTATTATCAAGTATTAATTTTCGAAGCTTACGCCTTTCATTCGGTGAAATAACTAAAAAACATAGAAAGTATAACATGTTCAAAACACAAGAATCAGTCCACTTAGAAACATAAAACGGAAAAAAGAATACTTATAATCAAATTCAAGAGCTATTACCATTTGTGATATCTGAAAGAGGAGATCTGTTAGAGATATCTGAAACAGGAGTTCTCATAAGAGGACCTACAAAAAAACCAAGTAGAATTATGATTTGAATCTAAAAGCTGATTTTGATTTCGGAAATGATGAGTTAAGAAGTTATAATTTCACTTACTATGTAAATTTCGTTGAGATGAATTAGCTGTTGTAGAAAATGAACGTGAATTCTTTGACATTGTTAATTCTGAAAGAAGGAGAAGCTTTCAAAAGAAGAAATAGTATTAAGATCAGGAACATTAAAACAATAGAAGAAAACAGTGGTTTTTAAATTTTGAATTACAATATATAATACCTAAGGATTAAACATAACCTCAATAAATTATAATATTGCATTTTATCATTTTGTAATTAAAAATCATTTCATGAAAAGTAAAATAAAATTGTTTCATATTATTGAATTAATTATTCCAAATAATGTATTACATTGATAAAAAACTTAACAACAAATTTTGTAATCTTTGTGGAATGTAAATCGGATGTTCATCGGTTAGGTTTATGGTTTATTTGTATATGATTTTTAAAATAAAATATTACTATCTTTATTTAATAACTATTTAAGTTAAACGGTATTTTCTTCAGTTATCCAAATAAACCAAAGAAAAAAAATAAAATAAAACATGGATCAATAAAGCAAACAAAAAACCAAATAAAATGGGTTTGAATTTACGCTTCATACTTGGTTACGATTTTTCTGAACAACATTCTTTGAATGACTTAGAGAAAATTTGAAGTATATAAAAAACCTATTGAATGAGATTACTTAAATAAGTAATGGGAGAAACAGTCACAAATTAAATATTTTTTTAAACTGTAACATATGACGGATACTTACTAAATCTTAGTGGCCAGGGATAACGGTAAAAACCAATAAAAAACAACCACATCCACGGATAATCCTATATAAATTATGAGATAAAATAATAACATTAAAATTGCTTAAAGATTAGAAATGTTTGTAGATAAAAAAGTTGTTAATTGGGTATATACAATATATATTATAAATTGTTGCTACTATTCATACACATAAGTTTTAAACATAAATATTGACTATTGAACATCTCAATATTTATTTAACAATATACATTATAATAAGCAGATAAGTTTTTAGGAATTCAAAACCACATAATCAGTCTAAAACATAACCCACCAAACACCCAAAAGCAACAAAACGAAAACCATAAGTTCAACATGGCAACAGCATATGAAATCAACACATAAATGTATTTGAAAATACAGAAGACACTATTTCTCAATCTTTGGAATCAAAAGCGTCGAAACACCAGCATCTTCATCCTGAGAGAGTTCATCACTGATGCGGCGCTTTGTCGAGGAGCAACCTAATGCATCATCCACATCGAACACTTCACGAATATTACGTTTTGTTTCATCAGAAGACGGATTCTTAGTGCCAACAAGTGCTTGGGATGCAGGTGTAACATTCTCACCGCAGTATGACAACTCATCCTGATATAAAAAGACAATAAGTACTAACGTTTAAAAAAATTTACTACAAATAAGGAAATTCTCATATTACCTTCATAAGGTCAACAGGAGTAGACAAACTGCAGGATTCTGGAACATCTAACGATTCGGACTGCTCATGCTTTAAGTACATAATACATAATAACATAAAATACACACAGTGGTATAAATATATTTTAAAAGGATATGTATATCAAATTAAAAGAATGACATAATGAAGATTTAGACCTGGTTAAGATTGAATTTGGCGCAGAGCGCGGCAAGGATCTCATCATCGTTAGTGGCCATTGAAATACCATAGTTTTCAACCTGATGCTCAATGTTATAGTCTTTAACACTTATGATGAAAGCATACCTCTTTCCAATCAATGTGTCAAAGATCTCTGGATATGGGTTCGGTATCTCTCCAGAATTAACAACCTATAATTTTATAAAAATTAATATAAATTACAATGAGCAGAATGATTCCATAATTTCAACATACAATTTTATAAAAATTAATTTTAAATTATATATAGTACATGGCCAAATAACTGAATGCATGTATTTGTTACCTGGTCTTGAATTGAACCTAAGTCTTTGGCAATTTTCTTAAGAATCTTGTAAGCTTCAAAATCAAACAGTGTCAAAGACACAGTACCGGAAGAGTCTTGCACCCTAATAGGTATCTTGAACCTATCAAAGTTAAAAACAAATGAAAACATTAGTATTACTAAAAACAAAAGTGTCGTTCATATTAGTATTTAGTATAAGGAAATAAAACTGTAATCGCAAACCGCGGAATAGAATAGATGTCGACTCCTTCACATTTATCATTTGTACACACCAACGATTTTTCATGATCAACACCAGATAAACCATCCGGATTTTCTTTCGTTACAAATCTTTCCTCCACACCTGACTTACAGTGGTTACAACCATTGTAATACCAAAGTTTATCAGTGCATATAGCTGTGATTGTGCCAACAACCAAAACCTTCTTTGTCTATCAACATCAAACAAAAATAATAACACTTAGAAAAGACTTTTAAAAAACTCAGCATGTAGAGTACTTATAAGAAAATACACACCGTTGATATGGTTCCCAGGAAACCAATAAGCATGAAATCAGGGTTATTAAGAAACTCATCTTCAACACTTGAGATGACGTTTGAACCAACATGATCATTTGATGAAGATGAAGCAGAAATTTTCTCTACATATCTAAACAGATTCATGTGATCAAATTAAAACGTAAAAAATAAATGTAGGTACAAAATAATACTGTTCAATGTTTATATGCATACTAACTATACCTCTTCCTAAAAGAGGATATCTCTTCAATGTCAGTGTCAATAAAAAGTCTGCTTAGCTCAAAGCCGTTTGCAAGGCCACGCTTGCCTGAATTTAAAATTAAAACCAAATGTAGATCAATATAAATAGTGTCAAATTTAAAACATATAAGTAAATCTAAAGATAAATCTATAACAATAAAAAAATTAAACTAATTAAGTTAAAATTGTACCTTTGTAAAGGTTGACCATACCAAAATGACAAAGGATAACAACATATTTCTCTCGTTTCTTATCATTCATGTAAGCAAACATGTCAATAGCAAAACCATCCCACAAAGTAACCGGACACTTTTGGCCTCTAAAATATTAACATAAAACATAATAACATCAAGCAACCTTATAATGGTTTAAACGTCAAAATGCAACAACTTAATAAAAAGAACGCACTCAAGGTCTTCAAGTCTAAGATTAAGTCTCTTGCCCTTGCTCCCATCCTTCTTTGACGTATCCTCTAGATTGAAACATACATCCACATAACCAATCCAATCTATAAACAAAAATATATTGTGAAAAGAAAACAGCATTAAGAAGTGATAAGAATAAAAAAAAACAATAAGACAAAACAATAGATATATATCATGTAGTGATTTACATACCAATAACTGTATTAACTTCAAATTTATTTTTAACAACATCCTTGAGGTTAACGAAATTAAAACGGTATTTCGGTCCAGACCAGTCAAAGCATTTCTCAACAGAAGTATAGAAATAAAGTGATATTTTGTCATTTCTCTTGGTATACTTAGCAGAGGACTTATTAGTAGCAAGAGAAGGTTTGGTGATAAGAAGACATTCATCCAACTGAAAAAAGTGTTTGAATTTTCCTAGCATCTTATGCAAACAGCTGGCTTGTATCATAGTTCCCTAAGAATATGAAACATCCGATTAAATAAAAAAGATCCGATTAAATAAAAAAGGTGTTATATTCATTTGGATATTCATATGTCCAAAAAAATTATAACACAACTATATACGGTACCATCTCATCCATGAAGATCATATCAAGACGATATATTTCATTTTTGTTATCATTCATCATCTTCTTCGAAATGCTAACAATCTTCACTCTAATCGAATAGTTGTTTGAGAATGTATTAAGATCGTTAAGCATGCTAACCTTTGCAACCTCCATTTGAAGACTATACATAAAAAAAAAAGAATAAGCAAAATATAAGTATTGCTAAACGTAATATGATAATACAATAAGCATGGATGTTCCTTAAAAAAAATATGAAGGTTGAAATTCAAGCTTACCGATTATCCAATAAAAATTTTAACTGAATGCAGTGGCAAATGTAATTTCAAATGTAGGGAGTGTATATCTTTATATGCTGCTTTTTTAAAGTAATAAAATATTAGAAATGATATGCAAAGTACGCAAAAAAAGAGAAAGAACGTCAATTTTAAATTACCATTTTGTATACTAAGAATTTCAATATTTCAAAATTACTGACTTGATTTCAAAGCAATTTTCATAATGACTTTTCTATATTTTATTTTAAATTTAATTAAGAAACAATAACCGTCAATTTGAAATTCACATTTTGCTTAACTCAAATGTCCAAAGCTCAAGAAATTAGCATTAATTACTAATTTGATTTGCAACAAATAGTCATTAACAATCAAATGTTTGAACCACTTTCAATAATACAATACCCAAATAATCAAGATGAGAAACTTAATAATCATCCAAGTGTATTTTGTGTTACCTTATTTATTAGTATAAAGATGAAACTGTTCAATTAATAGTACAGATCAAACCACTGAAGTGATGTGATAAATACTCTTACATATAAACCACTGTGGTGATAAACACTGTTACATATAAACAATGATGCCATAAAACCGGTTACATATAAAACACTGAGGTGATGACATCTAACAACCTAACAGACTATAAACACTGATGCGAAAAACACTGTTAAATATAAACACTTAAACACTCTTAACATCCAAGTGTATAGGAATTTTATTTTATTAAAATAAAGATGAAACAACTGTTCAATTAATAGTGGAGATCAAACCACTGAAGTGATGTGAAATACAAAACTGTTCCTAAACACAGTTACATATAAACACTGATGCCATAAAAATGGTTACATATAAAACACTGAGGTGATGACATCTAACAACCTAACAGTCTATAAAACACTGATGCGGAAAACACTGTTACATATAAACACTGTTAAGATAAACAAATAAAAAGAAACATAGAATAACTAAAGTTGATGCTGAACCACTGTTATGGTTTGACACTGTTATTGGACGTCATAAATTTCAGATTTAATTTCAAAGGTAAAAGTAGTGTATATTCTTATATACTGCTTTAATAAAATAATTAAATATTAGAACTGATATGCACTGTAGGAAAAAAAAAAAGAGAGAGAGAGAGAACGAAAAATTTAACTTACCATTTTGCATATTTTGAGTTTCAAAATTACTGATATTGTCAGTAACTACTGACTTGATATGAAAGCAAATGCCATAATGACTTTTTTAAATTTTATTTTAACTTTAATCAACATATAATAACCGTCAATTTGAAATTCAAAATTTGGTTAATCAAATGTCCAAAGCTCAAGAAATCAGCATTAATTACTGATTTGATTTGAAACAAATAGTCATCAAGAATTTTTTTTTTATTTTTTAATTTAACTTTAAATTTTATCATGAAAATAATGTTGGTGGAACTCTTATGTAATTGGAATGTAAAGATTAGGTAAAATGGTAATTTGATTGTAATTCTAGTTTTCATTTGATAATTTCAATGTATCACTAATTAACAACATCAAAAATAAAAACGTGAGCACTGACTATTTTTTAGGGAAACCGCTGATGGTCAATATCAGTGAATGTCAACAATGTAAAAGTGAGCAGTGGCTATTTTTTCCGATCAGTGGATACCAACCAGTTTTTGAAACATTGATGTTCGGTCAATCAGTGGTCAACATGGAGATTGAAGAAACACAGGTTGTGTATCCGCAGTGGAATACTTGACCAATCAAATGTTTGAACCAATTTCAAGAATACTATACCCAAAAAATCAAGATGAGAAGCTTAATATTCATCAAAGTTTATATGAATTTTATTAGTATAGAGATGAAAAAACTGTTCAATTAATAATACAGATCAAACCACTAAATTGAAGTGATAAATAGTGTTACATATAAACACAGTCTTTTAAATTACCATTTTGCATATTTTGAATTTCAAAATTACTGATATTGTCAGTAACTACTGACTTGATTTGAAAGCAAATGCCATAATGACTTTTTTAAATTTTATTTTAACTTTAATCAACATATAATAACCGTCAATTTGTAATTCAAAATTTGCTTAATCAAATGTCCAAAGCTCAAGAAATCAGCATTAATTACTGATTTGATTTGAAACAAATAGTCATCAAGAATTTATTTTAATTTTTTAATTTAACTTTAAATTTTATGATGAAAATAATGTTGGTGGAACTCTTATGTAATTGGTTGTCAACAATGTAAAAGTGAGCAGTGGCTATTTTTTCCGATCAGTGGATACCAACCAGTTTTCGAAACACTGATGTTCGGTCAATCAGTGGTCAACATGGAGATTGAAGAAACAGATGTTGTATTTAAACAGTGGAATATTTTGAACAATCAAATGTTTGAACCAATTTCAAGAATACTATACCCAAACAATCAAGATGAGAAGCTTAATATTCATCAAAGTGTATATGAATTTTATTAGTATAAAGATGAAACAACTGTTCAATTAATAATACAGATCAAACCACTGAACTGATGTGATAAATAGTGTTATATATAAACAAAAGTACTAAACCCTGTTACATATAAGTACTGATGCCATAAAAATGGTTTCATATAAAACACTGAGGTGATGACATCTAACAACCTAACAGTCTTTAAAACATTGATGTGGAAAACACTGTTATATATAAACAAAGTCTTTTAAATTACCATTTTACATATTTTGAATTTCAAAATTACTGATATTGTCAGTAACTACTGACTTGATTTGATAGCAAATGCCATAATGACTTTTTAAATTTTATTTTAACTTTAATCAACATATAATAACCGTCAATTTGAAATACAAAATTTGCTTAATCAAATGTCAAAAGATCAAGAAATTAGCATTAAAATAGTGATTTGTTTGAAACAAATTGTCATCAAGAATTTTTTTTAATCTAACTTTAAATTTTTTGATGAGAATAAAGTTGGTGGATTTTTTCCGATCAGTGGATACCAACCAGTTTTCAAAACACTGATGTTTGGTCAATCAGTGCTCAACATGGAGATTGAAGAAACAGTGGTTGTATTTCAGCAGTGGAATATTTTGAACAATCAAATATTTGAACCAATTTCAAAATTACTGATATTGTCAGTAACTACTGACTTGATTTGATAGCAAATGCCATAATGACTTTTTTAAATTTTATTTTAATTTTAATCAACATATAATAACCGTCAATTTGAAATACAAAATTTGCTTAATCAAATGTCAAAAGATCAAGAAATCAGCATTAAAATAGTGATTTGTTTGAAACAAATTGTCATCAAGAATTTTTTTTAATCTAACTTTAAATTTTTTGATGAGAATAAAGTTGGTGGATTTTTTCCGATCAGTGGATACCAACCAGTTTTCAAAACACTGATGTTTGGTCAAATCAGTGGTCAACATGGAGATTGAAGAAACAGTGGTTGTATTTCAGCAGTGGAATATTTTGAACAATCAAATGTTTGAACCAATTTCAAGAATACTATACTCAAACAATCAAGATGAGGTGCTTAATATTCATCCAAGTGTATAGGAATTTTATTAGTACAAAGATGAAACAACTGTTCAATTAATAGTAGAGATCAAAACACTGAAATGATAGTATAAATTCTGTTACATATAAACACTATTAACATAAACAAAGATAGAATAAACACTGTTAACATAAACAAACATAGAAGATGTTTTGTTGATGAGGAACCACTGTTGTTGGAGAGTGTTTCACATTTAGTTGATCGGTGCTTGTCTGGACTTTGGTCTTGATCAATGGTTCTTCATAATTGAACAGTGGATGATGTTCATCAAACTTTATGTACAACCATCCTTATATCCAACACTTGTTAGGCAGATCAGTGATGTGCCATATTAACTTGTTATAACCACTGTCATTGTAGGAAACTTAGCTGGGCAGTGCCTATTGGTGGAAACTTCAGTTTACCAACAAAAACTGATGAATTTAGAATAAATAACGCAAACTATTGTTAAGTCAAATAGCTGATGGAAAACTTTTTAACCACTGCTAGTAATTAAAACACCGATAGTGATTAACAAAACTACGTTTAATTGCTCAAATTGAGATGACGGGAGATCTGCAAAGGATTACAAATGAATCAATGCACCAATAAACAGTAAATCAAAACGTTAGAAATACCAAAAAAATAAATCACACCAATTTAAGTTACCTTGGTGATGTCCTAAACTTTTGCACTGGTATCACCTATCAACACACCTGGTATAACCTTTCCCATTTCCATCTCCTCAACAACCGTCCGGTAGAGGTTGCTTCTAATCAACAAACTCTATAATCCAACAAAAAAGGTTTGGAAAGACAAAGTACAAAACATATCAAAATAAATCTGCTCGTAATCACATGATACAACAAACCAAACATACCAGAGTCACTGATTAAGAGGAGGTTGTACAAAAGCGTTCATCGAGTACGATAAGGAGATCTGTTTCTTCTTCTGAGGGTAGAAAAGGGTTCATCATGTTCAGTATGACAAAATAGATAAAACGAAATAAAATTTCTAGATAAAAAAGTAGATCTTACATGATTATTCTCTTCTTCAACCACTTGACGGTACATGATTTAGGGTTTCAAACGAAGATGTATCCAATAGAAGTAACCTCTGCCGTACGTTGTTGAGGAGATGAATATGAGAAGAAGAAGAAGAAGAAGGATAAACATGAGAGAGGATAAACATCGATCGGAAATAGAGCAGAGCAGAGAGGGAAAGAAAGCAAGAAGCCCTAAATGAGTAAATGAAGGAGGATATAAATAGAAGAGGACAGTGGCACTGTTGGGCGGGAAAAGGGCATTTAGGGGCTCTCTGGTGTTGACACGTGGCCCAAATAACTTTCATTTATTATATATAATAGATTAGGTTCAAAAGTGAACACCACCCTCAGTTGTGAACTGTGTGAACTCATCTTGGCCCTTGATTTCTATGATTTTGAGAATTAGATGAGTGGTATGATGGTAATTATGTGGTTAATTTTTTCCATTTAATTAAATACAAAAAGGGTATATGTGTAATTTTAATCTTAAATTGATTGCATAAATCATGTTCTCTCTCATAAATTAAATAAGAAAGTAATTTTATAAAAACTTAGATTTAAATCATTATCTTAAAATTGAAATCAGTTACATATTTCCCATTTTATTTCCTTATCCATAATATATTTCCTATTTTAAATTCATCATCCTTGCTCTGTTTAAATGTGATGTACACATGTGTATTCTGATTTTGCCCTATTTTTAATGCGATGTACACATGTGTATATCGTCTGTTTTTGTGATATCTCAGATTTTTTTTTTGTATTGAATGTTTGATGTACACTTGTGAATTACTGTACACATATGTACGATGCTGAGTACACATACGTACTGTTCTATTTATATCCAAGTACACATGTGTATACCGTTGAAATATGAAGGTTACGTAGATCTTAAAAATCAGAATTTGAATTCTGGTGATGAAATCTTAAAAATAAGATTGAAATAACAGATATTATGGATAATGAATTTAAAATAGGAAAGATATTATGGATTAGGAATTAAAATAGGAAATATGTAACTGATTTCAAATATTAATATAATGATTTAAATGTAAATTTTTTTATAAAATTACAATCCTACCCTTAAAAACTAGAAAGGAAATCAAGTGTCCGGATGAGTTCACACAGTTCACTGTTGGGAGGTTATTCACTCTATAACTCTACCCTATATATATATAGTGGAGGGTTCAAATGAGAAGAAATTCTTTGTAAGAAGAAAAAAGAAGAAATTTCAACCAATAGGAATGCTTCATTAGATTTCATTTAATATATGTACTTAATGTAACTATAAGGGTATATTAGTAAACTTACATACATCATTAATTGGTACTTTCATCTTTAATAACTAACTATATTAAATTTGTAACTTATTTTTAAGATATATATTTTTCACAAAAAAGAAAAATAAAAATTCATTTAAAGTGTAGGATAAATACGAGGCGTGTAGGATAAATTACGAGTTGTGTAGGATAAATTTCAATATGTGTAGGATAAATTTCGAAATGTGTAGGATAACTTTTGATGTGTGTAGGCAAAAATATTTAGTGTGGAGGATTATAGTCTGAATGACTAATTAATTTGTCAAACATAATAATAAATCAGATCAGAAAAAAAAAACTATTTAATGTTTTACAATTATACCATTTTATTCTTTTTCTTCTCAATAAAATTTTCTTCTCAAATGAACATTCCCCAATATATATATATATATATATATATATATATATATATATATATATATATTGGGGAAGGTTAAAATGAGAACCACCTCGAGTTGTAAGAACCAGCGAGAACCACCCCCGCGGGGGGCGTTGACCACGATTTTTTTTTACAACTAGATGTGTATATTTTAACACCCTACGTAAAGTTTGGGTTTAAACGGCGCGCCCGAGGGGGTAGTTTTTTACGCCCAAAGTTTGGGTTTTTTTATTTTTTTTAATTTTTCTTTTTTTTTTAACCAAACTTTGGGCGTAAAAAACTACCCCCTCGGGCGCGCCGTTTAAACCCAAACTTTACGTAGGTTGTTAAAATATACACATCTAGTTGTAAAAAAAATCGTGGTCAACGCCCCCCCGCGGGGGTGGTTCTTACAACTCGAGGTGGTTCTCATTTTAACTTATTCCTATATATATATATATATATATATATATATAGGGGAAGGATCCACTAAAAAGTGGATTTTGCCTAAGTAGCCTAAGAAGGATTGTGATGATGACATGTGGCACTCCTAATAAGTAGGAATGAAGGGCATTTTGGTCCTTATAAATATGAGTGAAAATGACATGTGGCACCCCTTTTGTTTTTAAAAAATATAAACAAAAAAAAATCTAGTACAAAAAAATCTAGCACAAAAAAACTAGCACAAAAAATGTAGTACAAAAAAATATAGCACAAAAAAATCTAGTACAAAGAAATATAGCACCAAAAAATTTAGCAAAAAAATGTAGTACAAAAAAATTTAGCACAAAAAAATTGATGAAAAAAAATTTAAGACAAAAAAATTCAACACAAAAAATTTAGCACAAAAATATTGTACAAAAATTCAGCACAAAAAATGTTATATAACATAGAAATACAACAAATTTAAGTGGGTTTTCTTAGTTTTCATATTTTATATAGCAATATGGTACTCAAATTAAAGATAAAAAGACGCTCGATTTTACGGTGAAATTTTTATGAAAAAATAATGTCGTATAAAAAAGTTATGAACGTTTAAAAAATGAGGGTGGAATATACATGTGACATGCATGTGGAGAGAGAAAGTCCATAAATAGGATTTTCACAAGATACCTTGCACTTCTCCTTTCTCCTACTCTTTCATCTTAATCATTGATTTGAAAAATGAATAGTTAAGATTCCTTCTTAGGCTACTTAGGCAAAATCCACTTTTTAGTGGATCCTTCCTCGAAAACTAATTAAAAAAGCCAAAAAATCATACCAATTTTTTATTTTTTTTGCAAACATATTTTCGCAGGTTTTTCTATATAAAAAAATTTTCAAATTTTTTTTTTTGTGTAGTGCACATGTGTATGTGTACTACACATGTGTACTACAAAATTTTTAATTTTTTTTTTGAAAAACAGTTTTTTTTTATATATATAAAAACCAGCGATTTTAAAAAAAAATTTGAAAAAAAAAATTTTGTGTGTTTTTTAGGCTTTCTTTAGTTAGTTTTCGAGTTTTCACAATAAAAGTGGTTTTCATTTGAACCATCCCCATATATATATATATATATATATATATATATATATATATATATATATATATATAGTGGAGGGTTCAAATGAGAAATTTTTTTTTGTAAGAATAAAAAAGAAAAAATTTCAACCAATAAAAATCCTTTATTTTACTTCATTTAATTTTTGTATTTAATATTAGTGTAAGGGTATATTGGTAAACTTAGATATATCATTTATTGGTAGTCTTCCTTTTTAATAGCTAACTATATTAAATTTGTAACTTATTTTCAAAAAATATATTATTTCAAAGAAGAAAAAAGTTCATTTAAAGTGTAGGATAAATTTCGAGGTGTGTAAGATGAATTAAGAGTTTCGTAGGATAAATTGCAATATGTGTAGGATAAATTTCAAAACGTGTAGGATAATTTTTTATGTGTGTAGGCAAAAATTTTAGTGTGGAGGATGATAGTCTTTATGACTAATTAATTAGTCAAATATAACAATAAATAAGATGAGAGAAAAACTATTTAATGTTTTACAATTGTACCCTTTGTTCTTTTTCTTCTCAATTTAATTTTCTTCTCAAATGAACCTCCCCATATATATATATATATATACATATATATATATATATATACATATATATATATATATAGGGGGCCGCTAAAATGAAAACCACCTCCAGTAGTAAGAACCGTGAGAACTACACCGTACGGGGTGAGGTGGACCAAATATTTTTTTTTCATAAACGTAGATGCGTGTATTATAAACACATTTGTAAAAAAAAATTAAAAAAAATATCGTGTGTGTAGTTTTGTTTGTGTTTACGGGTACCGTAAATTTTAAACAAAATTTACGGTACCCATAAACGCAAACTTGTGGTGCTCAAAACTACACACACGACATTTTTTTTTGAATTATTTTTACAAATGTGTTTATAATACACGCATCTACGCTTATGAAAAAAAATTTGATCCACCTCGCCCCGTACGGTGTAGTTCTCACGGTTCTTACAACTAGAGGTGGTTTTCATTTTAGCGGTCCCATATATATATATATATATAGGGTAAAGATAGTGTAAAAAGGGCCTAAAGTGTGAGAAGTGTATTATAACATTATATATAATACTATATAACACCATATAAACACCGTATAACAATATGTAATACCATATAATACCATATAACATTATGTAACACTATATATCATTATATAACAAATATAACACTATACATCTATCATCGAAATGCTATTAGACAACCTATAGTGTTATATTTGTTATATAATGATATATAGTGTCACAAAGTGTTATATGGTATTATATGGTGTTACATATTGTTATACGGTGTTTATATGGTGTTATATAGTATTATATATAGTGTTATAATACACTTCTCACACTTCTCACAATTTGAGCACTTTTTACAGGATCTTCTACCTATATATATATATATATATACATACATATTGGGTGGGGTTCGGCTACAAAGTCCATTTTTCCTACAAAGTGTACAAAGTCATAAAATGCCACAATTTCAGCCATAAAACTGTGACAACCCTCACTAAACCAGGTATCCGTACGACTTAATCAATAATTAATTACTGCTTAATTACTGTGCTAGCTCGAACTTGTGAATAAACTGCTACTTGAATACTGATACATGTACTTACTTGCATCATACTTTACTTGCTGTCACTACCTTATTTACATGTTGAACCTTAGTGACAAACATGATGCACAAAAGCACAGTAGCACAATGAATGGATAACCTATTGAACATGTTGATAAAGCCAGCATCAGGCAGACACTGCCTCTAAGGCCTGTAAGAGCCTGAAATATTTTACTACACTAGTGGTGAGTGTAGGGATATAAGGGTTGTAGAACTGCGTCTCTAGGAATAAGTTACAATGACTGGATGTGCCTAAAACGTACTCTAAGTACAAAATTCAGCACTTTACATAATAATTCAGCTTTTAGCTACCTAATAAAGTGCCAAATCATGAGAAAAATATTACTAGACACTTTCCAAAGTGTCAGAAATGAGTTGTGTCACTAAAAATGGTATTAACAACACTTTAAAGCTTTGTTAACGCTTTAACGGATTACTATCCAACCGAACAACCGGACTGTAACCGAAACATGAAAATAATGTCATTTTCATTATTTATCTTTTTCTGAGCCAGTTAGGGTCCCTGAATACCCTAACACCCATTGTAACGCGTGACACACAACTAACCGGGTTAAGCACTTAATTAACCTTACTTAACCTAACTAATATACTTAACATTTAGTTGGTTTTGGACTAGGTACCCCCCCCCCCCCCTCTCTAACCGTCCCCAACTAGAGGGGACACACTTTGTACAAACTTGATTATTATAATCTCTCATTCTTAATATCATATAGACACATGATACATTGGACAATCATCTTATGATTTGTCTATAAGTTCCAAGATTTACACACACTTAACAACATAACCATCACTCAAACTCAACAACTCTCTCCCTCTCTTTGAACTTTCGGCCGAGAGCACCCACCCCCCATCCATCCATTTTCGATTCCATGCAAGCCATTCCAATCATCTACAAGTGATAAGGATCTCATACGAAGAAGCTTGGTGCAATCGGAAGGCTAAGGACCTCTTTATCTTGCTTTTATCCACCCCATTTGCGCTTAGATTCTTCCCTAGCCTCGAGCTAGTGGTTTGTTACTTAAATCACCTACTCGAACTATTTTTAAGTGGTTAATATTATTTGTAACGGTTAAAACTCGTGAACATACAAAATGATACACAAAAGTCTACTAAAAACACTAAAAGTGTTGGTTAAAAGCTCATATGTTGTGTAAAACTTGTAGTATTTGATTTGTGTGATTATTTGGACCCGATCTATATTGTGGTAGCTCGGATCGTCATTTAACCCGGGTTGGTCACGATCTTGGATCATGACATAAGGTTGTTTTGGAAGTAACAAGGGTTAAAGGGCGAAACTCTACCACACACATATCATGAACTTGTGTAAAAGCGATTTTGTTTGTGAAATAGTGTTTAAAACTAGTAGATCTACGTATCTACAAGCGGTATTTTCAAAGGACCACGTGTCAAGAGAAAACATATTTTTAAAGACGGATCTTACACTAACACGAATGGTTTTTAGAACACACAAGTGTGTAAACACTTGTGTAACACAAAGTTTCGACAAAATAACTATTTTTGAAAAAGATGACGAGAAGTTGTAAAGACGGAACTTCCGTAAAAACGAGGTTTTTACAAAATCGGATAGTTTTATATAAAGATCCACTAAAAGTAATGGGATTTACTTCATAGTTTGAATAAATCACGAGTTCATGAAGTTTATGCGATTTATATATATTTTGACTAGTTTGTGGTTTGAATATTGTTTTGATTGAATGGTAAAAATGGTTGGTTTGATTTATAAAAGAAAATGATACGCTTGAAAGCGTGGCCACCTCCAGTTATAGAGGAAACTCTGGCGAAATTTTTCTAAAAACCTAACACTTAGAATTATTTTCACTATAAGTGTTAGAAATACTTTTCGACTTGTTTTCAAAATATAGATTTCGCCACGACTTATTTACAAAATACCGGAGGGATTTCACAAAATAAAACGTGATACATATATATATTTAGTATATATTTTTCACAACATCACTTGTATAAGTGTTTATGATTATTTTGTGAACTACGTAAATATTATTTTTTTATAATATTACTAAGTATTATTTTGAGAAAATCACATGTATTAAAATATAATATTTTTGGGAAGAATATTTATATTTTGGAGTTAGGAATAAAATATATTAAGTGAGACTTAATAGTGTAATCCGAAGTATACGAACACGCATGTATTAAATCCCCCATCCTTGGGAAGGAGAATAACTACCAAGTATATACAGAATATAAACACGAAATAGTTGCCTAACTATTTCCCAAAAACTTAAACCATAAAGCTAAGGCACGGCCGTCCGTCTAATAGAGTTAGTACGTGTAGGTCATCATACAGCTGATTGATTTGGAGGCATACTTGGTAGAGACGCACCACGGTGAGTTCATGTCCCCCATTTCTCTTAACTGTTTTCAGTTTTCTAAACTGCGGGGGTGAAATACATGTTACTATGATTACGAGTACTTTATACATGGTATGGTTTGCGTAAGGAGGGTTATTACTTAGATCATGTGAGTGGGTAGGCGTGAACTGGAGGCCATTAATCCTCATTGTAGGACCGAGGGACGTAAGCGGTAGATCTATCTGGGTGTAGCGAGCCCAACCCCAGGCCCAAACAGAACGGACCTCGGGGTGACTTTGTGCCCCGACGCAAAATCGCAAGGTTTGAGTCTTCCTACTTGCACTTCACACATATCAATGGCCTTGCAAACCATTGGTGATCTCTTTTTTCCTTATTTGCTACATACCGGATTTTTATACATACAAGGTTTATTTACTCACTTACACATGAACTCGCTCAACATTATTGTTGATTTTTCAAATTACATGTATTTCAGGGAATTAAAGATCTGGCGCGGTATGTTATGTTTTCCCGCTGCATATGGGTTCCGAGGTCATCCGGGTTTAGGAAATGTGACTTTTTCCTGGACGAGTCACAAATCTTAAACTGCGTTTTATTCATGTTGATGTTTATGTCTTTCAAAACAATGTTTTATGTTATGAAGTTGTAAGTCCCTAAGACAATGTGATGTTACTTCAGTTTTTTTTTTAACTTAAATCTATGGATGATCTTGCATGGTTTTATTTCATATAGCTTTGTTATGGTTAAGCTATGGTATTAAGAAGTCACACCAAATTAACCACGCTTCCGTAAAGCCAGGGTGTGACAGCTTGGTATCAGAGCTCTGATCATAGCGAACTAGGATTCTTTCTCGAGTCTAGACTATGATCACTAGGGCTCTCACGAAAACATTTTTACTGCATACCACTTAAGTCCAGATCCAAAACTTTTTATAAACAAATGTTGAGCACATTTTATTATTTATAGGCTCAGTCTAGAAAGGCCGAGGCTCGGTCTGGGAGGCCGAGGCTCGGTCTGGGAGATCGAGGTAGTTGGCTAGTGGGACTAGGAGAATTGGCTAGTGGGACTAGGAGAATTGGCTAGTGGGACTAGGAAGAGCAGTCTGAGAGGCTGGGAGAATTGGCTAGTGGGACTAGGAAGAGCAGTCTGAGAGGCTGGGAGAATTGGCTAGTGGGACTAGGAAGAGCAGTCTGAGAGGCTGGGAGAATTTGGCTAGTGGGACTAGGAAAAGCAGTCTGAGAGGCTGGGAGGCTAGTGGGACTAGGAGAATTATTTGAATGCTTACTTGGTGACTTATGTGATTATTTGATTGTATGATTGACTGTTTGTGCATGTTTGTGTTTATGTTACAGACACTATGGACACCTCTGGCACAGGTGATTCAGACACCACAGGACCTAGACCTATAGTATCAGACGACCTAGAGTCTTCCGAGCGCGAGGTTCACACATCCGACGTTACGAGCATGGATGAGGACGACTTTCAGCCCTTTGCTTTACCTGATGGTGCTGATGAGCTCGCTGATGGCCCTTTGGCCGGGGACCTACCGTTAGTAGAGATCCCTGCTCCCATACCGTTGGCTTCATATCCTGCTTACGATTTACTCCTCGACGCCGACGCTGACGACGACGTCGATCTCTTTGATGATGAGCCCTTAGAGGAGGATGTTCAGGGCGAGGCCCTTCTTGCTGCTGGTGATCTCTTGATGATTGCAGATGCTCCCGCTGAGGAGTCACCTGCTCACTCTCCGGTCCCAGGCTCTTTCGAGTCTGTGGCCTCCGCACCTTCACACGCTCAGAGTGCGCAACACTTTTCTCATGGATCAGATCCCGACCAGGCATCCTCTGTTGCCCCTATTCCTAGCTTTGCTTTCGACCATAATGATGTGGAGGATTCCGATCCTGACTTTCCCCCAGGATTCGACCCGGATGAGGATATAGAGTTTATACCCATGGATCAGCCTATGGAGGATCCAGTCGACCCAGTTGATCCCATCGACCCTGAGTTTGATTTTGAGATGGCCTTTGATGAGCCCGAGCAGCCACTAGACCCTCCTCCTGACCCAGTGCTTGAGCATGACCCAGTTCATGCTGACGCACCTATTATTGAGCCTGTCATTGCTGACCCACCTATTGATGATCACCCTATAGATGCTCCGTTGTTGGAGGGCGATCATGTCTTTGCTGCTGATCATGTTGATCCCCCACTTATTGTTGATGCACCAGTTGACCCTCTTGTTGCACCTCACCATGATCCTATGCCAGTTCAGTTTGATCGTGCGCTTTTTGAGGCACAGATTGACCCACGAGATGAGCACGCCCAGTGTGGGTGGATTCCTGCTGATGATGAGGTTCCACCTATTCCCCCTCGGATCACTGATACCCGTCACATTGATACCTCCTTTTCATTTCCTCGGTTTACACCTCCAGCACGACCTGGAGAAGGTTCTTCGGCTCACCCTTTTGGACATGTACCGGTATCTATCCCTACTATACCACCGTCTGCTACTTTTCCCTCTGTTTCTCCATTTCATGTGGCACCTTTTGATCCCACCAGTGAGCCGTTTCTCTGGTCGTCACCTACTGGTGTGCCACCGACCGACCCCTACCATTCTTTCCACATGGGGTATACTATTGAGGACGTTTTGATGTCTTTTGTCGCCCAGCACGAGGCACACACACAGCGCATTCAGGAGCTTGAGAGAGCTCAGCCGCCGCCGTGTCAGTGCCAGGGACAGACCCACTCTCCTTTGCAGCCCTCTCGACCTTTACCACCAGACTATGCTGCACGCCTTTTGGCACTTGAGCAGCAGGTTGCTTCTTGGTTGCGTACCCAGAGAGCCATGGAGGAGGACTGGCCCCATTTGCGTCGTTTGTTTTACACCCACTTTCCCCCTCCTCCACCGCCATCCGTGTAGAGCTCTTCAGTACCGTATGGGTAGACATTGGTGAGAAGACGGCGAATGCTTTTGACTGCACAGCATTTTTGGAGACTGCATTATGATTTTGACTTTTGTTGACATGTATTTGATGTATTGACACTGATTTGATATAGTTTTTGGACTAGGGTAATGTAGCCGTTAGTCGCCTGATGTTGTATGACACTGTGATGTACTTGTACGCTTACTATGTGGTCTCATTATATGGCAGTCGCAATATTCTCATCATATTTGATGCTTGATTTGGTTATTTGTATTCTATGACATGGGATGTTGTGTGATTGATGTTTGTGACATGGGATGTTGTGTGATTGATATGATTATAACATGAGATGTTATGTACTATTACTATCATAAAGCGTATGTATTATAACTATGGCCTGACCGACGTAAACACATCTTTTAGAAGATGCCGCCGAGACGTGAGACACGCATGCCTACCAATGAGGCGGAACTCCAGCAAATTATCGCTGTTGCCATCGCACAAAACGCCGCCTCTCAAGGAGGGACTAGTGGAAGCAACTCTGGCAACACTGGCAACAACAATAATCCACCTCATGGTAATACTAAGTCATTTAGACATACCATGACCTAATTGGATATCTTTAGCAAAGAAGCTAATGCCATTCACATGTTATAATGTATGTGCAGGGTGCACCTACAAGCAGTTTCTAGACTGCAAACCGGTCAACTTTGATGGCACAGGAGGTGTTGTCGCCTTTGTTCGTTGGGCCGAGAAAACTGAATCTGTTCTTCGCATGAGCAAATGCGCGCTAGATCAGCAAGTCACCTATATCTCAGGGCTATTCTTGGATGGAGCCCTCTCTTGGTGGAATTTGCAAGTACAGACACTTGGTGAAGCTGCTGCCTACGCGCTAACCTGGACCGAACTGAAGGAACTTATGCGCAAAAAGTACTGCTCTCGCGCAGAAATCCAAAGATTGGAAACCGAGTTCTGGCATTTGAAAATGGAAGGCCCAAAGATCGCAGAATACGTTCAAAGGTTCCATGACTTATCGCATGTGGTACCCTACATGGTCACTCCGGAGTTCAAGCGGATTGAACGTTTCATTTGGGGATTAGCTCCTCAAATCATAAACATGGTGACCTCATCCAAGCCTGCGACTATTACTGAGGCAATTGATTTGAGCGTGGCTCTCACAGAGGAGGCTATTCGCCTGAACAAGTTTGGTGATGTTAAGCAAAAGAAGAAAGAGACTCACGTCGAGTCATCAGGAGGTAACAAATGGAAGTTCTCGAACTTCAAGCAGGGCGCCAGTGTGGTTGTTAAGATAGGAGAGCAAAACGCGCCAGCTCAGGATACAGTTGGTAGTAGGAGGAAAGGAAAGGGATATATGGGTGCACATCCCAAGTGCAACTCTTGCCAACGCCATCATTATGGCCGATGCGGGCCAAAAGTATGTGAAGCTTGTGGAAAGACTGGTCACTTGAAGGATTCTTGTTGGGCTAGTGCTGGCCGGGGAGGCCAAGGAGGATTTGGGAATAGAAATAATCGTGGTGGTAATCGCCCACAAGGAAACAATGGAGGAAACGGGAATCGAGGCAACAATGCGCATCAAGCTGGTAATGCGAACCAAAACAACAACCAAGCTGGAAATGGAGGTGGAAACGGGCAAAGACTTGGATGCTTTAACTGTGGTGATATCGGGCACTTTAAGAAGAACTGCCCAGAGTTGAACCAAGCCCGTGGAAGAGTGTTCCATATTGAAGCAAGGGAAGCGCGCCAGGATCCCAATGTCGTTACTGGTACGTTCCCTGTAAACCAGCGATATGCATCCGTTTTATTTGATACTGGTGCCGATTATAGCTTCGTGTCGTTAGAGTTTAAGAATATGCTTGGTTTAGCCGCTAGTAAGTTAGATATTCCGTACTCAATCGAATTGGCTAATGGGAAGTTAGTAGAAGCCAATGAAGTTATCAGAGGCTGTGTGATCGAATTGGGAGAGCGTGAGTTTGCTTTGGATCTACTACCAGTCCAGCTGGAGAGCTTTGACATAGTAGTAGGAATGGATTGGTTATCAGGCAACAAGGCAGAGATAGTTTGTCACGAAATGGTTGTTCGTATCCCGACCGAGGATGGCGAAACAATTGTGGTCCACGGGGAGAAGCGTGATACGCCGTTAAGAATTATCAGCTGCCTGAAAGCACGAAAGTGTTTGCAGAAGGGATGTGTTGCCTTCCTGGCACACATTGTGGATAAGAAGGCTGCTGAGCCAAGAATCGAAGACATCCCTGTCGTGAGGGAATATCCAGAAGTATTCCCAGAGGACTTACCTGGACTGCCACCTCAGAGGCAAGTAGAGTTCCGCATTGACTTAGTCCCAGGCGCCGCACCTGTGGCTAAGGCACCTTATAGACTTGCTCCGTCTGAGATGCAGGAACTGTCGACACAACTTCAAGAGTTGTTAGACAAGGGATTTATCCGACCAAGCTTCTCGCCTTAGGGAGCTCCAGTTCTGTTTGTCAAGAAGAAGGACGGTAGTTTTCGTATGTGCATCGACTACAGAGAGCTGAACAAGTTGACGATCAAGAATAAGTATCCTCTGCCAAGGATTGATGATCTGTTTGATCAACTGCAAGGCTCAAGCTTTTACTCAAAGATCGATTTGCGATCTGGATACCATCAGTTAAGGATACAAGAGGAGAGTATCCCGAAGACAGCCTTCAGAACTCATTATGGACACTACGAGTTCCTTGTTATGCCGTTTGGTTTGACAAACGCACCTGCAGTCTTTATGGACTTAATGAATAGAGTTTGCAAGCCGTACTTGGACAAGTTCGTGATTGTGTTTATCGACGATATTTTGATTTATTCAAGGACAAAGGCTGAGCACGAACAGCATTTAAGAGCTATCTTGGAGTTGCTGAAGAAAGAACAGCTGTATGCCAAACTCTCAAAGTGCGAATTTTGGCTGCGTGAAGTCCAATTTCTTGGACATGTGGTAAATGGAGATGGAATCCATGTGGATCCAACCAAGATCGAGGCGATCAAGAATTGGGAAACGCCAAAGACGCCAACCGAGATTCGACAATTCTTGGGTTTGGCTGGCTACTATCGAAGGTTCATTGAGGACTTTTCGAAGATCGCTCAACCATTGACGCTCCTCACGCAGAAAGATAAGAAGTTTGATTGGGGAATCAAACAGGAGGAAGCGTTCCAGATATTGAAGGATAAGCTCTGCAATGCGCCAATCTTAGCACTACCGGAAGGTAAAGATGATTTTGTGGTATACTGTGACGCCTCACGTCAAGGATTGGGTTGTGTGTTGATGCAACGCCAAAAGGTTATTGCTTACGCATCGCGTCAGTTGAAGGTACATGAGAAGAACTATACCACACATGATTTGGAACTTGGCGCAGTGGTATTTGCATTAAAGATCTGGAGACACTACCTTTATGGTACAAAGTGTACAATTTTTACAGATCACAAGAGCCTACAACACATATTCAACCAGAAGGAGCTGAATATGAGGCAGAGACGATGGGTTGAATTGCTGAACGATTACGACTGCGAGATAAAGTATCATCCAGGGAAGGCGAATGTGGTCGCCGATGCCCTAAGTCGAAAGGAGAGGATCAAGCCCATAAGGGTTAGGGCTTTAGAAATGATTATCCGAACCGATCTTTCCTTGCGCATTCGTGCCGCGCAGAAAGAAGCTCTCAAGGAAGGAAACCTTGAAGAAGAATACCTCCGTGGGATGGAGAAGCTTTTGGTACCAAACGAGGAAGGAACGTTATGTTTTGAGAAAAGGATTTGGGTTCCTTGGTTTGGCGGTTTAAGGAAGGTTATTTTTTATGAAGCTCACAAATCACGGTACTCTATCCATCCAGGAGCGGATAAGATGTACCAAGATCTCAAAGATTATTATTGGTGGCCTAGGATGAAAGGCGATGTTGCTGTTTATGTGAGCAAATGCTTAACGTGTGCTAAGGTGAAAGCCGACTACCAGAAGCCTTCAGGACTTCTGCAACAACCTGAGATTCCCAAGTGGAAATGGGAACAAATCTCAATGGATTTTATTACAAAGTTGCCAAGAACGCCAAGAGGTCATGACACTATCTGGGTGATAGTTGACCGCCTAACGAAGTCAGCGCACTTCTTACCTATCAGAGAGAAGGATAATACGAGCAAGTTGGCTGAAATTTACATGAGAGAGATCGTCGCACGCCATGGAGTACCTCTCTCGATCATCTCTGATAGAGACGGAAGATTTGTGTCAAGGATATGGCAATCCTTCCAAGAAGCTTTTGGATCGCAATTGAATCTGAGCACTGCGTTTCATCCGCAGACTGATGGTCAAAGCGAGCGGACGATACAGACTTTGGAAGACATGCTGAGAGCGTGTGTTATGGATTTGGGCGGTAGCTGGGATAAGCATTTGCCTTTGGTCGAATTTTCATACAACAACAGCTACCACACCAGTATTGGTGTCGCGCCATTCGAAGCCCTTTTACGGACGCAAGTGCCAATCACCTCTATGCTGGGCTGACGCAGGTGACAGGCAGCTTGCTGGTCCCGAAATCGTCCAAGAGACGACAGACAAGATTGCGCAGATTCTTAAACGCATCGAAGCAGCTCGCCACAGACAGAAGGCCTATGCGGATCCAAACCGGAAACACCTGGAATTTCAAGTGGGAGAAATGGTTTTATTGAAAGTCTCACCCTGGAAGGGTGTGGCACGCTTCGGAAAGCGTGGGAAGCTAAATCCGCGCTACATTGGTCCTTTCAGAATTTTGGAAAGAATAGGACTAGTAGCATACAAGCTGGACTTGCCTGCTGAACTCCATACAGTTCACGATACATTTCATGTATCCAACCTGAAGAAAAGTCCAACTCAAGATGACATTGCCATTCCCATCGACGAGATTCATGTTGACGACACGCTCCATTTCGTTGAAGAACCGGTTGAGGTTACGGATTGGAAAGTAAACAAGACCCGCCGGAGCAGTGTCAAGCTCGTCAAAGTTCGTTGGAATGCCAGACACGGTCCTGAGTACACCTGGGAGCGTGAGGACCGGATGAAAGAGAAATACCCCCACTTATTTCCTAAGAACCCTGCGTCTACAAGCAGAACTTAAAATTTCAGGACGAAATTTTTCTAACGGGGGGAGAATGTGACAACCCTCACTAAACCAGGTATCCGTACGACTTAATCAATAATTAATTACTGCTTAATTACTGTGCTTGCTCGAACTTGTGAATAAACTGCTACTTGAATACTGATACATGTACTTACTTGCATCATACTTTACTTGCTGTCACTACATTATTTACATGCTGAACCTTAGTGACAAACATGATGCACAAAAGCACAGTAGCACAATGAACGGATAACCTATTGAACATGCTGATAAAGCCAGCATCAGGCAGACACTGCCTCTAAGGCCTGTAAGAGCCTGAAATATTTTACTACTCTAGTGGTGAGTGTAGGGATATAAGGGTTGTAGAACTGCGTCTCTAGGAATAAGTTACAATGACTGGATGTGCCTAAAACGTACTCTAAGTACAAAATTCAGCACTTTACATAATAATTCAGCTTTTAGCTACCTAATAAAGTGCCAAATCATGAGAAAAATATTACTAGACACTTTCCAAAGTGTCAGAAATGAGTTGTGTCACTAAAAATGGTATTAACAACACTTTAAAGCTTTGTTAACGCTTTAACGGATTACTATCCAACCGAACAACCGGACTGTAACCGAAACATGAAAATAATGTCATTTTCATTATTTATCTTTTTCTGAGCCAGTTAGGGTCCCTGAATACCCTAACACCCATTGTAACGCGTGACACACAACTAACCTGGTTAAGCACTTAATTAACCTTACTTAACCTAACTAATATACTTAACATTTAGTTGGTTTTGGACTAGGTACCCCCCCCCCTCTCTAACCGTCCCCAACTAGAGGGGACACACTTTGTACAAACTTGATTATTATAATCTCTCATGCTTAATATCATCTAGACACATGATCCATTGGACAATCATCTTATGATTTGTCTATAAGTTCCAAGATTTACACACACTTAACAACATAACCATCACTCAAACTCAACAACTCTCTCCCTCTCTTTGAACTTTCGGCCGAGAGCACCCACCCCCCATCCATCCATTTTCGATTACATGCAAGCCATTCCAATCATCTACAAGTGATAAGGATCTCATACGAAGAAGCTTGGTGCAATCGGAAGGCGAAGGACCTCTTTATCTTGCTTTTATCCACCCCATTTGCGCTTAGATTCTTCCCTAGCCTCGAGCTAGTGGTATGTTACTTAAATCACCTACTCGAACTATTTTTAAGTGGTTAATATGATTTGTAACGGTTAAAACTCGTGAACATACAAAATGATACACAAAAGTCTACTAAAAACACTAAAAGTGTTGGTTAAAAGCTCATATGTTGTGTAAAACTTGTAGTATTTGATTTGTGTGATTATTTGGACCCGATCTATATTGTGGTAGCTCGGATCGTCATTTAACCCGGGTTGGTCACGATCTTGGATCATGACATAAGGTTGTTTTGGAAGTAACAAGGGTTAAAGGGCGAAACTCTACCACACACATATCATGAACTTGTGTAAAAGCGATTTTGTTTGTGAAATAGTGTTTAAAACTAGTAGATCTACGTATCTACAAGCGGTATTTTCAAAGGACCACGTGTCAAGAGAAAACATATTTTTAAAGACGGATCTTACACTAACACGAATGGTTTTTAGAACACACAATTGTGTAAACACTTGTGTAACACAAAGTTTCGACAAAATAACTATTTTTGAAAAAGATGACGAGAAGTTGTAAAGACGGAACTTCCGTAAAAACGAGGTTTTTACAAAATCGGATAGTTTTATATAAAGATCCACTAAAAGTAATGGGATTTACTTCATAGTTTGAATAAATCATGAGTTCATGAAGTTTATGCGATTTATATATATTTTGACTAGTTTGTGGTTTGAACATTGTTTTGATTGAATGGTAAAAATGGTTGGTTTGATTTATAAAAGAAAATGATACGCTTGAAAGCGTGGCCACCTCCAGTTACAGAGGAAACTCTGGCGAAATTTTTCTAAAAACCTAACACTTAGAATTATTTTCACTATAAGTGTTAGAAATACTTTTCGACTTGTTTTCAAAATATAGATTTCGCCACGACTTATTTACAAAATACCGGAGGAGGGATTTCACAAAATAAAACGTGATACATATATATATTTAGTATATATTTTTCACAACATCACTTGTATAAGTGTTTATGATTATTTTGTGAACTACGTAAATATTATTTTTTTATAATATTACTAAGTATTATTTTGAGAAAATCACATGTATTAAAATATAATATTTTTGGGAAGAATATTTATATTTTGGAGTTATGAATAAAATATATTAAGTGAGACTTAATAGTGTAATCCGAAGTATACGAACACGCATGTATTAAATCCCCCATCCTTGGGAAGGAGAATAACTACCAAGTATATACAGAATATAAACACGAAATAGTTGCCTAACTATTTCCCAAAAACTTAAACCATAAAGCTAAGGCACGGCCGTCCGTCTAATAGAGTAAGTACGTGTAGGTCGTCATACAGCTGATTGATTTGGAGGCATACTTGGTAGAGATGCACCACGGTGAGTTCATGTCCCCCTTTTCTCTTAATTGTTTTCAGTTTTCTAAACTGCGGGGGTGAAATACATGTTACTATGATTACGAGTCCTTTATACATGGTATGGTTAGCGTAAGGAGGGTTATTACTTAGATCATGTGAGTGGGTAGGCGTGAACTAGAGGCCATTAATCCTCATTGTAGGACCGAGGGACGTAAGCGGTAGATCTATCTGGGTGTAGCGAGCCCAACCCCAGGCCCAAACAGAACGGACCTAGGGGTGACTTTGTGCCCCGACGCAAAATCGCAAGGTTTGAGTCTTCCTACTTGCACTTCACACATATCAATGGCCTTGCAAACCATTGGTGATCTCTTTTTTCCTTATTTGCTACATACCAGGATTTTTATACATACAAGGTTTATTTACTCACTTACACATGAACTCGCTCAACATTATTGTTGATTTTTCAAATTACATGTATTTCAGGGAATTAAAGATCTGGCGCGGTATGTTATGTTTTCCCGCTGCATATGGGTTCCGAGGTCATCCGGGTTTAGGAAATGTGACTTTTTCCTGGACGAGTCACAAATCTTAAACTGCGTTTTATTCATGTTGATGTTTATGTCTTTCAAAACAATGTTTTATGTTATGAAGTTGTAAGTCCCTAAGACAATGTGATGTTACTTCAGTTTTTTTTTAAACTTAAATCTAAGGATGATCTTGCATGGTTTTATTTCATATAGCTTTGTTATGGTTAAGCTATGGTATTAAGAAGTCACACCAAATTAACCACGCTTTCGCAAAGCCAGGGTGTGACACTCAAACCCACAAATAATAGAGTGAAGATGTCACGGCCCTCGACCCACCCTGGACGGAATCGGGAGTCGCGAACAGCCCAGTGGTACCGGTGATTATTTTGAAAACGTTGCAGCGGAAATTTCATCAGGACCGTGAGTTAGGAAAAATATCAGAGTTTAGAAACACCGGATTTTTATTTATTAAATAGATGGAATAAATCCATGTTTTACAATGGTAGCTTTAATAAAGATAAATTGGATTATATAAAACCATATTTCTTAATTTGATTGAATTAATAAAATAAGCCTCTTCTTGATGCCTTTCAGTGCCTTATCCATCTTTTACTCCAATCTACTGTAATTACCTGAAAAGTATTTTAAAAAGGTTTTGTCAGCGGGAAATACTGAGTGAATCATTCTATTTTGCATAATGATGCATAGTTATTAATTACAGCATAAGAGCGATTACAATGGCTTCTATCTTATTTTTATCTGGCGCTCTGTCACAATGGAGACATGTCACAATGGTGACGATGGTCATACCACTATTAGATCAATGAACCTAAATAGTGATGATTATCCCTGTAGGTCAATGAACCTAACAGTGATTATCCCGAGTAGGTCAATGAACCTAACTGGGAGAAATTAGTAATGTGCACAATACCCCACTAACCAGTAATTCAAGATATCCACGACTTAGTCCCTGTAATTATAACCTTGAAAATAATTTGAGGTATTGTAAAATAATTGATAAAAAGAGAATGACTCACATTATAACCATGCAGATTCATACAGCCAAAGTTTAGTCTACAGATAAGCCTTGATATATTGCAGATTTATACAGGCAGAGCTTAGCTTATTGATTTAGCCTTGTAACCTAGTGCACACGAACTAGGTAATTAACTAATACAGCATTTACGATAACTCACGAGATTAAAACCCTCACAACGAATGAAAAAGTGCGATACTTAAACATCCATCGGAATCACGACTAATGACAAAGCATAAACCCTAATGTGGGCAGCACTTAAACATCCATTGGATAGTTCCAATCGATCGGACATTGAATCGTAGCAGCGATTGAGTTAATACCCGGCATCGTAGCAGCACCCCCTCTACTAATTAGTGTTTCGTGTGTGTTAATTGTGGTAAACAGAATATAACTCGGTGCCTGAAGCGAATTCCTTCGTCGAACAAACGCACAGAAGCCAGTCCCACGACCCTCTATTTATACCCAACTTTTGTCACCCCTTGCGCACCGTAACAATATAACCCTTACGGTGCGCAAGGGTCACAAAATGGCCATCTGCTTGCCACGTTTGGGAGAAAGCCTGCTGAGTCAACGTTTTGATTAAATTAAATTTTTATAATATCTTATAAGGATAATCATTGAGTAGGGAATGCCCCCCCCCCCCCCCTGAGTTTTAGGGGCCCTGATCCTGATTCTGATGGTTCTGATAATTTTAGGGTTTGTGTAGAATCAATTGGGTGTCTTAATTAAGGTTTCCTATTAGATAAAATAATAAAATAAATAGGACTTTTAATGAGGGTTGTTATATCAGGGGTCCGGGTTTATACTTACGGAACGTTTTTAGGACGTTTTTGTGTGAGTCGTTACATTCTACCCACCTTAATAAAAATCTCGTCCTCGAGATTTTCTGGAATACTTTTTCTTTATCTCAGATTCCAGCTCCCAAGTGTATTTAGG
This sequence comes from Helianthus tuberosus, assembly GCA_030545235.1. NCBI lineage: Eukaryota > Viridiplantae > Streptophyta > Magnoliopsida > Asterales > Asteraceae > Helianthus > Helianthus tuberosus. Next base: position 13,780,038 of record CM060354.1, on the reverse strand, counting down.
TTATGATATTTCTTTTAGATTTATGTCATATTTGAGTCAACAAAATGACACAGATTAAATATCAAATTTTGTGAATAAGAGTTGTACCATAAGTAGGATTCAATGGTTTAACTGAATTAGTTCAAGAAATCGATAATAATCGAATAAGATAAAATGATATAATTTCCAATTCAAGCCAAAAGATATATGATCAATAGATATTTAGAATGAATGTGAAGGACTTTTTAGAATTAATAAAAATTCTTTGTGAAAAGAAAGCTTACTTTGATTAGCAACGGAGGAAGACTTAGAATTGATAGGTTTCAAAGGAAATAAAAGCATGAAAAATGATTTGTCAAATATTAAATTATGATATGAGAAAATCATTGTGCTGAAATGAGTGAATTGCAATGATACACCAAAAGACAATAGAGTTAGTGTATCATTGTTTAGAGTTCCAAGTTGTTTTAATTATGAAACAATGTGATAGTATACTTTTAATGACTATATTTTTCATACTATGTCCTAGAGATCGAAATATAATAAAAACAAGTTGTTTTGGCATGGCCAAATATTTATAAAGCAAATGTAATATGCATTTTTACTATATGTAATTGGTTACTGCTTTTAAATAAATATTATTTTAGTATTTTACTATACTATGTAAAATAACTTATTTTTACTATGTAATATATATTACAAAATTCCGCGATGAAGTTATTATATTTACAAAATATTTTAGTATTTTTGTAAAAGAAATCACTATTATTTATAATGTTTTATTTGTCCCTTTTATTGTATGAAAATAAGTCTTCTCCAAAGTATATATATTTTCATATATAATTAAAATTTACTAAATAAGTATGATGACTTAATTTATATTAACTAGTCATTTATCATGGTGGATATTGGTTAGTTCTGCCTTGTTTAAGCATAGGTGATCAGTCCATGCCTAACTAAGGCTAGGCTATTCAATATCTGCCTTTGACAAGAATCCTAGTATTTTAAAATAATACTAACACTTCTGTTATTAATTTATTATTAATAATAAAAATAATATTAATTATCAATAATAAATAACGGAACGTAAATTTATATGAAAGTATACTTCAACATAAATTTTTATATATTTATATATAAAAATATAAATTCTTTACCTTAATGGTTTAACAAGAATATAGTAATACTATTTTGTAAATTAGGTAATCACTTATGTAAGTAAAATAAACTTTATATAATGTTTTTCAATTGAAGATGTTAAAGCAATAATTATCACGAAAGACTGAAGTATGACAAGAATTTGTGTATCATTATCTTAGCACACAGTTTATGTTAAGATGGCTTTTATAATTATATAAATAATTAAATCCATATATGATATATTGAAACAAGATTAGTGCAAGCTTTAAATTTTGTGAAAATGTCAGTACAAGGTGATTATGATCAAAGAAATGATTCAATGAAGTAGAAGACTAAACAAGCCTATTATGGTTCAAAACAAATGAAGTGCTTGTTGGGATTATTTTGAATATGATAGCTTCCATCCGTCATATGGGATTTTGAAATGAATACGTAATGCGAGCAAATTCAAATAATTGAACTTGGTTTAAACAAAATGAGTTTAAATAAGAAAGTTCGGACATGGTCATAACAGAAATCATGGATACCAAAGAAAATTGAGTTTTTCAAAAATTTATTGACTTGATATTAAAGAGTGGTTTATAGTGCAAAGAAAAACGGAATGATATTTGAGTTTGGATAAAATAATAAATCGGAATGAAGTCCTCCAGTGGTCTTCATAAATCAAACGAACCACATGCGTAACAAACAATGCATGTGTAATGTGTGGATTTACCAAGAAATGAAATAGATCAATATTTGCTACTATGAAAAAAAATCCTTATAGTATGATGACCTTTAAAGGAAGTAAAAATACGAAAGTCAACTTATTATATACAGAAGTTAGAATTTCAATGGAAGAAATATAAGAACTTTATCTGGGATTTCGTGTGATAACCGTTGTTAAGTGACTTTACCAGGAAATGTCAAATAAAATGAAATAGGGAATTTACAAAGGTATGTGACTCCCTTTTCAGTGATAAATAATTATGACTCTGATTAAACTATGTACTGATAGTTGTGAAATCTTGTTACAACGTACCTTAGCGGGATTCATGTCATTTATAGAATTACGTGGAAAAGCGCTTCTTTTTGCTTAGTAATTCTTCTATTTGACGGAATTAGCATTGGTGTCATCGTGCCCAATTATATTTTCCAAAGGTCTTGCCTTGGAAGTTGTGTGTGATATACTTCATCTTTTGTGGACTTATAATTAAATTTTCATGTGTTTTCTTGTACCTTATCACAACTTTACATGCTTTTTACTTGCGTTAATATTTTATGGTAACGTGTTAGAAATTCTTTACACTTTCCATGGTATCCCAACTTAATGGGTTTCTATTGTTATTATTGTCGCTCAAGTTACTAGGCGGATAATCAAACGAAATAATGTTTGATATCGGAAAAGAGATTCCTAATAAAGAAATCTAGACACAGATGCTTGTGCTTTATTCCAAGTTGACTTTTGGAATTCCTTATAGGTATATATATCTATATAATCATATATTTCACATGCGGAAATAAACATTCCATCTATCAAGTCAATGTATTTAACAGATTCATATTTCCAAATACTAGTCAGATATCATATCATGATACTATTTAGGGAAATCTTGTCACTTGCTGACATATTATATACCTTCTTACCCGGTTCTCGCCGGAGAGGTATCTTCAGTATATCCGGACAAACTGGAGAGTCTGCTACATCATACCCAGTCTTACCGGAGAAAATTTTCTATTTCCCATAAATAGTATCTTTTCAAAAAAAAAATGCCTATCTTATTAGGGCTTTTATTCAGAATTAAGGAAATTTGTATTTCCATAACATATCTTATTATTATTTTTACCACTGGACGATTCCTGTGACAGTGTCAATTTACTATTGATCATTCTTTCAACTAGTGACTTAGGTCATATTACTGTTGATCATTCTCTCAACTACTAATTGCGGTCATATCACTGTTGATCATTCTTCCAACGAGTGATTCTAATCATAACACCGTTGATCATTCTCTCAACTAGTGCTTTTGGTAATGTCACTGTTGATCATTCTCTCAACTAGTGACTCTGGACTTAGTTGTCCCGTGACATCAATTACTTATGGCACACCAAAATTCCATCATATTTATTTGCACAAGTACTTAGCTTATCGTGAAGCTAATACTAAGGCATCTTTTCCTAAGTTCAAGTCTAAATGCTACCAGTTAACAGCAATCTCCTAACTCTTTTATATAAATTTAGGTATTATTATTACAACACCTAAAGGCTTAAAGCAGTGGCTCTGATACCACCTTCTGTCACGGCCCCCGACCCACCCTGGACGGAATCGGGAGTCGCGAACAGCCCAGTGGTACCGGTGATTATTTTGAAAACGTTGCAGCGGAAATTTCATCAGGACCGTGAGTTAGGAAAAATATCAGAGTTTAGAAACACCGGATTTTTATTTATTAAATAGATGGAATAAATCCATGTTTTACAATGGTAGCTTTAATAAAGATAAATTGGATTATATAAAACCATATTTCTTAATTTGATTCAATTAATAAAATAAGCCACTTCTTGATGCCTTTCAGTGCCTTATCCATCTTTTACTCCAATCTACTGTAATTACCTGAAAAGTATTTTAAAAAGGTTTTGTCAGCGGGAAATACTGAGTGAATCATTCTATTTTGCATAATGATGCATAGTTATTAATTACAGCATAAGAGCGATTACAATGGCTTCTATCTTATTTTTATCTGGCGCTCAGTCACAATGGTGACATGTCACAATGGTGACATGTCACAATGGTGACATGTCACAATGGTGACATGTCACAATGGTGACATGTCACAATGGTGACGATGGTCATACCACTATTAGATCAATGAACCTAAATAGTGATGATTATCCCTGTAGGTCAATGAACCTAACAGTGATTATCCCGAGTAGGTCAATGAACCTAACTGGGAGAAATTAGTAATGTGCACAATACCCCACTAACCAGTAATTCAAGATATCCACGACTTAGTCACTGTAATTATAACCTTGAAAATAATTTGAGGTATTGTAAAATAATTGATAAAAAGAGAATGACTCACATTATAACCATGCAGATTCATACAGCCAAAGTTTAGTCTACAGATAAGCCTTGATATATTGCAGATTTATACAGGCAGAGCTTAGCTTATTGATTTAGCCTTGTAACCTAGTGCACACGAACTAGGTAATTAACTAATACAGCATTTACGATAACTCACGAGATTAAAACCCTCACAACGAATGACAAAGTGCGATACTTAAACATCCATCGGATTCACAATGAATGACAAAGTGTAATCACTTAAACATCCATCGGAATCACGACTAATGACAAAGCATAAACCCTAATGTGGGCAGCACTTAAACATCCATTGGATAGTTCCAATCGATCGGACATTGAATCGTAGCAGCGATTGAGTTAATACCCGGCATCGTAGCAGCACCCCCTCTACTAATTAGTGTTTCGTGTGTGTTAATTGTGGTAAACAGAATATAACTCGGTGCCTGAAGCGAATTCCTTCGTCGAACAAACGCACAGAAGCCAGTCCCACGACCCTCTATTTATACCCAACTTTTGTCACCCCTTGCGCACCGTAACAATATAACCCTTACGGTGCGCAAGGGTCACAAAATGGCCATCTGCTTGCCACGTTTGGGAGAAAGCCTGCTGAGTCGACGTTTTGATTAAATTAAATATTTATAATATCTTATAAGGATAATCATTGAGTAGGGAATGCCCCCCCCCCCTGAGTTTTAGGAGCCCTGATCCTGATTCTGATGGTTCTGCTAATTTTAGGGTTTGTGTAGAATCAATTGGGTGTCTTAATTAAGGTTTCCTATTAGATAAAATAATAAAATAAATAGGACTTTTAATGAGGGTTGTTATATCAGGGGTCCGGGTTTATACTTACTGAACGTTTTTAGGACGTTTTTGTGTGAGTCGTTACAGAAGATCACTGAAACACAATATCCAAACCCTAACAGTCCATAAAAACTTCAAACACACGATCGTAGAACTATGAATATAAAACACAACATGATAATCAACATAAAACACATTAATGTTAGTTATTCGAAAATCAAAGGCTTATCATCCAAAACACAACACAAAACCCTTCAAATATGCAATTTTAGTAATCTCCACTTTGTTATTTGTGGGTTTTGAGTGTGTTTTATGGCTGAAATTGTGGTGTTTTATGACTTTGTACACTTTGTGGGTTTTAACCGTTAGAGGGTTAAAGTCAATGTTTTTATAGATCCAATAATATAAATGATATTTTTTAATATTCAGATCACTGTTTTTTTTTCTTTTTTGTTATTGGTTGTTGTATTCTAACTTCCATTCTGATGTTTTTCTTCAAAGTTCACTAGTTATCAGTTTTTAGCACGTAGTTTTAGAATTTTGTGTTGTGATGTGATGTGTTTTATAAGGTCATTAGTAGTTATCATGATCAGTATGTGTTTTATTATGGTTGGTTTTATTTTTTACATGTGAGAACTTTTTTTGTTGTGTTTTTTTATGACATTGTGTTTTATGCTCATTGTTTAAGTTAATTCAATGTGTTTGTAATGCTGGTGAACATGTTTTGTGGGTCAACACAATGTGTTTTATGCTTATTAAATCGGTTAAAAATCTCCTAAGTTTTTTATGTTAGTATGTGTTTTGTTTTTATTTAGATCAAACCGCATTTTCGTAATATAACACAATGTGTTATAATGTTTTGGCAACATGTTTATGCATTTATTTATCTTTTTTTTAATAAGATAAGTGTGTTTCAGTGTTTAAAAATCAGTTTGTCTTTGTGTTTTATGTTTGTTTTAAAACAAATTTGGTTTTTCTATCTTTTACATCAAATGTGTTTTAAGCTTCACTTTTGTGTAGATTTCTTTTGTGTGTGTGGTAAACCTTTTTAGTTTACGTTAATGATTTGTATGCATTTTTTGTCATGTTTGTAGATGTTCTCAATTTCCAACCACGTGGCGTGGAACAAGTTTCTCCTAACTCGGGAATAAAGTTGAATGATGCCAAGAAGTATGAGCTATATCATTTCACAGAAGCGCACAACCATGATTTTGTGCACGAAGAAGAATTACATCTTCTTAAGGAAAACAGAGGTGTTAATCGTGCGCATGAAGAGATGATAAATAAGATGTCAAATCTTAACATTGGTCCTGTTCGAGCATTTAATATTATGAAGGAAGTGTGTGGCGGGTTCGATAAAGTCGATGCGACCAAAGTTGATTTCAAAAATTTCAAAAAAGAATTAAATTTGTTCATCGGAGAGTTTGATGCTGAAATGTTCGTCAAACGACTAATGAGGAAAAAAGAGTTTTTACTGAACTTTTCTTGCGAATATCAAACGACGGACGAAGGTGTGTTGAAGTGTATTTTCTGGGCTGACGAGGACATGATGAGGAATTTTTATATGTTTGGAGATGTTGTATCCTTTGATGCTACCTACAAGCCGAACAAGTAACGACGAGATTCATGTTTGTTCCTTTCATTGAGATTGATAATCACAACAGGAATGTCACACTTGGTGCTGCAATTCTTGGTTCTGAAATGGCAGAGACGTATAGTTGGTTACTTAAGGTGATCAAGGACGCATATGGATACGCGCCTCCCGTAATCATTACTGACCAAGACCCTGCGATGAAAAGGGCCATAGCGAATGTTTGGCCTGAGTCGAGGCATTGGTTATGTATGTGGCACATCATGGATAAACTTACTACAAATGTGTGTTTTTTTTATGTTAGTGCTTTTTTTGGCGTGTTTTTTTTTTATTTTTTTTACCCTACACGCTAAAATGTTGCTCATGTCGGGGCTACCCTATCTTCAAATACCGATTTTAGGAAAAGATTGTCTGCAGTTGTTTGGACTGATTCTTTATTGCCCGAAGGGTTTGAGACTGAATGAGCAGCTATCTTAAATGATTTCAGATTAACTAACCATGAATGGTTGACGTATATATACGGGCTCCGTGAATCATGGATTCCAGCTTATTATCGCGAAGAAGAAATGTCTGGACTTATGCGGACCTCATCTAGATCCGAAAGCGAGAATCACTTTTTGGCAAGATTAGCCATCCATAGTGCACTTTGGTTGAATTTCATAGCCACTTCAACACAGCTATCGAAGCCCAAAGACATGAGCATCGAAAAACGATCATGACACTCGATACACCAACCCTGAGCCATGGAGTATTTTTTTATCGAGAAGCAAGCAGCTCAGATATATACCAGAACTATATTTTTTGATGTTCAACTTGAGATTCAACATGCAATTCATCGTTGTACTAGTGTCAGATTAGATTATATCGGTGATTTCATTAAGTTATTTATTAAGGATCTCGATCAGCCATGCTCTGCGTTCTTCGAGGTGATATTGTGTTTTATGTTATTTCTACATTATTTTGCCTTTTTTAAGTAGCTAACTGATTTATACATTGTGTTTTTTGGATATGCAATGTTACAGGTTATGATACGTGAGGAGAATGAAACTGTTAAATGTAACTGCAACAGGTTTGAGCAGTTTGGATTGTTGTACAGTCACATTTTTTATGTGTTAAGGGTTGTTGATGTAAGGGAGTTTCCGAAAAAATATATATTGAGTCGATGGACGCGTGAAGCTGTTCCAAATAGTTCCCCCGGGTCCATTCTTTCTGATGGGGGGATCCAGATCTATAACAACCCTCCTAGAACCCTTACGTACCCCGTATGTGAAAAATGGACCCGAAATAACCCTATACTTAGAAAAATCAAGAAAAAAAAGATTTTTGTGTCGCTTGCGGCCCGCGACAGACGAAGGGCAATCCTTCGCAGGGTGCGACAGCCTTTACTTGGCCGGCACACAATAATGCCACGTGTCCGATGACACGGCAAGGCTACCCCCTGACTTGGCAACCCTATAAGCGACACGTGGGCTCTCGCGGCCCGCGACGGCCAAGGCCTACTTGGTCGCGGGGCGCGACGGAGTGGTCGACCAGCCCTATAAATAGATCAATGAGCTCATTTGTTCAAACCGTTCATTTCTGTTTTCTCTCTCAAATTTCTATATAGTAGAAATTATACCCAGGCATAATACCCACAATAAAGCGAAGCTCTGCCTCGTTGTAAGTATTATAACCCTGCTGTTACCCTACACGATCGATTTAGGATTCCGTAACGCATGTCAAGGATCTGCCCGACTCAGTCATTGGAGTTCTGTTTCGTGTGTACACCCGATTGATCTAGGATTCCGTAATGCATGTCAAGGCTCTGCCTGACTCAGTCATCGGAATTCTGTCTCGAGTTGTACGGTTAATGTGATTTGGGTTATTTTATTAACATGTGTGCATTGTTTAATTTTTATAGATAATAACCAAGAGATACAACAGGAAGCTTTCGTATTACCTAAGTAAGCAATGTGAGTACATCTTACTTTATGTCACCTTTTTGTAAAATGTTTTTACAAAACCTCAAATGTTTTAAGATATAATTAACAGTGATTGAGTCTATGTATTCTACAATTACTGCCGGTATGTTGGGGTTTTGTATACAAAATGTGAAAGACGTTACCATTGGACAACGAGTAGCCAATGAGTAATATGAGCCACAAGTCTGGTGTAGATAGTACTAAATGAGTAATTGTGTAGATAAAAACATTGTAATCACTCTCAATACTGTGAAATCATAAAAGCTGTTTTGATTAAATTGGGATGCACTCACCTGTATTTCTTGCTGATAAAATGTTATTAAAATGTGTTTGAGGTAACAAAATGTGAAAGCCAAATAGAAGCCAACTGGAGAGCACTGAAGGCTTGGAAAAGTGGCTATAAAAGTTACCTAAATAAATTAGAGTTTTTGTTTTCAATAATTAGGGTTTAACCCTACAAATGTACTGTCAAATGTACTTGGTTTTTATCCCAAAGAGTTCGGTGTTTTATTCTGATATAAAAATATTTCCTAACTACGGTCCTGATGTATTCCGCTGCCAAATTAGTAAACACCGATACCACCCATTTGGATGTTCGCGGCGTCCGCTCCCGGGGTCGGGGTCGGGGGCTGCGATAGAGAGTTGTATCAGAGCTACAACCACTGGTTAATCCAAAGAAGTGTTCTGCTGACACTTAAATTTTAAATTATGTGTTAGGAAATAATTTTGTATAAGTATGTATATTATGTGTTTTGTGTTATTTGACTATTTGTTAGTTTACAATATGAGTGAGCAAGGAACGTCGGATGCTTAACGTCATTTAGATAGTTCACCAATAGATGAGGGAACATCATCTCAACCTGATCCCTTAGGATACTCAGCCGATACTGAGGAAGGGATATTTATATTTAAGGCACACTCCGAGGAACCTTTTACTACTAAGGAAAGAGGTTGGTTTAATAGAGGAGCACATGAGAGAAGAAAGAGAATGAAAAAGTTACAACAGCAGAGATATAGTCAGAGCTAATAAGGAAGTGAATGCACAGACTCAGTAGATAGTCATTAGGCCACCTTGGGAAGAGGAGCTAGATAGACAGTTGGCCGATTTCCAAATGTTAGCCACTACAGCAGTAGATGCTAACGAAAACCAAATAGCTGAACCACCATTGTTACCTTTTTTCCCAGACCAACCAATGCTAGAACCCGACCAGGAAGACCAGTTTCCAATTCTAGATGTAGATCCCTATGAGATTTCCATAATTCCCCCACCGAACCCCATAGCTCAGTACACTGATCTTAACCCTTTAGATCCCTTTTGGAACAGTGAATGGTGGACGCAGAGGGTAATAAGAAACCCAAAACCCTTACGGACAACCTATCCCTCAACACCCTGATCCTGTACCAGCACCCATGCCACCTATGAGCCTGGAAAATTTGGAGGAACTTCGCTCATTAGGTGACGAATTAGTAGAGGAAGGAGATATAATTCGGCTAATAGGAGAAAAGCATATGTGGAAGCATGTCGAACGTGATATAAATGATTGGATACATGACACTTAGAAAATACCTAGATATATGTGTAATTCTATATTTTGATAAAAAAAAAAACTAGAATAGATACGGATGCATAGTATATTTGACTTCCCGTTGTAGTTTGTAATAGATGCATATATGTATATATAGAAAAGAGTAAAAGTTGCAATGATCAACATTTTTGATCAAACTTTTTGTATGATTGTGTATAACTAATCGTGCAAAATTTTATTCTGTGGTAATTGATACCTGATAAATGTTCACAATTCAGATCTCGAACGAAGTAAATCAGGAAAATCAGAATAATGAGAATAATGGAAACCAAATAGATAACAGTGCTATCCAACATATAGTAGCACAAGGAATTATAGATGTTATGCCCTATATTATCAAGATTGTTAAAGAAGCAGAAAAAAATAAATCTGCAAATGGAAGTAAACGTCAACACACTGAACCAAGTCACAGTGTGAACGATAATGGACCTATAATCCAAGCTCCATTTCCTAAAAAAAAGAACCGCTTTTTAAGGTTGTTCTTATAAAGAATTCTTGGCCTGTAAACCAATAGAATTTACAGGCAATGAAGGAGCCATTGCAACCCTACGTTAGATAGAAAAGACAGAAGCAGTCATAAAAATAAGTAAATATGCAGAGGAAGATAACATTATGTTTGCTTCTAATCTTTTCAAAAATGCAGCCTTAGAATGGTAGAATACTATTCTCCAGTCTAGGGGAAGTGACATAGTTTATAAGATGTAATGGATCAACTTTAAGGAAATGGTTTAAAGAAAATTATGTCCTCCCAATGAAAAGGAACAAATCGCCAATAAGTTCCTAAATCTTAGAATGACTGGAATAGACTGCAAAGGTTACACTACCATATTCTTCGAATATGCTAGGATAGTACCAACCTTAGCTTCACCTGAAGCAGTATTAATCTCTCGTTATATTTGGGGATTAATTAGTGAGATGAGACACGTAGTCAAGGCAGCTAGACCGCAAACCATAGAAGAAGCAGTAGAACTAGCCAATACCCTGACTGATGAACTGGTATGCACGCAAGAGGAAAACCAGAGGAAGAACTTAGCCCAAAAGCTTACATAGGAATTTCGTTCTAGTAATTCCTACTGTGGTAAAGGAACAGGTTCTTCTGCACCCTACTGTAGGTATTGCAAAAGAAAGCATTCTGGAAGATGCTCTATATACTGTAACTTTTGCAAAATATCTGGACACAAAGAAGAAGACTGTAGGAAGAAACCTAATAATAGGATATGCTTCAATTGTGGAGAAACTGGACACATCAAACCAAACTGTCCGAAACTAGCTCTAGCCACAACCAACAAGACTAAGATAACTGAAGTGCCTAAGAAAAATGCCAGAGCTTTTGTTCTGACAGCTGAGGAAGCCAAGATGATTCCAGATGTGATTGCCGGTATGTTATTAGTTAATAATATTTTCGCCAAAGTATTGTTTGACTCTGGTGCAAACCAAAGTTTTATCAATACTTCTTTCTACAAATTTCTTGACCAACCCTTAGCCAAACTTCAACAATATTATCCGGTAGAGACGGCAAACAGAGAATCTGTAGGATCGGGATTCGATCAAATGAGTCGTTCAGAAGAATTCTCGATCAATACGAAAGGCGGAATCAGACGTATTGATGTTATAATAGCTAGATTTGCACGTTGAATCACTTTAAATGTCGATTGTATTGATTTGACAAAGTTACACGAGCTGGTGACACTTCGGCAAAGCTTCGCTACCGGAATCCAAAAGTCCTCTAAATGAAGACCCAAGACCACATATATATATGAGAGCCAGACCCCACGAACCAGTCCACACGAGCTGGCCCAGGTCGCATGAACTGGCCAGACCCCATGAACTTTATCACCTTGTGTGAGGTGGCTGGTTCAGGACTGTTTCCCGTTTCTCTCGTTCAACGTCTCCTGGTCTATCTATTCTAGTTACATGACTCGATACAAGACATGAAGTCAACAGACATATGAACTAACAAACTCCCCCTTGGATGATGACGAGTCTTCAGTGTGTCGAGTCTTCCGTCTTGATCAGTCTTCTCGCTCTCTCCAAAGTATTCTCCATTGTACGCATCTTTATCAAACTCTCTCTTACTCTTCCAGATTCTCCACCTTACTCTTCGAACTTTCTAATTCTCTTGATCAGATCTCTTGATTCATTAAGTTCTTCAGCATTAGTAGCTTCTATCTCGAATGCTATTCCAAGATCTGAATCTGGCTCTTACGTCTTCAGACTCCCCCTTTCGATAAGCTGGGATCGCAGTCTGGAATTCACTATCTGCAGACTTTGGATTGAAAAGCTGGCTCTAATCTGCATACGCTTATGCGGAGAGTCCTCAAGAGTCGAAACCTTAGCTCTTTCAAAGCTTTTTTCCTGCACATACTCTACCCAAAACATAAGGTTTTTCATTTTAAAAACATTCATAGTCTAATCATTTGCAAGATAGACCATTTTGACATTGATGAACTCTGATTATTCACTTGTAAAAACAAATTTGGTTTCAGATTAATGAACCATTTAATCATTTCAAATTCATTTGTTATTTCAAACAAACTCTCCCAACCCTTGTTGTTCATCATGTTCAGCACTTGGAATTTTGAAAATCAGCTTTCCAACATCAGTTGTGTAAAATAAGATGAAATAATTTTTTTTTGAATTTTCAAAATTTTATGCTAAAACATACTGAAAATCTTTTTGAATTTTTCTTTAATGAAAAGCAATAAAGGAATATTTACAGACATATTTTTGTGAGTTTGTGTAAGAGGATCATATCAGTTTTTGAGACTTATCACTAACACCGTTGAGCCTTAAACACTTTAAGATCTAAACGATTCACTTAGATTGTCAGTATACTGATCCACTTAAATTTTCACATAAACTTCAATTGATTCGAGATACGAGATTAGTGTTTTAATGGACTTAACTTATTCGCGTGTACCACCTCAAAATATACTCCCGTATCCAGACTCCTATATCCAGTCTTACAGGTGAATGTACACTAATGATATCTGTAAACGGGTAATGCGAGGCCATGAGAGCTCAGGTTAGAACTTCCGTTCAGACAAAGAGATGATGGCTCGACTTTAGGTGTGTCCCGTTTGGGGATCTTTTCTTCAACAGCACATGATTAGCATTTTTCAATGTTTCATCATTTTTTATGCTGAGGTTGGGCTTTATGATTAAAGCAGTGCAGAGTATTATACGAGGACTAGGCTATTGCTCCTGCAAAATCAGAAGTCCTGGTATAATACCCCAGATATCATCACGTACAAAGACCTAGTATGTCAGAAATAGAAAGCCCTTCAATCAAGATTTCAGGGGTTACCTATATATCCGAGAGATGTTCCCCACGAGATAAGTAAGTATTTATAATTAGATTTATATCTCGAAAAAAATCTACTAAGCGTGTAAAAACCTACTGGCATATCATCGGTGAGACCGTTTATCATATTTGACTTTCCATTTCTTTAGCGTGTTGTGATAGTCCACTGATGTACTATCATATCCTCTTTTTCACAACAAAACTTATTTTGATTTTTCGTTGTTTTTGGTTTTAGATTTTATCATGTTTTTTTATTTTTCAAATTTTCAAAATTTCTAAATTTTTTACTCCCCCTAAAATCAAAAATATGTTTTAATTTTTGATTTTCAAGGAATATTTGAAAACGTAAACAATCAACTATACAAAGTAAAATGACAAACTGATGTGAATTGCTTCAATTCGCCATCCACTTGGCATAAACAATCAGAACTCCCCCTGTCAGCAAACTAGTTTCCCATTATGATTTCAAAACACTTAATTTTGTTTTAATCAAAATGGTTTTTTCGGAAAATTAGTTTTGTTGATTTTACACATCTTGGGGATTCATTCATCACTTTGTTCTTTCAACCACATGTAAAAACTATCACTTCTAGGTTTTTCACAAAAACATTTTTTAAGAATGATGCCGATTCATGCTCCACGATTACCAACTTGGGAGCTCCGGCAAGTCAGGATTTCAAACAAAGAATGCTGACACCCAAGCCTGACCAGCCTTGGGTGCATCCGAGTTATTTTCACTTGGTGTGTAAGTTCTCCTCATTGATTCATAAAATTCTTTTACCCATTTGGCCCGACCATCGACGATTTTTCCCAAAATATGTTTTACTTTCCCATTGAAAGCCTTTTCGACATCGAATTCTTTCTTTTCAGAATAGAATTGATTCGAAATTTCCGCTTTTCCAAATTTTGATTTTAAATTTGCAGCCCACAATGGTGGAAAGTTGACATCATCCATTGGCAGAACTGACTTTTCTCTTTTTAGCTCAACTTGTGGCTCCTCTTACTTTAACGAGTCAGATTCATCGCCAAATTTAACATCTGATTTGTTGGGACTGAACCCTACCAGAGGAACAGATAATAAAAGCCAAAACTGGTTCACAACAGTGGATTCACAATAAGCAGTTGTTTACACTAAGTCTTCTCCCTTGGAAATGATTATAACATCTGACGGTCTTATATCCACTGCCTGGATACAACTACTGCTGTTCTTCAAAACTACTGATGAAGCCCATAAGACTGCTGAGAACTAAGCATTGCTGGTACAACCTACTGATGACAAAGCACTGACCAATCAAGGACTGATCAACCTTGAGGAAAGCACTGATATGAAGAGAGAGCAGTAGTTTAGTATGTCACCTGTTTTATGTATAGTCAGTGGTTAGGATTAGCAGTGTTTGTATAAGAACAGTAGATACAGGTTGTTAGGCTGTTAAACGTCGCTTTCATGGTGACGTCAGCTGAGATGCCTCAGTGGTTTGGATTGTCTATAAATGCAACAGTACTCTGTACTGTTACATTTGATCGTCTTGAGTGAGTTCTTCTCCTTAATTCAATCCTTTCATCTTGTGCAACCAACCACTGAAGTATCAGGCTGAGGGGGAGATTATTTGTAAGCATGTTTGTAATCATTTGATTTACTTTGTAATCTTTCGACTGATGCAATTCATGTGTTTATCAAATCTATTTCTCTTTATGATTGTGTTTACAAAGTTTGTTATCCATTTCCGCTGCACTTTACACTGTTTTCATATTCATTGATTGTTCATTCTACACAACACAAACACTCTCATAAGAGCCTCCGATCCTAACAATTGGTATCAGAGCCTGGACAGTCAAATTCGATCTAACAATCAATTTGACATAACAGTTCAGCTAAAAATTCATTGATACTAAGGTTGGGTGTATTTAGTTGAAAAACAGAGTAACGAGTAAACTATGGTCAAAGTAGTTATTCAAAAACTCTGTAAATCAACCAAGATGTCATATGACACACAAATCTCACACAACAAGTGATATCATGCACAAGACACTCATGGTTTTTAGATCTGAAAACATATCTGTTAAACTATGGGATTATTTCTTATTTTCAAAATTGATTTCAATTGTTGTTATGAAACTTGTGATGTCACTTTATTAGATGCTAAGGTATGAACCTCAGATTAACAAAAGCCTATGTTCATTAAAACATTAGTGTTTTTGCAAAACATAAAACGAGGGAAATTAAAACTTTAGTTATAAGAACTTATGTGTTGAAAATAGGTTGAGATCCTCAAAAGGAACAAATCAACTCTGTCAAAATACATTAAGAAAGCAGAATAGTCCGTATCATTTGTAATGTGAGATTGGTCAAAAATTTGTACAAATATGGCTAAACCTCTTAAAACATTACTACAAAATGATTCTAGATTAAGTATTCCTTCAATAAAGACCTCCCAGTAAGTATCTCATTACTTATGAATGGGAAGGGTAAAAAGGGAAGAAGAAAATTCACAAAAACTCAGAAGTGTGTTTATCTCAAAACTTTTGAAGTCAGAAGAAAAGAGAATAAACATAAAACACTTAAGAGTCAAAGTTTGGGGTAACAGTGGTCATTAAGCAACTATGTGCAACCATTGTTTCAGGAAAATTCAGGTAGCAATAGTATTGCCAGTAAATGAACTTAAAAGAAGACTAGACAAATTTTCTGAATCTTCACATGGTAACAAAGTCTATAACAGGGTTTTCAAAAACTTTTGTGAACATGTGTCCTCATTTCTGTTGTCTATCAATCAACATGAAAATGGTACCAAACTGTGATCAAGATGTATTTACATGTTCATACCACTGTAATCAAAGTACTGACCATTTTCATAAACTTGGGTTTGATATGATTAGGAGTTTCAGTGGTAAATTATACCAGATCCTTTTTGATGTTGTTTTTAGAAAATCCTTTATTTAATTTTTTTGAAAAAGGATTTTCTCAAATAAAGCAGGATATATCATTCTTCTTTTTTCGTTAAGAATAATATATTTTGAACCTTTACTGTTTTTTATAGTAATTGTTTCAATCTCCTGTCAGGATATATAACCTTTGTTTTTGTTGGTTATATTATCCTCAAATTGATCAAAAGGAAATGGTACACATGTCATAGTCAGGTCATACTCAAAGTTGTTTTTACACTGTGCAAAAGATTGATTGTTAACAGATCTTAAAATACTTGGGTACTCATGTTTTAATTCAAATATTATAACAAAAATTGAGTTGCCTTAGTAAAAAGTGTACATCATCTGGGGTACTAAACCACTGTCAGAAATTCGTAAGAACTTCAAAATGTAAAATTAACATGTGGCAAGACCTTGAATGAAAATTTTCAAAACAATTGCTGATATACTAGTTTTTCAAATCTTTACCACTACCCCTAACCACTGATTTATTCAAACATCTTGTTACTAAATACTGTCCACTGCTGAAAGACGACCACTGACCTTCATTTTCTTGGCAAGCACTGATGCTCAAAATCAGTGTCTTATCCACTGATATGCTATCTAATGATAGTAAAAATCATTCGTTGTTATCACATTATTACCGTTGTAACCACTGATGCTTGTTTCATCAGTGGCTGTCAAAACAACTGTCTTCCGTTATTCATCCATTTCATCAGAGGTTGACACGTGGTCAGTTTTTAGCCCTCAGATTTTTGTAACCGCTTGTCACACCCTGGCTTTGCGGAAGCGTGGTAAATTTTGGTGTGACTTCTTAATACCATAGCTTAATCATACCAAAGCTATATGAGTTAAAAACATGCAAGATCATCCATTAAGTTTTTGAAAACCAAATACAGTACCATTGTTTTAACCAATAACCTTAACCTTGTTCAACCGACATTACAACTTTAAACATAACATAAACATGGTTTAAGGATTGTGTCTTGTCCAGGAAAGAGACACATCCCCTAAACCCCGGATGACCTCGGAAACTAGTGCAGCGGAAAACATGCCATACCGTGCCAGATCTCGTTAATTTCCTGAAATACATGTAAGTTGAAAAATCAACAATAATGTTGAGCGAGTTCATGTGTAAGTGAGTATGTAAAACACTTGTAAGTATAAAAGTTTCCTGGTATGCAGCAGTGTAAGAGGACTTGTGATCACCAATGGTTTGCAAGGCCATTAGCATGTTGTGAAATGCAAGTAGGAAGACTCAAACCTAGCAGATTTCGCCACGGCAAAGTATGTGGACAAAGTCACCCCACGGTCCGTTTCTAGTTTGGCCGGGGGCTGGGCTCGCCACACCCAGATAGATCTACCGCTCCTGTCCCTCGGTCCTACCCTGAGGATTAATGGCCTCAAGTTTCCGCCTACCCATTCACATGATCTAAAACCTCCTTACGTTAATCATACCGTGTATAAAGTACTTGTAAACAATGTAACATGTATTTCACCCCCGCGGTTAAGTAAACTGAAAACAGTTAGAGAAAAGGGGGACATGAACTCACTGTGAATGCGCGTCTCTACCAAGTGTCTCCAATACAGTAAGCTGTGCAACGACCTACAAGTGCTAATTCTATTAGACGGATGGCCGTGCCTTAGCTTTACAGTTTATGTCTTTGGGAAATAGTTAGACAACTATTTCGTGTTTATGTTTCGTATACACTTGGTAGTTATTCTTCTTCCCAAGGATGGGGGATACAATACATGTGCGTAAGTTACGTTTTATCAATCTTGTGGTAATGTAATTACCGGTGTAACTTATATGTTTGTGGAAGCGTTCGTAAAGTTTTGGAATCATTAACGCTTGTAAATATTATTTTCACTCTAAAATAATATTTATGTATTTCACAAAATAATCATAAACAGTGTTGTGACAAATATATTTATCACGTTAATCTTTGTGAAAATCCCACCTCCGAATATTTAGTAAAATATAGTGCTGGCGAAATTTATGTTTTGAAAATATGTCCAAAGATAGTTCTAACACTTGTTGTGTAAA
This sequence comes from Helianthus tuberosus, assembly GCA_030545235.1. Taxonomy (NCBI): domain Eukaryota; kingdom Viridiplantae; phylum Streptophyta; class Magnoliopsida; order Asterales; family Asteraceae; genus Helianthus; species Helianthus tuberosus. Next base: position 13,761,646 of record CM060354.1, on the reverse strand, counting down.
AAGTCTAAGTGTTAGGTTTTTAGAAAATTTCGCCAGAGTTTCCTCTGTAACTGGAGGTGGCCACGCTTTCAAGCGTATCATTTTCTTTTAACAAATCAATTCAACAATCTTCTTTATTCAATCAAACAATTTCCGACACGTCAAACTAGTCGACAAGTATGTAAATCGCATAATCGCATGAACTTGCAGTTTTTCCGAATCTATAGTGTAAACACCCTTTATATATGTAGATCTTTATATAAAGTAACTTTAATCTCATAAAAACCTCGTGTTTAGAGGAACCCGTCTTTACAACTTCTAGTCACTTTTCCCAAAAATAGTTATTTGTCGGATCTTTTTGTTTCACAAGTGTTTACACACTTGTGGTTTATAAAACCATATTTATTAGTGCAAGATCCTTCTTTAAAATACATGATTTCTTAAATGTGTGGTCCTTCAAAAAAATACCACTTGCGGATACGTAGATCCGCTAGTTTTAAACACCATTTTACCGGTTAAACCACTTTTACACAAGTAAAATATTTTCATACAAGTTCATGTATCTTGTGTGGTAGAGTTTCACCTTTAACCCTTGTATTTAGTCAAAAACGAGCTTATGTGAAGATACATGATCTTTCAAAGTCGGGTTAAACGGAGATCCGAGCTACCACATCATAGATCGGGTCTCAATAATCACATATTTTAAGTCCTACGACTTTTACACAAGTTATATGTTATTATCCACCATTTTTGTGATTTTACTAGACTTTAATGCATCAAAACGTATGTTTTCGATATTTAACCGACAATATTCCTTTTACCCACTTTAGATAGGTTCAAGAATGAGTTTTAAACAATATACCTCTACCTCAAGGCTAGGGAAGATCTTTGGCGAAAAAGTGGTGGGTAAAAGCTAACGGTGGAGGTCCTTCGTGTTCCGCTTGCACCAAAGCTCCTAATACGCGACTTGTGAAGCTTGTATGATGATGGAATGCCAAGAACTAAAACCGAAAATATGATGGGTGTGGATGGGGGTCTCGGCCGTGAGCCAAAGGGAAAGAAAGAGAGAGTGAAATGTGGTGAGTTTATGTATGAATGGTCTCACTTGTTTAGGTTAGAATTTATAGATAATTAGGAGTGCTAATACACAATGGTCCTTGTGTCCTCTAGATCTTATACACATGAGATTTGCTCAATCAACAAGTACAACTTGTGTTCCCCATGGTTAGGCCGATTACAAATGGGGGGGGGGGTATCTAGTTCGATTACAACTAGCTTAGTTAGGGTGGTGGTGGTGTTAAGTAGGTTAGTTTAGTGTTTAACCTCGTTAGTAGTATGTAGCGCGTTATGACGGGTGTTAGGGTAATCAGGGACCCTAACTGGCTCAGAAAAAAATAGTAATAATAAAAATAGTAAAGTTTTCATGTTCCGGGTAAAGTCCGGGTGTTCGGTTGGATAGTAATCCGTTAAAGTTTTTGGTAACGCTTTAAGTGTCGTTATTACCTTTTTAGTGACACAATTAGTTTCCAACACTTTAGAAAGTGTCTAGTGTTATTTTCTTATTTTCTGGCACTTTACTAGTCAGCTAGAAGCTGGTTTAATTTTTAAAGTGCTGTGTTTGGTACTTAAAGTACGTTTTTGGCACATCCGAATCAGTGTATCTTATCCCTAGAGACGCGGTACCATAACCCTTATATCCCTACACTCACTACCAGTGTAGTCAAAATACATGAGGCTCTTAACAGGCCTTAGAGGCAGTGTCTGCCTGATGCTGGTCATATCAGCATGTTTGCCGTGTACCCGTTTAGTGCTACTGTGCTTTTTGTGCATCAAGTTTGTCACTGAGGTGCCGTAGGTAAATAATGTAGTGACAGCAAATAAAGTATGATGCAAGTAAGTGCATGTATCAGTATGCAGGTAGCAGTTTATCAGCTAGTTTCAATCAAGCACAGTAATCAAGTAGTAATTAATCATTAATTAAGTTGTACGGATACCTGGCTTTGTGCGGGTTGTCACATTCTCCCCCCGTTAAATAAATTTCGTCCCGAAATTTAAGTTCTGCTTGTAGAAGCATGGTTCTTAGGAAATAAGTGGGGGTATTTTTCTTTCATCCGGTCCTCACGTTCCCAGGTAAATTCAGGACCATGTCTGGCATTCCAACGAACCTTGACGAGTTTGACACTGCTCCGGCGGGTCTTGTTAACTTTCCAATCCGTGACCTCAACAGGTTCTTCAACAAAGTGGAGCGTGTCGTCAATATGTATCTCGTCGATAGGAATGGCAACGTCAATTTGAGTTGGACTTTTCTTTAAATTGGATACATGAAATGTATCGTGGACACCATTCAATTCAGCAGGTAGGTCCAACTTGTATGCCACTGTCCCAATTCTTTCCAGAATTCTGAAGGGACCAATGTAGCGTGGATTCAACTTCCCACGCTTTCCAAAGCGCGCTACCCCTTTCCAGGGTGATACCTTCAGTAAAACCATTTCTCCAACTTGGAAGTCCACATGCTTCCGGTTTGGATCCGCGTAGGCCTTTTGTCTGTGGCGAGCGGCTTCGATGCGTTTAAGAATTTGCGCGATCTTGTCTGTCGTCTCTTGGACGATTTCGGGACCAGCAAGCTGCCTATCACCTGCGTCAGACCAACATAGTGGTGATCGGCACTTGCGTCCGTATAGGGCCTCAAATGGCGCGACACCAATACTGGTGTGGTAGCTGTTGTTGTATGAAAATTCAACCAAAGGTAAGTGTTTATCCCAGCTACCGCCTAAATCCATAACACATGCTCTCAGCATGTCTTCCAAAGTTTGTATCGTTCGCTCGCTCTGGCCGTCAGTTTGCGGATGGAACGCAGTGCTCAGATTCAATTGTGAGCCAAAAGATTCTTGGAAAGATTGCCATATTCTTGACACAAATCTTCCGTCTCTATCAGAGATGATCGAGAGTGGTACTCCATGACGTGCTACGATCTCTCTCAAGTAAATTTCCGCAAGTTTACTAGTGCTGTCTTTCTCCTTGATTGGCAGAAAGTGTGCGGATTTTGTTAGGCGGTCAACAATCACCCAAATCATATCATGGCCTCTTGACGTTCTTGGCAGTTTTGTAACAAAATCCATTGAGATTTGTTCCCATTTCCACTTGGGAATCTCAGGTTGTTGCAGAAGTCCCGAAGGCTTCTGGTATTCCGCCTTGACTTTAGCGCACGTTAAACATTTGCTCACGTAAACAGCAACGTCGCCTTTCATCCTAGGCCACCAATAGTAATCTTTGAGATCCTGGTACATCTTATCCGATCCAGGGTGGATAGAGTACCGTGACTTGTGCGCTTCGTCGAAAATAACTTCCCTTAATCCACCAAACAGAGGAACCCAAATTCTTTTCTCAAAACATAACGTCCCTTCCTCGTTTGGTACCAAAAGCTTCTCCATTCCACGGAGATATTCTTCCTCAAGGTTTCCCTCCTTGAGAGCTTCCTTTTGTGCAGCGCGAATGCGCAAGGAGAGATCGGTTCGTATGATCATTTCCAAAGCCCTAACCCTTATGGGCTTGATTCTTTCTTTACGACTTAGGGCATCGGCGACCACATTCGCCTTCCCTGGGTGATACTTTATCTCGCAGTCGTAGTCGTTCAATAATTCAACCCATCGTCTTTGCCTCATATTCAACTCCTTCTGGTTGAATATATGTTGTAAGCTTTTGTGATCTGTGAAGATTGTGCATTTCGTACCGTACAGGTAGTGTCTCCAGATCTTCAAAGCGAAAACCACTGCGCCAAGCTCTAAATCGTGTGTGGTATAATTCTTTTCGTGCACTTTCAGTTGGCGTGATGCGTAAGCAATGACCTTTTGGCGTTGCATCAACACACAACCCAATCCTTGACGCGATGCGTCGCAGTATACCACAAAGTCATCAGTACCTTCTGGTAGAGCTAAGATTGGCGCGTTACAAAGCTTATCCTTCAATATCTGAAACGCTTCATCCTGTTTGATTCCCCAATCAAACGTCCTTTCCTTCTGCGTGAGGAGTGTCAATGGTTGAGCGATCTTTGAAAAATCCTCGATGAACCTCCGATAGTAGCCAGCCAAACCCAAGAATTGCCGAATCTCGGTTGGCGTTGTAGGCGTTTCCCAATTCTTGATTGCCGCGATCTTTGTGGGATCAACATGAATTCCATCCCCATTAACCACATGTCCAAGAAACTGGACTTCGCGTAGCCAAAACTCGCACTTGGAGAGTTTGGCGTACAGCTGTTCCTTCTTTAGCAGCTCCAATATAGTTCTAAGATGTTGTCCGTGTTCAGCCTTTGTCTTTGAGTAAATCAGGATGTCGTCGATGAATACAATCACGAACTTGTCTAAGTATGGCTTGCAAATTCTATTCATTAGATCCATGAAGACCGCAGGTGCGTTCGTCAAGCCAAATGGCATAACGAGGAACTCGTAGTGTCCATAACGAGTTCGGAAGGCTGTTTTCGGGAAACTTTCCTCCTGTATCCTTAGTTGATGGTATCCAGATCGAAGGTCGATCTTAGAGTAACAGCTTGAACCTTGAAGTTGATCGAATAGATCGTCGATTCTTGGCAGAGGGTACCTGTTCTTGATCGTCAGCTTGTTCAATTCTCTGTAGTCAATACACATGCGGAAACTTCCGTCCTTCTTCTTGACAAACAAGACCGGAGCTCCCCAAGGTGAGAAGCTTGGTCGGATAAAACCCTTGTCTAACAACTCTTGAAGTTGTGTCGACAATTCCTGCATCTCAGACGGAGCAAGTCTGTACGATGCCTTAGCCACAGGCGCGGCGCCTGGAACTAAGTCAATGTGAAACTCCACTTGCCTCTGAGGTGGCAGTCCGGGTAAGTCTTCTGGGAAGACTTCGGGATACTCCCTTACGACAGGGATGTCTTCGATCCTTGGCTCGGCAGCCTTCTTGTCTACGATGTGTGCCAGAAAAGCAACACATCCTTTCTGTAAACACTTCCTTGCTTTCAAGCAGCTGATAAATCTAAGCGGTGTGTCACGCTTCTCTCCGTGAACCACAATTGTCTCACCATCATCAGTTGGGATACGAACAACTTTCTCGTGACATACTATCTCAGCCTTGTTTCTGGATAACCAATCCATTCCTACCACCACGTCGAAGCTTCCCAATTGGACTGGTAGTAGATCCAGAGTAAACTCGCGTTCTCCCAATTCTATCACACAACCTCTGATTACTTCGTCGGCTCCAACTAACTTTCCATTAGCTAATTCGATCGAGTAGGGAATGTCTAACTTATTAGCAGCTAACCCAAGCATATTCTTAAATTCTAATGATACGAAGCTATAATCGGCACCTGTATCAAATAAAACGGATGCATAGCGTTGATTGATAGGGAACGTACCCGTAACAACATTTGGATCTTGGCGTGCTTCCCGTGCACCGATTTGGAACACTCTTCCCTGGGCTTGGTTCAATCCCGGGCAGTCCCTCTTGAAGTGCCCAACGTCACCGCAATGAAAACATCCTAATCTTTTTCCACTTCCAGCACCATCCCCAACTGGCGGGTTGTTTTGATTGGCAGTTCCGGCTTGATTTGCATTGTAGCCTTGATTATTCCCTTGTGGGCGATTTCCCAAACCACCACGATTATCGTTTCTATTCAGATATCCTCCCTGGCCTCCCCGGCCCGCACTAGCCCAGCATGATTCCTTTGAGTGGCCCGGTTTTCCACAAGATTCACAAACTCTCACGTTACAATGGCCAGTATGGTGGCGTTGGCAGTTGTTGCATTTGGGCTGGGTGCCCTGGTACCCTTTTCCTTTCTTGGTACTGCCAGCTAATTTTCCTTTCTTTACTGCCATACTGACGCCTTGTTTGAAGTTTGAAAACTTCCTTTTGTTATCTCCTGAGGACTCAACGTGAGTCTCTGTCTTCTTCGCCTTGACTTCATCAAACTTGTTTAAACGAATTGCCTCCTCGGTGAGAGCCACGCTCAAATCAATGGCTTCCGTGATAGTTGCTGGTTTGGAGGAGGTTACCATGCTAATGATTTGAGGAGCTAATCCCCAAATGAAGCGCTCAATTCGCTTGTATTCTTGCGTGACCATATAAGGAACCACTTGAGAGAGGTCATGAAACCTCTGAACGTACTCTGCTACCTTCGGACCGTCCATTTTTAGGTGCCAAAATTCAGTCTCCAACCTTTGAATTTCTGCGCGGGAACAGTACTTCTTGCGCATAAGCTCTTTCAGCTCTGCCCAGGTCAGTGCGTAGGCGGCAGCTTCGCCTAGCGTCTGGACTTGTAAGTTCCACCAAGATAGGGCTCCGTCTAGAAACAGCCCTGAGATGTAAGTGACCTGTTGGTCGAGCGCACATTTGCTCATGCGGATGGTGGAATCAGTCTTCTCGGCCCAACGAGTAAAAGCGATAGCGCCTCCGGTGCCATCGAAGTTGGTGGGCTTGCAGTCTAAGAACTGCTTGTATGTGCACCCTGCACATTCATTGCAACATGTGATAGATATTAGCTTTCTTGCTAAGGAAATCCGTTTAGGTCATGGTATGTCTTAATGACTTAAATATTACCGTGTGGTGGGTTATTGTTTCCCTGGTTAATACTTCCGCTCGTTCCGGGCTGAGATGCTGCATACTGTGCTATGGCAGCGGCAATGATTTGTTGCAGTTCTGCCTCGTTAGTGGGCATGCGCGTTTCGCGTCTTGGCGGCATCTTCTAAAAGACGTTTCACATAGGTTAGTGAAGTGTACGTATGCATTCAACAATACCAACACATAACATTTCATGTTATCAACAAGTCAATCACATAACCTCTTATGTTATAGGACATAAACAATTGATTGAACATCGCATGTGATGAGAATACTGCAATTGTATTGCCACAATTCAAGACCACAATGTAAAGCTCACAATTACACTACTATATCATACTACATCAATGACTTAGTAGGGGACGACCCTAGACAAGTCGTGCGATTGCTGTTCATGTTCAGGAGTCTCGGGTTCGTCCTTTCTCAAATTTCAGGACTCCACGTCAAGTTTCTGAATTTCTGTCCTAAAACAACATTTCTTCTCAATCGTTTCCTTGAGCTCGTCCCAGCTCAGTGTATAAGCAGCGTCTGTGCCAAGGGTCTGAACCTGGAGGTTCCATTAAGAGAGTGTGCCATCTAGAAATATCCCTGTGATGTAGGTAACACTCTGTTGGGGCGAATAGTTACTCATTCTTAGAGTGAAGTCGGTCTTTTCGGACCAACGAACAAATGCAACGGTGCCTCCGGTTCCGACAAGGTTCAAAGGCTTGCAGTTCGGGAACTGTTTATAGGTGCAGCCAGTTGGAGTGTTATCTCCAGAAATGTCATCGTTGTACTTAGAGTGGAGGGCTTCATGTCGTGCATTTATCTGTGAGATGCGTTCTTGCAGCTCGTCTTCTGTCCTTGGCGACGTACTGGTGCTTGTGTCACGTCTGGGTGACATTCCCTTTTTGTCGAAATAGTGTGAAGCGGATTGGACAATATTTCAATTGTCTATGGGGTGTATATATTGCAACATATGTCATCATGTAATCACCCAATTTCACACACAAATATATACTCACTGTATGAGTGGGGAAGTAAATTTCTGAGCCTTCACATAGGCTTGTCAATTTGGCTTGTTGCTTGTAATAGAATGAACTCGAGGCTACATCGTCTTGGTCATTCGTGTTTTAGATTATTTCCTGCTGCACGGGTTATCATTAACTTGGCCCGCAGAGTCCACCAGGATTCCTGTGCACTACAAGTCGTTATTACGTGGGCCCCCGTAATAATAAATTGTCTTGCACAGTTACCCCAAATTTCCTCTCGTCCAAGCAGATGATCAATCAAAGAGCAACAGCAGGTGCACTGGCATGAACAGGGTCATGCTCCAATGCGGGGTCAGGAGCAACGCCTGGCTCAGGGGCCACGGCTAGCTCTGAATCAAAATCTCTATCTCCAATTCGGTTGGATCAACAATCACAGGGGTTACAGGATCCCCCTAGGGCTGGTCTAAGTGCATGAACTCAATGTCATGGTCTGGATCACACCAGGCGGGAAAAACAGGATCGTCCTCAATATCGCGACCATACTCAAAATTGTGTGCGGGATCCGGTGCAGCTAATGATGCCCTATCAGGGTTGGCGTCGTGTAAGTAGTGCTGCATTCCCTGAAGCAATAGGGCCTCGCCCTCAAGTGGGTCCTCCTCTTAGTAGTTCGACATCGTCTTCAGAGACAACGTCGGGGGCATATTAACAACGAGATAAGCGGCAGGGGGCAAATTCCCAACAAGGTAGCCATTAGTAGGCTCTGCTACGACTTTAGGCAGTGCACAAAGGGCTGAAAGTCGTCATTGTCTGTGCCGGTAGTATCAGAAATGTACACCTCGTGCTTCGTTGAACTATGTCGTCTGATACTATGGTCATGGGGTTCGTAGTGTCCATCTTTCTAGTACTTGATGAAAGCATGACGTTTGTAACACGAACACATATACGTATAATAATCAATCATATAGTCATATAACATGTAGTCACCACGTAAACATTCAAATTATCCTTCTAGTCCCACTAGCCAACACTTCTAGTCCCACTAGCCAACACTTCTAGTCCCACTAGTCAACACTTCTAGTCCCACTAGCCAACACTTCTAGTCCCACTAGTCAACACTTCTAGTCCCACTAGCCAACACTTCTAGTCCCACTAGTCAACACTTCTAGTCCCACTAGCCAACACTTCTAGTCCCACTAGTCAACACTTCTAGTCCCACTAGCCAACACTTCTAGTCCCACTAGTCAACACTTCTAGTCCCACTAGCCAACACTTCTAGTCCCACTAGCCTCCTATCTCAGCCTCCCAGACTGAGCCTAAAATAACGAATAAAATGTGCTCAACATTTGTTTGTAAAAAGTTGTGGATCTGGACTTAAGTGGTATGCAGTAAAATGTTTTCGTGAGAGCCCTAGTGATCATAGTCTAGACTCGAGACAGAATCCTAGTTCGCTATGATCAGAGCTCTGATACCAAGCTGTCACACCCTGGCTTTGCGGAAGCGTGGTAAATTTTGGTGTGACTTCTTAATACCATAGCTTAATCATACCAAAGCTATATGAGTTAAAAACATGCAAGATCATCCATTAAGTTTTTGAAAACCAAATACAGTACCATTGTTTTAACCAATAACCTTAACCTTGTTCAACCGACATTACAACTTTAAACATAACATAAACATGGTTTAAGGATTGTGTCTTGTCCAGGAAAGAGACACATCCCCTAAACCCCGGATGACCTCGGAAACTAGTGCAGCGGAAAACATGCCATACCGTGCCAGATCTCGTTAATTTCCTGAAATACATGTAAGTTGAAAAATCAACAATAATGTTGAGCGAGTTCATGTGTAAGTGAGTATGTAAAACACTTGTAAGTATAAAAGTTTCCTGGTATGCAGCAGTGTAAGAGGACTTGTGATCACCAATGGTTTGCAAGGCCATTAGCATGTTGTGAAATGCAAGTAGGAAGACTCAAACCTAGCAGATTTCGCCACGGCAAAGTATGTGGACAAAGTCACCCCACGGTCCGTTTCTAGTTTGGCCGGGGGCTGGGCTCGCCACACCCAGATAGATCTACCGCTCCTGTCCCTCGGTCCTACCCTGAGGATTAATGGCCTCAAGTTTCCGCCTACCCATTCACATGATCTAAAACCTCCTTACGTTAATCATACCGTGTATAAAGTACTTGTAAACAATGTAACATGTATTTCACCCCCGCGGTTAAGTAAACTGAAAACAGTTAGAGAAAAGGGGGACATGAACTCACTGTGAATGCGCGTCTCTACCAAGTGTCTCCAATACAGTAAGCTGTGCAACGACCTACAAGTGCTAATTCTATTAGACGGATGGCCGTGCCTTAGCTTTACAGTTTATGTCTTTGGGAAATAGTTAGACAACTATTTCGTGTTTATGTTTCGTATACACTTGGTAGTTATTCTTCTTCCCAAGGATGGGGGATACAATACATGTGCGTAAGTTACGTTTTATCAATCTTGTGGTAATGTAATTACCGGTGTAACTTATATGTTTGTGGAAGCGTTCGTAAAGTTTTGGAATCATTAACGCTTGTAAATATTATTTTCACTCTAAAATAATATTTATGTATTTCACAAAATAATCATAAACAGTGTTGTGACAAATATATTTATCACGTTAATCTTTGTGAAAATCCCACCTCCGAATATTTAGTAAAATATAGTGCTGGCGAAATTTATGTTTTGAAAATATGTCCAAAGATAGTTCTAACACTTGTTGTGTAAAAAGTCTAAGTGTTAGGTTTTTAGAAAATTTCGCCAGAGTTTCCTCTGTAACTGGAGGTGGCCACGCTTTCAAGCGTATCATTTTCTTTTAACAAATCAATTCAACAATCTTCTTTATTCAATCAAACAATTTCCGACACGTCAAACTAGTCGACAAGTATGTAAATCGCATAATCGCATGAACTTGCAGTTTTTCCGAATCTATAGTGTAAACACCCTTTATATATGTAGATCTTTATATAAAGTAACTTTAATCTCATAAAAACCTCGTGTTTAGAGGAACCCGTCTTTACAACTTCTAGTCACTTTTCCCAAAAATAGTTATTTGTCGGATCTTTTTGTTTCACAAGTGTTTACACACTTGTGGTTTATAAAACCATATTTATTAGTGCAAGATCCTTCTTTAAAATACATGATTTCTTAAATGTGTGGTCCTTCAAAAAAATACCACTTGCGGATACGTAGATCCGCTAGTTTTAAACACCATTTTACCGGTTAAACCACTTTTACACAAGTAAAATATTTTCATACAAGTTCATGTATCTTGTGTGGTAGAGTTTCACCTTTAACCCTTGTATTTAGTCAAAAACGAGCTTATGTGAAGATACATGATCTTTCAAAGTCGGGTTAAACGGAGATCCGAGCTACCACATCATAGATCGGGTCTCAATAATCACATATTTTAAGTCCTACGACTTTTACACAAGTTATATGTTATTATCCACCATTTTTGTGATTTTACTAGACTTTAATGCATCAAAACGTATGTTTTCGATATTTAACCGACAATATTCCTTTTACCCACTTTAGATAGGTTCAAGAATGAGTTTTAAACAATATACCTCCACCTCAAGGCTAGGGAAGATCTTTGGCGAAAAAGTGGTGGATAAAAGCTAACGGTGGAGGTCCTTCGTGTTCCGCTTGCACCAAAGCTCCTAATACGCGACTTGTGAAGCTTGTATGATGATGGAATGCCAAGAACTAAAACCGAAAATATGATGGGTGTGGATGGGGGTCTCGGCCGTGAGCCAAAGGGAAAGAAAGAGAGAGTGAAATGTGGTGAGTTTATGTATGAATGGTCTCACTTGTTTAGGTTAGAATTTATAGATAATTAGGAGTGCTAATACACAATGGTCCTTGTGTCCTCTAGATCTTATACACATGAGATTTGCTCAATCAACAAGTACAACTTGTGTTCCCCATGGTTAGGCCGATTACAAATGGGGGGGGGGGTATCTAGTTCGATTACAACTAGCTTAGTTAGGGTGGTGGTGGTGTTAAGTAGGTTAGTTTAGTGTTTAACCTCGTTAGTAGTATGTAGCGCGTTATGACGGGTGTTAGGGTAATCAGGGACCCTAACTGCCTCAGAAAAAAAATAGTAATAATAAAAATAGTAAAGTTTTCATGTTCCGGGTAAAGTCCGGGTGTTCGGTTGGATAGTAATCCGTTAAAGTTTTTGGTAACGCTTTAAGTGTCGTTATTACCTTTTTAGTGACACAATTAGTTTCCAACACTTTAGAAAGTGTCTAGTGTTATTTTCTTATTTTCTGGCACTTTACTAGAGAGAGTATTGGAAAAAGGCGACGCTTGAAAAACAAGACGATAAAGTCATAGCCATTAACTCCTCGATACAGGGTAAAGTGATTCAAATGACTTCACAATCAATCTCAAAAGTCTTTAAACTCGATGATCAGGAAGGTAAAACTTCTTTTGATAAAACCGAGTTGAAAAATGAGTTTCTAAAACGAGGGTATGCAGAACAATCAAAGGTAGACACCTTACAAAAAAGGTTACTTCCCGTCTGCAACTAGGTTTTTATTTCACACACTTTTGATGTGTGTTTCAAATAAAATAACAGCGTTTAACGAAATACCATTGAAGATTCAATGTCTGGGTTATGCCATTTTAAAGAATGAAAATTACAACTATTCCCAGGAAATCTTTAATGACTTGGTAAAAAATGTTTATAGCAAATCATTTTTACTTTTTCCAAGATTTTTAAGCTACTATTTTAAACAAAAATTTGAAAAAGAAAATGAAAATTTGCTTAAACAGGGTGCCTATTTTCAAATAAAAGGGTTAACAACTTAAACATTTTCTAGAATGATGGCACCAATAAAAACAAAAGTAGAGGTGTCTGAGCAGATTATAGCAGCTACCACTGCTCCTCAGACATCTGCTGCTGAGCCCACTGCTCTAGGTGATCATAGCAGCACCACCACTGCTTTGAAGCCCACACCTGACATCACCAAAAAGACCAAAAAGAAGTCTTACAAAAAGCCCACCAAACCCAAGAAAAAGGCAACTCTGGAAGATGAGATCCCAGAGCAACTGCCAGTGACAAAACAAATGTCACCACAAACCACTTCTGCTACTTCTTCACAGCAGTTGGTAGAAAGATCTCCACCCTTACCTCAAAGTTCTCCTGCATCCTCACAAAAGGATCAGGTTGTAAGCACAGGGACTCCACAATATGAAGCTCTGGACCCAATCGGATCCATCTTCCTCAGTCCTAATCCCAAGGACATGTCTCTTTCAACACCTATACCCTCACCAATCATAATGCCACAATCAATAATACCCTTGTTGCATGCAGTTGCTATAGCTCAGACACAAACCAGTTCCTCTCTATCACCTGTCACTGAGAGTATACTCCAACAAGTGACTGGGTCTGCTGCTACTACTCCTGCTATACCAGCAACAACTGAGGAGGTTACACCCCCTGAGTTACAAGTAACTCTCGGTGGTAGTTCAAGTGGAGCAGCAACTACAACTGATGGATCAACAGATCTTCAGTTGGACAGTTGTTTCATTAATAAGACTCCCTTGAAGGCAATTTCTTCTATACCACCATCGGTAACCACCAGTGAGTTAGTTCTAACCACTGGTACCATCAAAGGTGTATCAAGTGCTGAAGAAAGAAGTCCCCACTACCGAGAACAAGGGGCATCAATGGGTGATTTTTGGGACTCAGTTCCTAAGTCACACAATGGTATAACCACTACTGGTGGGGAATCAGATGATCCTACTAACGTGGGTGATGACTCAAAATATCAGGAATTGACGGGCAGAGTTGAAAAACTTGAAACATCAGTTGTGGAAATAAAGGATATGGTGCAACACCTGTTAAAAGCTCAAAAAGCACAATACAATGCTGTTCCCCCTCAAGCACCTGCTCCGCCACAAGCACTTGCTGCAAATGAGCTCTGGAATCTTTTTCAACCCTTGCTAGAAAAACAAAAACAGATGGCTGATCAGCAGCATGAAATGCATGTAAAAATGCTGACAAACATGGTGGAATCTAGATTCAAAGATACTCAAGCAGACATTAAGGCTATAAAGGCCAGCATCCAAAGCACCACCGGAAAAGCTCCATCTACCATCCTCTTCATGGATAAACCCCTTGCAGATAATGCCAAAAAGGGGGAGAATATCAAGCAGTTGAAGAAAAAGGGAATTGCAGATGGCCTGTATGTTGAACCAGAACAAGAAAAACAGACATCTAAATCCTCAAAAGGGCCAAAATCTCAAACCACAAAATCTCAAACTTACATCCAAACAGCTGATACAGCAGTAGTTACAAAAACTGTTAGTCAAACAGCTGTCATCTCATCAACACACACAACTTCACCACACACCACCAAAACCACTGCTCTACCACCATCATCATCTAAAATCACATCATCATTACCTCCTGTCATAAAACAGAAGACACCAGATGTTACAACATCTGCTGTAATGACAACAGCAGTTGAAGCACCAGTTGTTTCAACAGTTGTTAGTCAGACACTTTCCATCACTCAAACCACTGATCCACCCAAGACATCATCAGCCTCTCTTACAATAAAAAGGAGAAGGGGTTTCATTCCTGATGATGATTCTCCATCAACATCACCAAAAACAAATTCACCGCCTTCAACCCCTGCTCAAAAGCAGAAGACATCTACTGACACATCAGTAGTTGTAATGACAACAGAGGTTGAAACACCAGTTGTTTCAATAGCTGTTAGTCAACCATCCACCACTGCTCTCATCATTCCTACATCACAACCAAAACCCTCTTCATCCGTAAAGCTTCAGAAAAGAAAAAGAGAAACAACTCAAGCCACTGATGAAAAATATGATCCTGTTGCCGCAAAATATCCACTGGAACTAGATGTTGTGAAAAATGAGATGAGACAATTTTATACTGAAGAAGATCCTTCAAAAAGAAGATTTCCTTCTCTCATTGGCTTCATAGTTCCAGAAAACATGGATGAATATCTCGAAATGAAAGCAAGGCAAGCAAGGATTAGAGCTAAGCTTGAATGCAAAGATGAAGGTGATGAAGCCATTGCAGAAAGAATGGTACTCTTGCTCACAAAAGCCAAGCTGATGGAAGACTATGCACAAGATCTGATCAAAGAAAAGACAGATCAACGAAAAGCAATGAGAAAAGAATATCTTGCATATATAATGAAAGAAAAATTCTATCAAGCTGAAGAAAACCAATTTGAAGAGTGGCCACTGATTGCCTTGAAGCATGAAGCAAACAGGATTGAAAGGATTAAAAATGATCCAAGTAAGAAGAAGACAACTCCAAATTGGAATAAGTACAAGAAGCTAATTGCTGATCTTACTTCTGAATACAAAAAGAAAAAACAGGAACTGATAGATGCTAAAGTGGATACTGCTGAAGCCATAGCAAAGTGGATGAAGCAGTACACTGATGAGGCTTATGAAAGGCTGAAGAAAAGAAGGATAACAGTCTCAGACACTTCTGAAAAGCCTGACTACAAAAAGCTAGAACAGCAGCTTGATGCTCTCAAAACACTGATCACATCAAAAGTTAACCCGAGCCTTGTGATAAACCAAGAGAAAGGAAAACTGTTGACCAGTGAAGAAGAAAAAGAAAAGGAAGCTGAGTGCTTCACAGATGTCATCAAGAAAATGGATCTAAAAGAAGATAGCTCAGTGAAACTTCAAAACCTTTTTAAAAGGGTATTAACCAATCCTGCATCACCAAACACTTCAACAGAAATGACAAACATTGAGAGGAAAGAGCTGATCGAAAGAGAAACTGCAGAAGATATAGCTGCAGCAAATGATGTCATCGAAATGGCTTTCAATCGTATGTATGAAAGTTTACAAATTTTTACAAGGCCAACATCTCCAAACTCATCTTTGAATAAATCTCTCCCAAGAAACCCATTGGGTTTAAAAGTACTAAAGTGGATGTCTGATCAAAAGACCCACGTATTGACTCTAGTCAGATCCATTGGCGAAGTGAAGTACATATCAAGGAAAGAAGCACTAGGCCTTAGTGTTGAAGATTTGCAGGATCTCCTTGAACTTTCATTGTGCAGGGATGAGGAAGACACAAGTTCCAAAGAATTTGAAGAAGAATTTAAAAGACAAGCAAGGGAACTTCTGATGAGGAATAAAAATCCACAATAATGAAGAGTTTTGGCATTATCTGTTCCAGGGGGAGATTGTTGGGATTGAACCCTACTAGAGGAACAGATAATAAAAGCCAAAACTGGTTCACAACAGTGGATTCACAATAAGCAGTTGTTTACACTAAGTCTTCTCCCTTGGAAGTGATTATAACATCTGATGGTCTTATATCCACTGCCCGGATACAACTACTGATGTTCTTCAAAACTACTGATGAAGCCCATAAGACTGCTGAGAACTAAGCACTGCTGGTACAACCTACTGATGACAAAGCACTGCCCAATCAAGGACTGATCAACCTTGAGGAAAACACTGATATGAAGAGAGAGTAGTAGTTTAGTATGTCACCTATTTTATGTATAGTCAGTGGTTAGGCTTAGCAGTGTTTGTATAAGAACAGTAGATACAGGTTGTTAGGCTGTTAAACGTCGCTTTCATGGTGACGTCAGCTGAGATGCCTCAGTGGTTTGGATTGTCTATAAATGCAACAGTACTCTGTACTGTTACATTTGATCGTCTTGAGTGAGTTCTTCTCCTCAATTCAATCATTTCATCTTGTGCAACCAACCACTGAAGTATTAGGCTGAGGGGGAGATTATTTGTAAGCATGTTTGTAATCATTTGAATTACTTTGTAATCTTTCGACTGATGCAATTCATGTGTTTATCAAATCTATTTCTCTTTATGATTGTGTTTACAAAGTTTGTTATCCATTTCCGCTGCACTTTACACTGTTTTCATATTCATTGATTGTTCATTCTACACAAACAAACACTCTCATAAGAGCCTCCGATCCTAACATGATTTCTTAACAACCCACTTTTGATTGTTAAGATTAACATTTCTTTTGTAAAAACGTCTTGAACTCTCACCAACTTCAAATGTAGAATTTTTAAACACTTTGAATTTGTCCGTTGGTGATTCATTTTCATCAACAATTTTTTCTTTAAGTTTAGAAAAAACTTCCTGTTTTTTGTTGGTTGCCATTAGACAGTTCCAGGCGATGTGACCAACTTTTTTGCATTTATAGCAAGTTCTTGTTTCCTTTTTGGTTCCAAACACAGTCTTCTCAAACCTTTGTTTTTTAGCAAGAAACTCCTTGTTAGACTGTTTCCAGAAAGCTTTTTCCTTTTCTTCTTCTGAAGAAGCACCTAAAACAAATACTGTATTTGTTTTAGAACTTTTATCATTATTATTATTATCGACATTAAAACCCACACCCTTCGTTTTGAAGTTGTTTTTGTGATTCGGTCGCTTATGATGACCTGGACCGAAACCTTTCTTCTTGTTTAAATGTTGTTGAACTCTAGAAGTATATTTTGGTTTTGAAAATCCCATTTTATCTTTTATTTCTGAAAACTTTAACTTTATCAATTTAAAAACTGTTTTAATATTTTCAATTTTCACATTTTTAATTGGAAATTCATCATCAGAATATAATTTGTCTGAATCATTCAAAGTATATGCCACTTTGATTGGTTCATCATTCAAACTATTTTCTGTTTTCGGAATCTCTTTATTATGACTACTCTTGACCGATGAACTAGAACTGTTGACTGATGAACTCGAAGTTTCAGACTCAGACTTTAACTCTAACTCCTCATCATTATCCAACACCTGATCTACCACTTTCTTAATCAATTCAGACTCATGATCCGTATCAGATGTTGTGAAAGTGACATCGATGTTATCTGGCAAGTCATCCATTGTTTCTGACTTCAAATTTATATTGACTGCCTTTTTTACTTGTTCCGAGTTTGGATGTCTCGGTGAATACCCTTCCTAAACTGGAGGCGGACACCTTTTATTATTTGCACTTTGTTTCTTACCAGTATCCGTATCTTCCGACTTCTTATCTTGAAAGGCTTCAAAACCTGCTACTGTCGGAAAGATTCTATCAATCAAATAATCAGAACTTGAGTAACTCATTAGCAATCATCTGATTCTTTCATTCTCAATCTTTTCAGTCTCTAATTCTTGTTTCAACTTTGCACACTCATCAATATAGTGATTGATGGCCTTCTGCTTAGACATCATCACTCCATTCATCATTGTCAAAGCATCTTCTCTTTCTGAGTTTGTCTTTTCCAACTGATTAACCATTCTGTTCAACACATCATACGATTCTTTTGCGTACTTAACATTGAACAACAATTTTTCTTTCATCTTGTCTAGCTCACTAAACTTCTTATCTTTCTCTTCACAATGTTTGCATGGTTCCAAACATTTCAGACAAGGTTTTGTGACCTCTACAATCTTTTCAATCTCAACAATCTTCTCAACAACTTTAACTTCTTCACTCTGTTCATACTTCTCTTCTTGAGTAACATTCTCACATTTTACCTCTTTCTTTTCTTTTGCTGCTCGTTTCTCCTTTAGTTTCTCCAATTTATCTGCAAAATAAAATTTGAAACTTTCAGGAGATAAATGAGTTTTACCAATGTTTATTTGTTTAATTTCTTCATTATCATCACTGCTATCAATTTGTGATTAATCAAAGACTGATGTCTTTTCTGAACTATCTTCTGAAGAGACAGACTCTCCATCTTGACTTTTCTCATCATTTGCAAACACATCCATCCATTCTTTCATCAACTCTGGCTCTTGAATGATCTGTGCAACAAATGCTCTAAACTTTGAGTTACTTTCAGCCGGAATATATTTGTCCTAACTAAATCCCTCTGGCAATCTTTCATCTTCTTGATCTGGAGGCATAGTAATACAAGCTTTCTTCTTTCCATCTTCAATCGATATAGTACGGGATGATGACGGTTGTTGAGCTACCTGATGATATATTGCTTTCCGATAATATTCATTGTTCCCGAAAGGATTCTGAGCTCCACCTGCTTCTCGGTTGGTACATTCCCTCTTGAAATGTCCTTTTTCCCTGCACCAAAAACAAGTAACTTAAGACTTATCGAAACCTAAAGTAGAAACATTAGCATCACGTAAGTCATCTCTTCCGGTAACCTGCTTAAATTTCTCAGCTCTCCTCAACACGCTTGCTAAACGCCACTTATTATCCATTAGCTCCATTTCCTCAGCATCAATCTGATCGTAATCCTCTTTTGTTAACATAGGATTTCATATCCTTCCCGCTACCAAACTCTCATATGATTCTAACACGGTAACTAGTAATGCCATATGACCTTTAGCGACTTCTTCAGAGAAATTCTGACTGTTCTGAAGATGCAACGCGATGTTGCATTGTAGCACATGACCATTACCATTGTTTGAGCTTTGAGACTGATAATTTGAAGTTGAAACGTTAGAATTAACACTTGGATATGAAGAAAATCCACTGTTGTTGATTGAACTTTGATTGAGTGATCCGGATGAGTTTTCTGCACTGAAAGCGGTCTGGATCTTTGGACTAGCTTCAACATTTTTAACATTACCTTTGAAATACATCTTGATATCTTGTTGACCACTTGAGTTGTTCATTCTAGCGATCTTTTGTTGTTCAAGATCTTGTCCTTCAAGTTTTTCAATGAATTGAGCAAATGACAATCTATCATACTCTCCGGTATTCTTCAAAATCATAAGATATGTACCCCATTCATTTTGTGGTAAAGCATCGGCTAATTTTTCAACCCATTCCTCTCTATCTTTATTGATATCCAACCGGGTCATTGAACGCACTAAATGACAATATCTCTCAATAAGAGTTTTTGTAGTTTCACCCGACAAACATGAAAACAATTCAAATTCTTTCTTTAATAATGATTTTTTATTCTTGATCATCTCCGTACTTCCTTCGAATTTTGTGCGAAGTGCTTCCCAAATCGAACGAGCACTACCATCATGTTGAAGTAATACGAAAATGTCTTTTTCACAGCTTGTTGAAGTAAACTGATCATCATTTTTTCTGCCTTGTACATGTCTCTCTCTTTATCCGAAAATTCAGAAATAATCTTTATAAATCCACATCAGAACGAGGTCGAACATACTTAGTTTCAATACAAACCCAAGACATTAGATGATTTGCTTGAACCCAATTCTCGAACCGTTCTTTCCAACTGTAATATTCTTCAATGCTCATCAACTTAGGAGGTTTCTATAACGTTCCCGTTTCATTCTCCAAGTTTACGTTCTGAACAACTGAACTTGTAGTAGCTGAGGTAGTACTAAACGCGTTATAGAATTCGTTTTCCATGTTTCGGTATCTAAAGTTCACAATAACAGATTGTTCAAATGAACTGAGTTTTCAACGATCTGGTAATTCACACGATCTGAGATCTGTTCGTGCGGTCTGAAGTTCAAACGACCTGGAAGTTGGCACAATCTGAATTTGGTGCGACCTGAGATTGGTACAACCTGGATTTGGTACGACCTTGTTCAAACGAGTTGGAATTTCAAACGATCTGGATATTTGAAACAATCTGATCAACTCGTGCAAGCTGATGAAATCAAAGTTCAAACGACCTGGTCGACCTGGAATTCAACCCGTACGACCTGAAGTTCAACTCGTGCGACCTGGAGTTCAACTCGTGTGACCTGGAGTTTTTTCAAACGACTTGAATAGATTTCACGCGATCTGGATGATCTTCAAGCGGTTTGGCCCGAAATTCAAACAATCTGGTCCAATTTTCATGCAATTTGACCACTTTTTCACCTTGTTTCAGCAAGTTTTCAACTCGTTTGGGATATCTAAGTCCAGAACTCCATGAATTTATCAAATTTTAGTTTTAGGTGGATTTACCATCCAATTTGTTCACAGATTGTTTAAACCAATGTTTCACGTGTTATATCACAAAATCAGATCATTTTAACCGTAAAAACTCAGTAAATTTGATGAAAAAGTGTAGAAAAGAATGTGTTTTTGAAAAAATCAAGCTGAAATGGTAAGAACTCTTCCTCCTGAGCTCTGATACCACTTGAAGGATCGGGATTCGATCAAACGAGTTGTTCAGAAGAATTCTCGATCAATACGAAAGGCGGAATCAGACGTATTGATGTTATAACAGTTAGATTTGCACGTAGAATCACTTTAAATGTCGATTGTATTGATTTGACAAAGTTACACGAGCTGGTGACACTTCGGCAGAGCTTTGCTACCGGAATCCAAAAGTCCTCTAAATGAAGACCCAAGACCACATATATATAGGAGAGCCAGACCCCACGAACCAGTCCACACGAGCTGGCCCAGGTCGATGAACTGGCCAGACCCCATGAACTTTATCACATCGTGTGAGGTGGCTGGTTCAGGTCTGTTTCCCGTTTCTCTCGCTCAACGTGTCCTGGTCCATCTATTCTAGTTACATGACTCGATACAAGACATAAGACAAAGTCAACAGACATATGCACTAACAGAATCCGTTAAGATAAGTGAAATCTTGCAGGGAGCAAGAGTAGAAATCCTAAGCCATCATTTCTTTGCTAACCTTTACCCAATGAATCTGGCTGGATTCGATGTTGTATTAGGAATGGATTGGTTGGTAGCCAATCATGCTAGCATTCTATGTGATCAAAAGATAGTGCAAGTAAGTACACCAAGTGGTGGAAAGATCACAATCAAAGGAGATAAGCCAACCAGATCGACAAAGTTCATCTCTGTGATGAAAGCTGCAAGTTATGAAAGGGAAGGATGAATAGTATATATGATTTCTGTAATCATTAATACTAAAGGAAAAGAATTAAAAGATATTCATGTAATATCTAAATTCTCAGATGTTTTCCAGAAGAGTTACCTGGATTACCGCCTGATAGAGAGGTTGAATTTAGGATTCACCTAATACCAGGGACGTCACCGATTGTCAAAGCACCATATCGATTGGCACCAATGGAGATGCAGGAACGGAAGAACCAATTGGACGAACTTCTTGACAAAGGTTTTATACAACCAAGTTCATCACCATGGGGAGCACCGGTGTTGTTTGTAAGAAGAAAGATGGATTGATGCGTATGTGCATTGATTACCGAGATTTGAACAAAGTCACGATTAAGAATCGGTACCCATTACCGAGAATCCATGATCTATTCGATCAACTTCAAGGAGCTCGATTCTTTTCTAAGATTGACTTACGCTCAGGATATCATCAACTGAAAGTACATGAAGAGGACATTCCTAAAAATGCTTTCAGAACGAGATACGGTCATTATGAATTTACTGTCATGCCATTTGGTTTAACCAATGCCCCAGCCGCATTTATGGACATGATGAACAGGATATGTAAACCATACCTGGATAAATAGATTAGATGATATTCTAATTTACTCTAAGAATAAAGAGGAACATGCAGCGCATCTGCATACACTTCTTACATTATTGAGAAAAGAGAAGCTTTATGCTAAATTCTCAAAATGTGAATTATGGTTACAAAAAGTGCAATTCCTTGGACATCTGGTTAATCATGAAGGAATTCATGTGGATCCCACAAAAATCGAGGTGATTACTAAGTGGAAAGTGTCTGAATCACCAACAAAAGTATGAAGTTTTCTTGGACCGGTAGGATATTATTGATGGTTTATCCGAGATTTCTCTAGAATAGCCATTCCATTAACTAAACTGACCTACAAATCAGTTAATTTTGAATGGGGAACAAAACAGGAAGAAGCTTTTAGGATTCTTAAGCAAAGATTAACCAACGCACTCATACTCGCATTACCAGAAGGAACTGGAGACTTTATAGTCTATTGTGATGCGTCTAAGTTAGGATATGGATGTGTGTTGATGCAATGTCAAAAGGTTATAGCTTATGCCTCTAGACAACTTAAGAAACATGAAGAGAATTATACAACCCATGATCTAGAACTAGGAGCCATAGTTTTTTACCTTAAGATTTGGAGAAAGTATTTATATGGAAATAAATTTGTTGTCTTCACCGATCATAAGAGTTTAAGATACATTTTTGGGAAAAAAAACTAAATATGAGACAGAGACGCTTGATGGAAGTTCTTAGCGATTATGATTGGGATATCTAGTATCATGCTGGAAAAGCTAATATAGTAGCTGATGCTTTAAGTCAAAAGTATTATGAAAAGCCTAAACGAGTACGTTCTCTCAGATCTGCAAGTAGATTTAAATGACCAAATTAGAGAAGTACAGAAATCAGCAATCAAGGACGATGCTGAAAAATTAAAAGGAATGATTAAGGAATTAGAACAATGAACCGATGGAATTTGGAAGTTCCATAAGAAAAGGATGTGGATACCTAAACAAGGAAACCTACGCCACAGAATTCTAGAAGAAGCTCATAAGTCTAAGTATACGATACATCCCGGAAGTGATAAGATGTATCAAGATCTAAGAAAGAATTTCTGGTGGATATGAATAAAAAAAGGATATAGCTAACTACGTTGCTAAATGTTTAACGTGTTCACAAGTTAAAGCTGAGCATCAGAAACCCTCAGGACTATTGCAACAGTTAGAGATGCCAATATGGAAATAGGAATTGATAACAATGGACTTTGTTACCAAATTTCCCAAGATAAGAAAAGGAAATGATACAATCTGGGTGATTGTTGACAGATTAACCAAATCTGCTCATTTCTTACCAATGAAGGAAAATTTCAGTATGGAACAGTTAGCCAAGCTATATGTAAATGAATTAGTTTCATTACATGGAATTCTTTTTTCGATCATATCTGATAGAGATAGCCATTTTACTTCTCATTTTTGGACAAGTTTCCAAAAAGCAATGGGAACCAGGTTAAATCTAAGCACAACTTATCATCCACAGACGGACGGACAAAGCGAAAGGACAATACAAACAATGGAAGATATGCTTAGAGCCTGTGTGATTGATTTCGGAGGAAATTGTGGCAACCATTAATAGAATTTTCCTATAATAACAACTATCATACTAGCATTAATGTTGCGCCGTTTGAAGCACTTTATCGACGAAAGTGCAGAACTCCAGTCTGTTGGGCAGAAATTGGAGAAAAACAATTATCCAGACCAGAGATAGTGCAAGAAACAACATATAAGATCATTCAAATCAAGGAACGACTAAAAGCAACATGAGATCGTCAAAAGAGTTATGCAGATAATAGACAAAAACCTTTAGAATTTCAAGTAGGAGATAAAGTATTGTTAAAAGTTTCTCCATGGAAAGGAGTAGCCAGATTCATTAAGAGGGGAAAGTTAAGCCCCAGGTTTGTTGGACCTTTTGAGATCGTTAGACGTATAGGACCTGTTGCCTATCAGCTACAACTGCCAGAGGAAATGGCAGGAATACATGATGTGTTTCATGTATGTAATCTCAAAAAGTGCTTAGCAGACGAATCACTAGTGATACCTCTTAACGACATAGAGGTAAATGAGAAACTTAAATTTATCGAGAAACCCGTTCAGATTGAAGATAGAAAGATCAACAACCTCAAACATAACAGACTAGTTCTGGTCAAAGTAAAAGGGGATTCCAAGAGAGGACCAGGATACACTCGGGAACTCGAATCAGAGATGCAAAGGAAGTACCCACACCTCTTCTAGTAGACCTCGAGGACGAGATCTAAAACAAGGTGGGGAGGATATAACAACCCTCCTAGAACCCTTAACGTGACCCTAAAATGTTCCATATGTACCCCGTACGTGAAAAATAGACCCGAAATAACCCTATACTTAAAAAAATCAAGAAAAACAAGATTTTGTGTCGCTCGCGGCCCGCGACAGACGAAGGGTAATCCTTCGCGGGGCGCGATAGTCTTTACTTGGCCGGCACACAATAATGCCACGTGTCCGATGAAACGACAAGGCTACCCCCTGACTCGGCAACCATATAAGCGACACGTGGGCTCTCGTGGCCCGCGACGGCCAAGGCCTACTTGGTTGTGGGGCGCGACGGAGTGGTCGACTAGCCCTATAAATAGATCAACGAGCTCATTTGTTCAAACCGTTCATTTCAGTTTTCTCTCTCAAATATCTATATAGTAGAAATTATACCCAGGCATAATACCCACTATAAAGCGAAGCTCTGCCTCATTTTAAGTATTATAACCCTACTGTTACCCTACACGATCGATTTAGTTTTCTGTAACGCATATCAGGGCTCTGCCCGACTCAGTCATTGGAGTTCTGTCTCGTGTGTACACTCGATTGATCTAATATTTCGTAATGCATGTCAAGGCTCTGCCTGACTCAGTCATTGGAATTCTGTCTCGAGTTGTATGGTTAATGTGATTTGGGTTATTTTACTAACACGTGTGCATTGTTTAATTTTGATAGATAATAACCAGGAGATACAACAGGAAGCTTTAGTATTACTTATGTAAACAATGTGAGTACATCTTACTTTTTTTCACCTTTTTGTAAACTGTTTTTACAAAACCTCAAATGTTTTAAGATATAATTAACAGTGATTGAGTCTATGTATTCTACAATTACTGCCGCTGTGTTGGGGTTTTGTATACAAAATGTGAAAGACGTTACCATTAGACAACGAGTTAGCCAATGAGTAATATGACCCACAAGTCTGGTGTGGATAGTACTGAATGAGTAACTGTGTAGATATAAACATTGTAATCGCTCTCAGTACTGTGAAATTATAAAAGTTGTTTTGTTTAAACTGAGATGCACTCACCAGTATTTCTTGCTGATAAAATGTATTTAAAATGCGTTTCAGGTAACAAAATGTGAAAGCCAAATAGAAGCCAGCTGGAGAGCACTGAAGGCTTGGAAAAGTGGCTATAAAAGTTACCTAAATAAAATGGAGTTTTTGTTTTCAATAATTAGGGTTTATCGCTACAAATGTACTGTCAAATGTACTTTGGTTTTATCCTAAATAGTTATTATAAAAAGTTTGGTGTTTCACTCAGATATAAAAATCTTTTCTAACTACGGTCCTGATGTATTCCGCTGCCAAATTAATAAACACCGATACCACCCATCAGGGTAGGGGTCGGGGGCTGCGACAATATTGTAGTGCGGAGGTCAACCGTTATGTTCGTGAGATTAGTCACGCAACTGAGTATGCCATGGACAAGTTGATTTCAAAATTTGATCGGTTGTGTACTTTTCGTGAACATGTCAAGCAGTTTATGTTAGTCGTCGATGAGGCTCAGATAAATGCACCTCCCAAGACACGTCGTAATCGATTTGCTAAACTGCTGGGGGTTGCTCCAGTGAGCACGGCCACTATCCGTGTTCCGGTTGGTACCATGTTCAAGGGGTGTGGTTCTCATAAACCCCAATAATCTCAGAAGGAGCGAGCCGTAAGTCAGTCCAGAAGTAAACGGCGGAAATGTTCAATATGTAAAAAATATGGTCATAATAATCGAACATGTTGGAAATACACCGCGGCCGTGCCTAAGGCAGGCACTTCGGGGAATGTTGAAGGTAATGCTGCTACAATCGTTGAAGGTGATGCTGCTACAATTTGAAGGTGATGGTCCTGGTTCCAACGATGTTGATCATGTGTTTTACACATCGGGGAAATGATGCAGATCTGGATGACGAAGACATGGCAGAGTAGTTCCTTTTTAAAAAAAAAATTAAATGTTTTGTTGATCTTTCACTTTTGGTTTTTAATTTTCCCGTGTGATTGATTGGATTTTATTTTGTTGATTTATAAACTGAGTTGGTTTGAACATTTTATTAAGCTCTTATGTGTTCTTGTTATTTTGTGTTTTAGGTGTAACTTTGTTTTTTTAAACTGCTCCCTGTGTTTTATCTACTGTATTCATTGTACGGGGTTGGGGGTTTTGAAGGATGTGGTAATGTGTTTTACTTATCACACACATTATAATACCCTTTTTTTATGTAAATGTGATGACATGTAAACCTGGTCTTATACTCTGCAGGATTCATGTTGGGTTTTTAGGTCTTTTACATATTTACCAATCCCATGTACTAGTTAATTTGGTATACAGTTTACGTTTACAGCTTTAAGAATGTGTTTTAACTTGGTTCACAGTTTATAGATACCATGAAATAGCTAATTTGGTTACCTGTTCACAGTGAAACGCATGGTGATCCTTATCAAAGTGTGACATCCCAATCAAGGTGTAATTAAGGATTTGTGATCTCTATGTCTTTAAGGGTGATGATTTTCAAAGTTTTTGAGACAGTGGTATAGAAAAATATTTGGTTTAAAACCAAGGAGTAAACCTCAAATGAATTTGTTACATCATTGTACTTGTGAGATAATATCTATGTAGCTTAGCTCTATTTACCTTTTATATTGCAAAATTATTACACTTGTTAACTTAATCCTCTCAAAATAAAATAAGCCAATTCATCTATTTATATATTTTTATTCCTACTTGTTTCTTATTTTATCTAAAGCCATCACAATTATACAAGAAGCCACATGAACATGAACACATATATCCATAAGTATTCTAATTGTTTGATAAAAAAATTGTCTTAAAATTAGTCATAGACAATAAAACATAACAGTTTATGATGTTATAATATAAGTTTGCCTACCATTATGTTTTTCAATTGTTCCAATACAAGCTGAAGCCATTCAAAGTTTGTTGAAGCAATTTGGTGTACTGAAATTGTTAAACACACATATATTTAAGTAATAAGAAAACAACATTTATTTCTTTACTTTACAAACGTTGTATAACAACCCTCCTGAATATTTTCGACACCCTTAAAATAATTAAAATATCCCAATATGTCCTAAATTACACCCCATATACGAAAACGGGCCCTGGTTACCTTTATTTTCATTAAAATTTATTAAAAACCAGATTTAATGGTCTCTCGCGGGGCGCATAGCCCTTGGCTACCTCCTACGCGGGCCGCGACAGCTAGGAGTCAGGGCGAGCCCCTGAGCCGCCACGTGTTCCGGTCGTGTCGTGACTAGTGGTCGACTCAGAAACCCTAGGGAGCCTCGCGGGCCTCGTAGACCCTGGCCGAGGCTTACGCGGGGCGCGACGAAGTCCGTTTGCAGCCCTATAAATTGAGGGCAATGGCCTTCAGTCCAGATCGATCACATTTTCTTTCTCTCTCAACTTTCTACATAATTAAAGCTATTTCCGGGTATAATACCCCCTTAATTAACGAAATTCTGCTCCGTTGTAAGTATCATAACCCCGGTTATGTATTAGATACGCTGCCCGATTGATCTAGTGTTCCGTAACGGCTGTCGAGATTCTGTCCGACGTAGTCGTTGGAATGCCGTCACAGGGAGGGTATTACTAATGTAAATATTAAGGGTTATTATACTAACACGTGTGCATTTGTGTAAATTATAGATAATCACCAGGAAACCCTTACAGAAAACCTAAGACAGCAATGTGAGTAATCGCCTTTTTGTAAACTGTTTTTACAAAACCTTAAATATTTTACAATGTGATTAAGCAGTGATTAAGTCTTTTTAATTCTTCAATTACGGCCAGTATGTTGGGGTTTTGTATACAAAATGTGGAACATGTTACCATTGGACAAAGAGTTGGCCAATGTGTAATATGACCCACCAGTCAGGATTGACAGTACTGAATGACTAATTGTGTAGATATAAACATTGTAATCACTCTCCATACTGCAAACCAATAAAACTCTTCTTGATAAAACTGGGATTCACTCACCAGTTTTTCCCACTGACAAAATATTTTTAAACGCGTTTCAGGTAACAAAATGTGAAAGCCAACTAGAAGCCAGCTGGACAGCACTGAAGGTTTGGAAAAGTGGCTATAAAAGTTACCTAAATAAAAGAAGATGTTTTATTTCAATAAAATGGAATTTACTCCTATAAATCAGTTTGTAATGAAAACTTGGGTTTTATCCCAACATAATTATTTATATAAAATGTGGTGTTTTACTCTGTAAAATATTTCCTAACTACGATCCTGAAGTGATTTCCGCTGCCAAATTGATAGACACCGATACCACCGACACTGAGTTCGTGGCCGCCCGTTCCCGGGACAGATAGGGGGCGGAGGTTGCGACAGAAGGTGCCAAGCCATATAAGTGTTTTGCTGACACCAAAATATCTACGGAACTACGTGCATATTTGTATTTTATTATTATGTGTTATTTGACTATTTGTTGGTTTACAGTATGAGCGACCAAGGACCTTCCGACGCGTTTCGTCTGTTGTGTTCAGCTCACCTAGAAGCGAAGGCACTTCTTTACAACCTGCCCTCTCAGGGTACTCAGCTGATAATGAAGACGGGATATTCGTGTTTAAGGCTCAGTCTGAAGAGCCATTTCCTCCTAAAAAGAGAGGATAGTTCAGTAGAGGAGCGCATGAACGTAGGAAAAGAATGAAAAAGTTGCAACAACAAAGAGCCCTAGCACCCGCTAAAAGAGAAACCGATGCCCACACACAGGATATGCTTAATAGAAGTTTAGCCAATTTCTATATCCTAGCAACCACAGCTGCCGAGCCTAACCTGGAACAACTGATAGCACCCCAACCACTACCACTGTTCCCTAACTAGCCAATGGAAATAGAAAACAACCCAGAAAATCAAGTCGAAATGCATGATTTTAACCCAGAGGAGTTACCTAGGGTACCAGCACCTAATCCCTTAGACCCAGACTACGACCCGTGGTTAGATGATAATAAGGACTATGTGCAACGTTACCCAATACCAGAAGACATGCCCATGCCGAATCTAGGAGCTTACCCAGGTTTGGACCCTCTAGATCCCTACTATGATAGTGATCAATACACTAGGGAAATTTTAGAGAATCCTTACCCGTACCAGGAACCCATGCTCCTAAACCCAGTCCCAGCACCTGCACCCCCAATGAGTGTAGAAAATGTGCAAGAGCTCCGAACTTTCGGAGAATAGATTTTAGAAAGTAGTGAGAGAATGAGGCAGGTTGGAGAGCGACTCGTCTGGAAGTACGACGAGCGCAATATGGAGTTCTGGATAAACCTATATCAGTGAAGGTGATGGTGGAAGAAGTAATAATAATAATAATAATAATAATAATAATAATAATAATAATAATAATAATAATAATAATAATAATAATAATAATAATAATATATGTGTGTATGTTTGAAAAAAAAATAATTTTAGCTATGGATGCCTACTAATAGTGTAATTTCAATTTCAGTCGTATTGTAATTTTAAATTTCAGTATTGGTTTGTATTAGATGCATAATATATAAGAAAGAGTAAGTCGCAATGCTCGACGTTTTTGATCAACATGCGTGTTGTGTGAATAGTTGTATTAAATATTATCTTGTGATATTAATATGTGGTAAATGTTTATAATTCAGATGGATAACGAAGTAAACAAGGAAAACCA
Organism: Helianthus tuberosus; assembly: GCA_030545235.1. Classification (NCBI taxonomy): domain Eukaryota; kingdom Viridiplantae; phylum Streptophyta; class Magnoliopsida; order Asterales; family Asteraceae; genus Helianthus; species Helianthus tuberosus. Next base: position 13,731,763 of record CM060354.1, on the reverse strand, counting down.
GAATGATAATAACCAGAACGATAATAACCCGAATAATGAGAATCCAAACAACAATAACAATGGAAACCAAGTGGATAATAGTGCCATCCAACACATAGTGGCACAAGGAATTATAGATGCAATGCCATTATTATTCAAACTGTTAAGGAAGCTGATAATAAAAGTAAGCATAGCAGTAAGTGACCAACTGAACTAGAACACAGCGTAAACAATGGACCCATACTTCAAGGTCCCATTCTCAAAAGAAGAAGAACCATATCTTATGGTTGTTCATATAAAGAATTATGGTCCTGCAAACCAATAGAATTCTTGGGTAATGAAGGACCCATTGCAACTCTACGGTGGATAGAAAAGACTGAGGCGGTCTTGAAAATAAGAAAGTGTGCGGAAGAAGATAAGTTATGTTTGCTTCCAATCTGTTTAAGAACTCAGTATTAGAATGGTGGAACACTATCCTCCAGTCTAGAGGAAGTGATAGGGTTTATAATATGGAATGGGAGGAATTTAAGAACATGGTAGAAAGGAAATTCTGCCATCCCAATGAAAAGGAACAGATAGCAAATAAATTCCTGAACCTTAGAATGACTGGGGTGGATAGTAAGGGTTATACTACTACATTCTTTGAATATGCTAGAATAGTACCAACCCTTGCATCACCTAAACCAGTATTAATCTCTCGTTACATCTGGGGATTAATCGGGGAGATTAGGCATGTAGTCAAGGCAGCTAGACCTCAAACTATAGAAAAAGCTATAGAACTAGCAAATACCTTGACAGATGAATTAGTGCGTACACGGGAAGAGGATCAAAGGAAGAACCTAGCTCAAAGGCTTACCCAGGAATTCCCTTCTAGAAATTCCAACCGTGGGAAAAATGTAGGTCCTACCTCTGCACCATAATGCAAGTATTGCAAAAGGAAGCATTCTGGAAGATGCTCCATATATTGCAATTTCTGCAAAATATCTGGACACAAGGAAGAAGACTGCAGGAAGAAACTTAACAACAGGATATGCTACAACTGCGGAGAACAAGGCCACATCAAGCCAAACTGTCCGAAACTAGCACCAGCTACAAACAACAAGAATACTAAAAATGCTAGAGCATTTGTTCTGACTGCAGAAGAAGCAAAGATAATTCCGGAAGTGATAGCCGGTACGTTTTTAGTTAATGATGTTTTTGCTAAACTATTATTCGACTCTGGTGCGAACCAAAGTTTTATTAATACTTCGTTTTGCAAACTTCTAAATCAATCATTAACTAAACTCTCACAAGAATGTCTAGTAGAGACAACAAATTGAGAAACCATTAAGATTTCTGAAATCTTGCAAGGAGCAAGAATAGAATTTTTAAATCAAAAATTTATGGCAAACATTTATCCAATGAATCTGGCAGGATTTGACGTTGTATTAAGAATGGATTGGTTAATAGCCAAAAAAGCCAGTATTTTATGTGATCAAAAGTCAATCCAAGTAAATTCACCAAGGGGTATTAAAGGAGACAAACCAACTACATCCACGAAATTCATCACTATGATGAAAACAGCAAGTTATATAAGAAAAGAATCATTAGTATATTTGATTTCTATAATCACTAACACTAAGGAAAAAGAACTGAAAGATATTCCAGTGGTATCCCAGTTTCCAGACGTGTTTCCAGAAGAATTACCAGGATTATCGCCAGACAGAGAAGTCGAATTCAGAATCCATCTGCTACCAGGGACAGCACCAATTGCCAAATCACCTTACCGTTTGGCACCCGCAGAAATGCAGGAACTGAAGAAACAGTTAGACGAACTATTGGAGAAAGGATTCATATAGCCAAGTTCATCACCATAGGGAGCACCAATCTTATTCGTTAAAAAGAAAGACGGATCGATGCGTATGTGAATTGCCTACCGTGAATTGAACAAATTCACGATTAAGAATCCGTATCCATTACTGAGGATCAATGATCTGTTCGATCAATTTCAAGGAGCTCGATTTTTCTCGAAAATCGATTTACGATCAGGATATCATCAATTAAAGGTACAGGAAGAGGACATTCCTAAGACCGCTTTTAGAACAAAGTATGGCCATTATGAATTTACTGTCATGCCATTCGGTTTAACCAATGCCCCAGCTACATTTATGGACATGATGAAGCGAATATGTAAGCCATATTTGGATAAATTCATAATTGTCTTCATAGATGATATTCTCATTTACTCTAAGAGTAAAGAGGATCATGCAGAGCAGTTGCACACACTTCTAAGTTTATTAAGGAAGGAAACACTTTATGCAAAATTTTCAAAGTGTGAGTTTTGGTTAGAACAGGTACAGTTTCTTGGACATTTAGTCAATCATGAAGGAATTCATGTGGATCCCACTAAGATCGAGGCAATTACCAAATGGAAAACCCCTGAGTCACCAACCGAAGTTAGAAGTTTCTTAGGATTGGCCGGTTATTATAGAAGATTTATTCGAGATTTTTCTAAAATAGCCATTCCCTTAACTAAGTTAACCTGTAAATCCATTAAGTTTAAATGGGGACCGAAACAAGAAGAATCCTTTAGAATTATTAAGAAAAGATTAACCAACGCACCCATACTAGCGTTACCCGAAAGAACTGAAGATTTTGTAGTCTATTGTGACTCTTATAAGTTAGGTTATGGATGTGTGTTAATGCAACGCCAAAAGGTTATAGCTTACGCATCTAGACAACTTAAGAACCATGAAGAGAATTATTCAACCCATGATTTAGAATTAGGAGCCATAGTTTTTTCCTTGAAAATTTGGAGACATTACCTTTATGGTAGTAAGTTTACCATTTTTACTGATCATAAGAGTTTAAGGTATGTTTTCGGGTAAAAAGAGTTGAATATGAGACAAAGACGCTGGATGGAGATACTTAGTGATTATGATTGTAATATTCAGTATCATGCAGGAAAGGCAAATGTAGTGGCTGATGCTTTAAGCCGAAAGTATCATGAAAGGCCAAAAAGGGTACGTTCTCTTAAATTAAATCTATAAGTAGATTTAAATGATCACATTAGAGAAGCACAAGAATCAGTAATCAAGGATGATACTGAAAAGTTAAAAGGAATGATTAAGGAATTAGATCAAGAAACTGATGTAATTTGGAGATTCCATAAGAAAAGAGTGTGGATACCTAAATTAGGAAGCCTACGCCACCGTATATTAGAAGAAGCCCATAGGTCTAAGTATACGATGCATCCCGGAAGTGACAAGATGTATCAGGATTTAAGAAAGAATTTTTGGTGGATAGGAATGAAGAAGGATATAGCTGCTTATGTTTCTAAGTGTTTAACCTGCTCACAAGTCAAAGCTGAACACCAAAAACCCTCAGCTTTATTGCAGCAGTAAGAAATGCCAGTATGGAAATGGGAATTGATAACAATGAATTTTGTTACCAAATTACCTAAAACAAGAAAAGGTGATGATACAATCTGGGTGATTGTAGACAAACTAACCAAGTCAGCTCATTTCCTACCAATGAAGGAAACTTTCAGTATGGAACAATTAGCTAAGTTGTATGTAAATGAAATAGTTTCATTACATGGAATTCCTTTATCAATTGTTTCTGATAGGGATAGCCGTTTTACCTCTTATTTTTGGGCAAGTTTCCAAAAATGCAAGGGAACCAAGTTAAATCTAAGCACCGCTTCTCATCCGCAAACCGACGAACAAAGCGAAAGGACAATTCAGACAATGGAGGACATGCTTAGAGCTTATGTAATTGATTTCGGAGGTAATTGGGACGATCATTTACCATTAATTGAATTCTCTTATAATAACAGTTATCACATAAGTATCAATGTTGCACCATTCGAAGCACTTTATGGACGAAAGTGCCGAACCCTAGTCTGTTGGGCATAAATTAGGGAAAAGCAATTATCTGGACCAGAAATAGTGCAAGAAACAACCGACAAAATCATTCAAGTCAAGGAACGACTGAAAGCAGCACGTGACCGACAAAAGAGTTATGCTGATAACAGGCGAAAGCCGTTGGAATTTCAAGTAGGAGAAAAGTGCTATTGAAGGTCTCTCCTTGGAAAGGAGTAGTTAGATTCATCAAGAGGGGAAAGCTAAGCCCCAGGTATGTTGGACCTTTTGAGATTATTAGAAAAATAGGACATGTAGCCTATAAGCTACAACTGCTAGAGGAAATGGCAGGAATACATGATGTATTCCATGTATCCAATCTCAAGAAATGCTTAGCTGATGAATCACTGGTAGTACCTCTAAAGGATTAGAGGTAAACGAGCAATTAAAGTTTGTAGAAATGCCTTTACAGATTGAAGACCGAAAAGTCAAAAACCTTAAGCACAAGAGACTAGTTCTGGTCAAAGTGAAATGGGACTCCAAAAGAGGACCGGAGTACACATGGGAGCTTGAATCAGAAATGCAAAGGAAATATCCACACTTGTTCCAGTAGATCTCGAGGACGAGCTCTAAAACAAGGTGGTAAGGATATAACAACCCTCCTGAATATTTTCGACACCCTAAAAATAATTAAAATATCCCAGTATGTCCTAAAATACACCCCATATACGAAAACGGGCCCCGTTACCTTTATTTTAATGGTCTCTCTGTCACACACCGACCGCGTAAAACAACAAATCGCGGCGGAAACATCGGGGCGTGTTGCAACAGAATTAATGTTTCATAACCATGGATACCAAAAGTGTTTCGTTTTATTAAACATTGAATAATTACATCGTCTGGAAATCTAAATACACAAATTAGACATAGTCTATCATTATTATTGAGTCACTAAGGCCTTGTCCAGTCCTATGTGAGCATGCATCTTGTCAATCGATATCATCCAACAATACCTGAAACATATGTGAAAACGAGGTCAGCAAAGAAATGCTGGCGAGTACATACGTTTTGTGAAAATAAGATTCATGACTTCTGTTTAAGAAAATGTTTAGTCATGAACCTTGTAATTTGCTTTGTCTTTGTAAATCATTTGTAAAATAATAAGTTTAGATGATATGTATAAATAAGAGAATAATGCATGATTAAATGAATAACCATGTAAAATGAGTTTGTATAAGATAAGTTGTTTGTAAATAAATGTCATGTGAAAAGTATGTTACTTGTTTAAAATGTTCTATGTCTCAAACTGAAATGATTCAAATAACGCTACAATATGTAATACCATACAAACACTTATATATAGGAAGTACCCGCGGCGTATCCACCATGTTTGTATCATATTATACACGCATCGTTACTTAATCACTTAATCAAACCAAACCAAACAATGTAAAATGTCTATGTTTAAATCAATTGTCAAATGTATTGAATAATATGTCAAAGTATTCATGTCAAGATGTAAATCATGTCAAAATGTCTATGTCAAATATCCATGTCAAATGTCTATGTCAAATATCCATGTATGGCAAGTGAAATGTCTCAACTAAACCATATGCACAAAAACAAAGTATTGAAGTAAAACTTGGTTTAAATCAAAGTTATGTTTTGTGGGAAATACATGATCAAATGTCAATCATGTTCTAATGTTTACCCAATGTTGATGCAGATTTGTGTCCGATGCTTGTCGAATAGGATTAGTTTTATTTTACGCTGAATTTGTAATAGTTAGTGAAACGGTCTATCGAACGTGTATAGACCCGCTCGTTTGAAGTGGTCAAACGAGAGGGTTATTCGGTTGACCGTGTGGGTTTTGCTAGACAAACAGTTAGATTATGGTTGTATAATGTTTGGTGTCGAAGGATAAGGCATCGAAGGATTGTGTATATCCGTCGATGAGCTCGAAAGATATCCATCGATAGATGAAGATGGACCTCGAAGGATATGTCATCCTTCGAGGTATATGTGTATCTTTCGATAGCTGGATGATCGACAGATGATCTATCGATCAATCAGTTAGATCCTTCGACCATACAACCTGTGTTGGGTATAAATACCAACACTTTGTCATTTGCAAGACCAAGAGAGGGAGAGAAGGTTTGAGACCTCACCCAGGGAGAGATCACCACTTGATCTCTCCCGGAATGTATACTCCTTTGGTATTAGTTCGGTTATCATGTAATCGGGCCGATTTGTAACGTTTTACTACCGGATTAATACAAAGTTGTTTGTTTATCTTTGCTAATCTCTTCCGTCTTTGAACATAATCACAAGAATCACGGTTTCGGTCACGAAACTCGGTCCTACAATTGGTGTCAGAGCCATGGTGCCCGATTTAGTAAATCTAACCGTTTACTAAGTCACATGTGCTCTAGATCTGTGATTTTCGTGATTTTTGTTCAAGATCTAAAAATGGTGAAAATGGAGAAAAAGACAGATCTGGACCCGAATATTCAGATCTGTGCTGAAACGAGTGTTGGGTTTTATGCTTTTCACCTATATAATCAAGTTATCATCATCAAAAATCAAATATACAACGTTTTTGTCAAATCTGCAAAATTACACAGAGGCTGTGTTCTTTATGTTCTTGGCGGCTGCTTGAAGATCCGAAGGATAACTGGGGTTTCTTTATCGAAGGATATCTTTCGACTTTATCAATCTTTCGAAAAGTCTGTGAACTCGAAAGTTTGTGAACTCGAAAGATGATCCTCGACAGATATCCTCGAAGGATATCTTTCGGATATTGAACTCGAAAGTTTGTGAACTCGAAAGATGATCCTCGACAGATATCCTCGAAGGATATCTTTCGGATATCTTTCGAACTCTGCGTGATTACAGTCCTGTGATCTTGTTGCTGTGCCGTCACCGGTGCCATCAGGCCCACTGCCATCTGCATCTAAACCCATGTCTGCATCGGGTACTAGGGTTGAGGGTACAACTGATATATATATGAAATTGAAGGTTTTGATTGTTGATGTTGGTATCGCCGGTGGTTAGTAGACGGATGGGGCTTAATTTTTGGGGGTTTCGGCTGTTGATTGTTCAAATAAAGAAGAAGAGGCTGTTCATCGCAGAGAGAGGAAGACTAATGATATTGTCGGCTGAAAATAAGTTGGGGATAAGGTTTTTTTTTTGTCAAAATCTTGGTCAACATAAGACTCTTATCCACTAACTCATGTTGTCGGCTGGAATTGCTTTTAATTGATGGCAGATAGGGTTTTGAGTGCACATGGGCTCAGTATGTTTGTTGGGCCACACGTTTTAATTATTTTGGGTTGCAAAGTGGGTGGTCATTTAATTGGTGGATGAAATATTTTTTTTTGGGCCAAATTCAAAGTAGCTTGGATTTATTTTCCAAGAGTACAAGACTATTTTAGTGGGCCAAGAATATTAAGCGTTGGGGTCGGGTATTTGCGGAGTTGAGTTAAACGGTGCTTCTAAATTTCAACGTCGATTTTGAACGGGTTTGGGCGCGTGCGGGATGATGCGGCATGTTAAAAAAAAAAAATTAATTAAAAAAATGATGATGATGATACTTGATGGTTGAAAAATGTGGGGTAGTCACGGTTACCGATGAAAATGTCAAAAATGGTGACGCGACTATTATGGGCCAAAAACGAGAACGGTATGTTCACTTCCGCACGTCGATTGTTTATGATTGTTATCGGTTATTCGAAAATGTTCGAAAGCACTTTGTTATTTGTCATATTCTCGCATTTGAAGACGAACGTATGAACCTTGAACGCCAACACCGGTCCTAACGAGTTCACAAAGTCTTTGGAGGGATACAAGTCGGATCCGATGGGGTACTAGGCGATATTGCTTTATCAACTAGAATATGCAACGAAGAAATCCTTTTTGTTTATTGTCATATTCTCGCATTTGGTAACGAATGAATGAACCTAGAATGTCAACACCGGTCCTAACGAGTTCACAAAGTCTTTGGAGGGATACAAGTCGGATCCTACGGGGTACTAGGGGACGGTCTTATTCAACTAGCATATGCAAAGAAGAAATTCGTTTTCGTGATTTTTCGAAAAACCAAGAACATTCAACGAAGATTGACGACAGTTCCGCTCAGTGGAGGGAATTGGTGAACATTTGACGACAGTTTCTTTGAAGTGGAGAGAATCTGTTAAGGTTTAGAAATCTTACCAAAGAAATAGGGGGAATAAAACGTATGTTGAATTTCTTCGGTAAATTTCTAAACGCAATCACAGGTGGTAGAGTTTGTGATTTTCTGGTGATACAAACGGTTCGGCATGGAATGTTTTGCACATACACATATTTGAGGATTTTAATTAATTCTCCAGCCAGCGTGAAGGGTTTTGCACGGAAAAATACAGGTTTCTAAAGTCTACAGTAGTTACAAAAGCGCTGTTCACTGAAGACCTGGGGAATCTTTCTGAAAGCTGATAGTTCAAGACTGAAGACCTGCAGGATTCGGTTTTGGGTTTGATGTTTCCTTGGGATTTTACAGGGATCTGGGGGTAACTCAATTCGTTGAGTTTGCAAACGATGTACTTGGTCAAGCTGACTTCCTGAGTACTGATGCTGAAGATCCGTAGTGCATTACGTGGTCAACTTCACAAAGGCGAGACAATGAGATCTGGATGTAGTTCAACTAAGCATGCTGGTTGAGCTTGCAAGGGATACACTTGGTCTAGCTGACTTTCCTGAGTGTTGATGCTGAAGATTAAAGTGCATTACTTGGTCGATTCCACAAAGACGGTTTACAGAAGACAGTTCACCAGAAATCTCTATCGATGTAGTATGCTTGTATGAAATAGAGTTCTTATGACAAGATCAAGACTTGATGCAGTTCTTAAAGATTGGAACCCTTATCAAATGCCGGTTGGAGTATTGGAAGATCAGCGGAAGATCGGTCAATTGAGGAAATTGCACAACACCCAACACGGATACGCGTACTTTAAGGGGGAAATATTTTATAAGGAGCGTCAAGATACTACTTACCTGGATCATCGGTCAAGGGGGAATTTGTTAACACAGAGAAGATGAATACTTGACTGAAGATCGATTGTAGTTGCATTTTCAGCATTCGACAGCAACGGACAAGGGGGAATTTGTTGATGCAGATTTGTGTCCGATGCTTGTCGAATAGGATTAGTTTTATTTTACGCTGAATTTGTAATAGTTAGTGAAACGGTCTATCGAACGTGTATAGACCCGCTCGTTTGAAGTGGTCAAACGAGAGGGTTATTCGGTTGACCGTGTGGGTTTTGCTAGACAAACAGTTAGATTATGGTTGTATAATGTTTGGTGTCGAAGGATAAGGCATCGAAGGATTGTGTATATCCGTCGATGAGCTCGAAAGATATCCATCGATAGATGAAGATGGACCTCGAAGGATATGTCATCCTTCGAGGTATATGTGTATCTTTCGATAGCTGGATGATCGACAGATGATCTATCGATCAATCAGTTAGATCCTTCGACCATACAACCTGTGTTGGGTATAAATACCAACACTTTGTCATTTGCAAGACCAAGAGAGGGAGAGAAGGTTTGAGACCTCACCCAGGGAGAGATCACCACTTGATCTCTCCCGGAATGTATACTCCTTTGGTATTAGTTCGGTTATCATGTAATCGGGCCGATTTGTAACGTTTTACTACCGGATTAATACAAAGTTGTTTGTTTATCTTTGCTAATCTCTTCCTTCTTTGAACATAATCACAAGAATCACGGTTTTGGTCACGAAACTCGGTCCTACACCCAATCGTTAACCCATTTTGTAAAATCGTTCTAGTCGTTCTTGTTTTAATTGTGAAACTACTTAATGGTCGATTCTCTAATAACATTCAAACCTTCTTAACGCGTTCCTCGTTCCAACTCGCTCTCGCTCTCGTTCTTAACAAACCCTTACCAAAGGATAAGTTAATAATTACAGATTCAGTCGCTACCCACAACCCCCACACATAACAATGGGTGCAGTAAATAACGGGATTTGTCAGATCCTATGGTACCATAACCTAATACAGGTCGGCTTGATCATTGCTAATGAATGTCATTTGGTTATGTAACTATAACCAACAAGTTTGTTCACTTTTTGAAATTTGTAATTAGTTTTTGAACCATTGAAATCGCTCTTGAAACCCTTGTTATTGTTCTTGAAACTACATTGTAATTGTTATTGAAATCATTGTAATCATTCTTGAAACCACATTGTAATTGTTATTGAAATAATTGATAAAGCATTTAGCACATATGAGTCACCCCAAAACAGTTGAAAACAGTAAAAGAGGGGAATAATGTACTCGCCTGAGAATGCTTGGAGGTCTTGAACAACAACCAAACAAAGCTTGAGGGAGCACGGAATCAGTCGGCAATCTAAAACTATATAAATAAACCGGACTTAAATCGGGAGATCGGATAGGATGAGGCTTGGTAAACCAAATGAGTGTTGGAACTCATATGATATGGTTTAACAAGGCCTACATACTACAATGAAACTTAACCTAAGTGCTTTCGACCCATCGCGACCCATTAAGGTAACATACGTTACTTTAACGCGTCGTGCGCGTGAAACGCGTTCGGACCGCCTAACTAGCCCTATGACAAGTGTTATATGCCTAAACATGTTACATAATCAGTTATGTGACAAAGGTTTAGGTTACATATGCTTAATTACCAATTATACATGAAAAGGGTATTCTGGTAATTTACCTAAGGCATATAAACTACCTATCATACAACTAATTAAACGATGTGACCATAGGGTATAACCTCGGAAGGTTATGCCCTATACTAGGGTCACCTAATGTATTTGGTCGGATCCTAATGATCGACCAAACTGGCTCGGGTTCGAGGTATAAGCGATTTATTAGATCGCTTACCCTACGACCCTTGACAACGTGGTAATCAATAGGCATAGTCCCAAAGGACTATAACCAACGTGATTACACTCACGTTGCGAAGTTCAAACGAACTTCGCATTGACCATTACTGGTCAACGCTGAAAGTCAAACAAAGTTTGACTTTCTGACTCGAAAAGCAGTAAAATAAGGAAAAGAACGAAAGAATACTTACCCAGGGTCCCCGAATGCTAAACTCGATTCAAAAATCTCAGGTATGAAACTAATGTTTCAACTTAGAGTTTCTCAAATCAAGTTTCTTGTAAGTTTAGCAATGGGGGTGTTGGGGTATTTATAGTTTTCGGTGAACCGTTGAGATCGTTTCATGGAAACCGTGATTCGATCACATCCGTACACTTGTTGAAAGGTTATGGAAGCTACATATGATCCTTATCTTAGTGACTAAGCAACTTAGAACATGTGGTGAAGGATCAATCAGCTGCAACTTGTGTTTAGAAACATTGAATCTGATCTGATAGGCAGTCGCGTAGCGCGACGGGTAAGCCCTATGGGCTCGTGCTACGCTAGCACTCACCTGAATCAGAAAAGTTTCAGAATTGGCAGAAATGGTCCCTGCACGTGTTTAAGGCCTTTTTCGATGCGTTTGAACCCCGTTAACCTCATTTCAAGGCTCTAAAATGAAGTTAAAGTATAGGGAACTCAAAACATGCTCAAAAATATGCCGGAGGTTGGTTCGTTTGGCCGTACGAACGCGATGTTCGCTTAATTACGACGGAATGCGCATAAGCGCGAAAAACGATCCAAATGACGCGACGAATGGATTTTTCTTAAGGCGAACACTAAAATATAATATAGTCATGCTTACATAAATTTTTGGATGTCCGGATGTATTCAGAACGTAAGTTATGCGCGAAAATGCAAACTTGTGCACTTTTTGACACTTTTAGTCCCTGAATGACCCAACACTTTATTTTAGCACACCGAACCCCTCAAAGCCTATTTCTAAGCTATGTAAAGGATATATATGGTATGTTTAACTTATGGTCATGTTCCGGAATGTCTGTTACAGTTCAAATTGGCATACTTTCGCAGTTTGTCAACTTTAGTCCCTGTAAGCGATTTAACTTGATTTTGCCATACCAAAGCCTTTAAAACTTATTTCTAAGTTATGTAAAGGTTATTTAAGGTATTTTAAGCTTATGTCACTATTCCAGAGTGTTTGTTGCATTAAACTGGTTATATTTACGCATCGGTGCGCGTATAACCTTCCAGAAAGCGATTTAGAGTTTGAAATTGAACAAGAGTTGATATGTGTAAACGATACACATATTTTTACAAATCCCAAGTATGAAATACAATATTTCATTGGTTTGAAATTTGTTTGACGGCCGTGGAGGCACAGGTGTTACAGTCTCCCCTACTTTAGGAAATTTCGTCCCGAAATTTATTTAGAGGAAACTTGTGAGAGTTTAAAACATGAAGTTGAAAAGATCGAACAACATTGGTTTGGGTTCTGAACTTCTAGTAACTTTAGTAACATCATGATTGCAATGTAAGAGGGATACTTATATACAAGTATATGAAGCGTCATTGGTGCGTCCACCGTACCTCCATTACATCGTTCTCATTTCGTTATTGTTGTCACTATCGGTTCTTACACATAACAAATCTTACTGGGTTTCTGTGCACTAAATTTCATAATTATGTACGCGTCCATAATCAGACAATTCCTTGCATAGTTCACTCAGTCCATTTTATGATGTGCAGGGGAAAACCAAATGAACAATCCTGTGATGAGTGTGACTAGACCACCATAAAGTCCTTTTAATTAAATCAATAAATGATCTAAATAGACTATCAAGGAGTCTGTTCAGCTACATCACTAGATGTCGTCCTTTAACCAAATTGTGAATCAATCTTTTTGACTAGACCTCTAAAGGGTCTCTTATGAATCAAGGAGTAGTACTATATAATCCAAGGGTCTTAACTATTACATAGAAGCCCATTAAGGATTTAAGGTAGTACCTTTTGACTATCCTGCTACGAATCCCTCATATGAAGATATGAAAGATCCTGCGAGGATTTGGATAACGAATTATCCAGAGTATAAAAACACAAAAACATAGAGGAGAACACATAACTCATAAACACATAATTGCATAATTGCATACTCGTTCAATCGCATAATCGTTCAATTTGACCTTTAATTTGTTATCTTTGGACACGGGTATTTAAAGCATACCAGGAACCCAATCCGTGGATTTCCTTTGGCACCTTAAATATTTTCAAGAATCTAACTATGAAGATAGGAAGATCTTAAAAGGAATTCGGTTTGTCCTAATTGAGTTGTATTGTACATTTTAAGGTGTATAAGGAATTCAATCAGGGCTCCGATGTCAACGAAGGTGTTGATCGTGATCGGCTCAGGACATGAATAGATCAAGATGTCATCAATAACAACAATGACGAACTGATCCAAAAAAAAACTTGCCGACTCTTTTTATTAAGTCCATGCAGATGGCTGGAGCATTTGTCAATCCAAAAAGGCCTGACTGTAAACTCGTAATGGCCATACTTCGTGCAGAAAGCCGTTTTGGGAATATCTTCTTCGAGCATACGAAGTTGATGATACCCAGAACGCAAATCGATCTTGGAAAAGCATGAAGCGCTCTGCAGATGATCGGAGAGATCATCGATTTTAAGGTAGGGGATATCGATTCTTGATGGTAAGCTCACCAGGCTTACGTTAATCGATATATATTCGAAAAGATCCATCTTTCTTTTCACAAAGAGTATAGGAGTTTCTCCAAGGTGAAAAGTTCGGACTGATGAATCCTTTATCAGACAACTCTTGAAGCTGTTATGATAATTCTTGCATCTCGAATGGTGCAAGACGATAAGATACTTTAGATTTAAAAGAAGTAAGTGTTTGAGGTTCTTAGGGAGATTACAAGTGATCATAAAAATGACAGAACCACACGAGTAGTTTTGTCTTTGTGTTAACCTCATAAGGTTGAATCAAACATTCATACAATTGCATTAGTTAAAAATAAAACCACAAATTTTATTTATATAACATCCGCATTGTCTTTAAATGTTACAAGATAACAACCAAAGGAAAAACAAACTGCTAATTGTTCACTCCTTCATCATTGAGTGCCTCATTGATGTTAAACACTCGACCGCGTGCTGGATTCACATTGACGTTGACGTTCGCATTTGGGTTTGCGTTAGCATTTGCATTCACCAGTCTTGGGCAGTTGTGGCGGAAGTGACCAATCTCTCCGCAGTTGAAACATGAACCCAGTGGAAATCTCGCAGCATTCCCTTGAACCGGAGCTTGAACCTGAGCAGCCTGATTTTGTCCCAAACGACAAATCTTGGCCAAATGCCCAAGTTTACCACACGTCGTGCATTGCCAGCAAGCTTGTTGTACTGCGTGATGACCGTTGCAGCGTGCACAATAAGGTGCGGTACCGGCATATGCTTTCTTTGCAGGTGGCTGAGCTGGTTGGTTCCGCGGGTTCTGAGCAGTCTGTGCTGTAATAGCAAAATTTTGGGCACCCTTTCGCTTCTTTGATTTCTTTGACGTCTCACCTTCCTTACCCTTCTTGTTTTGGCCTTTCTTGCTATCCTCCTTGTCAGCTGACTGTTTCTTGCCCTTGTCACCCTTCCTGTGTAACTTGTTCTTCCGAATCTGTGACTCAGTCAATGTCGCTGATAACTCGATCGCCTGACGGAGTGTGGCAGGGTTACTACCAGTAAGGATGTCTTGTACCGAGTCAGGTAGGCCGTCGATGTACCTTTCGATAGGTATGTCAAGTGGGGTAACCATTGTCGGGCAAAGCAGACTCAGCTCCTCAAACCTATCGGTATACGCCCTATGCTCACCACTATCTTGCTTCAACTCATCAAATTCCTTCTCCAAAGCTCGCTGCTCATGACGAGGACAGAATTCCCTCATCATCAGAGCCCTAAGTTCTGCCCATGTCTGTGCGAGAGCAACTTCCGCACCTCGGTCTCTCATTACCCCATTCCACCATGTAAGAGCCCTCTTCTGAAACACGCTCGAGGAGAACTCGACCTTGCGATTATCCGGGCACTGCACGTGGCGAAAAGTATTCTCAATGCTTTCGAACCACTGAAGAAGCCCAGTTGCTCCTTCAGAACCACTAAACTTGAGTGGTTTAGCCTGGTTGAAATCCTTGTATTTGCATAGCACATTGTTGTTGTTGTTGGCTTGGTTCCATTGAGCAAAGAGGTTTGGGAATTGAGCAGCCATTTGCTGCGCAATGATTTCTGCCAGCTCGGCAGTCTCTATCTGGCTTTCGCGTCGAGGAGGCATTGTCTAAAAGAGGAAACATGAAAGGAAACGAGTGAGAGAATTTAGACGAAAAGAATAAGATGAAACAAATCTGATGAAAGCAAGGATAGTGGTCATTTGTTTGTTACTACAAAGCAACAAACGACCTCGGTGATTTAATCAAAGTAAATAGGTCAAAAATAATGTATCGCGAAGACATGCTCGCCTATAAGTGAACACTCATCCCAAGAATTCCCAGGTAAGCACAACTGGTCTCGCGTCTGATGAGATGTATACGAAGTGCTTGCCTAGACAGAAAACCCAGAATACAGGCATTCACCCTTCCAGTTTGCACGTGTTCACATTATTTAAAACCCAAAACCTTGACGAGATTTTGAAAATTCAAAGGGCTTCAAAATCATATAACAGAGGGTTCAAAACCTTACAATCAATCATCCTAGAACAGATGATTAGTTTTCAAAGCGGTTTTTGAAATTTTTGTTCTTGTTGTGGTCGTCGCCTAAGGATAGGTGACGGTATTGTTTTATGACTAAACGCAAGTAAACTCGCGTTAGGGTCCTAAGAAGGTTATAGACTAGGTCAAAGCATTACTAATAACCTAATTCCCTATAACCATTGGCTCTGATACCATCTTTTCTGTCACACCCCGACCGCGTAAAACAACAAATCGCGGCGGAAACATCGGGGCGTGTTGCAACAGAATTAATGTTTCATAACCATGGATACCAAAAGTGTTTCGTTTTATTAAACATTGAATAATTACATCGTCTGGAAATCTAAATACACAAATTAGACATAGTCTATCATTATTATTGAGTCACTAAGGCCTTGTCCAGTCCTATGTGAGCATGCATCTTATCAATCGATATCATCCAACAATACCTGAAACATATGTGAAAACGAGGTCAGCAAAGAAATGCTGGCGAGTACATAGGTTTTGTGAAAATAAGATTCATGACTTCTGTTTAAGAAAATGTTTAGTCATGAACCTTGTAATTTGCTTTGTCTTTGTAAATCATTTGTAAAATAATAAGTTTAGATGATATGTATAAATAAGAGAATAATGCATGATTAAATGAATAACCATGTAAAATGAGTTTGTATAAGATAAGTTGTTTGTAAATAAATGTCTTGTGAAAAGTATGTTACTTGTTTAAAATGTTCTATGTCTCAAACTGAAATGATTCAAATAACGCTACAATATATAATACCATACAAACACTTATATATAGGAAGTACCAGCGGCGTATCCACCATGTTTGTATCATATTATACACGCATCGTTACTTAATCACTTAATCAAACCAAACCAAACAATGTAAAATGTCTATGTTTAAATCAATTGTCAAATGTATTGAATAATATGTCAAAGTATTCATGTCAAGATGTAAATCATGTCAAAATGTCTATGTCAAATATCCATGTCAAATGTCTATGTCAAATATCCATGTATGGCAAGTGAAATGTCTCAACTAAACCATATGAACAAAAACAAAGTATTGAAGTAAAACTTGGTTTAAATCAAAGTTATGTTTTGTGGGAAATACATGATCAAATGTCAATCATGTTCTAATGTTTACCCAATCGTTAACCCATTTTGTAAAATCGTTCTAGTCGTTCTTGTTTTAATTGTGAAACTACTTAATGGTCGATTCTCTAATAACATTCAAACCTTCTTGACGCGTTCCTCGTTCCAACTCGCTCTCGCTCTCGTTCTTAACAAACCCTTACCAAAGGATAAGTTAATAATTACAGATTCAGTCGCTACCAACAACCCCCACACATAACAATGGGTGCAGTAAATAACGGGATTTGTCAGATCCTATGGTACCATAACCTAATACTGGTCGGCTTGATCATTGCTAATGAATGTCATTTGGTTATGTAACTATAACCAACAAGTTTGTTCACTTTTTGAAATTTGTAATTAGTTTTTGAACCATTGAAATCGTTCTTGAAACCCTTGTTATTGTTCTTGAAACTACATTGTAATTGTTATTGAAATCATTGTAATCGTTCTTGAAACCACATTGTAATTGTTATTGAAATAATTGATAAAGCATTTAGCACATATGAGTCACCCCAAAACAGTTGAAAACAGTAAAAGAGGGGAATAATGTACTCGCCTGAGAATGCTTGGAGGTCTTGAACAACAACCAAACAAAGCTTGAGGGAGCACGGAATCAGTCGGTAATCTAAAACTATATAAATAAACCGGACTTAAATCGGGAGATCGGATAGGATGAGGCTTGGTAAACCAAATGAGTGTTGGAACTCATATGATATGGTTTAACAAGGCCTACATACTACAATGAAACTTAACCTAAGTGCTTTCGACCCATCGCGACCCATTAAGGTAACATACGTTACTTTAACGCGTCGTGCGCGTGAAACGCGTTCGGACCGCCTAACTAGCCCTATGACAAGTGTTATATGCCTAAACATGTTACATAATCAGTTATGTGACAAAGGTTTAGGTTACATATGCTTAATTACCAATTATACATGAAAAGGGTATTCTGGTAATTTACCTAAGGCATATAAACTACCTATCATACAACTAATTAAACGATGTGACCATAGGGTATAACCTCGGAAGGTTATGCCCTATACTAGGGTCACCTAATGTATTTGGTCGGATCCTAATGATCGACTAAACTGGGTCGGGTTCGAGGTATAAGCGATTTATTAGATCGCTTACCCTAAGACCCTTGACAACGTGGTAATCAGTAGGCATAGTCCCAAAGGACTATAACCAACGTGATTACACTCACGTTGCGAAGTTCAAACGAACTTCGCATTGACCATTACTGGTCAACGCTGAAAGTCAAACAAAGTTTGACTTTCTGACTCGAAAAGCAGTAAAATAAGGAAAAGAACGAAAGAATACTTACCCAGGGTCCCCGAATGCTAAACTCGATTCAAAAATCTCAGGTATGAAACTAATGTTTCAACTTAGAGTTTCTCAAATCAAGTTGCTTGTAAGTTTAGCAATGTGGGTGTCGGGGTATTTATAGTTTTCGGTGAACCGTTGAGATCGTTTCATGGAAACCGTGATTCGATCACATCCGTACACTTGTTGAAAGGTTATGGAAGCTACATATGATCCTTATCTTAGTGACTAAGCAACTTAGAACATGTGGTGAAGGATCAATCAGCTGCAACTTGTGTTTAGAAACATTGAATCTGATCTGATAGGCAGTCGCGTAGCGCGACGGGTAAGCCCTATGGGCTCGCGCTACGCTAGCACTCACCTGAATCAGAAAAGTTTCAGAATTGGCAGAAATGGTCCCTGCACGTGTTTAAGGCCTTTTTCGATGCGTTTGAACTCCGTTAACCTCATTTCAAGGCTCTAAAATGAAGTTAAAGTATAGGGAACTCAAAACATGCTCAAAAATATGCCGGAGGTTGGTTCGTTTGGCCGTACGAACGCGATTTTCGCTTAATTACGACGGAATGCGCATAAGCGCGAAAAACGATCCAAATGACGCGACGAATGGATTTTTCTTAAGGCGAACACTAAAATATAATATAGTCATGCTTACATAAATTTTTGGATGTCCGGATGTATTCAGAACGTAAGTTATGCGCGAAAATGCAAACTTGTGCACTTTTTGACACTTTTAGTCCCTGAATGACCCAACAGTTTATTTTAGCACACCGAACCCCTCAAAGCCTATTTCTAAGCTATGTAAAGGATATATATGGTATGTTTAACTTATAGTCATGTTCCGGAATGTCTGTTACAGTTCAAATTGGCATACTTTCACAGTTTGTCAACTTTAGTCCCTGTAAGCGATTTAACTTGATTTTGCCATACCAAAGCCTTTAAAACTTATTTCTAAGTTATGTAAAGGTTATTTAAGGTATGTTAAGCTTATGTCACTATTCCAGAGTGTTTGTTGCATTAAACTGGTTATATTTACGCATCGGTGCGCGTATAACCTTCCAGAAAGCGATTTAGAGTTTGAAATTGAACAAGAGTTGATATGTGTAAACGATACACATATTTTTACAAATCCCAAGTATGAAATAAAATATTTCATTGGTTTGACATTTGTTTGACGGCCGTGGAGGCACAGGTGTTACACTCTCGCGGGGCACGTAGCCCTTGGCTACCTCCTACTCGGGTCGCGACAGCAAGGAGTCAGGGCGAGCCCCTGAGCCGCCACTTGTTCCAGTCGTGTCGTGCCTTGTGGTCGACTAAGAAACCCTAGGGCCTACCCTAGGGAGCCTCACGGGCCGCGTAGACCCTGGCCGAGGCTTACGCGGGGCGCGACAAAGTCCGTTTGCAGCCCAATAAATTGAGGGCAATGGCCTTCAGTCCAGATCGCTCAGATTTTCTTTCTCTCTCGACTTTCAACATAATTAAAGCTATTTCTGGGTATAATATCCCCTAATTAACGAAGTTCTACTCCGTTGTAAGTATCATAACCCCGGTTACGTATTAGATACACTGCCCGATTGATCCAGGGTTCCGTAACGGCTGTCGAGGTTCTGCCCGACGTAGTCGTTGGAATGCCATCTCGGGGAGGGTATTACTAATGCAAATATTAAGGGTTATTATACTAACACGTGTGCATTTGTGTAAATTATAGATAATCACCAGGAAACCCTTACAGAAAACCTAAGACAGCAATGTGAGTAATCTCCTTTTTGTAAACTGTTTTTACAAAACCTTAAATATTTTACAATGTGATTAAGCAGTGATTGAGTCTTTGTAATTCTCCAATTACTGTCGGTATGTTGGGGTTTTGTATACAAAATGTGGAACACGTTACCATTGGACAAAGAGTTAGCCAATGTGTAATATTACCCACCAGTCAGGATTGACAGTACTGAATGAGTAATTGTGTAGATATAAACATTGTAATCGCTCTCAATAGTGCAAATCAATAAAACTCTTCTTGATTAAACTGGGATTCACTCACCAGTATTTCCCACTGACAAAATATTTTTAAACGCGTTTCAGGTAACAAAATGTGAAAGCCAACTAGAAGCCAGCTGGACAGCACTGAAGGCTTGGAAAAGTGGCTATAAAGGTTACCTAAATAAAAGAAGATGTTTTATTTCAATAAATTGGAATTTATTCCTATAAATCAGTATGTAATGAAAACTTGGGTTTTATCCCAACATAATTATTTATATAAAATGCGGTGTTTTACTCTGATAAAATATTTCCTAATTACGGTCCTGATGTGATTTCCGCTGCCAAATTGATAAACACAGATACCACCGACATTGAGTTCGCGGCCGCCCATTCCCGGGACAGATAGGGGGCGGAGGTTGCGACACGTTGAAGCAGAATAAGTCAACAGGATAAACAGAAAGAAGAAATCTGACCAAGGAAAAGTGAACTTCAAGTATTTGCGTCAAAGATGGACCAGACGATCCTTTTCATACAAGGAAGAAGATTGGATCAAAAAGAAAGATTAATAAATCTAATGATTATCATCAGACCCAGATCAGATCATCGGATATAAATACCTTAATATCAGAAATTTGATGTCTCGACCTGCCATACCTGATAAGGTTTGCAGATCCCAAGTTGGCATATGGAAGCTTACGGATTCAATGAAAAAGTTGTTTTCCACAGGTCAATTACATTCAATTATATAGAGAATAGAATCACGAAAGAGTAAATGAGTAGTGCCAAGCTTTAAACACATCTTATACACTCCACTACCATTTCTTGATTCACTCATGCAGAATTCTTTAAGTATTCGTTTGGTATTAGCCAATAACCACACAAACACCTTGTAATCTTTTAAAAGTGATATTAACCTGAAAATTTTGTACTTGGGTTTCTTGAAAGTTTTATTTCAATTCTGCACACTATTTTCTATCTATGTTGGAATCATTTTTCAATTTTTTTTACATTAATTTTAATATCATTCCACACGAAAAAGGGCAATTACAAAGCAATGGCAGGTAGTCGGGCAACAAGTTGCGCCGCCACCCACTTTTGAATAGAAAAACCAATTCTACTAAATACAAAGTTTGAAACCTTTAGCGACGAAGAATTACTATTGACGACTTTTTGAACCCGATTCAAAAGTCGCACAGGGTCAGGAGCGAGACCACCAAAGGTATCAAACGCAAACGGGACAAACACATGTTGATTCTCCAGGCAGGCTTTCTCATGTTTTGCCACTTTGCTCGCCTCTGCCTTAAGCACCACTTCCCCTACGACAAAGCCCTTGTCCTTGAGCCCGACAAGGGGGAGACTCCAGTTAGATCTACACAAGCGTGTTTCCCCCCTTCCCATCCAAACACAAGGATGTCCGTCAGGCGTGAAGTGGACCTCCCCTCTAATGGGTCAGTCAGGAAATTTACTGGAGCCTCCTTTTTGGAAGAGATCCCGGCCCGCTTAAGAACATCATATAACACATCTCTCACCCAATCATGCCGATATTTAAACCATGGTAGCTCTTTACAGTGGATCGCGTGCTCGCTGAAAGAATCCAAACACGCTTTGCGGCATACCGGACATGGCTCGTCAACTGGGAACAAAAGAATCATCAGTCGGTATCTAACGATAGCACGGTATTCCACAGCCGACATGTGTTGCCCCAAGCCTTCAATAAGTGCGACAGACAGAAAATCCTGAGCATGTGGGGCACGTAGACATTCAAACACAGCTCTTTGCCGAGGGGATAAAACAAACTTCTCTTCAAACCTCTTGACAATTTTGCCATATAAGGCATTCGCCAGAATTTTCTGGGATTTAGGAGGGGTGGTGTCTTTAATGTAGAAACCGCCAATATCAAGGTCGGGAAGAGAACTATGCAAAAGTTCCAACGCACTCCTGTAATCGGAGTCTAAAACATCCCCACCACATTCTCAGAGTATGTGGTCTTGTAAACCCCAAGATTGGGCCCTTGAAGCCATGAAATCATATGAAGATGCATCCTCGTCCGTACAAATACCTAAGCCTCTGAACCGGGTCGGGAGAGAAGCCAACCTTCACTGGATATCTCCAAAAAAGGCACCCCCACAAACAACAATATCCTCTAAAGCTCCCCGGAGGCCTTCATCAAAAACAGAGACAGCTCCCCCGACCAAAGAAGGTTGACACGTTCGAAGACCAAACAGTAATTTAGCAACACTCATTCAAGAACGAAGCAAGAGGAGCTCGCTCTGAGGGTCCCGTAGGCGTTTAAGGCACCTCATCAGCTCGACTGCACAGTTCGCTCTTTTAAGAGCCATACCACTATTAAACTCTGCATCACGACTAACGGCACCCCCCAGGAGTTTCACACCCAGCACCGGCCTCCCAATCCCCCGAGGGAATAAGCCCTCCTGAACCTTTACACCATTGCAGGTTGGCCAGAAAACTTCAGTTTTCTTTATATTAAGTTGAAGCCCTAAGGAAGGACCCTCAGCTCTGATGATATCTAAAGCATTAGCCTCTTGGGTGGCATCTCCAATAAGCGTTCCATCATCTAGTTACCAGGCGTGAAATAGAAGTTTGCAGCGATCCCTTATTCGGTGAACAAGGGGGTGTAGAACAAGGGCAAAAAGGAGGGGCCCCAAGGGGTCCCCCTGCTGAACGCCAGTAGTAGACCAAATATACTCATCCCCCACATATAATCTAGCTGGTTGACCATATAAAAAATCGACCCACATAGAAATAGAAGGACACCTTTTCCTTACCTCGTACAGTAGGGTTGTCCCATCAACCAAATTAAAAGCGTTCGAAAAATCAGCAATAAGCATAGCAAGATACCCATTTTGGTGGTACTCATTAAGGAACCTGTTCGCGCTATGAAGAACGACCTCTGCCCCACACGGAATCCCTACCCCAAACTGGAAATCGCCAAGGTATTTGGCCATCTCCTTCCCAACACCTTTCATGGCCACCTTGGAGATCACCCTCCTCCAAATCGACCCAACAGGGATAGGCCTAATCCCATTATCCGGTTTGAGAAGAGGTGTAAGAGGAGCAGATGCAACAAACTCCGCCACACTCCTTGGGCACCTCCCCCCAAGCACAAATTAACCATAGCTGAAGTAGCCCTAAGCAGGCTATCAGCAATCACAGACCCCTCCCCATAAAAAGCATCTAAAAGATGTTGGGCCCTTAAGCCGTCTCTCCCGCACGACGTACCTTTGGGGAAAGATTTAATACACCCGAGCACACAATCGGACTCCACCACAAGAGGAGACTCAGAAGGCAAGGAGGCAGGCATGGAAGGAGGGGGCATACATGGGTGCTTAGCCACTAAAGCCTCCAGAGTATTCTTATTGACAGGGGCGACCCCCGAGGAGCATAAAACCTTAACCGCTGCAGTGAAATGACCATCAGCAACCTTACGTAAACATTGTTTCACATTGGTCCCCCCACACTCATTATCATCCTCAGTACCCTTTTTGATTCCATCTGCAACCCCCCTCGCGGGTTTATCAAACAACGATTGGACAAGAGTGGCAAAACCCTCACGATCACCCCACTGAGCCAAAGACCGCTGGATGCTAAGGCATTGGCCCGTCTTCCTATTGGCCGACCACTTATCCTAACGACCAACAGGCTTGAACACCCGCAAGGTGCAACGTGGTAATATCAAAAGTCGAACCCATGCCTCAACAGAATCAGGCATAGCAACCACCTTGTCCAAAGCTGCAGTTAAGACTTGGGTAAATGCCATACGACAACTAAGGGGGGATACTCTTAACAGTCTTGATGGGGAGAGAGAAAACACGGTCAAGCAAAGCAATATCTACACCCAACTCTTCCGACGAGGTATCAACGTTTTCAACACCGGGTCTAGTGATGCCAGCAATAAAACCCTGTTCATCTCTCTCACCTGGCACAAACCGAATAACCTTTTTCATTTAAAGTTAAATATTGTTTATCTAGGATCAACAAAAGAGTTCCATGAAGAGTGTTGTTTATTACTCCACCACCGAGTCTAAATGCATAGCAGCATCAGATGATGCAAAAGAGTCTACTTGGCTTAATTTTGGTGCCAGAGCTTAGGTAAATGAACCAAGGTCACACCACAGTACAAAGCACATACTTAGAAGTTTCCACTATATACGAGATATACTAGACCAATAAGACATTGTTATAAACTTAGTTTACACAGATCATAATCAAGTAGACACCTTCACTAAACCTATGTCTATTGCTAGACATGAGGGGCATGCAAAGAAGATAGGGCTTACATATGCTAGAGAATGGATATGGTATTAGTTTGTATTTGGTGCTTTCCAAGAGTCACATTATAAATAAATGTTTCAATGTTCGATTTTTGTACGTTTAAGTAATCCATGAATAAGGTGTTATCATAAATGTTAGTACTCAATCAGATTCATGAGAATCAATCTGAACTAAGACTATTATAAATGATTGGTTGTTTCATTAGATGGAAGGCTCAAGGTATTGAGATCTAATATTCGTAGATATCCATCGGACAATGATATCAGATGTAACTCATTTCAAAACAATCTTTATGGATCATAGTTATAAGATGTTTTAAAACTCATATGATCCTTCTATCCTTAGAACTAAGGATCATATTAGAATTGACTTTAGCTAAAGATTGTTCTTTGATCTTATCTAACGTCGTACTTGTGTAAGGTAGTAATAAGGACATTTAATTGGGAGAATTTGAAGCTCAGTGGGAGTTGAATGTTGCCAAAGGAATTTTGTTCTCCGTTGTCAAAAGGAAGTTGAACATTCTAGCGCCCACGATGACGCAAACCAGGGCCACGTTCAAACTAGGAGTAGTTTGTTAGACCACTTTAAATCAAAGAACGAGAACAAGAATTGTTAAACAACATATGAGAATGAATGTGGATCCATGTTTCATGTTTAATGGATGTTCTAATCATAAAGGATAACGGATAAGGTTACCATGGCTTTAGTACTTGGTTAAGTAAGGAGTTACTTGAACGTAAGGAACCAATTAACGATTATGATACGTCATACCTAGTTAGGGGCAGTAAGATGTAGTAAGGTGGTTACCATTGTTTACATTAAGTGAATTAATTGAATAGTCCAAGCAGGAGATTGTTAGATATGAGATGTCTGAGTCACGATTAATTAACGTTGCTAAAGAGATACGATCCAAAGAGTTACACTTTAGATGACAAATAAGGAATAACGTTTATTTGATAAGTATTATAGTTCACAAGTGTGCGATATTTAA
Organism: Helianthus tuberosus; assembly: GCA_030545235.1. Taxonomy (NCBI): domain Eukaryota; kingdom Viridiplantae; phylum Streptophyta; class Magnoliopsida; order Asterales; family Asteraceae; genus Helianthus; species Helianthus tuberosus. The sequence continues at coordinate 13,706,571 of CM060354.1, read as the reverse complement.
TGGTAATGAGGATTAAACATTCATGAAATGTTTATGAAATTAATTATTTATGAAATGATTAATTATATTAGTTGTTTTTTTAGTTAATAGTTAATTAGTTCATAATAATTAAATACGGTGAAGGAATATTATTTATGAGATCAATAAGATATATTTTATTTATTAGATAAATAAAATATAGGAGATAAATATGTATTATATATTATATATATTGAGTAAAGTCTTTTTTGAGTCCCTGTGGTTTGTGCATTTTAACTATTTGAATCCAAAATCCAAACTTGTCTTGATTTGAGTCCCTGTGTTTTGTATTTTTAACCCTTTGAATCCAAAACGCAAACATCATCCAAATCATGTACTAAAAGTGTTGGATTCAAAAGGTTAAAAATACAAACCACAGGGACTCAAAGGGTTGGATGAGGTTTCATTTTGGATTCAAATGGTTAAAAATACAAACCACAGTGACTCAAATCAAGACAAGTTTAGTTTTTGGATTCAAATAGTTAAAATGCACAAACCATAGGGACTCAAAAAGGCTTTACTCATATATATATATTATATTAGATATTTAATATGTATTTAATATTTATGAGATAATATGAGGTGGTAGCATTTGAGTGCAAATACAATAGGTATGGAGCATTATAAATACAAGAGCTCATTAAGGTTTGGAGTTACACCAAAATAATACATCGTGAGACAATAACCAAATCACCACCACCTCATAACCACCGTTATCTCCGCTCTACGGACCACCATCATTCGCCGTCACATTCCGACAAACAACCACCCAGCTCCAGCCACCACCGGAGCTCGTTAGAAACCCGTCCTTTCACCATTTTGACTATTTTTGACCGCTGTGTGAACATGTTTTACTTTTTGACCATGAAGGAGTTCTCGGGTCACGTGTTCGGGTATTCGGGTTTCAAGATACGGGTCAAGGTGTCGATTTAGGATCTTGGTTTTGTGAACAAACATTAACTTGTGTGACGGTTCATTGGTTCAAGGTGTGAATCTTCGGTTTTTACATCTAAATCTTAGTGTACGAAACACCATATGGTTTGTTTAATAGTTTTAACAAATTGTAAATGGATAACTGGACGGGTTTGTTGATTTTTGAGTCATACACGCTTCCGCTTTATAAATAACTAGGTATTTTCGGCGCGCGCGTTGCGCCGCGCTTCATGAATATGATTACTAACACGATTCACCAATAGTAGTTAAATATAGCTATTTGCCAGGAACATGATTACCGATAAAGATTTCAGTAAGATCACTACCGACAAAGATCGACTACAATGGCAACGCTAAACTAATACAGAAATTAGCACGTGTGTACCTTTTGCCATCAAGAAATCATCACTTGTACCGTCAGCCACTGCAAAAAGGTTGCACTATGGTACCATCTGCCATTGACGGTATGCTTGGTAGTTGTGTGCCAATGAAGCTGGTTAATCGATACTCTGTTCCATCTATTTGAATATGTCCTGCTCCCCATGTCCATGTCAACTATAATTAGTCATATAAATGTCAAAAAAACTGATCGAAGATCATCATCAATACTTTTAAAAACTAATTTTACCGGTGACGGATTCAGACATTTCAGTTTAATCAATAAGTATTGGGTATGTATGCAGCAAATAAAAATAAGTATCAAATGCTATTTGACAAATTAAAATCTTTTTGCTTCTTAGTAGATCTAAACTAACTATATCTACCATCCTATCATGACCTTAGTTAATAAGAGTAGCGTTTGCAAATTTTTAGCAACCTTTCTAAGACTTAACGAACCCTCGTCCCATACCTCATATTCTAATAAATGAATATAAGGTATTGCTCAATATTAAAATTTTAACCTAGCCGCTATGGCCTAGCCAACCAAGCCAATGAGAGCCGGCCACGGAGGACCTAGCGCCAAATTGTTATTTTTTAAAGAGTAAATTACGTTTTTGGCCCCTGTGGTTATATCAGTTTTACTATATTAGCCCAAAATAAGATTTTTTAACATCTGTGCCCCTATGGTCTGTTTTTCTAACCATTTTGGCCCTCTTTACTAACTCCATCCATTTACTCAGTTAAAATCTGATCATGTGCCCCTCACAGGAGGGGCATTTTTGTCAATTCATCTAGCCACTTATAAACCCTTTAATAAAAAAATACCCACCATTCATCTTCTTCATTTTAGCATCCCCAAACCCTAATCCCACCATGGTTATATGTTTAGCTAACTCTTTCAAACCCCAAACATTCTAACAGGATGCATAATCCCCAAACGTTGCAAGCAAAATGCATAATCCAGCCTCAAATATAAAAACCCTAGAATCAATATCATAGTTAGTCAATACTTACCTAATCCACATAAAAAAATCCTGTAAAATCCAAATCCACCACATCTTAATAACAGCGGCGGTGGTAACTATGAAGATGGTGATGACTGGTTTTTCCGGCGAAAGGAGAATGTGACAGTGCGGGTTGTTCTACAGATCAAGGGCGATGCCAAAGAGATTCCGGCGAAACTCCGGTGAATGAAGTTGAAGATAATGTTTCAGATTTGAGTAGATCGGCGCCTATAGAGACGGGATCTGGAAATGCGTAAGTGTTTGAACTCGGTTGTTGTTGTAGATCATGTGTATGAACTTGAATTTGAACTTCTTTTGATAAGCAAGTGTTGATTTGATCAGATTCGGTTTCGATGAACTGTAACCGTTTCGAATCGAAGTTGTTATTTGTTTATTTGAACTTTTTTTTTGTTTTCGGTGTATCGATAGATCTGTTTATTTGAGTTTAGAAAGCAGATTTGTTTTTGATGATAAGCATACGAACTTGATTTTTGATATTTTTTGCTTGATTTGATCAGATTTGTTTTTGATGAACTGTAACCATTTGAATAGTAGATATTTTATTTACAAAGTATTGATATTGATAAATCTGTTTATTCGAGTTCTGTAAGCAGATACTTTTTAAGTGGCTAGATGAATTGACATAAATGCCCCTCATGTGAGGGGCACATGATCATATTTTAATTGAGTAAATGGATGGAGTTAGTAAAGAGGACCAAAATGGTTAGAAAAACAGACCATAGGGGCATAGATGTTAAAAAATCTTATTTTGGGCTAATATAGTAAAACTGATATAACCACAGGGGCCAAAAACGTAATTTACTCTTTTTTAAAATTTAAACCTGTGTTGGGTCGGTTAAGACAAAAAAAGCCTAAAGCGTTAGGTAGATTTCGAATAGGGCGAGCTTGTCAAACGGCTTTCGCTCCTTGCCCCGGAACTCGATGTTGGCCACCGCCACCCGGTTTTCGTGACTTATATCACCACTGGGACGCTATCGTAGTAGGCTTTAAAACGGTCGAGCTTCGATGGTAGCTCGCGCCACTTGTGTTGGCACGCGTTTAAATTGTGCCGGTCGTTCCCCACGTTGTGCCGATAGCTAGCGAAAGCTTCCGGCCAGTAACGTGTCTCACCGGGTTGGCGGCCCTTCATCGCGTTGTGCCGGTATCAAGTGTGGGTAGCGGGTTCGGGTATGTGGAGTGAAGGGCTGGGGTAGCGATGTGGACATGAGTTGGGGTTGGGGGGTATTATAGTGACTTGCCAAACGGTTATTTTTTAAAATTTTAACCTAGCCGCTATGGCCTAGCCAACCAAGCCAATGAGAGCTGGCCACGGAGGACCTAGCGCCAAACGGTTATTTTTTAAAATTTAAACCTAGCCGCTATGGCCTAGCCAACCCAGCCAATGAGAGCCGGCCACGGAGGACCGCTAAGCATGCCCAACCCCCGGGCTGAAACACCTGCCCAAGGGGCGACGCCGAAACCCAAACCCACCCGGGGTGGTGACTTGGGCATTTGTTCCCAATCCACGGCCCAACCCTCGCCCCATACCTCATAGTCTAATAAATGAATATAAGGTATTGCTCAATATTAAAATTTTAACATAGCCGCTATGGCCTAGCCAACCAAGCCAATGAGAGCCGACCACGGAGGACCTAGCGCCAAACGGTTATTTTTTAAAATTTAAACCTGGCCGCTATGGCCTAGCCAACCCAGCCAATGAGAGCCGGCCACGGAGGACCGCTAGGCATGCCCAACGCCTGGGCTGAAACTCCCGCCCAAGTGGCTACGCCTAAACACAAACCCACCCGGGGTGGTGACTTGGGCATTTGTATCCAAACCACGGCCCAACCCTCGCCTCATACCTCATAGTCTAATAAATGAATATAAGGTATATCACATAATAAATAAAGAATTAAAAAATGAAAACTGAATGACACTTTTCATTCAGTTTTCATTTTATCATACAGTAATATGAGGTATTAATTAAGAATAATAAAATAAGATTTTATTTAAAATTAAAATTGTCACGGACAATTCCCAACAATATCTATATGCATTGTGTATAGTGTGTATACGTATATGTGTATGTATTGTGCATACTATGTATATGTATGTGTATTTGTGTGTATTTGTTGCGTATAACTATGTATGTGTACATATAGGTATTTTCATAATTGTTTATTTTTTTTAGTTATAGCGACAAAGAGTCGTTGTTATGGATGATTTCTAGAAAAAAAATTTTAGTGTTAGTGTTACGTGCCACTTTCTTTGTTTCCACACGATTTCTTTTTTTTTTTATCTCTATAGTTAGTTATTAGTTGAGTTAGTGGGGTAGTGGGTTAGATGGTTAAGATTGTGATTTCTATTTAAACAGTCTATGTATGTCCATTTCTTATTATGAATGAAAAATATTAAATGAGAGTTAGCTTAATCCACTCAACCGATTATCTATCACAAACCAATTTGGTTCATATCAATTGGTATCAGAGCGGTCTTGATCCACATCAATGGACGCTCAAACCCAAAGTGAGGAGGAATTTCGTCGGTATGTGAACGAAAAGTTTGTTTGGTATGAGTTCCAAATCAATCATATCATCATTACTCTGCACAAAATTCGCACAGGGTTTCAATCCCTTGAGAACTCCCTAAACCGACATAATCTTTCCACCGAGCCCACCGCATCATCTACGTCAACGCCACCACTGCGTGCTTCCGCCAAAGCACCATCTTTATCGCCTACACCAAAAACTGTCCCGAAACCTGAAACTATACAGCCTCAACAACTGTCTCCACCGCCGGCAAAACTAGCGGGTCATAAACCTTCCTTCTTGTTTGCTGCCTCTGTTCCTCATCGCCGGATCCAGAGAGTTGTGTCATCACCACTAAAGACATGCTTGCATGGTTCTGCCTTGTTCTCCAAACACAACAAACAAACCAATAAGTTTTTCTTCTCTCGGTTATTTGGTCAGAAATCATCAAGAATATTTTATTATTTGAAACCAATAACATGCAACTTTTTTGCATCACTGTCATGCCTTAACCACTTTCACAAGCCCATGAAGTTGCATACCAACAAACCTATGGACGCTGTCAACAAATGGCTTGATTGGCGACCACCGTGGCAGGTAGGTGAGACCGCCACGAATGCGGCAGGAAGAACTGAATGGCGGCCACCGTGGTGCACCGCTAATGATCCGACTTCATCCTTGTGGACAAGGATTATTTTGAGTAGGAGGGAATGTTACGTGCCACTTTCTTTGTTTCCACATGATTTCCTTTTTTTATCTCCATAGTTAGTTATTAGTTGAGTTAGTGGGGTAGTGGGTTAGATGGTTAAGATTGTGATTTCTATTTAATCAGTCTATGTATGTCCATTTCTTATTATGAATGAAAAATATTAAATGAGAGTTATCTCAAAGTCTTGATTCTTGCTATTTTCTTTTGAGCTTAATCCACTCAACGGATTATCTATCACAAACCAATTTGGTTCATATCAGTTAGTTATCCTATTGATATCTCATTACAGGCAAACAAAATTTAATTAATAACCTTTTTCGCTATATGTTATCTTTGAAACTTTTAGCTTTAGTTATGGCGACGATGTGTCGTTGTTAATAATTAAATTTAATTAATAACTTTTTTTAATTTATAGCGATAAAAGTCATCGCTACAGGTTATTTCCGTAATTCTTAGTTATAAGTTATAAGACCATCCGTAGTGGAGGGTTTTTTGGCGTTTTTCCTAAAAAAAAAAAAACCCATGCCCCTCGGGCATTTTTTTACAAAATTTTTGCCTGGAGGTTTCTTTTTTCCACGCCTCGGGTATTCTTCTTTTTTTTTGTCCAAAATCATTTTTTGATGCTTTTTTTTTATTCTATTACACCCATTTTAACATAATGCATCACATCCCCATTACACCCAATTTAGAAAAATGCCCCATAATGTCTCATTGCTGATTGAACTGACACATGGCGCAGAACACCTAAAGATGGGGTATTATTTGTGCCTTCCACTATATTGGTGTAACATCAAATATTTTGTTTGTATGTTACCATATTTTTGTAGCATGTTACCATATTTTTGTAGCTTTTTTATTAGACCATGTGTAGTGGTGAAGAAAAAGAAAAATAATGCCCTCACCATCGGTCATTATCCAACAAGTGTCATCCTAGTCTGCATTGGGCATTATAGCAAAAGTGGTGTAGTGGGCCATTATTCCAATAATGCCCATTCCAATCATTAAAAAGGATTAAAAAAAAAACTTATTTAAAAAGCTTTTTGGTCAGACATGTCAGCCCACTTGGACCACTATACTCCTTCCCATTGGTCAGTCAAATTGGACCACTTGTATCTTTGAGCGTTTTATATAAAACGCCGGGCTCCTTTTTTTTCCAAAAAAAATTCAAAATAACGCCCTATGTAATGGGTGGGGAGGCGTTTTCGGGCGTTTTTTTTTAAATTTAAAAAAAAAATGTCCCACTACAAATGTTCTTACATAAGTGATAAAATAGAAGAAACTTGTTACCATATTTTTGTAGCTTTTTTTATTCAATAATTGTTTGTATGTTTATTTATTTCTCAATTATCTTTTGTATTTTCAGTTCTCAAAACCTAAAACCGTTAACTAAAAAGTGCATAATCATCTTTAAAGAGAGAGAAATCATGTTGAAATCTGGGTGGGGGCTTACTAGATATGTAAGGTGTCACAGGAATACAATGAATTTAGCTTATAGAGATATATGTATGAGTTTTCAAGTGAAAGGAATGTTTTTGGAAGGTGACTATATTCGTGAATGATGAATTGGATGAGGAAAGAAACAGTGGCGGAGCTTCTTGAATGCGAAGAAGATAATTGAAAAAGGCAACGACGGCCATTGTTGATCTGCGCGTAGTGGTGATGGCATGGAGCAGGTGGTAAAAGAGAACGATAAAGGAGATGCGAAAAGAGCGGAGATAGGGGTCAAAAAATTACTTATAAGACGCCTTTGAAACCTATACAATAACTTAATTTTTCATAGGATAAATTACACTTTTCGTCCTTTATGTTTGTAGCTAGTTGCAATGGATGACCTTTACCTTTAATAATTACAGCTACAGTCCTTTATTTGAAAAACTCATTACATCATTCGTCCTTTAGTGTTAACTAGGTTAACATTTTGAGTTAAATCTAGTCATACGAGGGTATTATGGTCATTTCATGTTTTTATTTAAATATTATTAATACTAAAACTAAAACATAACATATATACATAATACACCTTATTTAATCTACTCAAAGATCTTGTATCTATTTCTATACATCTGAATCTCTCTTGTATCTACTCAACCACCGCCTAAGTCCACCACCGCCACCGCCTGTAACGTCACCACCACCATCATCGGAGCTACACGACCACCACTCTCTCTCTCTCTCTCTCTAAATCATAACACCACCGCCGGATCTACAAACACCACCAGCACCACCGTTGGCGTTGGGGTTCAAGGTCTCATCCACAATCGGAGCCCTAGATTTTCTGAAATTTCTCAATCGGAAATCATGGTTACCCTCTGTATACAGATCGATGCACACCCTTATTTAAAACCCAAAAAAAAACCCCAAACAACATCCCACAATCCATGGTTTCTTTCAAAGAAGAAAGCAACATGATCAAAGATCTTTCACATATGGAAAAACTTCACTCAATGAGCTCAAACTCATGGTTCAAGAAGCAATAATCAATAAAGATTCAACCTTTACACCTAATCCAGAACAACCCACTTAAGAAATCTCAATTTGGGGATACCCCTGTTCAAAGATGAAAGAACTGATGTCATCTTGCTAAAGTTCTTGCGTGTTGTGGTGGATCTGAATCGTTTCAGGGTGAAACCGGATCTAAATCCACTGGTCGGTCTGAATCCAACAAGGTGAAATTGGATCTATGAAACCCTAAATTAAGGAGATATTTGACTTACCTTTCATGAAAACTGAGATTGATTCAAAAGAATCGATTATCTGCTTCGATAATCCATGGATGCCTAATGAGAGAGAGAGAAAGAGTGTAACATATGAGAGCATTCACATCCTGTCCTCCATCTTCACCTCCAAAATTTTGGAGATATTATAGTTGTTGATTAATGGGGAACATAATCCACGATGAAGTACAGAGAGAAAGATGGAGACGCAGGTATAAATGGTAGTGGGTTTAGGGTTTCTAGATCGTCATTCATATTTGTGTGAGGGTGGTTAGTGGTGGTTGCAGATGATGGTTAGTGCTAGTTGTGTGGTGGGTTGGTGTTGGTGGGTGAAATCATCGGCTCAACAAGATCCGAAAGCAGATGATGTTGTGGCAATAGAGGTGATGATCTTAAATGCAGGTTTGGATAAACCCTAAAATGAGGTATTTGGGGGAGAAGAGTGGTATTTATATGGTGGGGTAGTTGCTATGTGAATGGACATAAATGCCCTCACGTGCTCTGCACATGATGTAACTTAACTTAATTTTCTAACCGGGTTTGGGGTAAAGGACGAAAGATGTAACATGTTTTCAAAATAAAGGACTGTGGCTGTAATTATTAAAGGTAAAGGTCATCCATTGCAACTGGCTACAAACATAAAGGACGAAAAGTGTAATTTATCCTTTTTCATAATATATGTGTAACTAAAAAAAGTGTGAGACCACTGTTAGCTTATGTCGTAGTCTTTCTTAAAAAAGGTGTGGGATCACTTGCTAGTCTAGGCAGTGGCTGCTATGATGGTGTGTGGGGAGAACATTCGCACAAGACCTGTGATTTCGAGGGCAACGAAATTTAAAAAGAAAATCCGCTATATATATGTTATTTATTTTTTTTAAATAGTACACGCATACAAATTCCAACATGTCCATTTACAAATCATTTTTTATGGTTTATAATTTAGCCCACTTGGCATTATGTTTATTGGACCCAATACTAATTTGATTTTTCTTAAATATTAATAAAACATTACTGAAGGGCACATTTTTTCGAGTTCGAACAGGGTACGTGAATTCTTAGGGACGCCTCTGAGTATAGGACACAAATAGATTTTTTTTATAAACCTTATTTCATACCAGGACCAGCTCAAAGGAAGGGCAAGGTGGTGACCGCTCAGCGCCCAATCTTCCGAGGGTCTGCAATCTTATATATATACATATACATATATATATACCTATATATATATAGGGTCGGGATTTAGAGAAAACGGTAGAAAGTGTGAGAACGCTTATGGATCGTCCGATTAAAACAATCTATGGACTAGATTGGTGCGGTGACGTTTTCGTAAATAACATCAATTTTATTACGTGGACGTGCCTCATTAAGGGTAAAAGCGTCTTTACACCTCTACACCAAAACGCCATACTGATGAATAAAACGCCATTACGGACCAAAACACATCACTGTATAAACAAAAACATCCCAGACATAAAAACACATCCCCCAGAACCCCTGAAACGCCATATTTTTTACTTTATACCATTCATCTTACAAACGCCAAAATCCCCAAAACATCAAACACAACTACTCAAAAAACTCCATATTTTCTACTATATACCATTCATCTTAGAAAACGCCAAAAACACCCAAACATCAAAGATTCCAAAAAAATCGACGGTTCTTTCAGATGCACTATTTCCTCAAGAAAACGCCACAAATGTCGAATATCGTTTCTTGTATATTCAAATATTGTTATACGCCAAAGTTTCGGATAATGCATTCTTCCCTAAGGTGCTGTGACTCAAATAACATTTTGCTGCATGAGATGGACAAATCATAAACAAAAAGATTATGGGGTCAGACTTATGTCATTTTCTGTGTTTTGTTCTTGAGGAATATTATAATGGCATGAAAAGACGAATGACACTAATGAGTTGTTTGAAGATACATATTCAAACAAAAAACTCATGTCATTTTGTCTTTCCAAACGGCCACAAAAACACAAGCATGGCTAAGCCAAACCACTAGCGAACATGATTCAAAGAAGATATACACTGATGACAGTGAAGATTTGGAAGATGAATTGTTTTTATTTTTATTTTTATAATTTTCTTTTTCTTTCGTTTGCTATGCACTTTTCAACTTAAAATAAAAGAATACATTATATTAATAAAACGCCAAACAGTCATAATGCATATGAAACGCTATAAATGGAGTAAAAACGCGAAAACTCACAAACTATAATGAAAGTAATTTGTAGAAGTATTAATTAATAAAAGCTAAAAATGAAAAAAAAAACGCCAAAAACTACTTAAACCCATTCAAAAACGCCAAACTTGGGAGATGGAAAGTCTATGACCCTAAAAACTTATAAAAAGCTGAACAAAAAAAAAACAGTCAAACTACACAGTAACTGAAAAAACGGCAACTTTATTAATATCATATATTATAAATAAAATCCCGCCTAAACTACGCGCCAAAAACATCCAATAAGAGAGACGTCTCTGCACAATCAACTGATCACAAACCCAGAAACAAAACGCCATATTTCCTAGAAACCATTCACTTTAAAAACGCAAAAAATAATAGTTAAAAAGCCACAGATGCAGAACCTCGATTCTGCTATATTGAGTATTGATCTGAATGAAGTTTCACTGAATGGATTCTTCTCTGAGTTGGGTATCTCTATAATATTTTGCTGAATGAGATGGACAAATATTCAAGATAAAGAGACTGATGACACTGATATGACATCATGTCACTTTGTTCTAGATGGATATATTGATGGCATGAAGGGATCAATTGTAACACCTCGAAAATTCACGTCCTATAATGTATTGACACGTGTCATAAGCTTGAACGTGTGAAAGTATACTATAGAGGGACTAAAGTTGACAAACATGGAATGTATGTGAATATAAGGGTTCAAAATGTCAACAAGGGATAAATATACTTTACAGTAAGCCTACATGATGCTCATACTCTTAAACGAATGAATCATGGATCATACGAAGTTAATTGTGAAAGAAAGTAAGAGATTACAAACTACAGGGGTTAAATGTGTCAACATGTTTAAGGTATACCTCTGAGTGACCTTTTAGCAAACCCGAAGCTTTGTAACGATTAAATATGCTCACTAGAATTGATGACTGTCGTCAGAGTCAATCAAAAACCAAATTAAACTACGTAGATAGCGTAAGTAGGGTATCGTATCCACGGAGAATATGTGGTTAGTGTTTAACTAGAGAATTATTATATATTAAAGGAAAGCAACTTCACCCAGAATCCCGATTGCAAGTTTAACACGAAAACATGTTTACCGATTCAAAACACCACATAGACATGGCCTCGAAATTAATGAATTTGATTAATTATTAGGGATAGTTTTTAAGATTCACCATACAACCTAATAATCCATTTATTTATATCAACTACCCACCAATTTACCAACCCGCTAACGATGCAAGTATATCGCCAATACGCTTGATAAATGACAAATAATTCAAATATAAAAAACGTTGACCAAGAATTCAACACAAGTGGTCAAGCTTTACCAGTTAAAAAGAATCCGCAAACAAAGTTTAATGAAAAACAAAGTAATCGTTCATCCGAGCAGAAGCCACAAGCAAAAAGATAAAAGGTAATGTTCTCCAAGTTTCAGATTCTAAGTTTACACAAAACTCAATTTAATCATTAGTTGGACACCACATTGACATGGTGCTGAAGAATCGGTTAACTTAAGTGGTAATCAAAAACAGGTCTTTGTCATCAGATCTTTTACAGTTCAATTACCCTATTTACTAGTGTGAGTCAACCTACTCTATGTCACCCAACCGAGCAACTTGTAAAGTAAGAACTCAAAACACATAAAAATAGTTCAAAGAAACCAACACATCAAATTGTTTAACGACGTTGTCAATGTCAAAAACAAATCCAATCATGAATAAAATTAAGAAAAGTATCAAACTCTATGAATCGTATGCTTGGAAAAAGCCACCTAATTGCTCATGCCTTAAACCGTGTACAGCCGCCCGAAGGCGGCTGCCCTTCTCCGTGCGTCTCCTGCCTTGCGATCTCCCTCTGCCTTCAGCCGTCAAACTCCCTTCCCCTCTTTTCCCTATTAATTGTCGTATGTATATATGCTTTCAAAACAGTAGGTTTTGTTCATAAAAAATCATTCTTTACGATGTGTGCATGTGTACAATTGGGCCGATCATGTGAAGCTTCAGAAGCCCAATTACAATAAAGAAATGCAGCGATGGCAATTGATGTAATTTCATGGATTACTAAAGGATTTAATGGCCATAATGCATTCTTTTTCCTCCTTTACGTATCATTGAAACAAAAGACTTCTTTTAATTAATCCATACTTCAACATCATCTTTCAATTCCAATTCTTGTTTAACACCATTTTATCTTGTTTTCCTTTGTTAAACCTCTTTTAGCACCTGTTAAACAAAGAACACAAACACAAATAAATATACAAACAAAGACGATTTAATATGTTCAACGCACTAAAAACCGGCACACATGACTATAAAATACATTTATTTCAACCCGACATTACATCCCCACACTTATCTTTTTTCGTCCCGAAAAAATTATATGCAATGGAATCACAACCAGAACATCGGCATCTAATATATTCTTTTAATTCATTAACAAATCAAATCACACGTTAACCAAGATTGCAAGTATACGATCCACTTAAACCCAACCGCTAGCTTCCAAGCCCTTATTCATGATTCATTTAAGTTCAAGTAATTTATAGTTATCTATGGATCTCACACTCAAAAGACTACAACGCCACCTAATCCCGTTTTAAGCTTATGAGATTAAAAGATTATAATCTACCGCCTTATATAAAAAACCCTTATGTTATTCCGATTAAATTTATGATGGATAGATTGATGATATTGCGAGCTTTACATGTTTTTGCTTATGATCAGTTTAGCGGACATACGCCACACGAGTCACCCTCCCCATGGTTAATGCCATAAACTTCACATATTTTTTATAACTCCACCTAGAGGGTATGTACCGCATGAGTCGCTATCCCTGCGGCAATACCATAGGCTTTGTTTTTTTTTTCTACATGTTCTCAAATGGATGAATGAAATATTTTTTTTCGGGCGTCACACTGTTTCGGATTTGTTTTCACAAAAAGAAACAGGTGTGCCAATTTAATCGGAAAAACTTATAAGCTTTTTATTTATAACGTACCTCTTATACTCTCCACAGTTTCAGTTTTGCTATAGCTCCTAAGGTGAGAACCCCACAAGACTCCTAATTTAAGGTATATTATATCATTCCTAAGGAACTTTTCAGCTGGCTGGGCCTACCCACATATCGTAAATTAGACGTGTGATCGACCGTTCATTATCTCTTATATATAGTAATCAAATGCCAACGATCCAATTATAACTATCATTTTCCATTTATTGAAAAAACTTTCTCGAGACATTTTCTATTTTTTCATTTTTTTTTTATTTTTCATTTTTTCATTTTTTTTTTTGAATTTTTGAATTTTTTTTTTTAGACACTACACTAATCTCCCCTCCCCACACTTAAAATCTACATTGTCCCCAATGTGGAAAGAAAAGCGACTAAAAAAAATAAAAATGTATGTACAAAGGACTGGAACAGACTCCCCTGGTTAAAGGATCTTCGCGAATGTTCCATGGCGACCGTATAACATTTCCTTCGCGGCCGCGTTCAGTAAAAACTCGAGTTGCTCTTTATAAATGATGTTCAGATCATCCCCGTCCAAATGGAGATTGAGTATGGACAGATCGATCAAAACCTGCAAAACTAATACACCCCGCATAATACTGAACAAAACAAAAAGAAATAAAATAAAATAGAAAGAACAATATTTTTGGTTTTTTTTTTTTACTTTTTTTTGTTTTTTTTTTAATTTTTTTTTTAGAAAACTAGAAAAACACTAAGCGCACTAATTCCCCGGCAACGGCGCCATTTTGATGACTGTCGTCAGAGTCAATCAAAAACCTAATTAAACTACGTAGATAGCGTAAGTAGGGTATCGTATCCACGGAGAATATGTGGTTAGTGTTTAACTAGAGAATTATTATATATTAAAGGAAAGCAACTTCACCCAGAATCCCGATTGCAAGTTTAACACGAAAACATGTTTACCGATTCAAAACACCACATAGACATGGCCTCGAAATTAATGAATTTGATTAATTATTAGGGATAGTTTTTAAGATTCACCATACAACCTAATAATCCATTTATTTATATCAACTACCCACCAATTTACCAACCCGCTAAAGATGCAAGTATATCGCCAATACGCTTGATAAATGACAAATAATTCAAATATAAAAAACGTTGACCAAGAATTCAACACAAGTGGTCAAGCTTTACCAGTTAAAAAGAATCCGCAAACAAAGTTTAATGAAAAACAAAGTAATCGTTCATCCGAGCAGAAGCCACAAGCAAAAAGATAAAAGGTAATGTTCTCCAAGTTTCAGATTCTAAGTTTACACAAAACTCAATTTAATCATTAGTTGGACACCACATTGACATGGTGCTGAAGAATCGGTTAACTTAAGTGGTAATCAAAAACAGGTCTTTGTCATCAGATCTTTTACAGTTCAATTACCCTATTTACTAGTGTGAGTCAACCTACTCTATGTCACCCAACCGAGCTACAAAGTTTTGTCATCAACCTAGCAAGTTGTAAAGTAAGAACTCAAAACACATAAAAATAGTTCAAAGAAACCAACACATCAAATTGTTTAACGATGTTGTCAATGTAAAAAACAAATCCAATCATGAATAAAATTAAGAAAAGTATCAAACCCTATAAATCGTATGCTTGGAGAAAGCCACCTAATTGCTCATGCCTTAAACCGTGTACAGCCGCCCTAATTCGGCTGCCCTTCTCTGTGCGTCTTGTTAGTGCATTATGTCTATTGACTTCGTCTTGTATCATGTAACGTAATAGGATAGGTTAGAATAACCAGTGCACGAGATTCGAGAAACGATTGTTATAGGTTAAGGGAGTGATTTCGCTCATATGGACATGTCCATATAAGCGAAATCAGATACAAGTGATTTCGCTCATATGTCATGTTCACATAAGCGAAATCATGCTCACTATATAAGGTGCACATGTTAGTTCATTTGACACACGACTTCAGAACTGTAACAAAGTGCTGCCGGATTTCTGTCAAGGTTGTAATAGTTGTTAAACGCAGTATAAGAGACAGATATTAGATTATCAAGTTGTGTTTGTGTCTAGTTCTCTGATTCCGCCTTTGAACTAGACTTAAAGCTCTTCTGATCGACTCAATCGGGTCAAACAACGATCCAACAAGTGGTATCAGAGCTCAGGAAGAAGAGTTTAGCTTGATTTCACTTATATTCTGACTTCTACACCTTCTTTCATCATTTCAGAGAAATTTATCGGTCAAAATTCGCTCAAAATTTCACAGATCATAGATAATTGGACATTAATAAACCCTGGAAAGTTTGACATTGAAATTCGGACTAAAAATGGACCAAATTGACTTCGGACTTGATTTCGCTCATACGAACATTCAGTGATTTCGCTTATTTGTCACTCTGATTTCGCTCATATGACCATCAGATTTCGCTCATAGGTGCAACAGAATAAGGGATTTCGCTTTTGTGTCACTCAGAATTTTGATTTCGCTTTTGTGTCAGGCTGATTTCGTTCTTGTGTTACATAACCAGTGATTCCGCTCCAAGTGCATATAGGGGTTTCGCTCTTTTGAACAATATAAGTGATTTCGCTTTTGTGAACCACATCAGTTGATATTGCTTGTGTATTGTGTCAGTCTGATCAAAGTGAACGGTCCAATGCATGTGTAGCATTTAAAAATATATCAACCAAATTAATGTTGTTGTCAGCATAGTGGGATTTAAAGGCCAAATTAAATCATTCGGTTCATATATATCCGTTGTGAAAGTCAAAAGTTGATGTCAGCCCAAGAAGTCTATTGGCCCAATCAGATTTAAAGATTACATCAGTTTGTCGGATTTATAGATTTGTTATTGGCCCGTATGTTGTGAGTCTTTTGAATCGGCCCAATCAAAGTTCTTTTAAGTGCTGAATTGTTGTCGGCCCATGTTTCATTATTATCAACGCCCCAATCATCACTAGTTGGTTATCATTTTACTTTTCAAACTACAAGTTATCAGCTCATTCAATCAGTTTGCACGATTTGGATTTTAGTCAGTCCTCGAATCTTCGACACGAGTCCTAGATCAATTTCGTCCTCACACTTTTACGTATACAGTTTGTTTAAACTGATTGTTTGTTTGTTTGTTTTCTTGTTTCTGTCAAGGTTTACATCATGGCTGAGGAACTCTACAACACGTTTTTCAACGCATTCACATCCGAATCGTCCGAGGTTGCAAATGTTACACCAAAAACCATCACTAAGGTGCTAAATGAGAACATCAAGCACGATAACTTTTACGAAACTCACTCAAAGCCACCAACTCTGGAAAGCATTGAAGATTATACCTGGTGGAAAGAACGTTTCATCAATTGGGCAAAAACGTATGCTCATGAAAGCTGGTTCTGCTTGGAGTATGGATATGAAAAACCAAAAGATGATAAAGGCGAAGATCTTGTATTCAAGAAGTTTTCCAGAGAAGATAAAGCTGAATACGGAGCTGAACAGAGAATGATAGCATTGATCCAGTCAGCAATCAGAAATGATATTTTTGCATTACTAAAACATGATGGGTCATCTAAATCTGTTTGGGAAGCTTTACGAATTAAAGCTGAGGGGGGTAAACAGATTAAAATGAACAAAATCGCTTTATTAAAGAAAGAATTTGATCTGTTTGATAATATTAAAGGAGAGACAGTGAGACAAATGATTGAGAGATTCTGTCATCTTAAAATTGAATTGGAGAGATTAGAGATAAATAAAACAAGAGAGGAACTTATAGATAAAGTGATTGAAGCGTTACCACGAGCTGATCAGTGGCAAACGTTTGTTTTTATTTTGAAAAAAAATGCTTTGTATGATACAATTACTCTTGATGCTTTGTTTTAAAAGATTGAAAGTCATGATCTGGAGCTACAAAAGCAAAACAAGATGACTGATTCTTCACATCAACAAAACGTTGGCTTGTACTACAAAGGCAGTGTGCCTTCTGATAAAGGCGTTGGTTCACCAAAAACAGCATTTAGTGGTGAAAAAATGAAAGAACCACCAACAACGTCAACTAGTCATCACTCTGGATATCATTCATCTTCAAAGACAAATTCTGATGAATCTGAAGATATTCTGTGCAACATTGCTCTTAAACTGAAGAATTCTCCTGCAATGAGCATAAATGCAGCTAAGCAGCAAATGAGTTTCCTTGCATCTGTTCTGGAGTCATATGAAGGTCTTGTAGCTGGCAAAATTGGAAATTCTGAATTGACCAAAGAAGACTACGACCAGATTGATCCGGAAGAGATGGAGCTCATTGACATCCGTTGGTGTTTAGCTAGTTGTATTCGCAGAGCTCAGAGGTACATGGAGATTACCGGGAAACAATCGCTTGGAGGTGCTTCAACAAAGCTTGGATTCGATAAATCCAAAGTGACCTGCTTCAGATGCAGGCAAAAGGGTCATTTCAAAAGAGAATGCTGAAACTCTGAAGTTGCTGAAGGAAATGAACGTCCTTTCAACGATGATTATTATCGAAAGGCGATCTACCATCGAAGCAGAGAAGAGCCAAAGTTGATTGAAGATAAACCAAAAGAAAAGTCAAGAGCATATGCAGTAATCTATCCTGATGAAGGATTTGACTGGAGTACAGTTTGTCCAGAAGAAGATCGTTTAGAGAATGTTCGTAAAACAGCTCATGGGAGAGCTATGATAGAAGAAAGAAAGTTTGTTTTTGTTGCTAAGATTCAAGATGAAAACAAAGACAAAGACACTGCTGAAATCCGTGAAGAAAAAGTTGAGATCAAAGAGAAAACTCGAGAAGAGATCTTGAGTGAGAAGACCTACAGAGAAAGAAACGTGGTCTACAACAGAATGGATGACATGCAGGAGGAGTATGAGATGGCTGTCGGTAGCAAAAGATGGGATAAAAAGAGAGAATGCTATTATAACAGAGAAGGAGAACCGGTTGTTCCCAAGAAAGACATAATCTTCGATGATGTTCTTCTCAAAGTCCCGTTGAGAGCTGAATACTATAGAAATGTATTGAAAGATGACATATACGCTAAGAGATTTGAAAAGGAGATCAGATATGCTATGTTATCATGTCTGAGAAAAAGGGATGAGGAGAGAATGAAGACGAATGTTGAAGAAATGGTAAACAATCTGAAGAAAGCTGCTGAAGAGGTTAAAGCAGAAACTGTTGAAGTTGAAGCTGTGAAGGAAATCAAAAGTGAAGAAGTTGTTGTGAATGAAGAGGTTGAGAAAGCTGTTATTGAAGAACAGCAGATTGAAGAAGAGGTGAATAAAGAAGAAAAAGAAGAAAAGAATGAGAATGAGGAAGCTGATAATGTTGGTGATGAAGTCGACATTGAAGAAAAGCGAGTTGATGCTGAGTTGAAGCAGACAAAAGTTGCTGAAAACACCGAAGTGCCAATCACTGAGGTAAATTCTGATTCTGAAAACTTGAAACTGATTGATCAGTGCAAGAAATGCATGGAACGTTGCAGAGCTTGTACTGAAAAAGATGAGCAATTTAGAACAAGAGATCTTGAGTTCACAAAAATTGAAAAGATTTTCAAAGAAAAATGCAAAGAAATGCTAGAAAAAGAAAAAGTTTTTATAGAAAATGATGAAAAACTTCTAGAAAAATGTAACAAATTAGAAAAGGAAAATGAAGTTTTGAAAGAGAATGTTTTGAAAATAACAAATGAATGTGAACAAAAAGAAATTGCTTGTCAAGAAATGAAAAAGGAATATGACTCAATGAAATTATCATATCACGTTACAAAAGAGTCATATGAGAAAGTGAAAGATGAAATGAAATATGCTCAAACAAGAATGAATAACCTTTCTGAAACAACTAAAGAGCCTAAACGAATGTATGCTATAAAACAAGATGTTGTTAATTCCTATATTGAGGATGTTGCTAAGTTAAAGCGACAGATTGCTGATTTAGAACAGGATAACAACAAGTTAAAAAGTTACCACGTGTCGTCATATGTGCTTGAAAGAATTTTCAATATAAAACCGGGTGATGGTGAGTATGAACAGAATAAGAAAGGCATTGGCTCAGAGTTTCATCAAGTTCCACCACCGGAAAAATTTGCATTTTGTGATGAGGAAAAGGTCGAAAAAGCTTTCAACATGGTAGACCAATTGCCAGACAACATTGACATAACCTATTCCAAATCTGATGATTCTCATGATTCAGAGGTGGTAGGTAAAGTCATTGAAAGTGTGTTGAAAGAAGAGTCAGTTGATACATGTAAATCTGAATCACAGGATGAAGATGAAGGAAATCTTCATGATGGTTATCTGAAAAACACAAAATCCGAGGAAAGTTTGAATGAGGATTCAAAAGGATTGGTTTATACCAAGATTGGATCGGAAAAATTGTTCTTAGATGTTGTTTTCCCGATTCAGAATGTGATTTCAGAAAAGGTTGATAAAGTTTTCAAAATGGTTGAGATTGAAAAGTCTGAGATTTCAAAGTTTGTTGGTAAGAGTCATAGAGGTTCGTATAACAAACCTGGTTTTAAAAAGAAGAACATGAAGGCTAGGTTGGGTTATAAGAAGAAACAGAATCGAAACAAAAATGAAATGCCAAATTATCAGGCAAAATTGAGTTTTGTTCAAGGAGACAATTTAGAAAAAGAAAAAGAACTTAAAATGAGACAGTCTAATGATGAGTTCTTTGCTAAAAAGCAAAAGCAACAACCACAGGTCAAAGATGTTTCCATGAGAACATGTTTCAAATGTGATAAAAAAGGACATCTTGCACGCAAGTGTCCTAATCTAAAACCTGTGGATGTTGACAAAAAGAAGATTGATGCTGAGAAACAAAAATCTGAGAATGTGAGACAAAGGTCAACCAGATTTGACTCAAAACAAGCTTGGAGGTACAACACAAACAAGTTTGCTTCGAATCAAAACTGGAAATCAGACCCGAACAGGTTTGATTCTAGACAAACTTGGAATTCTCACACAACCAGATTCAGAACAACTCAAAGTTGGAAAACAACAGTTGATATGTCAAAACCTCAAGAGTTTTGGAAACCAAAAGTTGTTGATCAAAAACAACATGTTAAAAAAGATTCACATTTTTACAAAAGAGGTACTCCGAAGGGTCAAACATGGAGTGTTAAGAAACATGTTGAATTGGTAAAAGATGAGAAAGTTGAAGTTAAAATTGAGAAAATTTTTGAGAAAAATGACAAAGAATTTCCAGCATTGAATGAAAATTATTGTGTTGAAATGCCTAAGGTTCAACAGACCTGGGCTAAATTGTTCAAGTAATTGAGTAGTTTGTTTGTGCAGGTGCTCATGAAATTCAAAGATTGTGAGAATGGAGGTTGGAGCAGCCTAGCACAACGAGGAGAAGAGGCTGCTGGATCCTGTGTTGGTTGAAACAGGAAGTTTGTTTGTTTTTCTGTAAATAAATAAACAATATTTTCAAAAACCTAAAAAAAAAATATTTGTTGCTTGAATACGCCGAAACCCTCACGGCTGAACAAACATGATTACTTTCACAAGATTGAAAAATGGTTTTCAAACTGTCGAAAATCAATGGGTTGTAAATCATGGGGGTACTTTATATTAGTTTTTCTGCAAAACAGAGCATAGTTAGCAGAAAATGGATGGCGAGACAAAGCTATCAGTGTTGGTTGTCAAATTTTCTTTATATGATTTTTGCATTTTAGGGGGAGTAATGTTGTTAGAAAATACAAAAACATTTGAAAATTTGAAAATTTGAAAAAGTCAAAAACATGATAAAATTCAAAAATTGAGTTTTTGCGTAAAAAAGAGGAAATGATAGTACATCAGTAGACAGATACATTATGCTAAAGAAATGGAAAGTTTAAATGTGTTAAATGATCTCACCGTGGATGTGTCGGTAGATTTTCATACATTTAGTAAACTTTTTCGGGATATAAACCTAAATTCAAAGTTGCTTATTTCGTGGGGAACACTACTTGGATATATAGGTAACCCCTGAAATCTCGTTTGAAAGGTCCCTCTTTCTGAGATAGTAGGTCTTTATGGTTAGTGATATTTGGGGTATTATCCCGGGACTTCTGATTTTGCGGAAGCAATGGCCTAGTCCCCGGAGAATACTTTCTGCATTGCTTGAAACATAGCACAGCCCTCAGCTAAAAAATGATGAAACATTGAAAAAATGCTAATCATGGCTGTTGTAAAAAAAAGATCCTCTAAAGGGGACACACCCAAAGTCGAACCGTCATCTCTCTGCTGAACGGAAGTTCTGACCTGAGCTCTCACGGTCTCGTACTATAATTTATTCCCCTTACAGATATCATCTAGGTATACTCACCTGTAAGACTGAATATTGGGATCTGGATACGGGAGTATATTCAAGAGGTAGGACACATGAATTAGTTTAAGTTCTTAAAACACCTAAATCGTATCCTGAATCAGTTGAATTTTGTATGAAAATTTAAGTGGATCAGTATATCGACAATCTAAGTGAATTGTTTAATTCTTAATGTGTAACTAAGCTCAACGGTACTTGTGACTTGTCAAAAACTGATATGATCCTCTGACGCATACTCAAACAAAAATACTGCCTGTAAATATGTTTGTACATGTTTCTTTACTGCTTTATATTTTCAGAAAAATACAAAAAGATTTTGATTTCACTTTATTTTCGACAACCGATATCTGAAATGCTGAGTTTCAAAATCTAAGTAAGCTGATTGTGTTTCTGAAAATAAAACATGTTCATTAATTTGAAACTTGAGTTAAAATCAAAAATTTCAAAAACAGTTTGTGATATCTCCAAGGTCATTAATTTGGACTTGGATGATTAACTGTGAGGGAGTTGGAGTCTTTAATGCTGCTAGATCAATGAGGTTTGTTGATAGGGGGAGTGGATTAGAGAAGATTGATTGATAATATGAAAACATTGTATTTATGAATGTTTGAGTGGTTGCAGATAGTCCAGACTACGATCCCGAGAGCTGAGTCTAAGGGGGAGTCTGAAGACAAGCTGAAAGTTAGGAGGAGCTTGTAGCTGGAAAGCTAGGTGTCGATCCCAAAGCACGGAAGCTTGATGAAAGGGGGAGCCTGAAGCTAATAGGAGAAGAGAAAGATTGTTGGATGCTTACATTGTTACAACTTGAAAGAAAAGACAGAATGATCAAGACTGAAGATGTGTCATATTGAAGATTAGTCACTAAAGACTTCGTCAATATCCGAGGGGGAGTCTGTTAGTGCATTACGTCTATTGACTTCGTCTTGTATCATGTAACGTAATTGGATAGGTTAGAATAACCAGTGCACGAGATTCGAGAAACGATTGTTATAGGTTAAGGGAGTGATTTCGCTCATATGGACATGTCCATATAAGCGAAATCAGATACAAGTGATTTCGCTCATATGTCATGTTCACATAAGCGAAATCATGCTCACTATATAAGGTGCACATGTTAGTTCATTTGACACACGACTTCAGAACTGTAACAAAGTGCTGCCGGATTTCTGTCTAGGTTGTAATAGTTGTTAAACGCAATATAAGAGACATATATTAGATTATCAAGCTCTGTTTGTGTCTAGTTCTCTGATTCCGCCTTTGAACTAGACTTAAAGCTCTTCTGATCGACTCAATCGGGTCAAACAACGACCCAACACGTCTCCTGCCTTGCGATCTCCCTCTGCCTTCAGCCGTCAAACTCCCTTCCCCTCTTTTCCCTATTAATTGTCGTATGTATATATGCTTTCAAAACAGTAGGTTTTGTTAATAAAAAATCATTCTTTACGATGTGTGCATGTGTACAATTGGGCCGGTCGTGTGAAGCTTCAGAAGCCCAATTACAATAAAGAAATCCAGCGATGGCAATTGATGTAATTTCATGGATTACTAAAGGATTTAATGGCCATAATGCATTCTTTTTCCTCTTTTACGTATCATTGAAACAAAAGACTTCTTTTAATTAATGCATACTTCAACATCATCTTTCAATTCCAATTCTTGTTCAACACCATTTTATCTTGTTTTCCTTTGTTAAACCTCTTTTAGCACCTGTTAAACAAAGAACACAAACACAAATAAATATACAAACAAAGACGATTTAATATGTTCAACGCACTAAAAACCGGCACACATGACTATAAAATACATTTATTTCAACCCGACATCAAGAATAGATGATAAAAATTTCACCAAGTTTCGTTATCGTATGAGAAAGTTATGATGAAATTCATATACGAGGGGTTAAAGCGTCAACGTTGAAAATTATGACCCTTCGGGCAAACATAATGTGACCAAGGACTCAACAAAGTGGGTATAAGACTTGAAGCCCTTATAAGTCAATTAGAGGGGCTCAAAATGCAAGATATAAAGATGGGAGGACCTTTCGAAGGACCAAGAGCCAAGGTTGCAAACTGAAAAAGGTTTTGAACCTGAAAACATGCCTTAGGCGGGCCGCGTAAGACATGTTAAGATCTTACGCGGGCCGCGTCAGATCTCCAGATGCAGAAAAATGTGAAAGTTTGTTGTTCAGCCTTGGAACCGACTTAAGAAGATATTTTCTCATCCATGGGCGACCCCTAACAGTTCCTAGGCCTTAGGGGCACTTGTAAATGATCTGGGAACAATGCTAGACTTAGTTGTCATGATCACAAGCCCTCAAGAACACTATAAAAGGCCCTTCATGTTGCAACATTTTGATCACACCTTCCATCTGGTTTTGTGGAGCTTCCTGGAGCATAAGAGCAGACCCAAGTCATCCCTAATCGTGCATTAGACTTTGGTAAGTACCCTTGACCTTCCTTGATTAAGTTTTGCCTAGTTATTAGATTAAAAGTCAAACTGTCGTAATTACCGTTTGACTTTGCGATTAATCATTAATGGTCCAGTGATTAGTCGAATTGAAAGTAGTTATAAGTTGGTAATTATGTGGGCAATAAACCCTTAAAAGGGCACCCTCTGATTCCCACTCTAACTAGATCAAATGTCGGGTCAAAGTTGATTAGAAAAAGTCAACAGAATGCTAATCTTCGAATTAACGCATAATTAACAATGTAGAAGGCATGTAAACTATTTTATCACTCATATAACTTGGTAATAAGTTTAATAACTGGTCTAAGCTTGTTTGATCCGACAATTTCCTGTTTAGACACGGTTCAGAACCGAAAGTCGCAAAACTTTAACTTTTGCTTTGACTTCAGTTCTGACCCGTTTTAGTATGATTTAGAAATGCCTTAGAGCTTCCTTAGGACCAGGTTACATGTTGGTATAAACCTCTGTGGTAATTAGAAAGGACAATAATTTTTGTTACTGAATTATAAACTTGTCCCTAAATTTTCACATCAGTTGGAGGTCTAGATTAGGAGTTATGCTCATTAGCGTAATTAGAACGCCTTTTTGTAATTAAACGGCGTCATTAGCATAAAGCCTGTCTAAACCCAATTTTTTTACACCAAACCTTTTACCCACTGATGTAATATAATATTTTGGGATTTTTAAAGATTTTTAATTATTTTTAACCTGCTCATAACCTAAGGTTATTGCGTTGATTCGGTAAATACCGATTATACCCCTTTTGTGCATAAAACGAGTTCTACATAATATTTTGACACCAATCCAATTGCTACTGATTTTATATAATAAATAAAGTATTTTGAACTTTATAACCTGATCAGAAAACTCAGATTTCCTGTATAACCCGGAATCGCTTAAAATGGCTTTTTAAGCGTATTAAACGCATTGTTTGGATTTAAAACCATTTTGTCATAAAAGACTTATTACCAACTGATATGAACTGTTAAAATAAGTGATTTTTCTGATGTATTCAGACCCGAATCTCAGAAACATAAATAATCTCTTTTATAATCTTTAAAATGACCAAAATACCCCTACGGGACTTAAATTGAGATTAAACTCGTTTTGGGCATAATGGAAGGTATCCTACTGATATCACAACGTATTTAAGGCATATTAACTTAGGAAACCTGTATATGACTCTTTTGGTTACTCGTTACGCACTTGTCGCGTTCGGATCGACTTATGTAACTAGTTTACATATATTAGCCGAAACGGGTCAAACCATATCGTTTTTATCTCAAATGCTGAGTGTGTTTAAATTAACCATATTAAACAAGCATACAAGCTTGTCGGGTCAAAACCATATTCTAAACCGGTCTTCGCTTTATCATGCGTTTGAACCGTGTCTTCCTTTTGAAAACTAACCGGTCTAAGTCTAAGCTTAATTAAAGACCCGTTAGGATTTTAATAGGATATTAAAAACCTTCGTTCCAGATTAGGAGCCCAGTAAAAGCTACGTGCACTTGCTGTATTGGACTTATACTTTGCTCAGGTAAATACTCTTAACTTATTTTCCCTATACGGGCTTGGGATACGGTACTATAAAAGTACCGCTTGGTCGGGTGTGTGTAGTCATTTAAATCGGATTGTGATTAATGTATTTCCATGACCCGTTTAATATGTATTATTTGGTGTATGGCTTTTGGGGGTTAAATGACCATGTCCCGAATATCCTTGGCATCATTCAAAGAAATGGCCACGACCTAAGCACGGGGTGTAGGCGTACACCTGACAGATGCATTATGTAAAAACTGGTAACCCAATTAAAGGAATCAACCTTGTGGGTATTATACCTATGGCGTGTCAGTTAATCTAGACCGGCCCTACAAACCGGCCCTAATGGACGACAAATAAGTAAAACTGTATACATGATTATTTAATAATTGTCACAAGTTATAAAAGATATTTTTGCCAAAGTGCATTCAAATCAATTTTCAAACTCTTTTCAAAATGAGTCAGTTAATTGTATTTACCAGTGTAAACTGACGTATTTTCCAAAAAGACTAAGTGCATGTACTAGACGAAATAGGCTGGCTACTCCAGGCATCATTACTCAAGTCTCGCAAGCTCTAGATGTCAAAGTCTGTTGAACAGTTTTCCTTTTTATTTTGATCCGCCTGTGGATCCTTTACTTTCCGTTGTAATACTGGATATTACTTTATATTCGGATTGTAATATATATTTATCTTTTGCTTTCGCTGTGCATTTATATATTGTGTTGTTTGACTATGATTTTACCAACCACGTCACGATACTCCCCCACCGGGCCCACCGGTCATACGTGGAAATATCGGGGTGTGACAGGTTGGTATCAGAGCCAACACTGAGTGAATTAAACGCTAGCCTTTTGTGTTTAATCTCAGTTACACAGTTGCACATTCCTGAGTCTAGACAAGAACATAGGACAAATCCTAATTTGTTTTATTTTGACATTATTTAGTTCCTTTGTTATTTTTCGGATTAGCCCTTGCATGGGCAAGTCCTTTTCTGTAGAAGTCCCGTTTAGGGCAACCATATACTTGTTTAAATTTTAATGGAACGATTATATTTAAAATATCATTCCTATATTATAAGATCTACCATTATAATAAAATGGCAATATCTAAAAAGGACAAGACCTAGCCATATGTCACCTTAAGACAGGGCCAAGATGGTAGTTCCACAATTAGATTCAGATCCTAGTTAACATTTCAATTTAGGATTGTTCTGCGTTAAATATTAAAAAGAGTCTAAAGAGTAAAACCTAGCCTAAATGTCATTGCAGACATGGCCAAGATGGTAAAACTTATTCAAAAGATTCAAATCCTTGTTAAACATCTGAAAGTATATTAACATGCTTGACAAAATGTGATATGATAAAATCACCTAAGTCATTCTTAAATGAGTTATTCTAAATTCCCTTATTTATATAATCATCCCTTAAGGATGAAGTGCCCACGGGCTATAATTAACGTCCTCTGGACTAAAGACAGTGGTAGCCTACAACTCCCTGTCAAGAAAAGGTAAGGAACTTTGATTCAAACCTTGATGCCTCGATTCTATAAAATCAAGGCCTATATATTAAACATGTCTACGTGACTAGGCCTCTTGTGCTATTATCAACTTATAATTTAGGATTATGATAAAGATCC
The DNA here is from genome assembly GCA_030545235.1 of Helianthus tuberosus. Taxonomy (NCBI): domain Eukaryota; kingdom Viridiplantae; phylum Streptophyta; class Magnoliopsida; order Asterales; family Asteraceae; genus Helianthus; species Helianthus tuberosus. Next base: position 13,679,166 of record CM060354.1, on the reverse strand, counting down.
TGAACAGTTATATATTTAGCAAATTAACTAAAATGTGTATTAAAAACATGGTTAATAAATCGTTTAAAACGATGAAACTGTATAAGCTTCCGTATAAACCTTGTCCTTGTTTGATTTTATGTAGCAATTAAAACTACATGGCTAGGTCAGAGGAAGAGAGCAGTCATCCTCTGGAAAACCGCGATGATGATAGGATTAATATAACCAGAGGAGAGCTTCGTACACTGATTGATACAGCTGTATCTAAAGCTGTAGAGGAGCAATTCAGGGAGTATAGTGGAACTAATAGTAAAGCCTCATCTGTACCCCACTCTAAGTCTGTCCCTAAGACTCATTCTGAGGCTCACAGCAAGCCACCCTCCAAGAAAGAGGAACCAAAGAAAGATGACGACCGACATTCATCTAATCAAAACAGTGTTCCATCCAAGAGGATAGTGTTCGATAATGAACCGCGTACCAAGTCCTGTACCTATAAATACTTTGTTTCCTGCAAACCCTGGGATTGCACTGGGGAGAAAGGGGCAATTGATTGTATGATCTGGTTGGATGAAATGGACACAGTTGTCGATATCAGCGGTTGTGCTGAAAGGGATGTAGTGAAGTATGTATCCCAATCGTTCAAGGGAGAGGCACTAGCATGGTGGAAGTCTCTCATTCAAGCTGCTGGGAAGATTCCACTCTACAACTTGTCATGGGAGCAGTTTGTTGCTCTCATTATGGAGAACTACTGCCCTCAACACGAGGTCGAGATGATCGAGTCAGATTTCTTATCGTTGGTTATGACAAACTTAGATTGTCAAGCTTACCTCACCAGTTTCAATACAATGTCCAGACTGGTTCCTTACCTAGTAACACCAGAACCCAAGCGAATTGCTCGCTTCATTGGGGGTTTAGCCTCAGAAATCAAAGCCAGTGTTAAGGCTTCAAGACCTGCCACTTTTAGGTCAGCAGCTGATCTCTCTCTGTCCCTTACTTTAGATGCGGTCAGGTTAAGGTCGCTAAAGAATTCTGAAGAAAGTAAGAGGAAGCGTGAGGATGATAACTCACGAGGGCCAGAGAAGAAGCACAAGGGAAACACTGATTCTAGGAAGTTTGGGTCTGGAAGGAATAGTCAGCGAACAGAGGAAAAGCCAAAGTGCACGACTTGCCATAAAAGCCACTTTGGAAAGTGCAGAATTGAGTCCAATTCTAAGTCAGGATCACCAGCATGTGGGATATGCAAGTCTAAGGAGCACAAGACTGTTGATTGCAAGAAGATTAAAGATGCCACATGCTACAACTGCAATGAGAAAGGGCACAATAAAACCAACTACCCTAAATACGCCAAGAAGCCCGAAGAGGTCAAGAAGACCAATGCAAGGGTCTTCAGGATGGATGCAAAGGAAGCCGTCCAGGACAACAATGTGATCACAGGTACCTTCCTCATAAATGATGTATATGCAAGAGTACTTTTTGATTCAGGCGCTGATAAGTCGTTCGTAGATAATAAGTTTTGTGAATTGTTGAAATTGCCTGTTAAAACCCTAAGTGTGAAGTATGAGGTCGAATTAGCAGATGGCACCTTAGAAACAGCCTCAACCATATTAGATGGATATTTCATATCCATTAAGAACCACTCATTTCCATTGTCTTTACTTCCTTTGAAGTTAGCCGGTTTCGACATAGTTTTGGGTATGGATTGGTTATCTCGTAACCAGGCCCAGATTGTGTGCAATAAGAAGCGAGTGGTGATCAAGACTCCGTTTGGTGAATCACTTACCTTTCAGGGAGATACCCAGTATGGGCTGCCTGAGCAAGTAACTATGCTCAAGGCCTCTAAGTGTTTAATGAAGGGTTGTGTCATTTACATGGCACAAGTGACTATTGATGAGCCGAAGCCCAAGATTGAGGATATCCCCGTCATTTCTGAATACCCTGAAGTTTTTCCTGAAGATCTATCTGGGTTACCACCGGGTAGGCAAGTAGAATGCAGAATTGACATCATCCCCGGAGCAGCACCTGTTGCTAGAGCACCTTATAGATTGGCACCAACAGAGATGAAGGAATTGAGGACGCAGTTAGATGATCTGCTAGCCAAAGGTTTCATTAGACCTAGTTCGTCTCCTTGGGGAGCGCCAATCTTGTTTGTCAAGAAGAAGGATGGATCGATGCGTCTGTGTATCGATTACCGTGAGCTTAATAAGGTCACTATCAAGAATAGGTATCCTTTGCCCAGTATCGACGATCTGTTCCTAGTGATGCCTTTTGGGCTCACTAATGCACCTGCCGCATTCATGGATCTCATGAATCGCGTCTTCGAGCCCTACTTAGACAAATTTATCATCGTCTTCATTGACGACATCCTCATCTACTCGAAGAGCCAAGCTGACCATGAGAAACACCTTCGTTGTATTCTTAAACTTCTACATCATGAGAAACTCTACGCCAAATTTTCGAAGTGTGAATTTTGGCTTCGAGAAGTCCAATTCCTTGGACATGTTGTTAGTGAGCGTGGAATCCAAGTGGATCCCGCTAAGGTGGAAGCTGTTATGAATTGGCAAGAGCCGAAGACGCCCACAGAAATACGCAGTTTCTTGGGACTGGCAGGATATTATAGGCGTTTCATTAAAAAAAATTTAAGGATTGCTGCACCCCTAACTTCCTTGACTAGGAAGAAAATAAAGTTCGATTGGGGTCCTAAGCAGCAAGAATCCTTTGATATCCTTAAGCAGAAGCTAAGCAATGCACCTGTGTTGACATTGCCTGATGGAGTAGAAGAGTTTGTGGTATATTGTGATGCATCACATACCGGGATGGGGTGTGTGCTTATGCAGAAAGGCAAAGTTATTGCATATGCTTCACATCAGTTAAAGGTGCATGAAAAGAATTACACCACCCACGACTTGGAGTTGGGTGCCGTTGTATTTGCACTAAAACTATGGAGGCATTATTTATACGGAATCAAGTGTGTGATCTATTCTGATCACAAGAGCCTTCAACATATGTTTAATCAGAAGGATTTAAACATGAGGCAACGACGATGGATGGAGACGTTGAATGATTATGATTGTGAAATCCGATACCATCCAGGCAAGGCAAATGTGGTTGCTGATGCCTTAAGTTGAAAAGAAAGAGTGAATCCAATAAGAATCAATGCCAAGAGCATTGAGATAAAGAACAGTTTGAATGAAAGGTTGTTAACTGCACAGAAGGAAGCTGTGTTGGAAGCTAACTATCCTAATGAAAAGCTAGGAGTAACTGAAGAACAGTTATCCTATGGCAAGGACGGAATTCTAAGGTTAAATGGACGAATATGGGTTCCAATTTATGGAGGACTTCAAGATGTTATCCTCCAGGAAGCCCATAGTTCTAAATACTCCGTTCATCCTGGAGCTGATAAGATGTACCAGGATCTAAAGGCAAATTTTTGGTGGATAGGCTTGAAGAAGTCTATAGCTACCTATGTAGCTAAATGTTTGACGTGTGCGCAAGTCAAAACTGAACATCAAAAGCCGTCAGGTTTGCTACAACAACCTGAACTTCCCACTTGGAAGTGAGAAATGGTGACAATGGATTTTATCACCAAGTTACCTAAGACAAGGAAAGGAAATGATACGATATGGGTAATAGTAGATAGACTGACTAAGTCAGCACATTTCCTACCCATTAAGGAGACCTATAGCTCCGACATGTTAGCCCAATTGTACTTGGATAAGATTGTATCTCTACATGGCGTACCTGTGTCTATTATCTCTGATAGAGATACTAGATACACGTCACATTTTTGGAAAAGTTTCCAACAATCTTTGGGCACGCGTTTAAATTTCAGTACGTCTTACCATCCTCAGACAGACGGCCAGAGTGAGCGTACTATCCAAACTTTGGAAGACATGCTTCGTGCATGTGTGATTGACTTAGGTGGTAGTTGGGATAACCACCTGCCATTAATCGAGTTCTCATATAACAATAGCTACCATACGAGCATTAAAGCTGCCCCCTTCGAGGCCTTATACGGTAGAAAGTGCAGAACGCCCGTTTGTTGGGCGGAAGTTGGAGATGTCCAACTGACAGGACCAGAAATAGTCTTTGAAACGACGGACAAGATTGTCCAGATTCGTGACCGCCTGAAAGCTGCCAGGGATAGGCAGAAAAGCTACGCAGATTTAGGGCGTAAACCTCTGAAATTTGAGGTTGGTGATAAAGTACTACTTAAGGTATCACCCTGGAAGGGAGTGATGCGATTTAGTAAGAAAGGTAAGTTAAGCCTGAGATACATAGGACCATTCGAGGTCATCGAACGTGTCGGATCAGTTGCTTATAAGTTAAACTTACCTGAAGAACTCAGTGGTATTCATAACGTATTCCACATCTGCAATCTGAAGAACTGTTTCGCTGATGAATCACTAGTCATACCACATACAGATGTGCACATAGAAGAGAGCTTGAAGTTTGTTGAAAAACCGGTATCGATCGAGGATCGACAGTTTAAGAAGCTTCGAAGGAAGCATGTACCTATAGTAAAGGTTAAATGGGATGCCCGTAGAGGTCCCGAGTACACGTGGGAGGTAGAGTCCACAATGAAAGAAAAGTACCCTCATTTGTTTCAGTAAATTTCGAGGTCGAGATTTATTTTAAGGGGGTGAGGATGTAACACCTCGAAAAATCACGTCCTATAATGTATTGACACGTGTCATAAGCTTGAACGTGTGAAAGTATACTCTAGAGGGACTAAAGTTAACAAACATGGAATGTATGTGAATATAAGAGTTCAAAATGTCAACAAGGGATAAATATACTTTACAGTAACCCTACATGATGCTCATACTCTTAAACGAATGAATCATGGATCATACGAAGCTAATTGTGAAAGAAAGTGAGAGATTACAAACTACAGGGGTTAAATGTGTCAACATGTTTAAGGTATACCTCTGAGTGACCTTTTAGCAAACCCGAAGCTTTGTAACGATTAAATATGCTCACTATAATACATGATAAAAATTTCACCTAGTTTCGTTATCGTATGAGAAAGTTATGATAAAATTCGTATATGAGGGGTTAAAGCGTCAACGTTGAAAATTATGAGCCTTCGGGTAAACATAATGTGACCAAGGACTCAACAAAGTGGGTATAAGACTTGAAGCCCTTATAAGTCAATTAGAGGGGCTCAAAATGCAAGATATAAAGATGGGATGACCTTTCGAAGGACCAAGAGCCAAGGGTGCAAACTGAAAAAGGTTTTGAACCTGAAAACATGCCTTAGGCGGGCCCCGTAAGACATGTTAAGATCTTACGCGGGCCGCGTCAGACCCCCAGATGCAGAAAAACGAGAAAGTTGGTTGTTCAGCCTTGGAACCGACTTAAGAAGATATTTTCTCATCCATGGGCGACCCCTAACAGTTCCTAGGCCTTAGGGGCACTTGTAAATGATCTAGGAACAATGCTAGACTTAGTTGTCATGATCACAAGCCCTCAAGAACACTATAAAAGGCCCTTCATGTTGCAACATTTTGATCACACCTTCCATCTACTTTTGTGGAGCTTCCTGGAGCATAAGAGCAGACCCAAGTCATCCCTAATCGTGCATTAGACTTTGGTAAGTACCCTTGACCTTCCTTGATTAAGTTTTGCCTAGTTATTAGCTTAAAAGTCAAATTGTCGTAATTACCGTTTGACTTTGCGATTAATCATTAATGGTCTAGTGATTAGTCGAATTGAAAGTAGTTATAAGTTGGTAATTATGTGGGCAATAAACCCTTAAAAGGGCACGATCTGATTCCCACTCTAACTAGATCAAATGTCGGGTCAAAGTTGATTAGAAAAAGTTAACAGAATGCTAATCTTCGAATTAACGCATAAGTAACAATGTAGAAGGCATGTAAACTATTTTATCACTCATATAACTTGGTAATAAGTTTAATAACTAGTCTAAGCTTGTTTGATCCGACAATTTCCTGTTTAGACCCGGTTCGGAACCGAAAGTCGCAAAACTTTGACTTTTACTTTGACTTCAGTTCTGACCCGTTTTAGATTGATTTAGAAATGCCTTAGAGCTTCCTTAGGACCAGGTTACATGTTGGTATAAATCTCTGTGGTTGGTTCATTGATTACCCGATTCGTTTACACGTTTCCGTTAAATGCCTAAAGTTGAACCTAATGCCCTATTGACCATAAAACGAGAATTTACGAAATATGAAAGGACAATAATTTTTGTTACTGAATTATAAACTTGTCCCTAAATTTTCACATCAGTTGGAGGTCTAGATTAGGAGTTATGCTCATTAGCGTAATTAGAACGCCTTTTTGTAATTAAACGGCGTCATTAGCATAAAGCCTATCTAAACCCAATTTTTTTACACCAAACCTTTTACCCATTGATGTAATATAATATTTTGGGATTTTTAAAGATTTTTAATTATTTTTAACCTGCTCATAACCTAAGGTTATGGCGTTGATTCGGTAAATACCGATTATACCCCTTTTGTGCATAAAATGAGTTCTACATAATATTTTGACACCAATCCAATTGCTACTGATTTTATATAATAAATAAAGTATTTTGAACTTTATAACCTGATCAGAAAACTCAGATTTCCTGTATAACCCGGAATCGCTTAAAATGGCTTTTTAAGCGTATTAAACGCATAGTTTGGGTTTAAAACCATTTTGTCATAAAAGACTTATTACCAACTGATATGAACTGTTAAAATAAGTGATTTTTCTGATGTATTCAGACCCGAATCTCAGAAACATAAATAATCTCTTTTATAATCTTTAAAATGACCAAAATACCCCTACGGGACTTAAATTGAGATTAAACTCGTTTTGGGCATAATGGAAGGTATCCTACTGATATCACAACGTATTTAAGGCATATTAACTTAGGAAACCTGTATATGACTCTTTTGGTTACTCGTTACGCACTTGTCGCGTTCGGATCGGCTTATGTAACTAGTTTACATATATTAGCCGAAACGGGTCAAACCATATCGTTTTTATCTCAAATCCAGAGTGTGTTTAAATGACCATGTCCCGAATATCCTTGGCATCATTCAAAGAAATGGCCACGACCTAAGCACGGGGTGTAGGCGTACACCTGACAGATGCATTATGTAAAAACTGGTAACCCAATTAAAGGAATCAACCTTGTGAGTATTATACATGTGGCGTGTCAGTTAATCTAGACCGGCCCTACAAACCGGCCCTAATGGACGACAAATAAGTAAAACTGTATACATGATTATTTAAAAAGATATTTTTGCCGAAGTGCATTCAAATCAATTTTCAAACTCTTTTCAAAATGAGTCAGTTAATTGTATTTACTAGTGTAAACTGACGTATTTTCCTAAAAGACTAAGTGCAGGTACTATACGAAATAGGCTGTCTACTCCAGGCAACATTACTCAAGTCTCGCAAGCTCTAGATGTCAAAGTCTGTTGAACAGTTTTCCTTTTTGTTTTGATCCGCCTGTGGATCCTTTACTTTCCGTTGTAATACTGGATATTACTTTATATTCGGATTGTAATATATATTTATCTTTTGCTTCCCCTGTGCATTTATATATTGTGTTGTTTGACTATGATGTTACCAACCACGTCACGATACTCCCCCACCGGGCCCACCGGTCATACGTGGAAATATCGGGGTGTGACATCAATGCATTAGAGCAGGCGTTGGTCATCAACATGTCATCAAACAAGTATATATTTACCCACCATAAAGGATGCCACAAAAAATAAGCATCTTCTAAAGACGGCCGTTATGTAGGAAAATATGGATCTACATAAGGTATTCAAAAACAGGTTCAAAACGTCAAAAAGGTTAAAGTAGAAGAGGCTGATGACAGTGAAGATTTGGATGAGAAATTAGATTATAATTTTTTTTTCATTTTATGTTGTTTGTTATCTAATTCTCTGTTGTTTATCATCTAATTCTTTACTATTTTAAAAAAATTGAGTATAAAACGCCAAAAACTATAAACACCAAAACGCCTGATAGTGTGAAAAACTGTGAGAACAAATGCTAGCAAAGCACGATGTTGCTATATAAAACGCCAAAAAACGCAAACAAAGTATTACTGAAAAAATCAACACTAATTGACAGATGAAAATTTAAAGAAACAGTAAAATAAAGAGACGGTATCATTATTGCCAAACATTATAGTTATATTAATGCCACTACATGGAAAATTGAAATTTATTTATCTTTTCAAAACGACATAATTGACTGTCACATTATAGGCCTGTATCCTACATGTCAAATGTAAGACTCATCTCATTTTATCAAAAGGAATTTATCATATTCACATTTTCATTAGGTAAAATACGGGTTTACAAAAAAACTTTCCGTTAAGTTTCAAGTTCCTACTAAATAAGGTATAATACCCATTCTATTAATTTAACAAAATGCATAAGAAGCTTCATAGGTCGCGAATACTTAACCTAATTAGATTAGTTTACAAACTTTAAATTCCTATTTTAAACATCCAAAGGATAAAATAGTTTTAGTTTAACAAAAACATCTTAGACCATTGCGGAAGCTTGAGTTTCTTTGTGTTCGGTTCACTTTGGAGCTTGATCTTCACCCATCCTAAGTTTAAACATACCTATGTTATAAATTTAACATAAAAATTAGTAACTGAGACCTTAGAACCCGTCTATACGGACCCGAAAGCTCAAAATAATCAAAAAAACAAAATCAAAAATTTTGTTTCAAACCGACCGTAGGTTACGGTTTGCCAACCCTAGCCTACGGTTGATGTTAATGTCCATTTCAGAGTTTCTAGACCGTAAGCTACGGTTCTGAACCGTAGCCTACGGTTGCCCAGCTAAAAACAAAACAGATCTGCTAAACTGTAAGCCACGGTAACTGTAAGCCACGGTTCAGAACCGTGGCTTACGGTTCGCCCAGCTTAAAACAGAACTGCCAGACTGTGAGCCACGGTTCAGGACCGTGGCCTACGGTTCGCCCAGCTCAAAACAGAACTACCAGACTATGAGCCACGGTTCAGGACCGTGGCCTACGGTTCGCCCAGCTCAGCCTTCTTATATTTTTTTTCGCTTAATTCCTCATAACTTTTTATTTACATATTCGTTTTAGCCGATTCTTTTTCCTATGTGTCTGTATTAAAATTATGGATCTAACCATATAAATTTCACTTAACGAAATCTGGATTATGAACGAATGGCCCACAAGATCCTTGTTTCGATTATTCGACCCATTAACTATGTGTGCAAATTGTTCGCCAATTTATTCTTTGGCATTCTAATCTTATTTACCCATTCCCCGGGCTTGAAATTCTTGGCGTATCCGTACCATTACATGGCTTTACGCCCGTGTTCGAATTTCATGCTTGTTTTCTATAAATTCAAGTATTGCCACTTTATGCAATTCTTGCAACTAGTTTCTACCATTCGACCCGATAACACGGATTCATAAGCTTAACTTAGTATAACCATTCATTACTAAAATTGCTATCTAGCACCAGCGCAATATGAGGCTTTCAAATATTTACGGGCAAGAATCGATATAAGGACATAGTTTTGACCCGTTTGGTTGACGAGTGAAAATCCTCATTTTAATGTCAAGCCAAACTATTTCTAACCAATATTTTGACCCGCTTGAATGTCGAGTGGGCTTCGCCACTTAAATGACACGTCAAACGCATATACTACATTATGACACTATTAATAAGCTAAAATCAAACGTTTATACGTAATGTAACGGGACCAAAGTCACATACCTTTAGAGCACCCCCTTCAAGCGTGTATCCCCTCCGGCTTGTCCACTCGACAATCCGGATTCTTTGCCTAAAGAGTTCAATTCACAGCCAATTTAGAACTCTTTTCATAATCTTTAACGCATAATTAACTATAAAAATCAAATATGCGTTTTTATCCGATTTTTAACATTTTAATCCTTACTTAGGCATTTTAACGAACACCTAGCGGGTCTAATTTTTACATAGCTAGAATCAAGTTCATGACTTGTTATTTTCACCAATTTCAATCATATATTTCGATTTCCTCATGTCAAGCATGCATGCAATCACCAAAATTATCATAGAGAAATCAAGTAAATACTAATTTTAACAATCATAATTCTTGTGTTCATCTACTTAGTAAAACATTTAACCTATGAATGGGTTATAACAAGTTTCATAATTCTAAGCATGATTCTTGTAAATTATCAACTAGAATTAAGTCTTAAACTTGTTTTCATTACAAGTTTCCTCTAAACATCATGTATTAAAGCTAAATTTCGATTTTCTCAATTAACCGAGAATTTAAGATGAATCAAAACATCAAGCTTTTGCATACCCTATGATCCCTTCAACAAGGTGATCACTAATTCATGCTTGAAAATCGATTTGGAACTGATTTGAACCTCCAATTTGATCAATTTGGCATAAGTTAGGGTTTGGTGGGGGAGTTCTTGTTCGCCCCTGTGTTTATGATCGACCAGATATTATTTTCTTTTAATCATTCAAGTTTCCCATTTAACAACTTAAGTCCCTCAATTTTATTTAATTTATATTTTAGGTGTTTTAATCCTATTATATGTTACTACAAGACTCGTAACTAACTGGGTTATTGATTCCTAGTTAGTTTGTTCTTGTTTATTTAATACCTTATAATTCTAATATAAAGTTTTATATTTTCGGGGTGTTACAGCAAAACACTTGATATAATAAAATCAAGAAAATTACTGATGTTTTTTACATTAAAGGCCTGCATCCTGATCTAAAAAACAATAAAAACGCCAAAACAATACTTAAAACGCCAAAATATTTACTATGATTCTGATAAAAAAACAATAAAAACGCCGCGTATTTATTAAATGCCAAAAAATGGAAAGATGAAGTGACACACGTTTAAAAAAAGAAATATGAAAGGACAAAAAAGCCCCTCCGCCCTTCTCTAAGCGGCGTGACACGTGTTGGGCCAGGAAGCGTTCTCACCGTTCTTACACTTTTGAGCGTTTTCTCCTGATCCCGTTTCTATATATATAATATATATGAGAAATATCTGTTAGGAACCACTCTTTATTGCGAGAACCGCGAGAACCAATGTGAACACAACCAAAAATACCCAAAAAAATCTAAAAAACACACAATTTTTTTAATAATTTTTTATTAAAAATCGCTACTTTTCGTCAACAAAAAATTATTTTTAGGAGACTAAAACTAGCGATTTTTTTTATAAAAAATAGTAGAAAAAGTGCTTTTTAGAATTTTTTAGAATTTTGAGGGTTTAGCTTTATGGTTTAGTTTTTAACATTTAGCTTGGGTGGGGTGGGGGGGGGGGGGGTTAGGTCTTTTTAGGTTTTTGGGTGGTGGGAGGGGGGTTAAGTTTTTTTTAGGTTTTGGGTGGTGTAGTGGATTTATTTTGTTGTGTTCACATTGATTCCACCGGTTCTTGCAATAAATGTGGTTATCGCATGAATCCTACTATATATATATATATATATATAGGGTCAGGATTTAGAGAAAACGGTGGAAAGTGTGAGAACGGTGAGAACGCTTATGGATCGTCCGATCAAAACAATCTATCGACTAGATTGGCGCGGGGCGTTTTCGTAAATAACACCAATTCTATTAAGCGGAAGCGCTTCATTAAGGGTAAAAGGGTCTTTATACTTCTCTACCAAAAACGCCAAACTAATAAACGCCATTACGGGCCAAAAAACATCCTATATAAGCAAAAATATCTCAGACATTCATTAAACACACCCCCGAACCGGAAACGCCATATTTACTACTATATACCTTTCATCTTAAAAACGCCAAAAAACCCAAAACATCAAACACACCAACTCAAAAACGCCATATTTTATTATATGCCAATCATCTTAGAAAACGCCAAAAAACTCAAACATCTAAGATACCAAAAATCGACGTTTCTTTTAAATACACTATTTCCTCAGTAAAACGCCAAATGGCAAACATCGTTTCTTGTATATTCAATATTGTTCTACGCGAAGTTTCACAGAATGCATTCTTGGCTGAGGTGCTGTGACTCAAGAACATTTTGCTGTATGAGATGGACAAATCTTCAACAAAAAGAAACTGGTGTCAGACTTATGTCATTTTTTGTGTTTTGTTCTTGATGAATATTAGAATGGCCTGAAGAGACGAATGACACTAATGAGTAGTTTGAAGATAAACATGAAGATAAAGATGAACTTCAAACAAAAAACTCACGTCATTTTGTCCTTCCAAACGGGCATAAAAAAGCTACTTCAACAATAAAAACACAAAATGAAGCTTGCCAAAGTCAAACCACCAGTGAACATGTTTCAAAGAAGAAAGAGACTGATGATAGTGAAGATTTGGAAGATGAATTGTTTCTATTTTTATTTTTATTTTTTTAATTTTCTTTTTCTGTTGTTTGTTATGTATTTTTCAGCTAATAACAAAAAATACATTATTTTAATTAAAACGCCAAACAGATATAATGATTGTGAAACGTCATCATGCCATAAAACGCCAAAAACTCCCAAACTATAATAAAAGTAATTTGCACAAATATTATTAAAAGCTAAAAATGAAAAACAAACGCTAAAAACTACTTAAAGCCATTAAAAATGCCAAACTTGGAAGATGGCACGTCTATCACCCTTAAAACTCATAAAAAGCTGAACAAAAATAGTAAAAATACACACAGTAACTGAAAAGATGGCTACTTTATTAATATCATTTATTATAAATAAAATCTCGCCTAAGCTACGCGACAAAAACATCCTATAAGAGAGACGTCCCTTCACAATCAATTGATCACACCAAAAAACAACGTCATGTTTCCTAGAAACCACTCCCTTTAAAACGCCAAAAAAATAGTTAAAAAAGCCACAGATGGGAAACCTCGTTTCTTATATATTGAGTATTGTTCTAAATGAAGTTTCACTGAATGGATTCTTATCTGAGGTGGGTATCTCTATAAGCTTTTGCTGAATGAGATGGATAAATATTTAAGAAAAAGAGACTGATGAAACTGATATGTCATCATGTCACTTTGTTCTTGATGGATATATGGCTGGCATGAAGGGATCAATACATTCGAGCAGACGTTGATCTTCAACATGTCCCCAAACAAGTATATATCAAACCACAATACAGGATGCCACTAAAAATAAGCATCTTCTAAAGACGGGCATTTTGTAGGAAAATAAGGATCTTGATAAGGTATTCGAAACAGGTTCAAAACGCCAAAAAGGTTAAAGTAGAAGAGGCTGATAAAAGTGAAGATTTAGAGGAGAAATTAGATTAGAATTTTTAATTTTTTTTCTTCATTTTCTATTGTTTGTTATCTAATTCTCTGTTGTTTATTATCTAATTCTCTACTAATAAAAAAAATTTGAGTATAAAACGCCAAAAACTACAAACACCAAAACGCCTGATAGTATGAAAACTGTGAGAACGGATGCTAGCAAAACACGTTGTTGCTATATAAAACGCCAAAAAATGTCAAACAAAGTATTACTGGAAAAAGCAACACTAATTGATAGATGAAAACTGAACGAAACAGTAATTGCAAAACAGTAAAATGAAGAGACGGTAACATTATTGCCAAACATTTATTATATTAAAAGCCACTACATGGAAAATTGAATTTGTTTATCTTTTCAAAACGTCATAACTGTCTGTCACATTATAGGCCTGCATCCTACATGGCACAACAATTGATAGAAGAAAAATAAACAACAAGAAAATTACTGATATTTTTTACATTATAGGCCTGCATCCTACTTGGCACAACAATCAAAGCCTTACTTAGTTAAAACGCCAAAATATTTACTATGCTCCTGATCTAAAAAACAATAAAAACGCCGCGTGTATTTGTTAAACGCCAAAAAATGGAGAGGTGATGTAAGACGCGTTTAAAAAAGAATATAATAGGACAAAAAAGCCCATCCGCCCTTCACTATGTCGCGTGACACGTGTTACGCCAGAATTCGTTCTCACCGTTCTCACACTTTTAGACGTTTTCTCCTGATCCCGTACCTATAATATATATACATACACACACACACACACACTTATATAGGGGATGTATAATGAGAAAACTAGTTTAAATGAGAAAACCAAAAAACTAACTAAGAAAGCCTAAAAAACATACATTTTTTTTACAATTTTTTATAAAAAAATCGCTATTTTTTATATATGAAAAAAATCAAAAATTAAAAAAAAATTGTACTGCACATGTGCACTAATACGGAAAGTCTAAACCTCTTAACCCATCCTCCACTGACACCCTCCCAAAAACCTAAACCCCCCACCCCCCCCCCCCCCCCAAAAAAAAAAAAAAAAAAACCTAAACCCCCTCCTCCCACACCCAAAAAACTAATCCTAATCCTAGACCTCTAAAAAATCTAACCCTAAAAGCTAAAAAAAACTCAAAATCTAATTTTAATCATGTGATGCATATTTGTAGTACACATATAATGCACATATGCAGTACAATTTTTTTTTTGAAAATTTTTTTATATATAAAAAGTAGCGATTTTTTTATAAAAATTTGTAAAAAAAATTGGTATGTTTTTTAGGTTTTTTTAGTTAGTTTTCTAGTTTTCTCATTTATATGTAGTTTTCTCATGATTCTCTCCTTATATATATATATAGTGTAGGGTTCAAATGAGAAGAATTTTTTATAAGAAGAAAAGAAAAAGTTTCGACCAATAAAAATGTTTCATTTTACTTTATTTAATATTTGCATTTAATTTTAAGAGTTAACTTCCGTTTTGCTCTCTATGGTTGATCACTTTAACGGTTTTGCCCCAATCATTTGAAAACGACCATGAGAAAACTCTATCCATATTGTATGTTAACTAAAAGGTTACTTTTGTAATTTCAAGTTAACATACAAGATCCAAGTACCCTTACGTTATACTTGAAATTACCAAAATACACCAACAATCATCTATCAAATTTAGTTGGTATAAGGTAATCCTCAGTATATGATTTTAACAATTATATGCCATATAGAATTCAGATAATCAGGCCCGGTTTTAGGGCTGGGCAGCCCGGGCAGATGCCAAGGTGTAGGTCCGGCTAGGGGACGATCTAGTCGCCTAATCCTTGTGTACAAACCAACCCGGTTGTGCGGAATCCAACCGAGATAGCAAACCGAGATAGAACACGCAAAAGATAAACACACAATATTCAACGATTAACACCACTTGTATTAATGCGTATGAAAGGTCCGTTACAAGCACAAGGTTTACAAATCAGTTATGCAAACTCTCTCTAGTGTGTGTGTGTGTTCTGTGTGCTCTCCTTTTCCAACTTGTGTCTCTCTGTGTCTAATCTAGAAGTGAACACAACACACGGGTATTTATACCCAATACAGCAGGTCTGGTCGAAGGATCAAACAGTCTGATCGAAAGATCATCTTTCGACCAGAAACAGCTCGAACGATCAACATGTACCACGAAAGATGGGATCTTTCGTGGTCCATCTATCGAATGCTATCTATCGAGCTCATCATCATCGAAGGATATAAGTGATCCTTCGATGACACATCCTTCGACCCAAACAACTTACAAACATAATGTTGACTGTTTGGCCAAGTCAAACCAGGAGGATGGTTGACTTGGTCAAACCTACAAGACTAACAAGACATCGTTTTACATCGTGACCGAATACAGACAAAGTACAGACATAAGTGCACCAACAAACTCCCCCTTGGCTGTAGCTTTGTCTAGCTGTAGCTTTGTCTCGATCTTTGTTCTTGTAAGTTCTCGTGTCTTCAAGTCTTTGACTTCTATTCAAGTCTTCAATGATGGAGGATCTTCAAAGTCTTCACGTCTCGAAAGCAGAAAGTGTACCAACAAACTCCCCGTTTCATGTAGGAAGTGTGTTGACAAACTCCCCCTTAACATAAGCTCCCCCTTGAGTTATGCTCGTGAAATACTTGTTCTTTATGAAGTGAGATCCTTGTGGTGTTGATGATGGTCAGCGGCAACTCGATCATTTTCATCACTTGAGTGCCTTCACATTGTGTCTTCATTCCGAAGCTTGTCATCGACCATGTTCTCCTAGCCTTTAGAATCTGCACATGCAAGAAATCTAAACGCGTAATGAGAACAACCGCCTGGAATATCATAAGCAAGCGACACACATGTGACCATTTGTTCAAACAAACACCGTCCGACAGTTTGAAAGTTTAATAAATTTGTCAATTTCAATTTTTAACTTTCAACATTTGCAAATTTCGACCGTTTATGAAGATTTAGTCATTTTCGGTTTTCGTTCAGGTTTCAGGTAACGAAGACTCGAGTTCCAACATCGTACGATCGAAAATAAAATAGAAATAAAATCTTTTTGGCTTTTATAAAGTTTATATTAAAACACGCCTAAAATCTTTTTGGTATTTTTGAATATTTCAAATGTAAAGACTGAAAGCAGTAAATAAATATATACATACATTCTTTTTGCGAGTTTCGAGGGTAAGAGAATCATATCAGTGCACGGTCATGCCAAAACGCTCTCTTTGTTCAATTAGATAACATTAAGATAAGCATCCTATAACAATTATCGGTATTGTTGTCCACATAAACTCAACTTATCATTTGTAATCATGGCGAGGGGATATGTTAAGGTATGATTTATACTTACCGACCGGTGTTCATCCACATCACGACACATTCCCGTATCAAGGTATGCACGAGGGTTCATCTTACCGGTGAGTATACCGATTATCATCTGTTTGACCGTATATGATGTGAGATTCTCACTTATTTTGATTTGAAAACAAGTCCTATGTGATATAATCACTTATTGATGAGGAACTTGATTTTCATATGCATGAAGGGCACAGGAGCAAGTCCGTGAACAGGTCAGTACTTTCGTACAGCAGAGAGACGAACTTGACTCCCGGAAAGAATTTGTGATATTTTATCACTTATTTTGTTTGGACATGTGATTGTTGATCACTTATTGAGGTCGAATGCAATATGTACACGTATGTATAGTATCATGGAAGATCTAGACTTGCGTCCCCGTTATTTTTCGGTAAAAGATACAACCATGATACCCAGATGATAAGCAGCATAAAGACCGAATATCTCAGAACCTCGGCAATCTCTCAAACGAAATTTCGGTACTAAGACCATATGCCAATGAATGGTTCCCACCTGGTCTTCAGTCGATTAAGATTTATATCACCCTGCACACTTTAAAATGATTGTGAGCCTACCGATACATCTTATATAGAGCTGCTTATCGCTTTTTCATTTAAGGTTTAAAGAGGTTTGGACAGACCACTGATGTACTATCATTTTCTCTTTTTCTCGCCAGGAAACTCATTTTTGCTTTTCTATTGTTTTTGTGCTTTTGAAATTTTTTCGATGTTTTTGGATTTTCAAAATTGGATTTACTCCCCCTAAAATCAACAAACTAAGATAAATTTAAAACACAAAGGTATTTACAAAAATGATTTTCCGATGTGGATTACTCTTGCTTGACCTTAATGCCGTTTACCAATAATAAATAGTCAAATCTTGATTTGTCAAATGCTTTGGTAAAAAGGTCGGCACGTTGGTCATCGGTGTGGACGTAAGCAACATCGATTAGCCTTTTCTCAAAGCAATCACGTATGAAATGATACTTAATGTCGATGTGCTTAGTCTTTGAATGCTGCACAGGATTTTTAGTGATCTGTAATGCAGCAGAATTATCAACGTAAATAGGAGTAGTTAGGAATTCAAAACCGTAATCACGCATTTGTTGTTGGATCCATAGGACTTGGGAGCAACAACTTGAGGCAGCAATGTATTCAGCTTCGCACGTTGATGTCGCGACGCACGTCTGCTTCTTGCACTGCCATGTGACTAGGCGATTTCCCAAAAACTGACATCCAGCCGTTGTGGATTTGCCGTCGATTTTGCATCCGCCAAAATCAGAATCACTGAATGCGATCAAGTCAAAGTTATTATCCCTAGGGTACCACAGACCGGTGTCAGGGTAACCCTTCAAATAACGAAATATCCTTTTTACAGCTGCAAGATGTGAGGCCTTCGGGTTGACTTGATATCTGGCAAGCAGGCACGTTGGGTACATTATATCTGGTCTTGATGCTGTGAGGTACATAAGAGATCCGATCATCGTGCGGTAGTATGAGGGGCTAACATCTTGACCCTTCAAGTCTGGAGTAATTCCGTGATTTTGTGGCAATGGGGTTCCAATGGGCGTTGCATCAGACATCTGGAACCGGTTCAAGATGTCACCAACATATTTAGTCTGATGGATGAATATCCCAGACTCAGTTTGTTGTACTTGTAGGCCCAAAAAGAAGGTCATTTCCCCCATAGCACTCATCTCGAATTTATCCTGCATTACACGCTCGAAATCCCTACACAAAACATCATTAGTAGAACCAAAAATAATATCATCAACGTATACCTGTACCAGTAGAAGATCTCCATCTTGTTCTTTGATGAAAAGAGTACAGTCGATAAGACCTCTGCGAAATCCATTCTCCAGCAGATAATTAGATAAGGTTGCGTACCAAGCTCGCGGTGCTTGATGTAGACCATATAGAGCTTTGTTGAGCAACCAAACCCGATCGGGATGGATAGGATCTTCAAAACCTGGAGGCTGTTCGACGTACACCTCTTCTTCCACCACACCATGTAAGAATGCACTTTTCACGTCCATCTGGTATACCTTGAAACCTTTGAATGAGGCATAAGCCAGAAAGATCCGAATTGCTTCTAGACGTGCAACAGGTGCATAGACTTCGTTGTAGTCGATTCCTTCAATCTGACGAAAACCTTGAACGACTAATCGTGCTTTGTTCCGAATAACAATCCCACGGTCGTCCTTCTTGCATTTAAACACCCAACGGGTACCAATCTTCTTGTAACCAGCAGGTTTCTCTACGAGTTTCCAGACACCAAGCTTCTGGAATTGCTGCAGTTCTTCCTGTATCGCTTCAACCCATGAGCTATCTTTCAAAGCATCTTTCCAAGTTCTTGGCTCTTCCTGTGAGACATAACACGCGAAAGACCAATCATTTTGTTGACCAGATTCTCGGATAGTTGCATACAAGCCTGCATTGTTGTTGTTTCGCAACATGTTTCTTGTTTGAACGCCACTTTGTACATTTCCGATGATGTTTTGTTGAGGATGGGTATTGTGAATCCTTGTTTCTGGATTATCTTGAACTGGAATATTTGTACCCAGATTGTTGAGATTGAGATCAACAATCAATTCAAGACCCGGAATTGACGAAGAGGATGATCCAGTAGCTTCAGCTGTTCTAGGGACATCCACTGGAGGTGTACCTTCTGAAGTACCATGTACTGCTGCTGTTGGTCCTTGATCTGCATCGAGAAATTCGTCATCCTCTGAAGATTCGTTCAATTCGGTAGCATCTTGAAAATCCTCATTGTCGAGAGCATTATTGTTCACTGAAGATGGTTCTTGATTTACAATAATGGGACGAACCAACGGTGAATCTGTTGCATTGTCACTCTCGAAAAACATCATAGCCGCAGCATTTTCTTCAACTGCTTCAACATTGATCGAATTGAAAAAGTCATCGTACTCAAACATCCAAGGCTGACCAGGACATTTGACTGGTAAAGTGTGCCTTTGTACTCTGACTTCAGACCATTCCTCGACCCTTTTAGTCTCTAGATTCCAGACTCTTAAGTTCGGGGTGGAATACCCAAGAAAGTATCCCTCAATTGCTCTTGCCCCAAACTTTCCATTAGGATCGATAATTGTGCAAGGAGCTCCAAACGGTTCAAGATATGACAAATCTGGTTTCCGTTTGTTAATAAGCTCAAAGCAGGTCTTGTTGTGCCTTTTGACTGTAAGGACTCGGTTCAACGTATAGCATGCAGAGGACACAGCTTCAGTCCAGAAGGGAATCGGTAACTGTGACTCTACCAACATTGTCCTAGCAGTCTCGATCAAAGTGCGGTTCTTACGTTCAGCGACGCCATTCTGTTGAGGAGTGTAAGCTGCACTAAATTCGTGAAGAATACCTTTTGAAGTGCAAAACTCCGCCATGGCATGATTTTTGAATTCAGTACCATTGTCGCTACGTATCCGCCTAACCTTCAAGTTATAGAGATTCTCAATCTGAATGATCAAGTTTTTGATAATACCGAAGGTTTCACTCTTATGTGCCATGAACGCCACCCAAGAAAATCTTGAATAATCATCAGTTATCACGAGGCAATATTGATCATTCCTAATGCTTTTGTGCTTGACAGGACCGAACAAATCCATGTGCAAACGTTCAAGAGGAACAGCCACCGTGTTGACTTTCTTTGTAGGGTGTCGCTTCTTCGTTTGTTTTCCTTTTTGGCACGAAACACAGACGTCTTGAAGATGGAAATTTTTAAGAGGAACACCATTCACCAATTCATTTGATACCAAATGATTCATTTTGCGTAAGTGAATGTGACCCATTCGTCTGTGCCAAGAGATTGTGTCTTTTTCTGTGGCTTTAGAAACGAAACAAGTTGCTTGTGCAGACGTTGTGATAGCTTGGCTCATATCAAGGACATACAGATCATTTATCCTTGGAGCCGACAAGAGAATCCATTCTTTTGGAATTTTGAAGCCGGGTTTCAGCACATAACATCCATTTGCATCAAAGTGTACTGAGAACTGCTTATCACAAATTTGAGAAACACTAAGAAGATTGTGATCAAGTTGTTGTACGAAGTTGATCTTATCAAAACTAACAACCCCGTTGGAAATCATTCCTTCACCCGTAATATATCCGCCCTTATCTCCAGCAAAAGCAACATAACCTCCTCTAATAGATTTGACGTCGTAGAGAAGCTTCATGTCGCCTGTCATGTGCCTGGATGCCCCACTATCAACAATCCAATGACTACTGATAGTTCCTCCTGGAACACCCTGCACATGAACTCACATAATTAGTTGGAGATGGGGACCCAAGCCATTGTGGTCTTGGGTCTTCCATTTTTATCAACTACAATAACTTCCACCTTTTGATGATTCGGAAATTGTGATGGTCCCCCTGATTCAGTAACCGTTTTTGGTTTCCAGGTCTGTTGAGTTTTACCAGTTTGATTGTTTGAAGTTTTTTAAGACTTTGAATTATCTGGTTTAACTGAAACAGATGGTTTGTGAACCACATCGGTTTTAATTGCCTTTTCAATTTTCTTGACCTGTTGGCGTTTCTGTTTCTTTTCCCTTTCTCTTATGAGTCGGGGATCTTGTTTTACAGAAACAGATCGCCTGCGGTCAGTTGGGCCACGGGGATCATCATCTTTTCCTTTTAACTTATGAAGATACGGGCAATTTCGAACGATATGCCCGATTGTTCCACATTCAAAACATGATCTTCGTTCAACAAACCCCGAAGTATCATGTGGTCGTCTTGCCGATGATGAACTTTGTGATCCCGAGGTACTAGGTTTTGAACTACTTGGTTCATTCCTTTTCATCACAGTTGCTTTCTGGACAAAATCTAAGTTAGATTGATTTGCAAACTTTTCAATTTTGTCCGTTCCCTTCGATTTCACAAAGTTCACATTCTTCTTCTTCTTCTGATTCGGCTTCTTTTGACTTTGAGTCGGTGCCTTACCTTTGGGTTTGGTATGATTTTGCTGGGTTTGCACTGTTGGTAATTTCTTATTCCCAAATTGTTTTCTGACTTCAGCCTTTGGGATAGGAGGACACTGTGTGACTGTAACATGTGGTCCTGTCTTTCCCAAAAACTTACTTGTCGAATTTTCAAAGACTTTACTTATTAAAGATTGATTAACATTCTTAATAGGAAAATCTTTGTCTGAGTAAATTTTATCATCACCAACAAGAGTGTACAGCAAATCCACACTCTCCGACTCTTTTGCTGATGTGGACTCGGTTGGAACAGTCTTAGCAGGTTTTGTGGGAGGATCACATAGGATATGATTCTCAAGAGGAATGTCCTCTTCTTTGATTACTGCATCAGACTTTTCCGAATCAGTATCATCAGACTCATCATCAGAAGAATCAGCATCCTCAACCACAACTGGAGGATCCTGATTCTGTTCAGCAGTTACAAATGTATCTGCTGACACATCTGAATCTGACGATACTTCTTTCTTGTATCCGAGCCCTGCTGCGAATTCCTCAACATCCAAAGGAACAGATGGTTCAAAATGAGTTCTATACTCCTCATCAGGCAAAGCATCAAAATTGTTTCTCACGGGTGGTGGACATTTCTTGTAACCTATGCATGTGACATCCCGTTTTTCTTTCTGAACATCAATGATGTGATCCAACACATAGCTAGAGCTCAAATAACTGTCTAACTTAAGTCGGATCGCCTCACTTTCAGTTTTAACACAAGCCATCTCTTTTTGCATTACCTCAAGACGAGTTATATACAGGTTAATGTCAGTTTGTTTTCTGGAAACCATTTTTGTCAACTCTGTTTTATCTTTCTTTAACGTTTCAATCATTGACTTAAATTCCTTTTCATGGTTTTCATAAAACATATTGGCTTCAGTGCACTTTGAAAGATCAACGGTCAATTTCTGATTGTGAATAAATGTCACATCATATTTCTCTTGCAAAGCCTTGTGTTTGCTTTGCAATTCACACCACCTATCATTCACAGAAACATGTTTGTCTTGCAAGTCAAACAAACTAGCTTGTAAAGCATCATGTTTGCCTTGCAACTCAGACATGTTTGCTTCCAAATCAGCACATCTAACATTCAAACTATCACAATTATCACAGCTAACAGAAGTGGGTTCATCGACACATACCTAACTTGATGAACTGTCGACATTAGCCATAAAGGCTGAATGGAGAGAAGACGAAGAATAAGCAGCTTGATCCACCAAAATAGATCTTCTTTGAATTTCTGTTGCAGCTTCATCCAAAAGCTCATCAATATTTGCATCGACTGACGCACTTGATGTGTCATCCACATGATCATCGCCTGAAGCGGAGGACTCTTCATCTGAACTTCCACTATAACCGGAAGAGTCTTCATCCTCAGAAGATTCACTACCATTGGTGGAAGATTCTCCACCACTGGCGTGCTTAAGATCATTAACCACTTCAGCAAAACAAGCTGTTCCATCTGGTGCATCATTTCCCAACTGGATTGACCAATCACAGCCTTCATCTACTTGAACCACAAGTGCCTGATTGGCATTTGATGGTCCTGCTTGAGTCTGGTTGTTGACAGGCACCAGTGTGCGATCATTGTTCCTCGCTTGGTTCTGATTGGCCCTGTTTCCTTGACCTCTGAAGGGATTCTGGTTCCCATGTTGAGATGGCCTTGTACATTCACGCTTGAAATGACCACGTTCACCACAATTGAAGCATTTAACAGCTTGCTTATCAAACCCATACTTGGTGTCTTTCTTGCTTTCCAAGCTGGTTCGGCCTGTTCTTTCCATAAAATCCTTTGCTCGCCTAACAGCACTGGCAAAGGCCCACTTGATATCCATCATCTCCATCTCCTCTTTATCTATCTGCTGATAGTCTTCTTGAGTCAGATTAATGTTGCCAATCTGACCTTCCACTAATCCACAGTATGCGCTCACCACAGTGTTTAGCAGCTCCATGTGTTCCTTTGCTACTTCCACACTGACTTTAGAAAAGCTTGAGGTGTCGAGCCGTACTGTATTTGGCTTTGATTGTTGACCAGCAGATGATGTGCTTCCATAACACGCTTGCTGTTGAGGAGGAAGTGGATTCCCGAATCTGTCAGTTGCTCTGATTTTCTGTTGCTGTTGTGGTGCTGGTTGAGGAGCTGGATTAAGCGGATTTCCAAACATGTCTGTTGTTGGAGGAGGAGTGCCATACAAGCTCGTGCTAGACACAAATGCTGTTTGAATTGGAGCGTGTGAAGATGGTTTTGTAGAAGTGCTAGAAGTTCCATAATAAATCTCAGGATTTTGTGTTACTGGAACTCTCTTTGCCTTGAGAGTTTCTTCCTGATTCTTGTTTTCCAGGAGTTGAGCAAAATCACTGAAACTTGTTGTATCCAAAGTGCCATTGTACCTCATGATTTCTAAGAAGTTATTCCATTGAGGTGGCAGTGCATCTGCAAACTTCTTCACTATCTCTGCTGAAGTCGTTACCACCCCAGTATTTGCCAATTCAGTTAGCAAATGAGTAAATCGACTTGTCAAATCTCCTAGAGATTCATTCTGCATGCAAATAAAACCATCAAACTCTTTCTTCAGCAGTTCTTTTCTCAATTGACGTGTTGCTTCATTTCCCACGCCCCTTATCTTCAATGCGTCCCACAACTGCTTCGTTGTCTTGAAACTGACAAATTGATGATAAATATCTTTGCTTAATGCCTGAGTAAGAATGGCATACGCTTTCTTCTCTAAGTCATAGACCTTCTTCTGATCTTCCGTAAGATCAGCAAACGTAACAGCAGATGAAGCGGCAACCTCTATCGTTTGATCAAAATCTGTGATGAACCGCAACCACAATTCTGTATTTTGACCAAGGACATATGTATGAAATCTGTCAAACCATCCCGGATATTCACTTAAATGCATCAACTTTGGAGGCCTATTCAGACTTCCCGTTTCACTTTCGCTTAGTAAAATGCTTTGAACACTTGGAGCTTGATTTGATACGAATGCCCATTGACCGGTAGATGTAGCATTAGCTTGCGAACCCGAGTCCGGAGTTGGAGTACCAAAATACATCTCTGCATTTACCGGAACACCCCACATCGAATTCATTTTTGATCAGCCGAAGGATACCTGTTCGAAAGACTTGAACAACACAAACTGTTAAACACAAACAGACTAAGGACCGAAAGATCAACACCTGTTCGAAAGATCAACAGGGTTCGAAAGATCACTGTTGAGTTTCGAATAATGTTTTCGAAAGATTCTCCAACGAAGGATCCTTATCCTTCGAAAACGTACTGTAGACCGAAAGATGTATGTTTCGAAAATATTCCTTGGTTCGAAGGATGATTGATCTATCGAAACTCCACTGATCGAAAGATGGTCTTTCGAGTTCGAAGGATATCTTTCGATTGGTTCTGACACAGTTGACAAAGGACTGATAGGTTGGTGAAAAAGTTGACGGGTTGGTAGAAACTTTCTGCAGAAAGTATGTTCAGACCATATCTTCTGAACATGCAGGTTTCACCAAACAAGTAATGATCAAATATTTTAATCAGTTTACAACTTCCAACACACAAACACTTCTCAATATTCAATTTTAAGATCAAAAGTGTAGTTTTTATGAAGAACACTATGAAGATCTCAAGAACACTTATAAATTTTCGGTGAAATTTAAATTTTCAAACACAAGATTTTGCTAAAATGTTTAATGAAAACCAAAAACTAACATGAGAACATGATGAACAACAAGGTTTTCAACAAAACACCAAGCAAAAACAGCCCGGTTTTCCAGAAAAATATAAACTTCAAACACCCGGAAAACACTCGGTTTTAACAAGGAGAGGAGCCAAGGCTCTGATACCACTTGTAGGTCCGGCTAGGGGAGGATCTAGTCGCCTAATCCTTGTGTACAAACCAACCCGGTTGTGCGGAATCCAACCGAGATAGCAAACCGAGATAGAACACGCAAAAGATAAACACACAATATTCAACGATTAACACCACTTGTATTAATGCGTATGAAAGGTCCGTTACAAGCACAAGGTTTACAAATCAGTTCTGCAAACTCTCTCTAGTGTGTGTGTGTGTTCTGTGTGCTCTCCTTTTCCAACTTATGTCTCTCTGTGTCTAATCTAGAAGTGAACACAACACACGGGTATTTATACCCAATACAGCAGGTCTGGTCGAAGGATCAAACAGTCTGATCGAAAGATCATCTTTCGACCAGAAACAGCTCGAACGATCAACATGTACCACGAAAGATGGGATCTTTCGTGGTCCATCTATCGAATGCTATCTATCGAGCTCATCATCATCGAAGGATATAAGTGATCCTTCGATGACACATCCTTCGACCGAAACAACTTACAAACATAATGTTGACTGTTTGGCCAAGTCAAACCAGGAGGATGGTTGACTTGGTCAAACCTACAAGACTAACAAGACATCGTTTTACATCGTGACCGAATACAGACAAAGTACAGAAATAAGTGCACCAACACAAGGCCCGAAGGGTTTATAGGGCTCGACAAAATTTCAAGGCCTAGATTTTTAAGTGAGTACCGTTATATTAAATGTTTAATAAATGATTTAAATAACAAAAAAATGAAGTTAGTTCAATGGTTAAAACACTCAAATTTGGAAACCAATGTCACGAGTTCTAATCCCCTCCTGTGCATTTTCCTGCGTTTTTATTTATCAACCCACTTAATTAATTAACAGTTTGATCTAGTTAACTAGATGATTAGATGATTCATTGGATAATGTTTAGGGTTATAGTCTTGAGGTCATGAGTTCAAATCCGTTGATTAACTTTTATTTTTAGTTAATGATTTTGTAACGATTAATTTTCTAAAAACAATATTAACATTTTATAAAGTGAGATTACGCGACATGTTATGCCTAAAAACATCACTAATTTGAATCACATATTTATATTTACATGGGTGTATAAACATATTTTATCAAACTATACCACTTTTAGTTTGTTTTGTTTATTTTGTAACAATTATCGTCGTACTGTGGTTTCTTGATATATAACTGATAAGTTTATATTATAATAAGGAGTTAATAGCCAAAATGGTCCCTGAGGTTTGCTCACTTTTGCCACTTTAGTCCAAAACCCAAATTTCTTACATCTGGGTCCCTGAGGTTTGCATTTTGTTGCCATTTTAGTCCAAATTTCAAATCAGGTCAGATTTCTAAAAAAAAACCTCAAGTTTTGTCCTTTTGCACAGGGGTAAAATGGTCATTTTCATTTTATTATAACTAATTATTAATTAAAAATAATAAACCTCAAAACACATCTCTCTCCCTCTCTAAAGTCTCTGCACTCTCTCTCTCTCTATAAACAAACATCTGACTCTCTCTCTTCTCTCTCTCTATAACACCACCCGATCCAGACTCCACCACCACAACTTTTGGTTTTGATTCAGATCTTTATTCATTCGATGAACAACAACAACAATTATTTTGAAAGCTGTTAATCGATCCTCTGATTCATCATCTGTAAAACTCGAAGACCAAACCCATAACCCTATCCACTTCAAAGCCAAATTCAAATGCAGAAATCAAAAACAAAATCATGTTCAAAATGCAGAAATCAAAAACAAAATTCCCCTCTGGCCCCTCCCTGTTCAAAACCCGATCCAGACTCCACCCTCTCCCTCTCCCTCCGCACCCACTTCCCCTCTGGCCCCTCCCTGTTCTAAACCCCATCATGTTCAAAATGCAGAAATCAAAAACAAAATTCAAACGCAAAAGTCAAATGCAGAATCGTTTTGTTTTCAAAATCAAATGCAGAAATCAAACGCAAAAATAAAAACCCCTCCGGCCCCTCCCTGCGACTCCGGTGAGCACTCCTCATACTCCGGTGCCGGTTGAGTCCTCCAACGGCTCCTGTGACTGAGAAGATCTGGGGAAGGGGGTTTTTACCGTGATGCTTGAGTGAAGGTCTGAGAAGATTTGAAGAGAGACTGTGCAGGTGTTTGTGATTGGGACTGAATAACTTCTTCGTATGAGGGGTTTTTGATCATGAATGATGAAGGTGGTGCTTGGTGGTGGTGGCCGGAGAATGGAGGTGGTGGTGATGATTTGCAGAGGAATTAGAGTTTGGTTTAAGAAGTCATCTTCTGTTGGGGATTGAAGCTCCACCATTGACCAGTTGTTAGGGTTTTCCATTTTGACCACCACTGGAGTTCCATGGTGGCTGTTGCTCCGCCACCAGTTGAATGACGACGACAGGTGGGTGGTAGTGGGAGGGGGGAGGTGTTGATGGCTGTGGGGTTTTGTTGGGAAGATGAACTGAGAGAGAGAGAGAGAGAGATAGAGAGGGGTTAGGTTATATATAGTTATTTTTAATTAATAATTAGTTATAATAAAAGAATAATGACCAAAATGCCACTGAGGAAAAGGACAAAAACCAGGTTTTTTTTTAGAAATCTGACCTGATTTGAAATTTGGACTAAAATGGCAACAAAATGCAAACCTCAGGGACCCAGATGTAAGAAATTTGGGTTTTGGACTAAAGTGGCAAAAGTGAGCAAACCTCAGGGACCATTTTGGCTATTAACTCTATAATAAGTGGCCCGATTTTTTTGTTTCGTCTGAGCCCCAAAATTTTGTTATCGTTCTCGGAGACGCCCCTGCAGATAATCAATTAAACCCTAACAAAGAGCATATGTCAATGACAATTATCTAGCTATTAAATGTCAATGGTGCAAGAAAACCTTCAATTAATTAGATGATTTGAAACAATAGATTCTTGCAATTAATCAAATTCATGAATTTAGTTCTCGAAAATGGAAACGGGTGGTTTATACCGTTGCTTTGGCAACGGTGTGGAGAATTTGGATGGCAAGAAATGAGATGACTTTTGAGGGGCGGTTCATTCCAATTAGTGTATCGGTTGATCAAATCAAAGAAGATGTTTTTTTGTGGTTAAGCAATCGGTCCAAGTGCAACATGCCGAGCTGGGAAAATTAGAGGTTATTTGATATTTCGATTATGTTGTAATCCTACTGTTTTTGTTTGTTTGTCTGTTTTTTTGTCTGTTATTTTTTCTTTGTATTTCCCAGCCTCTTGCTGGCTCTTTATATATATATATATAGGGGAAGGTTAAAATAAGAACCACCTCGAGTTGTAAGAACCAGCGAGAACCACCCCCGCGGGGGGGCGTTTGCCACGATTTTTTTTTTACAACTAGATGTGTATATTTTAACAACCTACGTAAAGTTTGGGTTTAAACGGCGCGCCCGAGGGGGTAGTTTTTAACGCCCAAAGTTTGGGTTTTTTTATTTTTTTTTTAATTTTTCTTTTTTTTAACCAAACTTTGGGCGTAAAAAACTACCCCCTCGGGCGCGCCGTTTAAACCCAAACTTTACGTAGGTTGTTAAAATATACACATCTAGTTGTAAAAAAAAATCGTGGTCAACGCCCCCCAGCGGGGGTGGTTCTCGCGGGTTCTTACAACTCGAGGTGGTTCTCATTTTAACTTATTCCTATATATATATATATATATATATATATATATATATATATATATATATATATATATATATATATATATATATAGGGGCTGGTTAACGTACAAATGCGCTTATCGTACATTACGTACGCTACAATCTCAGCCGTCAGATCATCTTCCCGCTTTGAAAAATCGCATGTGAAATTCAATTACCACATGCGAAATTGTTACCAAAATTATCACATGCGAAATTGAATTACCACATGCGAAATTGTTACAAAAAAACAACCTGCTATTTCATCAAAATTAACACATGCGAAATTGAATTAACACATGCGAAATTGTTACCAAAATTATCACATGCGAAATTGAATTAACACATGCGAAATTGTTACAAAAAAACAACCTTCTATTTCATCAAAATTATCACATGCGAAATTGAATTACCACATACGAAATTGTTAAAAAAAAACACCTGCTATTTCATCAAAATTATCACATGCGAAATTATTACAAAAAAAAGAACATGCGATTTTCATTGCGGGAAGATGATCTGACGGCTGAGATTGTAGCGTACGTAATGTACGATAAGGGAATTTGTACAGTACCCTTTACCTATATATATATATAGGGAGGGGCTCATGCGAGAACCACCCTTATTGTGAGAACCTTGAGAACCAATGTGAACACAACCTAAAATAGCTAAAAAAACCTAACCCCCCCACCCCCAAAAAACCTAAACCCCCCCCCCCCCCCCAAAAAAAAAATAAAAACCTAACCCCCCCACCCCCAAGCTAAAATGATAAAAATTAAACCCCCAAAAAATCTAAAATTTTTTTTTTGAATTTTTAATATTTTTTATGTTAAAATCGCTACTTTTATAAAAAGCGATTTTTTATAAAAAATATTAAAAAATTCAAAAAAAAAAAAATTTTGTGTGATTTTTAGCTTTTTTTAGGCATTTTTTGTGTGTTCACATTGGTTCTCGCGGTTCTCACAATAAGAGGTGGTTCTCGCATGATCTTCTCCCTATATATATATATATATATATATATATACAAAGTGATTCTGCTGGTAAAAAAAAAAAGATACAACATGAAATAAACATTAAAAACATACAAATGTTACACCCAAGGATGATCAAAAGTAGATTAGCCTCGCATCTTCATAAATTGCCTATTTGATTCTTCAACTTTCGGTTTAAAATCTTCAATTAGAGGCTTAAAGAATGATGAAATATACTAAAAATCATACAAGAAGCGAATGCAACCAAAATTGGGTGATTACGTAGTTGAATTCATTTTAACTTGGTGATATTACTAGAACTTAACATCAAACACATGTAGATAATTAAGAAGACAATTTTATTTCTTTAATTACATGAACTGTCACATTACCCATACATAAGGAAAGTTACAATAATAAGTAGCATCACCACTCGAGCTTAGAAATTCTTGAAGCACGCACAATCACACACTATATATATATATGGCATGTGTTTCTTCATTAATATGGAACCCAAATAACATGCTCTTCATGTAGAAAATGGCAAATCGTAGTTCCTGGAGACACTTTAAGCACTTCAAATGCCAAAGATTTCGGGTTCCATTTCGTGGTATTGGTATGGCAAATAGCCACAGCTTTCACTTTGGTACCATCTACACCCTCTAAAGATACCACATATGATTCAGTACCAATGATTGTGTGGCAATAAAAGACAGCATAAGCATAGTTTTGCCTATGGCAAATCATAGCTTTATTTACTATGAGCTTTTTGACATATTCAATCTTGTATGTTTGTGATGGGTGCTTTCTTTAGCATTCACCTCTGTAGAAAGAGCTTTCACCTTTTTACCTAATTTTGTGCTAGATAAATCGACCATGGATTCTAATGAACTTACACAAAATGTTTCCTCACCTTCAATGCCCTTGTACTCACATAAACTAAGTGTCTGCTTCATGATTTTGGCTTCCAGTGAGTCAGGTTTAACTGAAAACTTATTGTAGATTTGAGGAATATCTTTTAAGGAGAAGGGTATCGAATCAGAGATGTATTTCGGTAGAAATCCAGTTTTGTGGTAGTTCTTTATAAAATGCAACTTCAGTTCTTCTCCTTGATGCAAGTCGTTTTCCAAGAACAATAAGTTTACCATCTGGTCGTGTTCTAGCTGATTCTTGGATGAACTATAAATGTAACTTTTTTGGGGTTGATTCTTTACATCATCCTTAGATGCACCATAGATGTAACCTTTTTGGGGTTGATCTTTTACCTCATCCTTGGATGCACCATAGATGTAACCTTTTTGGGGTTGATTCTTTACATCATCCTTAGATGCACCATAGATGTAACCTTTTTGGGGTTGATCTTTTACCTCATCCTTAGATGCACCATAGATGTAACCTTTTTGGGGTTGATCTTTTACCTCATCCTTGGATGCACCATAGATGTAACCTTTTTGGGGTTGATCTTTTACCTCATCCTTGGATGCACCATAGGTGTAAAACTGGTAGGGTTGATCTTTTACCACATCCTTGGATGCACCATAAATGTAACTTTTTTGGGGTTGATTCTTTACATCATCCTTAGATGCACCATAGATGTAACCTTGTTGGGGTTGATCTTTTACCTCATCCTTGGATGCACCATAGGTATAAAACTTGGGTTGATCTTTTACCTCATCCTTGGATGCACCATAGGTGTAAAACTGGTAGGGTTGATCTTTTATCTCATCTTTGGTTGCACCATGAATGTAACCTTGTTGGGGTTGATCTAGCTTGCTATTCATAGATGTAATGTCGATGGAAACTTTTTCCTTGCTATCATCCCATGCTGTAAATGAACAAGATGTTTAAAAAAGTCGATGCAAATTACAAAGTTTAATAAGCATTTAAGGATAACATAACAAATATCAACCTTTAGTGTATAAAAGATCCTTGATTGCTTTTGGCATAGGACTGTTTGGCAAAACTGACTTCCAATACACCTCAGGACTCACAGCACGACTTCCTACAAGGGCTAGCTGAAAAACAAATCACAAATTAAAGAAAAGAAAAATCATGATGACAAATAGACAAATAAACAAATAAACTTAATTTTCAATCACAAATAAGAATTTTGTAGCTACCAATATGTTTTCAACACATTATACATTTCATTGATAACGAAAGTCCAAAATAACTATTAAAACTTCAATTCACATAACAATTTGTCTGTTGTATAAACATTTTCATGTACCAATACAGGTCTTTGACCTAGTGATATCCTGTTTTATATTTAAGATGCCGCTCCCTAATAGGTCTACGATGCAATTTCTATTTGGGATGTTGGTGTAGTGTAAATGGATATGTAATTTTACTTTTCAAAAACAACACTTTAATGCATGTTTTAAATTTTCATATTCCTGTACCTTAAAGCACTCATATTGGAGGCTCTAAAACTCCCTTTCTTTATAATTTTAGAGGAAACAATGAAACATCCCTCTATTGAAATCTCTATAATATATAAGAATTTGATACAACGTTAGTGACCCTTTATATTTAGAGAGTAACTATTCATCAATCTATATAATTTTATGTGTGTATTAAACAGAGAAAAAAACAATAAAATAAGTGTTTTCAGTAAGATAGGGATAAAACAATCGAATGTAGTGGATTTTTTAAACTAGATAAAGTTTAGAGAAGTAAAATGTACTTTCTAGTTAAAACATATGAATGATAATAAAGACTGAGTTAGAGGATGCTCTTTGAGAGTTTCCAAATTCCCATAACCTAATAGTGTAAATTTATGCTTCTAAGTCAAAAGGTGTAATTTTGCAAGATCTCTCTCAAATGTCATATGTAATGTCCTAAGTTTATCTACTACTAAATTACTATATTATATAATAATATCATATTTCATAACTGAAATACTATTCAATAATAAGTTTTATTATATATAAAAGAAATCGAACTTTAATAATAGGGATATGTATTTCTATAGTAAATCAAACTTGACTTATGTTATACTGTTCACATTCCACACACTGTATACTGTTTATCTCTAGATTTTAAAGAATAATTTAATGAAATCATTTGAAACATTATTCCATCCCATTCTTTATAATAGAGAATAATTTAGAGAAAACAAAAGCAAAACTCTACATTTAGAGCATTCACATTGAAGACTTCATCTCTATCTATATAATTCAACTAAAAACACATTTTCCTATATATTTTATTTATTTTTAAAAAGTTCTCACATCCAACTCTTTATATTTATCTCTATCATATTCATAAACATTTATTTTATTACTTTTTTTTTCTCTTTACTACACCCTCACAATACAAATATAGAGGGTTCATATGAACCTTTAAATATAGAGGTTGTGCTTTCTATAAATATTTCTCTATTATAGAGATTTAATGGAGTGAAGTTTTTGTTGTTTCTTTATCTTTTTACTCTATATTATATAGAATATATATGAATAAAGAGTCTCCAATGTAAATGTTCTTAAGCCTCTATAACGCATTGTGAATGTAAAATAAAAAGAAAAAAAAAATAGTAAAATAAATGTTTAAGATATAGATGAAAAATGGGATGTGTAAGGTTTTAAAAAAAATATAATCAATCTTTTCGAGAAAAATGTGTGTATTTAATTTACTTATGTAGATAGAGAATTCGTATACTCTTAACATAATAATTTGGAAGATCCAAATTTTAAAGCCGTTTAATCCCTTCTAGACATTATGCAATTCAGTGAAGGATCAATTTAGACCTTTTCTGGTATTTTAGATAAGGATTTATGGTCGATATGGCAAGCACGGAACGAAAAAGTTTTTAACAACAGGGATGGCATAGCACACAAGGTAATGGAGGAAATAAAAGAAACTTCGTATCAGTGGGCCAGACGAAGGACAAAGGCTTATGGTAACATCTTGGGAAGATTGGAGAAATTTCACCTGCATGCTGTAGTGTAGTTTAAATTTTATAACCAAATGTTTCTTTGCTCTCTATTGTAACTCTGGCTCTGTAGCTTCTTGCTATGGGGTTGGTTTATGATTTTGGTTTAATATAGTTTCGTTTGCCATTCAAAAAAAAAAAAAAAAAAAAAAGAGATAAGGATGTATGTCGGCAATTTGGAATCTATTTTCTTCACTTAGCTAGAAAGGGCAGTCAACGACCAAAAAAAGTAAATAACATATACAGTTGTTAAAAAGAAAAAAAAAAAGAAGTCTACCAACATTGTATCTATATAAAACTACGTCCAGGTAAACAACATTTAACTTGCATATAAGAACTTCACGGTTTTAGTAAGAAACTCTTAATAGAAAAAAACATACATTGCACTTAAAAAGGGTAGCGGCGTAGCTTGTTGCCCGTCTACCAACTATCTCGATGTAAATTCCTCTTATAACCAAATTATTTATTGCACTTAAACAACAAATATCCTCTAAGATAAACTTACATGGTATTTACCGACTGAATATGCTTTGTTCAAGTTAATATATAGCATTTGAATTTAGGTTTTAACTTAATATTCTATTTTAAAAAAAAAAGTTTAATTTTCTCTCTACATATATATATATGCTTGAATGGAAAAGAAGTGTACATGATCTCATTTTAACAAATATAATTATAATAAGAAAATAAAAAATATGCTTGCCAGAAATGGAAAAGAAGTATCATATGATCTCATTTTTAGACTGTCCTGTTGGATTTTCAAAACATTACAAAAACCTTAAACCAATGCTTTTAACATCTCAATAAGAAGAAGTGAAATTTGATATTCGAAAACAATTTATCAATTAAATTAAGATCGATCAAGTCCGGAACCTTTCATGTTATATTATACTGTATATTAAAAAACAAGTCTTAGCTATGTACAAGAAAGTTTTTAGTTGCAATCAACCATCACATACGTTTCAGCTTGGCTTAATAGATCGGTTTTAAACTTGAAACCACAAACCGCTATAAAATTTTAAAACGGCCAATCGAATGTCTTAACATTAGTGATGGTGATGAAAGATATATACTTACAGAGAGAAATGCATAAACTTGCAGAATTGTGAACTTCATTGTAGAGAACTGAACAAGAAAGGAGGCAGATTTTGATGGTTTGAAGTTTGATTGGTCTTGAAGGGTATTTATAGAGTGGAAAATGGAGTTCATTTTTTGTCATGGCCTACTACCAACTGCTGGATATAATAATTAATACAGGTTTGGTTTGATTTTAGTTAATGACCATAGGGTAACCAGGACTATTGAACAAGGGTGGTAACCAGTGGTGGACCCAGGAATTTTTCCATGAGGGTGCGGAACATTTTTAAAAATTTTAGGCCCCTAGGTATATAAGTAAAAAAATCGGTTCGTATCGGGTCGGGTCATGTAAAACAAACGAACATCAAACTAAATTTATATAATCATCAAAAACATGTCAAACCTTGTTACAAACATAATTAAAACGTCGACGCCGTACGGGGTTTCATTTTTTGAAATTTATCCAAAACATCATCTAAAGCTAATTTTTTAAGCAATTCTTTCTCTATATAACATAAGTTCATCGCTCCATAACATAATGTTTCAATTTTAATTTTCAACTATTCAAGCCCTAGAAATCATAACGTAAGTTGTAATCACCCTAAAAATATATAAACAACATAATCACCCTAAAAATCATCTAAACAACCATAAACAATGTCAAAACACACAAGAGAGAGAGAGAGAGAGAGAGAGAGAGAGAGAGCGTGGTACAATTTCTTAAGGTTTTGGGCTTTAATTATTTTATTATAGTTTGAAATATTGTTGGGTTTGGTTAATGGGCTAAGACTTAGTGGGCTAGCTAGTTAGGAATTATAAGTGGGTAAATGTATGGGTATTTGGGTTTAGTTGGTTAGGTATTAAAAGTTATATAATTTAGGTAGTATATTTTTTTTAAAAAATAAGAGTTTACTAAAAAAAATTTAAAATATAAATTGATAACACTTTTTACCTAAAGGGTGCGGACGAAAAATTTCAAAGGGTGCGGTCGAAAATTCCAAGCGGTGCGGACGGGATTTTCGACGGAATTTAGCCCTAATTTTTTTTCCCCGGTGGTGCGCTCGCCCACCTTGGGGTGGGCTTGGGTCCGCCCCTGGTGGTAACTGAATTTATTTACATTCATTAGCATACATGCATCAGTTTCTGTTACTAAATAATGAACAAGTAATTGTAAAAGTATGTCTTTTTAAACCGTCACAGGCTGTTGATGAGGGGTGCGAGTGGTGAGACCATATAGTGTCCGATTTTGGGCCCGGAATTTAAAAAGAAAAACTATAGATATAAAACTGTTTTAAATAAATAAAATTAGAAAGTTTAAAACTTGATCATTAATCTTTCTTACTAAAACTAAACTCAATTATACAAAGTTTTCTAACCCAATCACCTTAACCTTTTTAGTTTGGCCATGACCCATCTAAACCCAATTATCATATACCAATTCTCCCTATATTAATTAACAAGATTTGCTCTCCTCTCAGATTTACTGTTCAATTTCCCTTGATTTTTATTGGTGCATATCCACCATTTCACTCTCTCATTGGTCTCAACACATTCTCCTTCTTTTCTTCTTCTTTTCAATAATTTGTGGTCTATATTTATAACCGAGAAGTAAGCATCTTTCTTTCCCTTTCTCACTGTCGGATGGTGTTGGACAGCTCGCATCGACATGAAGCAGGTTTGAGGTCAGATTCGGTTAAACTTTCAGTGTGCTTGATGGTGTTGGCGTGGCAGAAGAAGCAGTGCATGATGTGGCGGTGGGGTGGTAGGGTGTAACATCCCGAAAATATAAAACATTATATCAGAATTATAAAGCCTAAATAAATGGGAGTTTACTAACTAGAAATTTTAACCTAGTTAGTTAACTAGTCTAGAAATAGCTTATAGAGTGATTAAAAAGCTATCAAACTATATGTTGAACAAAATAGAGGGACCATAGTTGTTAACTCTAAAACTTAATTAAAATTTATCAAATAAAAATAAACCAAACACCCCAAACCAGGGTGTTGGTCGATCAAGAAGAGGCAGGGGGCGACACCCCCATTCCAAAAACCTAAAATCACATAATCTTGCAAATTGAAGGGTTAATCCAAGTAGAAATCAAGAATTGAGCCTAGAATCGTAATCCTCATTGCAAGAGGATTCTAAGGTATGTGAAATTTGATGAAATCTATCAACTTGAAATTCTCATGATTCTGAAATTCTGAAATTAGATGCTTGCATGTGTGTTATTTGGTTGGATGAAAGTTGATTAGGTGTTTAGAAGTAAAACCTAACTAACTATTGGAGAAATCATGCCCAAATTCAGAGAATTCTATGAATCCATGGAAGCTAGGTTATGGGTTTTATAAGATGATGATGAACACTAGGATTTGATTGATAATTCTAGTATAAATTTCATCATAGGAGGTAATTCCTGTGATATTGATGTTAAAATATGTGCAAGGTTACTAGTTAAAGTGAAATTTGAGGTTTGAATTGCAAGTCATGAACTTGGAAATGATGGTAGGAAAATCTGACCCGTTAGGTGTTTGTAGAAATGCCTAAGTGAGGATTTTTGATGTTAAATTTGATGAGAACGCAGATTTGATCATGTTTCACAATGATATGAATATGGTCATGGAAAGAGTTCTAAACAAGTTGTAAAACTGAATTTTCTAGGCAAAGAGTCCGGATCATCAAGCGGACAAGCCGAAGGGAATTCACGGGGGAAAGGCGTGCTCTAAAGGTACGAATTTACCCTTTCGTTACATTATGAATTAATCAATAGTTTTATGTCGTAGTTTCGAAATCATGGTAAACAATATAGTTCAATATATATCACGGAAATGACCTTCGTCTTAGTCAAGTGAGACGGGTCAAAACAATTGTTAGAAAATTTACGTATGCAACTTGACCCGTTATACTTATTTCTCGAATGATTCAAATAGGAAATTTAATCTTGAATAAGAGTTGTTCCGAATTAAGCATTGAAGTTGTTACGTTGATTGATTTATTAAAATTCAGTTGGTTCGCGTTGGTAGTCGTCATATAGGAGGATTTACTTAGACGAGCCAAACGGGTCAATTAATCAAGTGAAACATGATTTATATATATATATATATACTCCGGAATATGATGGATAGTGTTATGTTATTAGTTAATAATTAACACATTATTAGAAATACTAGAATTTGGATGATATAAGTGGATAGAAAAGCAAATTACAAGAATTGTTGAATGAGATGAATCATCAAAACAAAACATAGATTTCCAGCTCTTACCGTAAATTACGGTCTTACCGTAATTTACGGTAATGGACAGACTTGTTACGGTGCATCTCTACTGGTTTACGGTAACCAGGAAAGTTTAGGGCACACCGTAAATTACGGTGAGACCGTAATTTACGGTGAACCCAGAATTGTTGTTTTGTGTTTATTATTTCAAATGTGATGTTTATCTTTGTGATTATGTTTTACAATAACGATCAAAACTAATAAGTTTAACGTTTTGATCATAGGTAAATTAGTGAAGCTTACGGATGGCGATCAAGTGATATAGTGAAGAACCGAACACTCGATTTTGAAGCTTCCGCAATGTTTTAAATCTTTTGTAGTCTTTGTGTATGGGTTATAAACACACGTTAAACAAATTTTGAAATGATGTAACTTAGTCATTAGTTGACTAAGGTCTTGTTACCCATAAACTTCGTTAATGAAAGCCATGTACTTAAATCTTATTTTGTTAAATTTAAGGGTAAAAAAAAAAAAAAAATTTAGGGTGTTACAAGTTGGTAATCAGAGCTCATGGTTGTCAATAAGTGTTCGGTTCAAGCTTGATCGATCGTCCGGTAAGAATTAACTTGTTTTGTTAATAAATTATGTACTACGTATAAAATGAGAAATGGACAATATGCATGAAAAGAGTGTGTAAGCTCACTCAAAAAGCAAGAAATGCATGAAACATGAACTATCAAATCAAGTTACGGACTTGATTAAATAGAAACATGAATGATCAAATCAAGTTACGGACTTGATTAAATAAAAACATGAATGATCAAATCAAGTTACGGACTTGATTAAATAGAAACATGAATGATCAAATCAAGTTACGGACTTGATTAAATAGAAACATGAATGATCAAATCAAGTTACGGACTTGATTAAATAGAAACATGAATGATCAAATCAAGTTACGGACTTGATTAAATAGAAACATGAATGATCAAATCAAGTTATGGACTTGATTGGATAGAAACAAGAATTATTAAATCAAGTTACGAACTTGATTAAATCAAAACAAGTAAAGCATGTGTTATAAATAGAATGTTTAACAATCTATGTAAACATTTCAGAAATCGAGATGGCTGATGGAGACAATGATAATGCGGTGCCAAGAGTCACCGAACAAGTGAGGGAAGTGATTGCCGAAGAGGTTGGAAAGGCGATCGAAAACAGTTTGTCGGGCTTTATTGATAAAATCCAAAACACGGTTTTATCAATAGTAGAAGATAGAATCAAGAAACTGGAAGATGATTCAAATGTAGTAAAGGAAAAGCGTGGAGGACGAAAGCCTTGTTCATACAAGGAATTCATGGCTTGTAAACCACCAGTATACAATGGGGAGGTTGACCCAATAGTGTGCCAACGATGGCTAAGTGACATCGAAGGGGTATTCGAGAGAACCCATTGTGACGAAGAAGACTACGTAGCCTATGGTACGGGTCAACTAAGGAGTCAAGCGAAAGATTGGTGGGATAACAAAAAGAAGGAGATTGGAAGTG
The DNA here is from genome assembly GCA_030545235.1 of Helianthus tuberosus. Taxonomy (NCBI): domain Eukaryota; kingdom Viridiplantae; phylum Streptophyta; class Magnoliopsida; order Asterales; family Asteraceae; genus Helianthus; species Helianthus tuberosus. The sequence continues at coordinate 13,639,365 of CM060354.1, read as the reverse complement.
AAGCGGCTAAGGCCATGTCTTGGGAGGAGTTTAAGACGCCGTTTCTTAAACACCATAGCCCCAAAGCGGTCATAAACAAGATCAAGGAAGAGTTCATGCAACTCAGACACAAAGGTGAATCCATAGACAAGATCACGGGGATGTTTATGGACAAGATGAAGTTCTGTGATGATTTGATAACGAATGAAGAGCAGAAGGTCTATTATTATCATAACATGTTAAGCTCGGAGTATAGAGAATTCATAACCCCTTCAAAGTATGAGACCCTTACCGAGATCGTCAATGCTGCTCGGGAAAGGGAGATTGAATTGAAGAAGAGTATAGAACGGGGTGAACGATGGGCACAAGATATGAATCCAAGCCCTGCCAAGAAAGCAAGAACGAATGAATCCGCAAAGAAATCAGATGCTAAAGGTAGTACATCAGGTTGCAAAATTTGTGGGAAGAATCATAAGGGCGAATGTCGTTACAAAGATAAGCCATGTCCTATATGCAAGAAAAAGGGACATATGGCTATGTCATGCCCGGAGAAGGTGACGGTTTGTTACAATTGTTATCGAACGGGTCACAAAAAGTCGGAATGCCCGGAACTGGTTGGAAAGAAAGATGGGCAAGAATCGAAAGGTGAAGCCCCAAAAGCAAAGGCAAGATCTTTCCAACTAACTGCCGCAGAAGCGAAGATTGAACCTGATGTGGTCTCAGGTATATTTGCTGTAAATTCAATTCCCGCACACGTGTTATTTGATACGGGTGCGAATAAATCCTTTGTTTCATATGGGTTTATTCGACATCCTTCATTTATTTTAACAAAATTACCTGTGCCTTTAGAAGTAGAGATAGGTAATAACAAAAGCTTTATTGTTTGTGATGTATGTGAAAATTGCAAACTGAGTATCGACAATGAAGAATATTTAATAAATCTAATCCCGATGTCGATGGGAGAATTCCAAATAGTCGTGGGGATGGATTGGTTATCTCAATACCATGCAAAGGTCGTGTGTTTTCGCAAAGAGATTAAACTAACATCTCCGAGCGGAAAACACGTCACCATTTATGGCGAAAAACGAGGCAACCCCATAGTATGTTCGATGTTGAAAGCTCACAAGCTCATGAAGCGAGGATGCAAGGCATTCATAATTTATGCAAATGAGACCGAGAAAGAATCACGGAAGATTGGAGATGTACCGATAGTACGGGATTATGAAGATGTTTTTCCGGAAGATTTACCGGGGGTACCGCCTGAACGGGAAGTAGAGTTCGGGATCGAATTGATTCCGGGCGCGAAACCTGTGGCAAAAGCCCCGTACCGACTTGCACCATCGGAATTACAAGAGCTGATGTCCCAAATTCAAGACTTGCTTGATAAAGGATTCATAAGGCCGAGTGTGTCTCCTTGGGGCGCACCGGTGTTGTTTGTGAGAAAGAAGGACGGGAGTATGCGCATGTGTATCGATTATCGGGAGTTAAACAAACTCACGGTAAAGAACCGATACCCGCTCCCGAGGATAGACGACTTATTTGACCAACTACAAGGCGCAAGTTGGTTCTCAAAAATTGACCTTAGGTCGGGGTATCACCAACTAAAGGTCAAAGAAGAAGATGTGCCGAAGACGGCTTTTCGCACAAGATACGGACATTACGAATTTCTCGTGATGTCGTTTTGGGCTGACAAATGCGCCCGCGGCTTTCATGGACCTCATGAACCGGGTTTGCAAACCAATGTTAGATAAGTCGGTCATCGTGTTTATCGATGACATCTTGGTTTACTCGAAAAATGAAGCTGAACACGCACACCATTTACAAGAAGTGTTAGAGACACTTAGGCGAGAGAAGTTATATGCGAAATTCTCTAAATGTGCCTTTTGGTTACGAGAGGTTCAATTTTTAGGTCATGTCATAAATGCCGACGGAGTATTGGTGGATCCGTCAAAGATAGAGGCCGTGTCAAAATGGAATTCCCCGAAGAACCCTTGGGAAATTAGAAGCTTTCTGGGGCTTGCTGGATATTATAGGAGATTCATTCAAGATTTCTCCAAGATTGCATCGCCGCTAACAAAGTTAACCCAAAAGAAAGCAAAGTTTATTTGGGGAGGCGATCAAGAAAAAGCGTTTCGGACGCTAAAAGAAAGGCTAACTCAAGCTCCGGTACTGACATTGCCGGACGGAGTCGAAGACATGGTGGTTTATTCAGATGCTTCATTATCGGGGCTCGGTTGCGTGTTGATGCAACGGGGCAAGGTAATAGCCTATGCCTCGAGACAATTGAAGATACACGAGAAGAAATACCCCACGCACGATCTCGAGTTGGCAGCGGTGGTATTTGCATTAAAAATATGGAGGCATTACTTGTATGGGGTAAAATGCACCATATTCACCGACCACAAGAGTCTGAAATACTTCTTCGATCAGAAGGAGTTAAATATGCGACAAAGGCGATGGCTGGAAACGGTGAAGGACTATGATTGTGAGATACACTATCACCCCGGAAAGGCAAATGTGGTAGCGGATGCTCTAAGCAGAAAAGCGGACTATGTCCCAATACGAGTGAGGTCGATGCAACTCGTGGTAACTTCGGGTATACTTGAACGTCTTCGAGAAGCGCAATTAGAAGCAATAAAAGAAGAGAATTGGAAGAAGGAAAGAATAATTGGGCAGTTGAAAGACTTGTCGGATGGGAATCACGGGTTAAAGACTCGATCCGGAAGGATATGGGTCCCACATACCTGTGGAGTAAAGGCGCTTCTACTTGATGAAGCCCATAAATCCCGTTATTCAATTCATCCGGGGGCGACCAAGATGTACAATGATTTGAAACAAAATTATTGGTGGCCCGGAATGAAGAGGGATGTGGCGAAGTATGTGGAAAAATGCTTGACATGTTTACAAGTCAAGGCGGAGCATCAGAAACCCTATGGCAAACTCCAACCGTTAGAAATTCCGGTTTGGAAATGGGAACATATTACAATGGACCTGTTAACCAAGTTGCCTAAGACGAATCGTGGTTTTGATGCAATATGGGTAGTGGTGGATAGATTAACGAAAAGTGCTCACTTCATTCCGATTCGTGAGACTTATACGTCAGAAAAGATGTCAGAAGTCTATACCAATGAAATTATAGCACGTCATGGAGTGCCGGTGTCCATCGTGTCTGATAGGGATACCCGGTTTACTTCGAATTTCTGGCGTGATTTCCAAGAACAAATGGGGACCAAATTGTTCATTAGCACTGCGTACCATCCTCAAACAGATGGACAAAGTGAAAGAACGATACAAATATTGGGAGACATGCTACGGGCATGTATAATCGACTTTGGAGGCAGTTGGGATGTTCACCTACCGTTAGTCGAGTTTTCGTATAACAACAGTTACCAATCTAGTATTAAAATGGCACCATACGAACTACTTTACGGTAGGAAGTGTCGAACCCCGGTTTGTTGGGGTGAAGTGGGTCCACGTGAACTTGCCCACCAAGACATAGTACGAGCCACGAACGAAAAGATCGATAAAGTTCGGGCACACTTGAAAGCGGCTCAAGACAGGCAAAAGGCGTATGTTGATAAAAGGAAAAGGCCAATTGAATTTCAAGTCGGTGACATGGTCATGCTAAAAGTGTCCCCATGTAAAGGTGTTATTAGATTTAGAAAGAAGGGGAAGTTAAGCCCAAGGTTTATCGGGCCATTTAAAATTATCGGAAGAGTTGGCAAGGTAGCTTACCGTCTTGAACTACCGGAGGAGCTGAGTGGGATCCATGGCACGTTTCATGTATCGCAATTAAGAAAGTGCCTAGCAGACGAAACGACATATATCCATTACGACGATATCGAAGTGGATAATAGTCTAAATTATGTGGTGAGACCGGTTGAAATTTTAGACAGAAAGGTCAAACGTTTACGAAATAAACAAATTGACCAAGTCAAAGTCAAATGGGAGCATAGGAAAGGTTCGGACATTACATGGGAGCCCGAAGAGGAGATGCGACGTCTTCACCCTACATTATTTGGTATGTACTTTGGTTTCGAGGACGAAACCCTTTTAAGGGGGATGGACTTGTAACATCCCGAAAATATAAAACATTATATCAGAATTATAAAGCCTAAATAAATGGGAGTTTACTAACTAGAAATTTTAACCTAGTTAGTTAACTAGTCTAGAAATAGCTTATAGAGTGATTAAAAAGCTATCAAACTATATGTTGAACAAAATAGAGGGACCATAGTTGTTAACTCTAAAACTTAATTAAAATTTATCAAATAAAAATAAACCAAACACCCCAAACCAGGGTGTTGGTCGATCAAGAAGAGGCAGGGGGCGACACCCCCATTCCAAAAACCTAAAATCACATAATCTTGCAAATTGAAGGGTTAATCCAAGTAGAAATCAAGAATTGAGCCTAGAATCGTAATCCTCATTGCAAGAGGATTCTAAGGTATGTGAAATTTGATGAAATCTATCAACTTGAAATTCTCATGATTCTGAAATTCTGAAATTAGATGCTTGCATGTGTGTTATTTGGTTGGATGAAAGTTGATTAGGTGTTTAGAAGTAAAACCTAACTAACTATTGGAGAAATCATGCCCAAATTCAGAGAATTCTATGAATCCATGGAAGCTAGGTTATGGGTTTTATAAGATGATGATGAACACTAGGATTTGATTGATAATTCTAGTATAAATTTCATCATAGGAGGTAATTCCTGTGATATTGATGTTAAAATATGTGCAAGGTTACTAGTTAAAGTGAAATTTGAGGTTTGAATTGCAAGTCATGAACTTGGAAATGATGGTAGGAAAATCTGACCCGTTAGGTGTTTGTAGAAATGCCTAAGTGAGGATTTTTGATGTTAAATTTGATGAGAACGCAGATTTGATCATGTTTCACAATGATATGAATATGGTCATGGAAAGAGTTCTAAACAAGTTGTAAAACTGAATTTTCTAGGCAAAGAGTCCGGATCATCAAGCGGACAAGCCGAAGGGAATTCACGGGGGAAAGGCGTGCTCTAAAGGTACGAATTTACCCTTTCGTTACATTATGAATTAATCAATAGTTTTATGTCGTAGTTTCGAAATCATGGTAAACAATATAGTTCAATATATATCACGGAAATGACCTTCGTCTTAGTCAAGTGAGACGGGTCAAAACAATTGTTAGAAAATTTACGTATGCAACTTGACCCGTTATACTTATTTCTCGAATGATTCAAATAGGAAATTTAATCTTGAATAAGAGTTGTTCCGAATTAAGCATTGAAGTTGTTACGTTGATTGATTTATTAAAATTCAGTTGGTTCGCGTTGGTAGTCGTCATATAGGAGGATTTACTTAGACGAGCCAAACGGGTCAATTAATCAAGTGAAACATGATTTATATATATATATATATATATATACTCCGGAATATGATGGATAGTGTTATGTTATTAGTTAATAATTAACACATTATTAGAAATACTAGAATTTGGATGATATAAGTGGATAGAAAAGCAAATTACAAGAATTGTTGAATGAGATGAATCATCAAAACAAAACATAGATTTCCAGCTCTTACCGTAAATTACGGTCTTACCGTAATTTACGGTAATGGACAGACTTGTTACGGTGCATCTCTACTGGTTTACGGTAACCAGGAAAGTTTAGGGCACACCGTAAATTACGGTGAGACCGTAATTTACGGTGAACCCAGAATTGTTGTTTTGTGTTTATTATTTCAAATGTGATGTTTATCTTTGTGATTATGTTTTACAATAACGATCAAAACTAATAAGTTTAACGTTTTGATCATAGGTAAATTAGTGAAGCTTACGGATGGCGATCAAGTGATATAGTGAAGAACCGAACACTCGATTTTGAAGCTTCCGCAATGTTTTAAATCTCTTGTAGTCTTTGTGTATGGGTTATAAACACACGTTAAACAAATTTTGAAATGATGTAACTTAGTCATTAGTTGACTAAGGTCTTGTTACCCATAAACTTCGTTAATGAAAGCCATGTACTTAAATCTTATTTTGTTAAATTTAAGGGTAAAAAAAAATTTTTTTAGGGTGTTACATAGGGGTATAAAGCTACACTAAATTTCGTTGATGACATCCCCCTCCTCCAAAAATACGATGCGTTTTCCGGTAAAGGAACACGCGGATCTACAAGCATCGGCGCCTGCATGTGGGCAAACAGACGCTCACTTTCCCGGCAAAATCATGTACGATTTCCGGTGGTCAGTGATGGCAATGCACACCAACAGAGGCAACAACCCTTGGGTGGTGTTTTCCGTCGATTCTCGCGGTGGCATTGATTTCTAGGTCCAGTTGATGGTGGCGGTGTCATTGATTGTTGAAGTGTGCTCGTCTGGTATCATGAGCACGAGCCACCGTAGATGGCGCACTGTGTGACCAGTGGTACAACCAAGCACCACCGTGACTTTGGTCAAACAAGGGTATTGTGAGGGTGTTTTAGGAAGGGTCATAGGTATGGTTTAGATTTTTCCATTAGGGTGCTACTTTCTACACCACCCTAATTACTTTTTACACCGCTCTCCTCTCACGTATTTACAGGTGGGGCCCGCGTGGGACCGGCATTTTTCCTCTCACAAGGGGGGTATAATCAGGAGGGGGTGGGTTTAGAATCAGCCTTTCCATTAATGGTTCTGACAGGAAAACGAGAGATTGCAGGTTGCATTTAATGTGATGGAGGGATTAAGACGTAAGACCGTGGGGTATGGTGGGGCTTGGGTTGGGCTTGGGTTGGGGCATTTGTTAACACGTGGAATGGGAGCCCCCCACCGCCTAGTGACGTGTCCGCGGTGTATGGCGGGGCGTGGGTTGGGTGCACCGTGTGGCAGATTATTAAAAAAAAAACAATTACAAAAAATTTATAAAATTCACACAACATTTATAAAAAAAAACCTACAACTTCATTAAAATTTTACAAAATAACAAAATAACAAACCTACAACTTCATTAAAATTACATAATCCTAAAAATTACATAATTTCTAAAAATTACAAAATAACAAACCTAGAGCGTTAGATAAATTTCAAAAAGGGCGATCTTGTCGAACGTCTTTCGCTCCTTGCCTCGAAACTCTATGTTTGCCACCGCCACCCGGTCCTCGTGGCTTAACTCGCCGCTCGGAACGGCTTCGTAGTAAGTCTTGAAACGATCGAGCTTGGGCCGTAGCTCGCGCCATTTGTGTTGGCACGCGTTGAGGTTGTGGCGGTCGTTACCGACGTTATGTCGGTAGGTTGCGAATGCTTCCGGCCAATATTTTGTTTGGCCCGGTTGCCGCCCTTCATAGCGTCAACGACGCTTGTGACGAGAGCCAATTCTTACTCGTGAGTCCAAGATGCCATGCTCTTCAGTGGGGTAGCGGGTTCGTGAGAAGTGGGTAGCCGGTGGGGTTGCGGGTTCGTGGGATGGGGGGACCAGTGGGGTTGGGGGTTACATTTATAGGGGTTGTTGGGAGACCCGGGTGGCGGATTGGGGTATGCCAAACGGTTTGAATTTAAAATTCAAACTTTCAAATGGCCGCTATTACATGGCGGGGTGAGCGAATGGGAGGCAGCCAGCTAGGATGTCAAGACCGCCACACGCCCGGCTTGAAACCCATGCCCCAAGGGCCACGCCCCAACCCAAGCCCACCCGGGGTGGTGGCTTGGGCGTTTTCCCCCAACTCACACCCCAACCCAAGCCCCATACCCCATAGTCTAACAATTTGAATGTAACGTTTATACATATAATAGAACATGCATTTTACAAAGTAAATATTCTATATGTTAATTTTGTTTTATAAAAATGAATGCTTAACTCTCATTTAATCTAGAAATATAGAGGTTAATCTTGAAATTAAGAAAGGAATTTCTAACAAAGTATACTTTGTTGCTAAATAAAAACAAAACAAAAACACAATTTAATTTTTATATTATTGATAACTATCTTAGGTTCTGTTATAGACGATAATTACTTGAGTTTCATTATGGTTTCGAGTTAGTTATTATTTTTCATGATAATGTTTTACATTTCTGTATAAATTTGATAAGTTAACACTTTGCGATGCGCGTACATGATTCAAAATTTTTATATATAATTTTGTTAGGCTGACAGTTCCGCTGCAACGCGCGGGTTATAAAAACTCGTTTTGGTCAATTAAAACTTTATATTTTAACCCTATTTAAATTTAAAGGTAACAAATAACCAAGCGTGACAATTTAAAAAAAAAAAAAAAAGGCTTGCGGAGTATCACAGGATCATGGACGATTCGAGTTCTACTGTTTTAGAGGCCTATATATTCTACTGGCACATGACTCCGGAATTCTCAAAGACCACCCTAATTTTTTTTTGAACGGCGATATTTCTACAACAGGTGATAGAGATCGCACCTAACCCTATAACTCGGGCAGGCCCCTCCGCCCCACTCCGGCAGCCAAGACCACCCTAAATAGTTGTTGGTGCACTTGTGTCTGTACTTTGTCTGTATTTCGTCATGATACAAAACGATGTCTTATGTTAGTCTGGGTTACGTCTTAGTTTGTTACAATGTGTGTTCGATGTACGTTTGACCAAGTCAACCATCCTCCTGGTTTGACTTGACCAAACAGTTCACACATTGGTTGTAAGCTATTTGTGTCGAAGGATAGGTCATCGAAGGATAGTTTATATCCTTCGATGATGAGATCGAAAGATAACCTTCGATGGATGTTGTCGGACTTCGAAGGATATCATCCTTCGAAGTATATGTAATCCTTCGATGAGTTTCTGGTCGATAGATGATCCTTCGATCAGTCTATCTGATCCTTCGACCATACGTGCTGTGTCGGGTATAAATACCCATGTGTAGTGTTCACTTTCAGTTTAGAACACTCAGAGCAAAAACACACACACACGAGAGTTAGAGAGAGTTTGCAGAATACATTTGTAAACCTTGTGCTTGTAACCGAACCTCTCATACGTTATAATACAGTGGTGTTAAACGGTGAACTTTGTGTGTCGTGTATCTATGTTCTCATATAAACTCCGGTTTGCATGCTAGCTTGGATTCCGCACTCGCTAGTGTGTTAAGCATAACAAGGAATAGGTTTGACCTCAACCTCCGAGGGACCTACAAGTGGTATCAGAGCCGTGGCTCTTTTCCTTGTTAAAAACCGGGTTTATACAAGCTTTTTGGAGTGTTTTGGACAAAAACTCACTTGGTTTTGAACCCGTCTTTACTGTTTTTCTCGCTTTTCCAGACGATAAAACGTGTTCTAAACTATCCGGGTGTGTTAAAGAGCGGTTTGGGTAACTTAAAAAACTTGTTTTTAAGAAAGTTGGTATTTTCCGGCCAAATTTCCAGCTTCTCCGGTGACCGGTTTCTGGATAAAGTCTGTCCTTTTTGGGGTATATTTTATTGGTTCAAAATCTGCTTTGGCAGAAAGTATGGTCTGAACATACCTTCTGCCGAAAGTTTCTACCAACCCATCACCTTTTTCACCAACCTGTCACTCTTTGTCAACTGTGTCAGAGCAGTTCGAAAGATATCCTTCGAAGTCGAAAGATCATCTTTCGATCAGTGGAGGTTCGACAGATAATCATCCTTCGAACCAAGGAATCATTTCGAAGCATACATCTTTCGGACTACAGTTCTCATTCGAAAGACCAGGATCCTTCGATTGGGGAGTCTTTCGAAATCAATTGTTCAAAACTCAACAGTGATCTTTCGAACACTGTTGATCCTTCGAACAAGTCTTGATCTTTCGATCCTTAATCTGTTTAAGTTTAACAAGTTTGTGTTTCAGGTCTTTCGATCTCAGATCCTTCGGCTGGTTGTTATCTTTCGAAACATTAACATAGTTTGTGAAAATTAAATTTTTAAAAGGAAAACTTGTTTTTCAAATTTTAAATCTATTTTCACTTAATATATTAATTTTTATAAAATGGGAACAAACGGTCAGTGGGATCCAACCGCGTGGACTCTAACATCTTCACAATCATCAGCTACGCAATCATCAGCTACGCAATCTGCGTCAGATTTCAACAAAGCATGGATGCAGGCTATTGCCCCTCCTCAAGCTGCAATGATAACTGCAAATCAATGGGCTTTGGTCACAAATCAAAGCAACAGCATTCAATCTATGATGCAGAACGACAGTGAAACTGGTACAAGCACAAAACCGCCAAAGCTAAATCACATCAATGATTGGGGATGGTGGAAAGAAAGGCTGAGAACTTATGTTCAGGGGCAAGGTCAAGATCTTTGGATGTGCTTCTTCACCGCATTTGACCATGATTTGGAAGTTGCAGGATCTAATCCAGAAACTTACAGCACTATGTCTGATGATGATAAGAAGAAATTTGAGTTAGAAAAGAAAGCATTCATGATTCTCACACAAGCTCTTCACAAAGACATTTACCACCAGTTTGTTTACTGCACGACTACTAAAAGCTTGTGGGATATGCTCACGTTACGATGTGAAGGAAATGCTCAATCTAGAAAGATCAAGCAAGAATTACTGAAGAAAGAGTTTGAAGGTTTCACGTGTATGGAGAATGAGACTTTGGCAGAGTTATCTACAAGGTTCCATCACCTGTTGAGCGAGATGTTTGGTTTTAGAGTCACTGCCACTCCACAAGAAATGGTGAAGAGATTCGCTGATAGCTTACCAGCAAAGTGGAGCAGTTATCTTGAGATTCTTAAAGAAAATGGTGTTCTAGACACAATCAATGTTTATGAGTTAATTCAAAAATTGGAGAACAAGGATGTAGAAGAAAAGCTTAAGGCAAAGAGAACACTAACTCCTCAAAATCCAGAGATGTACTTTGGGATTGCAGGAGGTATCAGTGGAGAAAGACCAGCCTCTCAACATGCGAAGCTTCAAACAGCCTTCATCTCAAACACCGGACCTTCCACAACAGATCAGTTTGACCCTTCAGCATACACGATGTATTCAAGACCAGATGTGCAACCGAGAGCTCAGCAGCAACAACCGCAACAGCAAGGGTTTTATGGAAGCTCTTCAAACTTTCAAGCCACTTCCAATCCGAACACAGTCAGATTAGACACTTCCAACTTTTCCAAAGTCAGTGTCGAAGTAGCCAAGGAGCATATGGAGATGTTGAACACCTTGGTTAGCGCTTATTGTGGATTAGTTGCAGGTCAGATTGGGAATATCAATCTAACCAATGAAGATTATCAGCAAGTGGATAAAGAAGAGTTTGAAATGATGGATATCAAATGGGCTCTTGCTAGTGCAATTCGAAGAGCAAAGGAGTTTATGGAAAGGACGGGGAGAACCAACTTGGAAAGCAAGAAAGACACCAAGTATGGGTTCGACAAGCAAGCTGTAACATGCTTTAACTGTGGTGAACGGGGTCATTTCAAAAGGGAATGCATAGACCAGCTCAGCATGGAAACCAAAATCCTTTCAGAAATCAAGGCAACCAGCAGAACCAGAACAGGAACAATGTTCATACAATGATTCCTGTCAACAACCAAAGTCAAGCAGGACCATCTAATGCCAGCCGGGCACTTGTGGTTCAAGTAGATGAAGGTTGCGATTGGTCGCTTCAGTTTGGAAATGATGCTCCAGATAGAACAGCTTGTTTTGCTGAGGTTGTAAAGGATTTAAATCACGCCAGTGGTGGAGAATCTTCCGCCAATGGTGGTGACTCTTCTGAGGATGAAGACTCTTCTGGTTATAGTGGAAGCTCAGATGAAGAATCCTCCACTTCAGGAAATGATCATGTGGATGAGACATCTAGTGCGTCAGTCGATGCAGATATTGATGAGCTTTTGGAAGAAGCTGCAGCAGGAACTGAAAGAAGATCTATTTTGGTGGATCAAGCTGCTAACTCTTCGTCTTCTCTCCATTCAGCCTTTATGGCTAATGTCGACAGTTCATCAGGTCAGGTATGTGTCGATAAACCCACTGTAGTTAGTTGTGATAACTGTGATAGTTTGCGTGTTAAAAATGCTGATTTAGAGGCAAACATGTCTGAGTTGCAAGGCAAACATGATGCTTTACAAGCTAGTTTGTTTGACTTGCAAGACAAACATGTTTCGATGAATGATGAGTGTTGTGAATTGCGAAGCAAACACGAGGCTTTGCAAGAGAAATTTGAAATCACATGCAAACACAATCAAGAATTGATTGTAGATCTTTCTAAAGCAACTGAAGCTAACTTGTTTTTAACCAGAAATGAAAAGGAATTTAAAGCAACAATTGCGTCATTAAAACATGATGTTTCAGAATTACAAAAGGCTGTTTTGCGAAAACAACATGCTAACAATAATCTTATTGACACAATTGAAAAGCAAATGGTAGAATTGGCAACAGCTCGATGTGAATGTGAAACAATTAAGCAGAAACTGGAAAGCTATTCCAATTCCCGCTTTGTATTAGATCACATCATTGACGTTCAAGAGAGAAAGAAAAAGGGGGATAAACCATGTATTGGATTCAAATCATGTCCTCCCCCAATGAATCACAATTACTCCAAATTGCCTGATGACGAGGATATGCCCCGTTTTGAACCTACTGTGCCACTCGGTCTAGATGACTTTGCAGCAGGCCTCGGGTTCACAACTGGTACATCATCCTCAGGTCAATCAGAATCTGAATCTGAGAATGAGACAGATTCATCGTGTGTTAAGGAACAGAGTCCTCCCATTGTTGAGGATGCTGATTCTTCGGATGATGAATCTGAAGAAATTGTGAAACAACAGTCTAACTCGGTTACAACAGATATTCCAATTGAGAATCACATCCTGTGTGATCCACCAGTGAAACCGAGTAAGACTGAAATGTCAAAAGCAATGGAGTCCCTTGTTTCTACCAGTGAAGAGAATAACTTGTTGTACACGCTCAAAGGAGATGACAAAATCTACTCTAACAAAGATTTTCCAATTAAAAATGTAAATCAAGATTTAATTGAGCAAATTTTTGAAGGATGCACTGATAAGTTTTTGGGGAACAAAAGTGGAAAAGTTACCGTCACTCAATGTGATCCAATTCCGTGTGAACAAATTAGAAAACAATACGGAAACCAAAAACCACCAGTTGAGCGAAAACAACAAGTCAACTCCGGAAAGGGTAAGGTACAGGGAAAGAAGGCTCAGAACAAGAATGTTCAAGCACCTAAAGTTCAGCAGCCTAAGACTGAACAACCAAAGGTTCAACAACAAAAGGTGCAAAACAAAAGAGCTCCTGTTAAGAAACGAGAACCGAAAATGAACTTTGTTGGATCCACGGGTTCAGACAAACTTGAAACATTTCAGGATAAATCTAACCTTGATTTTATAAAACAAGTTAGAATTTTAAAACGAAATGATCAGAATAATTACACCCAACACACCAACGGATGTGATTTAGGTCCAAGCACGTCTAGATCACAAAGTTCATGGTCTGGTTCTTCGTCTGGTCATCAACGTGTTTCTCCGAAGTTTGTAGAGCGGAGAACATGTTTTGAATGTGGGACAGTTGGGCATATTGTAAGATATTGCCCACACGTACCGAAGCTAAAGTCAAAAACGAGTGCTCCCCAAGAAATCGATTACCGAAAACGATCAGTTTCCCCGAAACAAGACCCACGTGTCTTGAAAGAAAGGGAAAAGAAGTTAAAGCAAAAGAATCAAAAGGTAATTGAAAAGGCCTTAAAATCAGAGGTCAAAGAAGAAAAACCTGTACAAGCAAAGTCTGAAACTGTAAAACCAGTAAATGCTAAAACAATAAATTCAAATACTGGTAAAGGACAAACAACTTGGAAGCAAAAGCAGGTAATTCAATCAGGGGGAGCACCACAGGTTCTTTTTCCTAATCATCAAGTGATTGAAATCACTTTTCTTGATGATCAAGGACGACCCAAGTCCACAAAGGCTTGGGTCCCCCTCTCCAACTAATCTCTGAGTGAGTGTGTAGGATATTCCAGGAGGAACTTTCGATAGTCGTAAGATTGTTGATAGTGGAGCATCCTTGCACAAGATAGGCGACAGAAGAAATTGGTGCCTTTGATGGAGAGAGAGAAAAGAAAGGAAAAAGACAAAAATGTCTGATGAAGAAAAAGGAATGAAGTTGGAAAATTCGACCAGATGAAAAATGTGCCAAAATTGGTTGTTATGGTTTTTGATCGAGTCCTCAGGAAAGACTTCAATGAAAAGTACGCACCTGCAGCACGGTTGAAGTTCAAAATCAACAAGATGAACGTGCAGTGTACTTTTCTTCGCGGTGTGATTGAAGAAAATGTGTTTGTTGAACAAACCAACCAGGTGTGCGGATGCCTTGGCATGGATTGAACAACCGCACACTACTTCTCAAGAGAAAGATAAAGACCTTCGCTGGTACAATGTGGAAGACCAGCCGGACCCAAAGGTTTCTGATCTTGTTGCTGTGAAGAGATTTCTAAGTAGCTACAAAAAATTCGACTTTGAAAACCACACCGGGTGGATATCCAGTTTGGGAGAGCGCTCAGATTCCTTGCAATGCACGAAGCAGTAGCAGGATACGGTTTTAAATTTCTAATCTCTCCTACACTTGTCGATAATTAAGCTGCTTTGTGAATTATTATCTCGTTCAGCACTCTTTGGCCAGACAATGTTGTCATGGTCCGCACCGCTTACCGACATGCCAACTGTTATTTTTCCAAAATTCGCTAAATCATTTTTGATTAAAACTTAATTTTGGTAAACGGCATTGAGGTAAAACATGAGTTAACCAACATCGGAAAATCATTTTTGTAAATACCTTTATGTTTTAAATTTATCTTAGTTTATTGATTTTAGGGGGAGTAAATCCAAAAATTTGAAAAATCCAAAAACATCGAAAAATTTCAAAAACACAAAAACAATAGAAAAACAAAAATGAGTTTCCTGGCGGGCAAAAGAGAAAATGATAGTACATCAGTGGTCTGTCCAAACCTCTTTAAACCTAAAATGAAAAACGAGAAGCAGCTCTATATAAGATGTATCCGTAGGCTCACAATCATTTTAAAGTGTGCAGGGTGATATAAACTTAAATCGACTGAAGACCAGGTGGGAACCACTCATTGGCATATGGTCTTAGTACCGAAATTTCGTTTGAGAGATTGCCGAGGTTCTGAGATATTCGGTCTTTATGCTGCTTATCATCTGGGTATCATGGTTGTATCTTTTTCCGAAAAATAACGGGGACGCAAGTCTAGATCTTCCATGATACTATACATACGTGTACATATTGCATACGACCTCAATAAGTGATCAACAATCACATGTCCACAAATAAGTGATAATATTTCACAGATTCTTTCCGGGAGTCAAGTTCGTCTCTCTGCTGTACGAAAGTACTGACCTGTTCACGGACTTGCTCCTGTGCCCTCATGCATATGAAAATCAAGTTCCTCATCAATAAGTGATTCTATCACATAGGGCTTGTTTTCAATCAAAATAAGTGAGAATCTCACATCATATACGGTCAAACAGATGATAATCGGTATACTCACCGGTAAGATGAACCCTCGTGCATACCTTGATACGGGAATGTGTCGTGATGTGGATGAACACCGGTCGGTAAGTATAAATCATACCTTAACGTATCCCCTCGCCATGATTACATCTGATAAGTTGAGCTTATGTGGACAACAATACCGATAATTGTTATAGGATGCTTATCTTAATGTTAACTAATTGAACAACAATAGCGTTTTGGCATGACCGTACACTGATATGATTCTCTTACCCTCGAAACTCACAAAAAGAATGTCTGTAAATATTTATTTAATGCTTTCATTTTCGGCATCCTTTGTATATATTTATTTACTGTTTTCTGTCTTTACATTTGAAATATTCAAAAATTCCAAAAAGATTTTAGGTGTGTTTTAATATAAACTTCATAAAAGCCAAAAAGATTTTATTTCTATCTTATTTTCGTTCGTACGATGTTGGATCTCGAGTCTTCGTTACCTGAAACCTGATTGAAAACCGAAACGACTGAATCTTCATAAACGGTCGAAATTTGCAAGTGTTGAAAGTTTCAATCTAAAATTGATAAAAAATTTGTTAAACTTTCAAACTGTCGGACGGTGTTTGATTGAACAATGGTCACATGTGTGTCGTTTGTTTATGATATTCCAGGCAGTTGTTCTCATTACGCGTTTAGATTTCTTGCATGTGCAGATTCTAAAGGCAAGGGGAACATGGTCGATGACAAGCTTCGGAATGAAGACACGACGTGAAGGCACTCAAGTGATGAAGATGATCGAGTTGCCGCTGACCATTATCAACACCACAAGGATCTCAACTCATAAAGATCAAGATATTCACGAGCATAACTCAAGGGGGAGCTTATGTTAAGGGGGAGTTTGTCAACACACTTCCTACATGAAACGGGGAGTTTGTTGGTGTCCAAGGGGGAGTTTGTTGATGCACTTTGTGTGGACGCGACTCAGCTCGGTTCGACTCGGCATTAGAAACTTGAAGACACAAAGATCGAGACAAAGCTACAGCCAAGGGGGAGTTTGTTGGTGCACTTGTGTCTGTACTTTGTCTGTATTTCGTCATGATACAAAACGATGTCTTATGTTAGTCTGGGTTACGTCTTAGTTTGTTACAATGTGTGTTCGATGTAAGTTTGACCAAGTCAACCATCCTCCTGGTTTGACTTGACCAAACAGTTCACACATTGGTTGTAAGCTATTTGTGTCGAAGGATAGGTCATCGAAGGATAGTTTATATCCTTCGATGATGAGCTCGAAAGATAACCTTCGATGGATGTTGTCGGACTTCGAAGGATATCATCCTTCGAAGTATATGTAATCCTTCGATGAGTTTCTGGTCGATAGATGATCCTTCGATCAGTCTATCTGATCCTTCGACCATACGTGCTGTGTCGGGTATAAATACCCATGTGTAGTGTTCACTTTCAGTTTAGAACACTCAGAGCAAAAACACACACACACGAGAGTTAGAGAGAGTTTGCAGAATACATTTGTAAACCTTGTGCTTGTAACCGAACCTCTCATACGTTATAATACAGTGGTGTTAAACGGTGAACTTTGTGTGTCGTGTATCTATGTTCTCATATAAACTCCGGTTTGCATGCTAGCTTGGATTCCGCACTCGCTAGTGTGTTAAGCATAACAAGGAATAGGTTTGACCTCAACCTCCGAGGGACCTACAATAGTGATATGATTTTGTATTTAACACCTTTAAAAACAACTTTCTCCTATCATCAATTTTGTTGCATATCGTTGGGTCTATTGATTTTTGGATTATTCCTGGTGATATTATAGGTTTAAATGTTTAACTAGCAGGATGTCAGCGTGATGCGGCGGGAGCGACACATCGCATTGCGATACTCGTTTTTTATAGTTTTCTTATTCATATAATATTTATTGTAGCATTGTTGTGATAGATGTATATCAAAAACGAAGTAATTGGGTAATCCATTTTATTTTGTTGTTCATGGTTTGGTTGGTTCGGTTATTATCCTCAATTGAAGCCGAAACCAAAGTCATCGGTTAGTCTATTTTAATAATCAAGCGGTTTTCGGTTAATCACTTCGGTTTATTCGGTTAGATTGACGGTTTTCGGTTTGGTTCATTTAATTTTAGTTAATAGCAAAAACCAAATTTGGCTAAAACTTTTGATTAGAAATATACGAAATTGAGGATAAATACATGAAATGAAAATATATATAAATATATGAAATAGAGATATAAAATATGAAATTTATGAACGGGAGGTATAAAAGCTAGAAATATATGAAAATATGAATGATTTGGTTCCATTCAGCTAATTTTGGTTAAACGAGAGTACAAAAAAAATAATAACTGGTTTTTAGAAAATTCGGTTTTCTGTTAATTCTGTTTTTGGTCGATTTCAGTTCCTTCCGTTTTCGGTTTGGTTTGGTTTAGGTTAACGATTTAACTATTGTTCACCGATAACCTGTTTTGGTTAATATCTGATATGTGCGAGTGTGATGCAGCAGGAAACACAGACATTGCCACAGTGTGCATTGTTCGGTTGGTCATATTATTATCCTCAATCGAAATCAAGGTTATCGATTAGTCTATTTTATTAATCAATCCATTTTTAGTAAATCAGTTTGGTTTATTCAGTTAGATTTTGATGGTTTTTGGTTTGATTCATTTTCAGTTAATAGCCAAAACCAAACTTGGGCTAAAACTTCTGATTAAAAATACATGAAATGGATGTATAGGTACATGAAATGGAGGTATAAATACATAAATTGGGGGTATAAATATGAAATACATGAGCTGAAGGTTCAAAAGCTAGAAATATATGAAAAAGTAAAATGCACGGATAGTCCCTATGGTTTTGTAAAGTTTCACCTTTAGTCCCCACCTTTTTAAAATTACATGTATGTTCCCTGTGGTTTGCTCACTTGTTACTCGGATAGTCCCTAGAGTGGATGAAGGTTAGTTTTCTCAGTTAAGTAGATGTGAAATGACAAAAGTACCCTTCTGTAGGTCCGGCTAGGAGGATCTAGTCGCCTAATCCTTGTATACTAACCAACCCGGTTGTGCGGAATCCAACCGGAAAGGCAAACCGAGATAGGACACGCAGATAATCAACACACAAGACTCAACGATTAACACTACTTGTATTAAACGTATGAAAGGTCCAGTTACAAGCACAAGGTTTACAGATCAGCTCTATAAACTCTCTCTAACAGTGTGTGTGTTCTCTGTTTTCCCTATCTGTCTGACTATCGAAATGAACACAACACACGGGTATTTATACCCAACACAGCAGGTCTGGTCGAAGGATCATGCAGACTGGTCGAAAGATCATCTTTCGACCACAAACAGCTCGACTGATCAACATGAATCACGAAAGATGGGATCTTTCGTGGTCCATCTATCGAAAGCTATCTATCGAGCTCATCATCGAAGGATATAAGGGATCCTTCGATGACACATCCTTCGAACCAAACAAATTACAAACATAATGTTGACTGTTTGGCCAAGTCAAACCGGAGGATGGTTGACTTGGTCAAACTTACAGACTCACAAAGACATCGTTCAGTAACAAGACAAAATACAGACAAAGTACAGACACAAGTGCACCAACAAACTCCCCCTTGGCTGTAGCTTTGTCTCGATCTTCGAGATAGTTTTGTCTTGATCTTCATTCTTGTAGGTCCTTCGTGTCTTCAAGTCTTTGACTTCTTTTCAAGTCTTCAATGTCGGAGGATCTTTAAAGTCTTCACGTCTTGAAAGCAGAAAGTGTACCAACAAACTCCCCATTTTATGTAGGAAGTGTGTTGACAAACTCCCCCTTAACATAAGCTCCCCCTTGAGTTATGCTCGTGAAATACTTGTTCTTTATGAAGTGAGATCCTTGTGGTGTTGATGATGGTCAGCGGCAACTCGATCATCTTCATCATTTGAGTGCCTTCACGTCGTGTCTTCATTCCGAAACTTGTCATCGACCATGTTCTCCTAGCCTTTAGAATCTGCACATGCAAGAAATCTAAACGCGTAATGAGAACAACCGCCTGGAATATCATAAGCAAACGACACACATGTGACCATTGTTTAATCAAACACCGTCCGACGGTTTGAAAGTTTAACAGATTTTATCAAATTCAATTTTAACTTTCAAAACTTGCAAATTTCGACCGTTTATGAAGATTTAGTCGTTTTGGATTTCGTTCAGGTTTCAGGTAACGAAGACTCGAGCTCCAACATCGTACGATCGAAAATAAAATAGAAATAAAATCTTTTTGGCTTTTATAAGGTTTATATTAAAACACACATAAAATCTTTTTGGTATTTTTGAATATTTCAAATGTAAAGACTGACAGCAGTAAATAAATATCTACAGACATTCTTTTTGCGAGTTTCGAGGGTAAGAGAATCATATCAGTGTACGGTCATGCCAAAATACTCTCTTTGTTCATTTAGTTAACATTAAGACAAGCATCCTATAACAATTATCGGTATTGTTGTCCACTTAAGCTCAACTTATCAGATGTAATCATGGCGAGGGGATACGTTAAGGTATGATTTATACTCACCGACCGGTGTTCATCCACATCACGACACATTCCCGTATCAAGGTATGCACGAGGGTTCATCTTACCGGTGAGTATACCGATTATCATCTGTTTGACCGTATAAGATGTGAGATTCTCACTTATTTTGATTTGAAAACAAGCCCTATGTGATATAATCACTTATTGATGAGGAACTTGATTTTCGATGCATGAGGGCACAGGAGCAAGTCCGTGAACAGGTCAGTACTTTCGTACAGCAGAGAGACGAACTTGACACCCGGAAAGAATTTGTGATATTTTATCACTTATTTGTTTGGACATGTGATTGTTGATCACTTATTGAGGTCGAATGCAGTATGTACACGTATGTATAGTATCATGGAAGATCTAGACTTGCGTCCCCGTAATTTTTCGGTAAAAGATACAACCATGATACCCAGATGATAAGCAGCATAAAGACCGAATATCTCAGAACCTCGGCAATCTCTCAAACGAAATTTCGGTACTAAGACCATATGCCAATGAGTGGTTCCCACCTGGTCTTCAGTCGATTTAGATTTATATCACCCTGCACACTTTAAAATGATTGTGAGCCTACCGATACATCTTATATAGAGCTGCTTATCATTTTTCATTTAAGGTTTAAAGAGGTTTGGACAGACCACTGATGTACTATCATTTTCTCTTTTGCTCGCCAGGAAACTCATTTTTGGTTTTCTATTGTTTTTGTGTTTTTGAAATTTTTCAATGTTTTTGGATTTTCAAATTTGGATTTACTCCCCCTAAAATCAATAAACTAAGACAAATTTAAAACACAAAGGTATTTACAAAAATGATTTTCCGATGTTGGTTTTACTCTTGCTTGACCTTAATGCCGTTTACCAATAATAAATAGTCAAATCTTGATTTGTCAAAAGCTTTGGTAAAAAGGTCGGCACGTTGGTCATCGGTGTGGACGTAAGCAACATCGATTAGCCTTTTCTCAAAGCAATCACGTATGAAGTGATACTTAATGTCGATGTGCTTAGTCTTTGAATGCTGCACAGGATTTTTAGTGATCTGTAAGGCAGCAGAATTATCAACGTAAATAGGAGTAGTTAGGAATTCAAAACCGTAGTCGCGCATTTGTTGTTGGATCCATAGGACTTGGGAGCAACAACTTGAGGCAGCAATGTATTCAGCTTCGCATGTTGATGTAGCGACGCACGTCTGCTTCTTGCACTGCCATGTGACTAGGCGATTTCCCAAAAACTGACATCCAGCCGTTGTGGATTTGCCGTCGATTTTGCATCCGCCAAAATCAGAATCACTGAATGCGATCAAGTCAAAGTTATTATCCCTAGGGTACCACAGACCGGTGTCAGGGCAACCCTTCAAATAACGAAAAATCCTTTTTACAGCTGCAAGATGTGAGGCCTTCGGGTTCACTTGATATCTGGCAAGCAGGCACGTTGGGTACATTATATCTGGTCTTGATGCTGTGAGGTACATAAGAGATCCAATCATCGCGCGGTAGTATGAGGGGCTAACATCTTGACCCTTCAAGTCTGGAGTAATTCCGTGATTTTGTGGCAATGGGGTACCGATGGGCGTTGCATCAGACATCTGGAACCGGCTCAAGATGTCACCAACATATTTAGTCTGATGGATGAATATCCCAGACTCAGTTTGTTGTACTTGTAGGCCCAAAAAGAAAGTCATTTCCCCCATAGCACTCATCTCGAATTTATCCTGCATAACACGCTCGAAATCCCTACACAAAACATCATTAGTAGAACCAAAAATAATATCATCAACGTATACCTGTACCAGTAGAAGATCTCCATCTTGTTCTTTGATGAAAAGAGTACAATCGATAAGACCTCTGCGAAATCCATTTTCCAGCAGATAATTAGATAAGGTTGCGTACCAAGCTCGCGGTGCTTGATGTAGACCATATAGAGCTTTGTTGAGCAACCAAACCCGATCGGGATGGATAGGATCTTCAAAACCTGGAGGCTGTTCGACGTACACCTCTTCTTCCACCACACCATGTAAGAATGCACTTTTCACGTCCATCTGGTATACCTTGAAACCTTTGAATGAGGCATAAGCCAGAAAAATCCGAATTGCTTCTAGACGTGCAACAGGTGCATACACTTCGTTGTAGTCGATCCCTTCAATCTGACGAAAACCTTGAACGACTAGCCTTGCTTTGTTCTGGATAACGATCCCACGGTCATCCTTTTTGCATTTAAACACCCAACGGGTACCAATCTTCTTGTATCCAGCAGGTTTCTCTACGAGTTTCCAGACACCAAGCTTCTGGAATTGTTGCAGTTCTTCCTGCATCGCTTCAACCCATGAGCTATCTTTCAAAGCATCTTTCCAAGTTCTTGGTTCTTCCTGTGAGACATAACACGCGAAAGACCAATCATTCTGTTGACCAGATTCTCGGATAGTTGCATACAAGCCTGCATTGTTGTTGTTTCGCAACATGTTTCTTGTTTGAACGCCACTTTGTACATTTCCGATGATGTTTTGTTGAGGATGGGTATTGTGAATCCTTGTTTCTGCATTATCTTGAACTGGAATATTTGTACCCAGATTGTTGAGATTCGGATCAACAATCAATTCAAGGCCCGGAATTGACGAAGAGGATGATGCAGAAGTTTCAGCTGTTCTAGGAACATCCACTGGAGGTGTACCCTCTGAAATACCATGAACTGCTGTTGGAGCTTCTTGATCTGCATCGAGAAATTCATCATCCTCTGAAGATTCGTTCAATTCGGTAGCATCTTGAAAATCCTCATTGTCGAGAGCATTATTGTTCACTGAAGATGGTTCTTGATTGACTATAATGGGACGAACCAACGGTGAATCTGTTGCATTGTCGCTCTCGAAAAACATCCTTGCCGCAGCACTTTCTTCAACGGCTTCAACATTGATCGAATTGAAAAAGTCATCGTACTCAAACATCCAAGGCTGACCAGGATTTCTAACTGGTAAAGTGTGCCTTTGTACTCTGACTTCAGACCATTCCTCGACCCTTTTAGTCTCTAGATTCCAGACTCTTAAGTTTGGGGTGGAATACCCAAGAAAGTATCCCTCAATGGCTCTAGCCCCAAACTTTCCATTAGGATCGATTATTGTGCAAGGAGCTCCAAACGGTTCAAGATAAGACAAGTCTGGTTTCCGTTTGTTGATAAGCTCAAAGCAGGTCTTGTTGTGCCTTTTGACTGTAAGGACTCGGTTCAACGTATAGCATGCAGAAGACACAGCTTCAGTCCAGAATGGAATGGGCAGCTGCGATTCTACCAACATAGTCCTAGCAGTCTCGATCAATGTGCGGTTCTTACGTTCAGCGACGCCATTCTGTTGAGGAGTATAGGCTGCACTAAATTCGTGAAGAATACCTTTTGAAGTGCAAAACTCCGCCATGGCATGATTTTTAAATTCAGTACCATTGTCGCTACGTATCCGCCTAACCTTCAAGTTGTAAAGATTCTCAATCTGAATGATCAAGTTTTTGATAATACCGAAGGTTTCACTCTTGTGTGCCATGAACGCCACCCAAGAAAATCTTGAATAATCATCAGTAATCACGAGGCAATATTGATCATTCCTAATGCTTTTGTGCTTGACAGGACCGAACAAATCCATGTGCAAACGTTCAAGAGGAACAGCCACCGTGTTGACTTTCTTTGTAGGGTGTCGCTTCTTCGTTTGTTTTCCTTTTTGGCACGAAACACAGACGTCTTGAAGATGGAAGTTTTTAAGAGGAACACCATTCACCAATTCATTTGATACCAAATGATTCATTTTGCGTAAGTGAATGTGACCCATTCGTCTGTGCCAAGAGATTGTGTCTTTTTCTGTGGCTTTGGAAACGAAACATGTTGCTTGTGCAGACGTTGTGATAGCTTGGCTCATATCAAGGACATACAGATCATTTATCCTTGGAGCCGACAAGAGAATCCATTCTTTTGGAATTTTGAAGCCGGGTTTCAGCACATAACATCCATTAGCATCAAAGTGTACTGAGAACTGCTTGTCACAAATTTGAGAAACACTAAGAAGATTGTGATCAAGTTGTTGCACAAAGTTGATCTTGTCAAAGCTAACAACCCCGTTGGAAATCATTCCTTCACCAGTAATGTATCCGCCCTTATCTCCAGCAAAAGCAACATAACCTCCTCTAATAGATTTGACGTCGTAGAGAAGCTTCATGTCGCCTGTCATGTGCCTGGATGCCCCACTATCAACAATCCAATGACTACTGATAGTTCCTCCTGGAACACCCTGCACATAAACTCAAACGATTAGTTGGAGATGGGGACCCAAGCCATTGTGGTCTTGGGTCTTCCATTTTTATCAACAACAATAACTTCCACTTTTTGATGATTCAGAAATTGTGATGGTCCCCCTGATTCAGTAACCGTTTTTGGTTTCCAAGTCTGTCTTGTTATACCAGTGTTATTCTTTAAAAACTTAACTTCATGGTTGTCTGAAGTTTTTAAATTGTTTGGTTTGACAGAAACAGATGGTTTTTGAGCCACATCGGTTTTAATCGCCTTTTCAATTTTCTTGACCTGTTGGCGTTTCTGTTTCTTTTCCCTTTCTTTTACAAGTCGGGGATCTTGTTTTACAGAAATAGATCGCTTACGGTCAGTTGGGCCACGGGGATAATCAACTATGCCTTTTTGTTTATGAAGATACGGGCAATTTCGAACAATATGCCCGATTGTTCCACATTCAAAACATGATCTTCGTTCAACAAACCCCGAAGTATCATGTGATCGTCTTGCCGATGATGAACTTTGTGATCCCGAGGTACTAGGTTTTGAACAACTTGGTTCATTCCTTTTCATCACTGTTACTTTCTGGACAAAATCTAAGTTAGATTGATTTGCAAACTTTTCAATTTTGTCCGTTCCCTTCGACTTCACAAAGTTCACATTCTTCTTCTTCTTCTGATTCGGCTTCTTTTGATTTTGAGTCGGTGCCTTACCATTTGTTTTGGTATGGTTTTGCTGTTTTGGCACTGTTGGTAATTTCTTGTTCCCAAATTGTTTTCTAACTTCAGCCTTTGGAATTGGAGGACACTGTGTGACTGTAACATGTGGTCCTGTCTTTCCCAAAAACTTACTTGTAGAATTTTCAAAGACTTTACTGATTAAAGATTGATTAACATTTTTAATAGGAAAATCTTTGTCTGAATAGATTTTATCATCACCAACCAGAATGTACAGCAAATCCACACTCTCTGACTCTTTTGCTGATGTGGACTCGGTTGGAACAGTCTTAGCAGGTTTTGTGGGAGGATCACATAAGATATGATTCTCAAGAGGTATGTCCTCTTCTTTGATTACTGCATCAGACTTTTCCGAATCAGTATCATCAGACTCATCATCAGAAGAATCAGTATCCTCAATCACAACTGGAGGATCCTGATTCTGTTCAGCAGTTACAAATGTATTTGCTGACACATCTGAATCTGACGATACTTCTTTCTTGTATCCGAGCCCTGCTGCAAATTCCTCAACGTCCAAAGGAACAGATGGCTCAAAGTGAGTCCTATACTCCTCATCAGGCAAAGCATCAAAATTGTTTCTCACGGGTGGTGGACATTTCTTGTAACCTATGCATGTGACATCCTTTTTCTCTTTCTGAACGTCAATGATGTGATCCAACACATAGCTAGAACTCAAATAACTGTCTAACTTAAGTCGGATCGCCTCACTTTCGGTTTTAACACAAGCCATTTCTTTTTGCATCACCTCAAGACGAGTGATATACAAATTAATGTCAGTTTGTTTTCTGGAAACCATTTTAGTCAGCTCTGTTTTATCTTTCTTTAATGTTTCAATCATCCTTTTAAATTCCTTTTCATGGTTTTCATAAAACATGTTGGCTTCAGTGCACTTTGAAAGATCAACGGTTAATTTCTGATTATGAATGAATGTCACATCATACTTCTCTTGCAAAGCCTCGTGTTTGCTTTGCAATTCACACCACTTATCATTCACTAAGACATGTTTGTCTTGCAATTCAAACAAACTAGCTTGTAAAGCATCGTGTTTGCCTTGCAACTCAGACCTGTTTGCTTCCAAATCAGCACATCTAGCATGCAATCTATCACAATT
Organism: Helianthus tuberosus; assembly: GCA_030545235.1. NCBI lineage: Eukaryota > Viridiplantae > Streptophyta > Magnoliopsida > Asterales > Asteraceae > Helianthus > Helianthus tuberosus. The sequence goes on along the minus strand of CM060354.1, from coordinate 13,613,282 downwards.
ATCACAGCTAACAGAAGTGGGTTCATCGACACATACCTGACTTGATGAACTGTCGACATTCGCCATAAAGGCTGAATGGAGAGAAGACGAAGAATAAGCAGCTTGATCCACCAAAATAGATCTTCTTTGAATTCCTGCTGCAGCTTCCTCCAATAGTTCATCAATGTTTGCATCGACTGACGCAGTTGATGTGTCATCTTCCTGATCATTCCCTGAAGCGGATGACTCTTCATCTGAGCTTCCACTGTACCCGGAGCTGTTTTCATCTTCAGAAGACTCATCACCATTGGTGGAAGATTCTCCACCACTGGCGTGTTTAAGATCTTTGACAATCTCAGCAAAACACGCTGTTCCATCCGGAGCATCATTTCCCAATTGGATTGACCAATCACAACCTTCATCTACTTGAACCACAAGTGCCTGGTTGGCATTTGATGGTCCTGCTTGAGTCTGGTTGTTGACAGGCACCAATGTGCGAACATTGTTCCTATTCTGGTTCTGCTGGTTGCCTTGATTTCTGAAGGGATTCTGGTTTCCATGCTGGGATGGCCTTGTACATTCCCTTTTAAAATGACCACGTTCACCACAATTGAAACATTTGACAGCCTGTTTATCGAACCCATACTTGGTGTCTTTCTTGCTTTCCAAGCTGGTTCGGCCCGTTCTTTCCATGAAATCCTTTGCTCGTCTAACAGCACTGGCAAAGGCCCAATTAATATCCATCATCTCCATCTCCTCTTTATCTATCTGTTGATAGTCTTCTTGTGTCAGATTAATATTACCAATCTGACCCTCCACTAATCCACAGTATGCGCTCACCACAGTGTTTAGCAGCTCCATATGTTCTTTTGCTACTTCAACACTGACTTTAGAAAAGCTTGAGGTGTCGAGCCGTACTGTATTTGGCTTTGATTGTTGACCAGCAGATGATGTACTTCCATAACAAGCTTGCTGTTGCTGTTGAGGAGGAAGTGGATTTCCGAATATATCAGTTGTTCTGATTTGCTGTTGCTGTTGTGGTGCTGGTTGAGGAGCTGGATTAAGCAGATTTCCAAACATATCTGTTGTTGGAGGAGGAGTGCCATACAAGCTCGTGCTAGATACAAATGCTGTTTGAAGTGGAGCGTGTGAAGATGGTTTTGTAGAAGTGCTAGACGTTCCATAATAAATCTCAGGATTTTGTGGCACTGCAACTCTTTTTGCCTTGAGAGTTTCTTCCTGATTCTTGTTTTCCAGGAGTTGAGCAAAATCACTGAAGCTTGTTGTATCCAAAGTGCCATTGTACCTCATAATTTCTAAGAAATTATTCCATTGAGGTGGCAGTGCATCTGCAAACTTCTTCACTATCTCTGCTGAAGTCGTTACCACCCCAGTATTTGCCAATTCAGTTAGCAAATGAGTAAATCGACTTGTCAAATCTCCTAGAGATTCATTCTGCATAGAAATAAAACCATCAAACTCTTTCTTCAGCAATTCTTTTCTCAATTGGCGAGTCGCTTCATTTCCTACGCCTCTTGTTTTCAATGCGTCCCATAACCTCTTCGTTGTCTTATAACTGACGAATTGATGATAAATATCTTTGCTCAACGCCTGAGTAAGAATGGCGTATGCCTTCTTTTCCAGATCATAGACCTTCTTCTGATCTTCCGTAAGATCTGCAAATGTGGCAGCAGATGATGCAGCAACCTCTATTGTTTGATCAAAATCTGTGATGAACCGCAACCACAACTCTGTATTTTGACCAAGAACGTATGTATGAAATCTACCAAACCATCCCGGATATTCACTTAAGTGCATCAACTTTGGGGGCCTATTCAAACTTCCTGTTTCACTTTCGCTTAGCAAAATGCTTTGAACACTTGGAGCTTGATTTGATACAAATGCCCATTGACCGGTAGATGTAGCATTAACTTGCGAACCCGAGTCCGGAGCTGGAGTACCAAAATACATCTCTGCATTTACCGGAACATCCCACATCGAATTCATTTTTGATCAGCCGAAGGATACCTGTTCGAAAGACTTGAAAAACACAAACTGTTAAACACAAACAGACTAATGATCGAAAGATCAACACCTGTTCGAAGGATCAACAGGGTTCGAAGGATCTCTGTTGAATTTCGAACAATGTTTTTCGAAAGATTCTCCAACCGAAGGATCCTTATCTTTCGAAAAAGTACTGTACACCGAAAGATGATTTCGAAAGATGACTTCGAAAGACTCCCCAATCGAAGGATCCTTGTCTTTCGAAAATGAACAGTAGACCGAAAGATGAATGTTTCGAAATGATTCCTTGGTTCGAAGGATGATGATCTATCGAACCTCCACTGATCGAAAGATGGTCTTTCGAGTTCGAAGGATATCTTTCGAACGGTTCTGACACAGTTGACAAACGGTGACAAGTTGGTGAAAAAGTTGACGGGTTGGTGAGAACTTTCGGCAGAAAGTATGTTCAGACCATATCTTCTGAACATGCAGGTTTCACCAATCAAGTAATGTCCAATATTTTAATCAGTTTACTCTTCCCAACACACAAACACTTAGAAATTTAAAATTTTAAGATCAAAGGTGTAGTTTTTATGAAGAACACAATGAAGATAGCAAGAACACTTATAAATTTTCGGTGAAATTTAAACTACCAAACACAAAATTTTGCTAAAATGTTTTGCTAAAATGTTTAATGAAAACCATAAACTAACATGAGAACATGATGAACAACAAGGTTTTCAACAAAACACAAAGCAAAAACAGCCCGGTTTTCCAGAAAACATAAACTTCAAATACCCGGAAAAACACCCGAAAACACTCGGTTTTAACAAGGAGAAGAGCCAAGGCTCTGATACCACTTGTAGGTCCGGCTAGGAGGATCTAGTCGCCTAATCCTTGTATACTAACCAACCCGGTTGTGCGGAATCCAACCGGAAAGGCAAACCGAGATAGGACACGCAGATAATCAACACACAAGACTCAACGATTAACACTACTTGTATTAAACGTATGAAAGGTCCAGTTACAAGCACAAGGTTTACAGATCAGCTCTATAAACTCTCTCTAACAGTGTGTGTGTTCTCTGTTTTCCCTATCTGTCCGACTATCGAAATGAACACAACACACGGGTATTTATACCCAACACAGCAGGTCTGGTCGAAGGATCATGCAGACTGGTCGAAAGATCATCTTTCGACCACAAACAGCTCGACTGATCAACATGAATCACGAAAGATGGGATCTTTCGTGGTCCATCTATCGAAAGCTATCTATCGAGCTCATCATCGAAGGATATAAGGGATCCTTCGAACCAAACAAATTACAAACATAATGTTGACTGTTTGGCCAAGTCAAACCGGAGGATGGTTGACTTGGTCAAACTTACAGACTCACAAAGACATCGTTCAGTAACAAGACAAAATACAGACAAAGTACAGACACAAGTGCACCAACATAATCGTTATAGGATGCTTATCTTAATGTTAACTAATTGAACAAAGAGAGCGTTTTGGCATGACCGTACACTGATATGATTCTCTTACCCTCGAAACTCGCAAAAAGAATGTCTGTAAATATTTATTTAAGCTTTCAGTTTCTGCATCTTTGTATATATTTATTTACTGGTTTCTGTCTTTAAATTTGAAATATTCAAAAATTCCAAAAAGATTTTAAGTGTGTTTTAATATAAACTTTCAAAAAGCCAAAAAGATTTTATTTCAATTTTATTTTCGATCGTTCGATGTTGGAACTCGAGTCTTCGTTACCTGAAACCTGAACGAAATCCGAAAATGACTAAAACTTCATAAACGGTCGATATTTGCAAAGTTTTGAAAGTTAAAATTTGAAATTGACAAATTTATTAAACTTTCAAACTGTCGGAAGGTGTTTGTTTAAACAATGGTCACATGTGTGTCGTTTGCTTATGATATTCCAGGCGTTTGTTCTCATTACGCGTTTAGATTTCTTGCATGTGCAGATTCTAAAGGCTAGGAGAACATGGTCGATGACAAGCTTCGGAATGAAGACACGACGTGAAGGCACTCAAATGATGAAGATGATCGAGTTGCCGCTGACCATCATCAACACCACAAGGATCTCACTTCATAAAGAACAAGTATTTCACGAGCATAACTCAAGGGGGAGCTTATGTTAAGGGGGAGTTTGTCAACACACCTCCTACATAAAACGGGGAGTTTGTTGGTACACTTTCTGCTTTCAAGACGTGAAGACTTTAAAGATCCTCCGACATCGAAGACGTGAAGAGACGACAAAGACTTGAAGACACGAGAGACTTACAAGAATGAAGATCAAGACAAAACTATCTCGAAGATCGAGACAAAGCTACAGCCAAGGGGGAGTTTGTTGGTGCACTTGTGTCTGTACTTTGTCTGTATTTTGTCTTGTTACTGAACGATGTCTTTGTTAGTCTGTAAGTTTGACCAAGTCAACCATCCTCCGGTTTGACTTGGCCAAACAGTCAACATTATGTTTGTAATTTGTTTGGTTCGAAGGATGTGTCATCGAAGGATCACTTATATCCTTCGATGATGAGCTCGATAGATAGCTTTCGATAGATGGACCACGAAAGATCCCATCTTTCGTGGTACATGTTGATCATTCGAGCTGTTCCTGGTCGAAAGATGATCTTTCGACCGGTCTGCATGATCCTTCGACCGGACCTGCTGTGTTTGGGTATAAATACCCGTGTGTTGTGTTCATTTCGGAGTTGGACAGATAGGGAAAACAGAGAACACACACACTGTTAGAGAGAGTTTATAGAGCTGATCTGTAAACCTTGTGCTTGTAACTGGACCATTCATACGTATTAATACAGAGGTGTTAATCGGTGAACTTTGCGTGTCGTGTTATTGCGTGTTCTATCTCGGTTTGCTATCTCGGTTGGATTCCGCACAACCGGGTTGGTTTGTACACAAGGATTAGGCGACTAGATCCTCCCCTAGCCGGACCTACACCTTCTCATTAAAAAACAATACATTAAACATTAAAAAATCTAAAACTAAGAATTAAAAAATAGATCTTTTTTAAAGTCCACCCCTCTCCCTTTTGACCTTTCCAACCACTCAAACCAGCACCACTACATTGCCACAAACACCAACCATCGCCGGCCACCACTAACGATTCTGGTTTCGACACACAGACCGATATCTCCATCGTGCCTCCCCTCATCGCACCGCCATCACCACCACATCTCAAACCACAATACAACTCTAGTTCAAACTCACCTACGTCGTTTTTCAGATTGACCATTCTGCATCTCATTGTTTTCCCCCTAATCGATCCACCATTCTGCATCTCATTGTTTTCCCCATAATCGATCCAACATGAAAATGTATAATATGTCAAGTCCATCTGAAGTGTATGAACATAAAAAAGGGTTGATGAAATAGTAACATAGTAAAACAGGAACATGGATAATCTGACATACAACATATAGACATGCCCAGTAACAATCACATGCCAAGTCCACCTAAAATGTATAAACATCTAAGTGTTAAGGCAAAACTGTATCTTCCCTTAAAAGTCATTAATTTTAATCCTACGTACGCTTCCATGACCTTCTATCCTGGACTATGTTCTCAGAGAAGTGCAACTCTAACAAATCTTGTCTAATTCGTTCGTCCCAATTCAATTTGGGTCGTTCTCTACTCCTCCTCCCCTCCACAGTGACGATTTCAACTATTCTAACAGGCGTTGTCATCTGCCTCCGCCTCACATGCCTAAAGCATCTCAGTCTTCCCTCCTTTATCTTATCCAAAATACTAGCCACCCGTAATCTATTCTTAAAACCTCATTTCTTATCCGATCTAAACTTGTGTGGCCATACATCCACGTCAGCATCCTCATTTCAGCTACCTCCATTTTACGTGCTTGGGTCTTATGAATGGCCCAACACTCTGTCCCATACAACATAGCAGGTCTAACTGTAAATCAATAAAATTTCTCTTTAATTTAGTTGGAAACCTCTTGCCGCACAATACCTAGTGGCAGCTCTCCACCTACCATAGCCAGCCTAGATGCGGTGAGCTACGTGTCCCTGTCAATCTCCCCGAGGGATCTGTACAAAAGATCCTAAATACTTGAAACTAGTTGCCTACGGAACCACCTCACCCTCAATGGTGATCTGAGTGTCGTCGTTGTCGCCTGCATCACTGAAGCCACTCCTCTACCCTCTCATTTAGGCTTTGTTATTATCAGCAAAGAGCATGCACCATGGGACTGTCTCCTCAATCGCCTAGATAACTCATCTAAAACAACAACAAAAAGAAACGGGCTCAGTGCAGACCCTTGATGAAGTCCTACCTCCACAGGGAAAGAAGCGGTATCCCTAATAGGTGCTCGAACACTAGTCTCAGTCCTATCATAGATAACAATAATTATATATATGTACTTCCCCGGAATCCCCTACCTTCCAAACCATCCCAAATTAGTCGGCGTGGTACATTGTTGTATGCCTTTTCCAGGTCAATGAACACCATATGTAGATCTTGTTTCTTCTATCTATACTTTTCCATCAATCTTCTTAGAATATGTATCGCTTCCATAGTCGACCTTCGTGGCATGAAACCAAATTGGATTACCGTAACATGCGTTTCTTTTCTAAATCTAGTCTCAATTGCCCTTTCCCATAATTTCATAGTATGGCCTAGTAATTTAATCCCACTATAATTTCCACAATGGAAAATCATATACTTTATTTTGATATGAATAACTCAAAATAACCGATTCTTTTAGCAATAAACTAAATGTTGTAAACTAATGAAATTACATCAAGATAGAAGGTAAACGTGCAACAAGTTGCGCCGCTACCTTTTTTTGAATAGCAAAACTAAGTTTTTTAAAAACTACATCCATAGATCTTGGGATCATAACATAACTGTGCATGACCCCTTTTTTTGTCGCAAAAGACCGTTACAACCGATTTGCTGTTATAAAAGCATACAATGGAAAATCATATACTAGAAAACTGGGGAATTTGCGACTGCCTTTAGTCGCAAAAGACCGTTACAACCGATTTGCAAGGCAGTCGCTAATCCAATTTTGCGACCGCTAGGTTCTGGTAGTATATGAAGCGACGGTGCAATTTGGATGGGATATATAGCGCAGTTAATTATATATCAAAGGCTAAAAATATATCAAAAGTCGCGATGATAATTGCATCATGAAAATCAGTTATCACCACAACATTTTTGCAAAAGTGACATTTTCTACTAATTTATATTTTTGTTGGTTATATATATATGTTCATTGTTTATACTAAAATTATAAAGATTAGTGTCTTATTTTCCCTCCCCAACGATTGATCTATATTTCTGATTCCTTTTATGGAAAAGTTTTAGAGAATTGTTATATAAATTTTTCTATTGCTTTTAGCACATACTGTTACTAATTTTCTGTTTAGGGTTCCCAAAAGTTTGTGAATGAATATGGACAAGAAAATTAAAGGTCATAATAATTTATTACATTATTCGCAATCATGTACGCAAAAGGTTTAAATGTGTGCTAGTGGCAATAAAATACTTGGAGACATGTGTGTACATGATCACAAAATCTAATATATAAAAACTTTTTACTTTTAATATAGCTGTTGGTAACCATTTTTTTTACTTATAATTGGATAATAATCCAAATTTTTAAACTTTAATATGTGTACGTACATGGTCACAAAAACAAATATATAAAGACTTTTTAGTTTTAATATTCTTGGTAACGTTTTTTTAATTTGTAATTACGTACATGGTCACAAAATAAATATATAAAGACTTTTGAGTTTTAATATAGGTTTTGGTAACGTTTTTTTGAATTTATAATTGAATAATAATCCAAATTTTTAATAAAATTATACAGAAGGCCGGCCGTAATAATTTGATTGCATGTTTGCACTCCATTAAAATATTTTATATAATTAAACATGATTCTTTATGATGTTTTGATAATATTCCTTTATGTACTATTAGGTTTTCAATATAAGCATACATCCTAAAAATGGTTTAACAGGATGAATTATATGTTGAATTAAAACTTGTATGAGCACCAAGGGTCCCAACAAAAAAAGGTGTAATGTTAGGACCAATTTGATCTCCTTTCTTGAATTCTATTATCTACCTAAACATTAAGGTGTTGTTTGTTTTTTCAGAGATAAAACGCTTGCAGTCTGCGGACCACATCTGCAGACATCTGCAGCTGAAGATGTGGACTAAACCTCTGCAGTCTGCAAGAAGATTACTGTTTGTTTTTTAACTTCTGCAAGCTGCTGAAATAAACTGAAATATAAAAAAAAAACTGATTTTATTCAACTTAAAAGAGTTTTTTAACATCCAATCAACCCATATACATGATCTACAAACAAGAGTCAAGCAATTGGTTTACCTTAACAAGAGCAATATTAGCAGGAATAACAGGGACCTCACCACTCGCGAACCCTATAACCAAAATGTGTGCTGCCCAATTCAATAAACCCCTTTCAGCTTTCTTGTTTTCAAAAACGCTTTGGCGCTTTCAATAACATTGTCTTTGCTTAAGTCAACAACATGATCAACACCCATTGCCTTCAAAAGCTGTACTTTCTCATTTCCAATGAGATATCAAACAAATTCAATGCACAGTTGTTCGAAATTAGGGGCTGTACAATAAATTCACATAGAAGAAGCACACACCTAGCCACAGCAATGACTGTGGCACCACAAATCATACCATTTTTAAGCTTAACCTTTCGACACTACATATAGAATAATCTTTTAACTTAGGTCTCAAAATGTAACTGACGTAAATTTGATAAATTGATAATTATGACTTGACATTGTATATGATGTAAAATGTATTAGACAAAAATAATATTTACCAAGAATTATCTTTATTAAATTAATTGCTTCTGAAGGTAACAATTGGGGCACCTGCACATCTCCAATTTGAATATTTTCACCTCTGCAAACCTATGGATCAATGTTAATAATCGCTTAACCATCAATTGCCAGAGAGAACATCCATTATGCACATCTCGTGTCCATTTGTTTCGACCAACGATTGATTAGGGAAATTAAGAAGATGGAGTGAATGAATCTTCTTGTTGCTTTATGATGATGATGATGTTGAGTCACCATTCTTCGATAACTTAGGTGCTGTTTGTGTGGAGTGGACGCAGGTGGGGGAGGTGACGTCGGCGAATCAATCGGAGGTGGGGGAGATGACGTCGGGTCAACCGGAGGTGGGGGAGGTGATGGAGAAGTGGTGGTGGCGGAGGGGAGATGTGGTGTCAGCTGGGAGAGCTAGGGTTTGTGGTGTTTTGAAAGGGCAGAGGAGAAGAAGAGGAGAAGAGCTTTGAAGAGGAGAGTCCAGGTCTGTTTGGAGAAGAGGTCTAGAAGACCCTTTTTAATGAAATCACTTCTAAAAAACAAACACTCTGCAGACTTAAACATCTGCGCGTGGTCTGCGTGAGGCAGACATAAGAGGTTATGAAGTGCTTTTCACAAAAACAAACACCCCCTAAATGTTTACTCGTACAAAAGAATGAATAATATCAACAGCCTCCTCATAAGGTTTTTTTAGAGGCAACTTCTTTAATCTTGTTGTCTATTGGACTTGAGCCCAAGACCTCCAGTAGACCACCAATCCCATTAGCCTCCTGACAAGTATACCACATGACGCTTGTTTTGTTTGCAACACGTTTTTTAGTTTCAAAACTATTTTGAGGATAATTATGGGCAAGGTTATGCGATTTTATTGGGTATGGCATGAGAAAAGTGAATCAAGTAAAAATAATGTAAGTTTGGATACTATAGCAACATAATGGAATATTAGTGTCAAGAATTTAGAGTGACTAAATGTTTATACGGGAGAAAATGAAGTCCATGCTCAGTCAAAATGTGTCACCGTGCCCTTCAAGATGTGGTGTGTCACATATGCTTGATTTGAAAATGCTGTAAGGCCATGGGGTGGGTGTACTCTAAATTTGGAATGTTAACGTTGACATGGCATGTTAATTGACATTACGCACCACTCCTTTCTTGTGTTAAGGAGTATTAAAGGGGTTATATGTTAATAAGTTAACCGGATGTTAATAGATTAAATTAATTATTCTTTTCTTTTTTAAATATAAAAACCACTAGAATATACAGTTAGATGTAGGGGTGCAAACGAGCCAAGCTCGAGTAGCTCGGCTCGAAAAAAAGCTCAAACGAGCCTAAAAGCAAGCTCGTTTAGTAAACGAGCCCGTGCCCGAGCTTCGCTTATCGAGCTCGAGCCGGCTCGCGAGCCTAATCGAGCTTTCTGTTTATATATTTTTTATTCATACATTAAACATATATTTATATAATAATAACTACCATTTATATAAATATAAAAAATAACTTAATTATATGTATAATAATAATTATAAGAGAAAAATGCAATTTGCGTCCCTATGGTTTGTGTGAAACATCAACCTGAGCCTCTAAATTCATTTTTTGGTTTTTTGAGGCCATGAGCTTATAAATTCATAACAGTTTGAGTCCCTCCGTCATACTTCCGTCTGTTTGACTGTTTGACAATTGTGAAATGTCCTTTATACCCTTAACCCTTAATGATAAACACATATAATCCCTAATAATTCCCTAACACCGATCACACATCTCAAAAAGATTTGAAAATCTCTTCTCCCAACTCCCAACACCGATCATCATCTTCATATTCATCTTCATCTTCATTGAATCTCCTCACCGACCATTTGTTGTTATAATAATCCAAGGTAAAATCACATACCTAAAACATGATCGACACTATGGTTTACCCTCTGTTCTTGTTAGATGCTTTTGTAACCCTCTGTAACTTGATGTTTAATGATGTTTGATGATATCTCATTTTCACCACTCATGTTTTTACACTTCTTATCTGTATATGTTTTTGATATGCTAGAATGTAACAGGTTTTGTGTGAAAATATTGTTTGATTCTTGTGGGGTTTTGTCTCGGGTATCAAAACAGAGGTTTGGGTTTTGGTTATTATGAAGGTTTGTTTCAGGTTTTGTGTGAAAATATTGTTTGATTCTTGTGGGTTTTTGTCTCGGGTAACAAAACAGAGGTTTGGGTTTTGGTTATTCTGAAGGTTTGTTTCAGGTTTTGTGTGAAAATATTGTTTGATTCTTGTGGGTTTTTGTCTCGGGTATCAAAACAGAGGTTTTGTTTGATTCTTGTGGGTTTTTGTCTCGGGTATCAAAACAGAGGTTTGGGTTTTGGTTATTATGAAGGTTTGTTTGTGATGTTTTTGGTTTTCTCTGTTTATTAAGACTGGGTTTTTGGCGTTAATCTAAGATTGTTTTTTTGTTTTACAGTTTGTTTGAAATGTTTAAAATATACAATCGATTAAAACAGGGTTTGGTTTCTTAAGTGTCTGTTGTTCATGTTGAAATCTGGGTTTCTTAAGTCTCTTCTGTTCATGTTGAAATCTGGGTTTCTTAAGTCTCTTCTGTTCATGTTGAAATCTGGGTATGGTTGTTGTTTTGTTTCTCATATAAAGTTGGTTAAAGACTCTGTGTTTTGGGTTCCTCATATTGGTCATTTGAATGTGTTTTCTTGATATAAGATCAACTGTGTTTTGGGTTCTTCATATTGGGTTCCTCGTATATGTATACATATATGCATTATGAAAGTACTGTATCAGGTGTATCAGCCATCTTACTATGGATGTTTTTATTGTACAGAATGGCTGCGGATGTAAAGATACGCAAAACACCAACTACGAAGGCGAGAATACTTGACAACCTCCTGGAAGATGGTGCGGTGCACATAAGGAAGTGATTGATCAGAACGATCAATTGCATATGAATGAATATAACCCCGGTGGCAGATATGTAATTAGCGAGCTCTGGAATTTCAAGGAAAATCGAAGAGCTACACTAAAGGGGGTTATCAGCTACATTCCGAAGTGCAACAGTCAGTAAAGATCCATAATTTCTTTCTTGGTATGACGTTTTGTGTAACATCCCGAAAATATAAAACTTTATATTATGATTATAAAGTATAAATAAACAAGAATTTACTAACTAGGAATTTTAACCTAGTTAGCTAATAGTCTAGAAATAACTTATAATAGGGTTAAAAATAGCCAAACTATAAGTTATGCAAAAGAGGAGGGGTTAATCTTGTAAAAACTGAAACTATAATTAATTAAAACAAAAACCAAACACACCATTTGGTGTTTGGTCGATCAGGAACGCAGGAGGAGCGACCAAAGCTCCTCACCAAACCCTAACTCCACAAATTTGATTAATTGAAGGCTAATTCCTGTCCCAAATCGAAATCTAAACATAGATTCGTGATCCTCATCACAAGGGTGTTACAAGGTATGTGAAATTTGTTGCTAATTCTCTATTTGAAATTCTCATGAAATTGGGAAAAATCTGAATTCATGGTTGCATGTTTGTTTTATGATGAATTAGGAACCATATAGTGTCTAGGGACAAACCCTAGACAAATACAAGTTGAAATCATGTGAAAGTTTAGTGAAAACTATGAACACCATTGTAGGTGAATAGTGGGTTATGTGTATGTTGATGAACACTAGGAAATCGGGTGTCGTTCTAGTGTAATTTGACCATTTTGAAGTGATTTCAGAAATTTAGAAGCTAACAATCATGTAAGATGGTTGATTTATGTGAAATTAGGGCTAATTGATAAGCTAGAAACTTGCTAAATAATCATGTAAAAATCTGCCCTTAAAATGTTTGTGAAAATGCCTCAAAGAAGGCTTAAAGTTGAAATTCAAAGTCTAAACGCATAATTATGATGTTCGGTAAATTATGCGATATATGGTTTAAAGAGAGTTCTAAACATGTCGTTAATGAACTCTATAGGAAAGGACGCAGGAGCGTCAAGCGGACAAGCGAGTGGCGAATCAAGTTTGAAAGGCCTACTTTGAAGGTATGTAACTTGACCTGTTACATTAAGTAAATTTTGATGATTATCATATGCGTAGTTGAATTTTAGAATAAGGGTTGTTTTGAATTAAAGCGGTGATGTCGCTATATTGAATAATAGGTCAAAATTTGGTTAGAACTCGTTGGTAGTCGTCATAAGGGAGGATTCCTTAGACGAGCCAAACGGGTCGAATAGTCAAATAAAGCATGGATATTGCTTCGTAATATGATTGATTGGTCTTTTGTCATCAATTGATAATTGACATATTAAAACACGAGAATTTAGTATGTTGGTTTATTAGAATAAAGGATTCGAGAAATTGGTGTGGGCAAAACAAACAAAACAGTCGAAACTTATATGTGCAGAGGCTACCGTAAGTTACGGTACCACCGTAACTTACGGTAGAGGTCAGAAGGCTACGGTGGTTTACCCCTGTGTTACGGTGGAACCATAGTTTTCCAGAAGCTACCCTAACTTACGGTGACTACCGTAAGTTACGGTAGAGCCTTGAAATGAATGTTGAACTTTGCATATTTTCTTAAATCAAATCCGTTTTTAAGCGTAGTTTTGATTATGTAATATTTCTAAGAATCACTAACATTAAGATTTGTTAAAATCTTTAGTTTTCAGGTTTGGCAAGAATGTGGACGATGATCGAGCATGTTTGAAGAACCGAACACAATTTCTTTTGAACCTTCCGCAATATCTTAACTTTTAGTAGACTTTGTTTATTAAATGTAAACACTTGTTAAACAACTTTCTGAATGTTTTCAAATTAGTCGTTAGTTGACTAATGTCTTTGCTACTTTTGAACCTTGCTTATGATATTTTTGTTAGAACTTAGATATCTTTTATATAAGGGAATGATTAATTATTAAATTCAAGTAAATATTAGACGGGTGTTACAAGTTGGTAATCAGAGCTTAAGGTTGTCAACAAGTGTTCGGTTCAAGCTTGATCGATCGTCCGGTAAGAAGTAACTTACTATTTTAATAGATTGTACCTTATGTAAGAAATGAGAAATGAATTGTCAATCATGGGAAGAATGTGTTAACACACTCAAACCCGGAAAGTGCAATAAAGGCGAATGGTTAAAGCAAGTTACGGACTTGGCTAAACCAAAGCAAATAAAGCCATGTTATAAGTGAAATGTTTAACGTTTAATGTAAACATTTCAGTTTCATGATGGCGGATAAAGGTAACAATGATACGGTGCCGAGAGTCACCGAGCAAACAAGAGAAGTGATTGCTGAAGAGGTTGGAAAGGCAATCGAAAACAGTTTGTCTGGTTTCATTGATAAGATCCAGAACACAGTACTATCAGTGGTTGAGGAAAGAATTAAGAAATTGGAGGATAATGCCAATTTAGCAAAGGAAAAGTCCGGAGGACGAAAACCTTGTACATACAAGGACTTCATGGCATGTAAACCGCCAGTCTATAATGGGGAAGTTAACCCAATTATATGCCAGCGATGGCTAAGCGATATCGAAGGGGTATTTGAGAGGGCCCATTGTGATGAAGATGACTACGTAGCTTTTGGCACGGGTCAATTAAGGGGTCAAGCGAAAGACTGGTGGGATAACAAAAAGAAAGAGATTGGAAGCGAAGCGGCTAAGGCCATGACATGGGAGGAGTTTAAGACGCCATTTCTTAAACATCATAGTCCCAAGGCGCTCATTAATAAAATCAAGGAAGAGTTCATGCAACTTAGGCACAAAGGCGAGTCCATAGATAAGATCACGGGAATGTTTATGGATAAGATGAAGTTTTGTGACGAATTGGTGACAAACGAAGAACAGAAGATATACTACTATTACAACATGTTGAGCGCTGAATATAGGGAGTTTATGACTCCTTCCAAATACGAGACCCTTACCGAAATCATAAACGTTGCTCGGGAACGAGAAATCGAGTTGAAGAAACAAGTTGAAAGGGGCGAGCGAAGGGCGCAAGATGTGAATCCAAGCCCTACCAAGAAAGCTTGAATTGGAGAGTCGGGAAAGAAAGTGGATGCTAAAGGTGGGTCGCCAAGTTGTAAGGTGTGCGGGAAAGGACACAAGGGAGAATGTCGGTTCAAAGACAAACCATGCCCTATATGTAGTAAGACGGGGCACACGGCGTCGCTATATCCGGGTAAAGTCTCAGTTTGTTACAAATGTTATCAACCCGGCCACAAAAAGTCCGAATGTCCGGACTTAGTTGGAAAGAGAGACGTTAACGAATCTCCAGCAGAAGCTCCCAAAGCGAAGGCAAGGTCCTTCCAACTTACCGCGGCAGAAGCAAAGACAGAACCCGATGTGGTCTCAAGTATATTCACGATTAACTCAATTCCAGCACGTGAATTGTTTGATACGGGTGCGAATAAATCCTTCATTTCGCATGGATTTATTCGACATCCTTCATTTGTATTGACGAAATTATCTGTGCCCTTAGAAGTTGAAATAGGGGACAACAAAAGTTTTATAGTTTGTGATGTTTGTCGAGGCTGTAAATTAAGCATCGACGATGAAGAATACATGATAGACCTAATCCCGATGTCAATGGGGGAATTTCAAGTAGTCGTTGGGATGGATTGGTTGTCTCAATACCACGCAAAGGTCGTGTGCTTTCGAAAGGAGATAAAGCTAACATCTCCGAGGGTGTGGGAGGGCGCCACCCCGCCACCTCACCACCGATAGCGCCTCCGGGGCGCCACAATCCATACCCAACAAGTTAAACCGGGGCGCCATTTTTCATTCGCCAGCATGGTAACGAAGATGAATTGGTAGGATCGAGGGGTGTTTGGTCAAATAACTTAATTAAACGTCTGTGTGGGCATGTGAATATGTTCATCTCCTAACATGCAATACATTTATTGGTACTCGTTTAGGTTTTAAAAAACGACAAACACCTTGTAGTAACACACCAATATACTTAAAAGCATATACATTAACTTTCAGCAGTTTCACTTTCTCATAATTTTTGAGCTGTTTTCCGGAATTTATTTAAAATACCAAACGGACTCGAAAAAATTATGATATATTTACAAGACATGACATTTAGTCCACTATAACTTGTTTAATGTTCCAATCACCTAATTATTCACAGAAAAATCATTAAAAACCATTTAGCACACATAGGTCTGATTCGTCAAATTCTGGCGACAGTTTACGGAAACATTTATTTAAAAATCCTTGTTAACTCTTTTAACGAAATTCCAGTTGGAGAATTTCAGAATCTCATATGACTACATACTGTAAAAATTTCAAGTAATTTCTCCAAACCTAGACAAAGATATAACATTTGTAATAGGCTGCAAATTCTGCCGGAAAACGCAGCCTGAACCACTTATGCCGCAAAAATCATTGGACCGACTAAAAGTCATCAAAAAAATATGAAACCAGTGTGGTTTAGAAGCTATTTCAAATTACTACATTTTAGACTTAAGAACCAAACGTTTTCGTCAAGTTATAAACCCGTTACAATCGTTGCAAGACGGCTATGAAAACCCTGGACAAAAAGCTGTTTTGTCACAACCCCTGACCCCACCCTAGGCGGGAGACATAAGCAGATACAGCAGTTGTACCGGTGTTTATTAAATTCACAGCGAAAAATTTGATCAAGATCATAGTTAGAAAAATTTCAGAGTTGTAAAACACCAAATTCTTTATATTAAAAAACTATGATAAAATCATATTACAAACAAAGGTTCTTATAAGGATAAACCCTATTTTGACAAAACACAATTTCTTTTCTTTATTCTGATAACATAGCCACTTTATTTAAGCATTCCGTGCTTCATAGCGTGTTCCTTTACTTTCACAGTAAGTCACCTGAAACGAGTTTAAAAACATTTTATCAGCGAAAAATAGTAGTGAGTTCATTCACTTGTATAAAAAGACACAGTATTTTAATTTACAACATCAAGGGTTTTTACATTTGTTTATATCTTTTTATGTACGTAAAATACAACATATAAATTATAACAAATTTATAATTTACAGGTTCAAAAGAGCTTAAACGTGCAAAAGGAGCAAAATACCAGCAAAAACCAACATAAATACAATGAAGGAGGATTGGCGCAACTCGCCAAGCCCCAATCCACATTCGAACCAAGAAAATGGAAAGATCAGAAGACCTGGCACGGGGTCGTGCCCAAGACTAGATTCTCTGTAGAAGAAAAGACAAAAGCAAAGGACAAACCAGACAACCAACTCGGGGCCGTGCTAAGGAAACACGGGGCGTGGTCAACTCTAAGATTCGTAGAATATGAGATAGTATGGCAAGTACATTGGCCACGGGCCGTACCATTGACATACGGGGCCGTGTTAGTACATGACCTGACACTGCAGTTAATGAGAAAGAGAGAGAGATGGCCACGAAGCTGTGCAAGGCGGGCACGGGCTGTGGTGAACGTCTGTCTTCAGCTATAAATAGGGGTGCTTAGTTCCATTCCAATCCATCCCTTGGCAAACAACTTTTCTCACACTTGCCACCACTCCACCACCACCACAACACCATTGTCCACCACCATCATCCATCTTCCATCGTTTAGAATGTGTAGTAGTCTCGGGATCCAAGATCGATCGTAAGAGTTCTCGTCAAACAAAGGCCATGCTTGGCTAAACTCTTACATTACTTGGTGAAGACAAATATTTTATGTATTACTTTTTTATTTCCAATCTTTGACTCCTTTTTAATTGGGTATGTATCAATGACTTTAATAACTAGATTTTTATATTGAAGGTGAATTTATCTAACCATTCTTCATATGTTGTTGATTCACATATTCGTGTCTTTACGGTCTATATAAAGCGCGTTAACTACTTGGAAGGGGGTTAGAAGTGTGGTTGGGTAATTCTATGTCTCGTTCAGTGTATAGATCCTGCGAGAACCTGGTTCAGGCTTAGTATTACTTCTCGAGATTGGCCGGGAATGACTGGCCCAAAAGTAAGTAAGAAACCGCTTGAATCCCTTATCTATAAACTACTATTAAAACTTTAAACCAACCCTGCAAGGACTGTATCCCTGCTTACTCAGACCAAAGGGTTGAGGGTAACGCTTCCTGTAAGGGGGCCTACTAGTTTTCGCATTAATAACTTACTTAATTATCTTTCAATAATCCGACCTTGCGTGACTGTATCCCTGCTGACTCAGACCAATAGGTTGAGGGTAATGCTGTCTTGAAGGGGCCTTGTAACATTCCCAAAATTTTTATTTATATAAATTATATAAAAACTTATGTTATTAAAAGGATGCATCATGGGTAAATTGACCAATGGAAATATGCGATCTTTTGAGCAAACATAGGAACCATTTAATAATTAAATTACAAAAATACATTATATTTGAACCTACTCTGTTTTTAATGAAACTTGGTTCAAAATGTAGATAAAATTATTCTTGTTCTAATGACATATTCACTGTTTTATAAAACGTTATATATTTAAAAGTTATAAGCACCAAATAACTGAAGCAGTTGAATTAATTATAATATATATAATAATAAAATAATATTATAACATAAAATGTGAAAAGCAAAATATTTTGAAAGTACATACAATATGCACGTGTATGTGCATAATAATAATAATAAATATAAATCAAAGTAATTAAAAGTAAGTATACGTTTGTTTTCTTTTTGTGTACATAAAATCAAAAGAATATTAATAGAAATCAATCTACATTGAATGAAAGATAGCAACGTGTATATTTGAATTTAATGCTGTATGGATACGTGGAGTGATGAATCGAACACTCCAAGTTATGGAGGATGTATAAATATAGACTGCATGACAACGATTTGTGTGCTCAGTCCCTTTTATCTCACACTACACTTCTATAAGCCATTCTTTCTTTTAGTAATTCACCCTTATATACTACAAAGCCCTGCCCCATTTTAAGTATTGTAGCCCTGATCACTGAAACCCTGTCCAAGTGACGTGGGGCCCTGTAACGTATGTCAAGGCTCTGCCTAAATTCGTTGGGGTTCTGTCTCGTGACGAAGGGATAAAGTGGAATTAGGTTACTATACTGTGAGTACACTATATATTTTATTAAATAATCCAGGAGTGGTACCCAAAATATAACAACCCTCCCGAATATTTTTCTGACACCCTAATATATTTTAAAATATGCCAAACTGTTCCAAACTACACCTCATACGCGAAAACTGGCCTCAAATATATTAGATAGTATTAAAAATAAATAAAAAACTTAATATTTAAGTTGAGGCGGGGCGCGTAGGACTCGACCCCAACCTTACGCGGGCGGTATGAAGGTGTAGATCTGATTTCGTTTGATTCCTTAAGTTAAGGCGAGCCGCGTAAGCTACCCTTAACAATTACACGGGCCACGAGAGTCCCAAAATGTGGCGCAGCCCTGGGCCGCCACCTGGCCCAACACCCGTCAAGCCTACACATCAACTCAGCCTAGCTATACGTTGACCTGGGGTCAACGCGGGCCGCGTAAGCCCTGCTCTCAGGTTACGCGGGCCACGAGAGAGTCAAGATCAGCTCCTATAAATAGGAGGCATCGGCTGTCCATTTCAATTCGTTCAGAATTCATTTCTTTCTCTCAATTCTAAAGAGTAGGCATTATACACGGGTATAATACCCCCCTAATTAGCGAGGTTCTGCTCCGTTGTAAGTATTATAACCCCAGTTTCGTAATAGATACGTTGCCCGATTGATTTAGGATTCCGTAATAACTGTCGTGGTTCTGCCCGATGTAGTTATTGGAATACCGTCTCGGGGAGGGTATCATTAATATTTTCAAAGGGTTATGATACTAACCTATGTGCAATTGTGTAAATTATAGATTATTCCCAGGAAACCCTTACACGAAGTCTAAGATAGCAATGTGAGTTTATCCTCTTTTTGATAACCTTTTTGTAACTATTATACAAAACCTTTAATGCTTAATAATATAATTAAGCAGTGATTGAGTCTTTGTAGTTCTTCAATTATTGCCGGTATGTTGGGGTTTTGTATACAAAATTTGTACTACACTGTGTGTAGTAAGTCAGGACGACATTAATATGTTACCATTGGACAACGAGTGAGCCAATGGGGAACATGACCCACAAGTCAGGATTGACAGTACTGAATGAGTAATTGTGTAGAAATAAACAATGTGATCGCTCTCAATACTGTTTTAATTGATAAAATGTTTCTTGATTAAACTGGGATTCACTCACCAGTATTTCCCACTGACAAATGTTTTTAAACACGTGTTTCAGGTAACAAAATGTGAAAGCCAAGTAGTAAAAAGCCAGCTAGAGAGCACTGACGGCTTAGGAAAACTGTGGCTATAAAAGTTATCTAAAATACGATGTTTTTAAACTCAATAAAAGAGGGTTTAACCCTATGTTGTAATACGAAACTTGGGTTTTACCCATGTGATTATTAATATAAAATAAGGTGGTTTTACTCTGATATAATATTTCCTAACTACGGTCCTGATGAAATTTTCGCTGCCAAATTAATAAACTGATACCACCACAAATGAATGTTCGTAGCCGCCAGTTCCCGGGACAGATAAGGGGGCGGGGGTTGTGACAGAAGGTGGTATCAGATCCTAGCCACTGGTTCAAGCCAAAGAAGTGTTCTGCTGACACTTAAATTTTAATTCTATGTTAGGAAATAACTTATGTAATTATGTGTTTTATATTATTTGACTATTTGTTAGTCTACAGTATGGGTAAGCAAAGAATTTCGGACATCTATCGTCAACTAGATAGTTCACCAAAAGATTAGGGAACCTCATTTCAACCAAATCCCTCAGGATACTCAGCAGATACTGAGGAAGAAATATTTATTCGTAAGGCACAGTCTAAGAAACCATTTACCACTAAGAAGAGAAGTTGGATTATTAGAAAAAGTTGAGAGAAAATAAAGAAGTCACAACCAAAGGGAGCGATAATCAACCAGGAAATAAATGCATAAACTCAGGAAGCAGACAAAAACCCACTAGGGGAAAATGAATTAGATGGACAATGGGTAAATCTCAATATATTAGCCACTATAGCAGTAAATGCTAACTTATATTAAATATTTGAACCGCCAAACCAGTACCAGTACCCATGTCACCTATGAGCTAGAAACTTTAAAAGGAACTTTGCCTATTAGATAAACAACTTAGTAGAGACAGGAGAAAGAATAAACCTTACATAAAAGCATGTTGAGCATAATACTTCTATAACCTAGATAGACTAAAATAAGTTACGGATATATAATCACTAGTATATTTTGAATTTCAGTTGTAGCTTGTAATAAATTCATATATATATATATATATATATATATATATATATATATATATGAGTCGCAATGTTTGACGTTTTTAATCAATCTAATTTATGATTGTACCCAAATTGTTTGTACTAGAAATTTGTCTGTGATAATATCCCCCACTCAAATAATATCATAATATACATCCAACTAAGTTAGTTATTAACAAAGCAGTCATGTTTATGATTCTCTTTTGGAATCAATCATTTACTTTGGTTTAAAATACATATTGAAATATATGGTATAAAACTTTAAAACTTTGTGGTTTTAATAATATTGTTTCAAAATAATTTATATTTAAATAAATAAAACCGAAGCTATTAAATTAACCGAAAGGATTTTAAGAAGGAATAAAAAATTTTAAAAAGATTGCTTTAGTGGATCTAGCCAAAGCAAGTTTTGAAACCCAGGTGTACCAATTTACCACTCCATTTTATCCTTCCTGATTTATAACTAGTTGACTATAAGACTTCATACTTTCATACTTTTATGAAATAACTGATGTTGGGATTACTTGTAAAAGTTTCTTTTGAAATACTTAGTAATAAAATAGATGGTTAAATGAATATGATGGGTATTCATGATTTAATAAAATCATTTAAAATTTTTAAGAGATTTGGGTTGGTTGAACTATGTAGAAATGCCTAACTAAACGTTGAAAGCGTTTCTACAGATCTTTAATATTAAGGTATGTACAGAATAGGTCTTATGCATGGAGATAGCTAATATAAGATTATAAGATTAACCAGTTATATTAGTTATATGATTGTGTATCCTAAATTATAAAAAAAAAATTTGATTTTGGTTTGTATATTAGCACATGGTTTATTGGTTTGCCTAAAACCATAAATTAATTATTTTTATTAAGATGTTCTTTCTCAAAATAATTTATTAATTTAAACTTAAATTTATTTTGTAGAACATCCTTGGAATATCTTTAACGAAATACTTGAGGGAAATATTCAGTTTTCAAACAGGTGTTAAAGTTTGATCAAAAATAGAAATCCACTGGTACATATGGCTATCTATCCTACACGGTTTTCGGTTGGAAAATAATATGATATCTAAAGTCTAATATAAAATTTTCAAATATTCAACTCGTACAGTAAGTCAAATACATTCATTTACTTATATATTACACTTATAATCTTATAACTCATAATATTTGAGTTCATCCGTATCTTTTATATTATTAGTATAATGATAAAACATTTTACAATGATATATGAACAATATATTTTACTATAAGATAGTACAGTAAAAGATATATTTTATATCTAAAATTTTAATAAATTTTCATGGTGTAATAAATTCTAATAAGTGTAATAGAGTATATATATAGAATAGTATATGCACTTATGTTATAAGTCCGTCGCGGGTGTATTAAAATGTAACAAGGCTATTAGATCTTTTTAGTAGAATATATATACAAATCCTATCTTCTCATAAGTATAAGTATATTATACTATACGAAAATAATATACTGTATATTTTTGATCCTTGCACGTTAAAATGTTCCTAAACATTCATTTTTCAAACTAGAATTTAAAATGGATACCCCACATAAAAATATTTGAATCAAATGTGTGTTTAGTACGTTTGTCCTTTATAAAACTTTATTTAAAAATCATATTACAATTTTAATATTGTAATATCTTTAAATAAATTATTATTGTATGGGATATACATACATATTATAATACATGTATATTACTCAAATATATTTTGAATCAATTTTAGAAACGTCAAACTCTGTATTACTTACCATAAGTACTTCTTTGAATAAATAATATAATATACAATAAACTGAGAGTTAAGTTTTGATATTTTAAACCCATATGGTTCAACCCACTAGTTAAAAATAAATTTATTCCCATGAGTCCAAAAAGTTTATATTTTGATTAATTTATTTCTTTAAACTTTTATTTATCCATCCTTAAATTCTAAAATATTATGAAGTTTATTTCAATATACTACTTTTATAAAAGGATAAAGTAAAGTCATGAAAATAAGCTTGATGATTGGTACCAACGGATGTATAGTTATTATTTTATATATGTGTGTATATATTCTATAAGTTTAATATTAACTAAAGATTTGAAATTTTATACACATATATGCATATACCCAATAGAATTTCTTGATGGTATACCCAATATAATATCTTCTGTAAGATAACCATAAGAGAAAATGTCATTGGTAATTCATATGAAAATATGAAGTTATTATAAACCATGAAACCTACTATGTTTTAAAATGCCATTTGTCTCAATAAAATATTCCTTGTAACGGGATATAAGATTTTATATGCATAAATAGAGTTAGCTGTAAGCATACTCTTCACATTTAACCTAACTATAGTATCAATGGAGACAATGATATATTTGAAACTCCATTCTCCAACCAAAAGAAAACTGTTGGTACACTTTATGTGGACGCGACTC
Organism: Helianthus tuberosus; assembly: GCA_030545235.1. Lineage (NCBI taxonomy): Eukaryota > Viridiplantae > Streptophyta > Magnoliopsida > Asterales > Asteraceae > Helianthus > Helianthus tuberosus. The sequence continues at coordinate 13,589,674 of CM060354.1, read as the reverse complement.
GGTTCGGTTCGACTCGGTTCGACTCGGTTCGGTTCGACACGGTTAGGTTCAGCTCAAGCCCAGCATCGCGACATTCCTCCGTCGTGCGCCCCAGAGTTCGACACGCGAAGCACGGAGAGCCGCGAACCGTTCCCGCTGACACATCATCATGACATCACCATGATGATGTCATGATGACATCATGATGATCTCATGAGAAGACTTTACGTTTACATCAAACTGATTGACGAACTTTGATGAAGATTCAACATGAGGAAGGTTAACCTTCCTCATGAACATACATGGGGAACCTTTCAAGGTTCGTCAAGATAATGTGTGGGGAAGTTTAACCTTCCCCACTCATTCCTTCGTCTCATGAAGGTTCGTCAAGTGGACAGTATATATAGCACAGATGTTAATAGTTTAAGCTATGAGAGCATAGTGAAACCAGAGAGTTTATCGTCAAACATTGTGTGTATATGTTTGATATTGTTCTCGTCCTTTTAATCCAAGTGAATCTTTGATTATCTGTTGTGTTACTCGCGTTACATTGTTTGGTTTACACCATCTCGGGGATTCTGCACCCGCGATTGTGTTTGTGATAAACAAGGATAGGTTACGTATCGGATCCTCCGGGAAAAATGGACATACAAGCGGTATCAGAGCCTTGGCTCTTTTCCTTGTTTAAAATCAAACATTGTTGTGATTTTAATCAAGTTGTTTCTTGTGATTTTTAAGATTTTGTTCTTTAAAAGTTTATATATTTTCTGAAAAAGGTTAAAAAATCTGTAAAAATATTGTTATTTTGCTATAGTTTTTTATTGAAAACCTTGATATATTACATGTGTGCATGTTAGCTTTTGGTTTTTGGTTGAAAGTTTAAGCAAAATAGTGCTCGAAAAATTTCTCCGGTGAAAGTTGGCCGGAATATTCATCGAGTTCGTCTGATCTGCTAAGTGTTCTTCATTTGTTCAAACTGTTCTTGAATATATCTGTGTGTTTGATCTCAATTTTGATTTGAATTAAAGGGTTAATTGATTATAATATATTAAGTTGAAAAAGGTGTACATGTGATGATGGGTTATTGAAAAAGGGGGCTTCGAAAATCAGAAAGGCATGGTTTATTGAGAATTGTGTCACCAACTTTGTCAGGGATAAGATTTACTTTGTGTCTGAAAATATCTCATAAAACTAAAACTGTGTCAAACTTCCTCACTTTAACCTTCCTCATCTTCAACCTTCCTCATCTTCAACATTCCTCACCTTCAACCTTCCTCACCTCAACCTTCCTCACATTTTAACCTTCCTCGTTACTTAACCTTCCTCACATTTCAACCTTCCTCGTTACTCAACCTTCCTCACATTTCAACCATCCTCATCACTTTAACCTTCCTCACATTTTAACCTTCCTCGTTACTCAACCTTCCTCACATTTCAACCTTCCTCATCACTTTAACCTTCCTCACATTTTAACCTTCCTCGTTACTTCAACCTTCTTCATCACCTCAATCTTCGTCATCTAAACCTTCTACACAACAACCATCGTCAAACAATTAAAAAAAAACGAGCCTTTGTCATACACATCCTTCGTCACACCTTATACCTTCGTCGCACTCTCTTAATCTTCGCCACCTCAATCTTCGTCGCATTAACTTGTCATTTTTACACAGTAGGTTTACAAAAGTGTTCTAACTTTGTGTTTTCAAGTGTTTAATCAGGTACAATTGTTCATATATCAAACATGAGTTGTCTGAATCCGTGGGATTGGAGTACGGACTCACAACCAGTTCAAAAACCGACTTCGATGGCCGAATATTTAAGGAATTCCATACCTCGACCTCAAGTTACAACTACTCAACCACAGTTTGATCTAAGTGCATATCCTTCACAATCCATACCTCGACCTCAAATTACCACTACTCAACCGCAGTTCAATCAAAGTGCTTATCTTTCACGATCTCAACCCCAACCCCAACCCCAACCCCAACCTCAACCTCAAGTTTCCACAACATAACCTCAATTCGATCCAAGGGTCGATTGTGGTCCAGCCATACAGTTGGGAAAAGGTGATCAAACAAGAACTGTGTTTTACGCTGAAATTGTCAAGAATTTCAATGATGGTGAATCTTCAGGAAAAGATGATAGTTCGGGATACAGTGGCAGTTCGGATGAAGAATCGAATTTGAATGAAAGAACTGATTCTGAAGATGATAATTTGTCGAATGATGCTAACAAGAAATCTGACTTGATCAAGAAAGCTGATGCTACTTCAAAAGAAATGGAGAAGATTCTCACTGAAGATGGATCTTTCTCTTCTCAGACTGCCTTTATGGCTAATTTCACAGCTTCTACAAGTTAGGTAAAATCTGAAACTCCTAGCATATGTAGTGATTGTGCTGATATGAAACATGAATGTGCTGAATTGAAACGTGAATCTCAAACTGTTCATAGTCACAATCAGAGTTTGGTTATTGAATTGTCTAAGTGCAAAGAGGCAAATATGGCTCTGGTTAGAAACAAAAAGGATTTTAAATCTGTAATTGAAACCTTAAAGAAAAGTGTTACCGAAGTGACCAAAACTGTTTATCATAAACAAGTTAGTATTAACGATTACATTAACATTGTTAAGGAAACCAAAAAGGAACTAGCCATTGCCAAATGCGAGCATGATGCAATCAAGCTCAAGTTGGAGAGTTATTCTAACTCCCGATTTGTGCTCGATCACATTATTGACGTTCAACAACTAAAGGGAAACGTGAGAGGTGTTGGGTATAAGAAGTGTCCGCCTCCTTTGAGACACAACTATACCAGAATGCCCGATGAGGAAGAAATGCCACGTTTTGAGCCAACTGTACCTCTTGATTATGAGGAAGTTACAACTGGCTTAGGGTTCAAAACGGACAATTCATCGGAGGGCTCATCTAATAGCAAGGAAAAGTCATCATGTGCTTCAAATCAAAGTCCTCCAACCATTGAGGACTATGATTCGTCCGATGATGAACCAGATGTGAGTGATGAGGATAAATCTCTTGAGAAGAACAAAGGAGTAAAAGTGCCTTTTGAGAATCACATTCTGTGTGATCCTCCTACTCCTGCTGTGCAATCAACTGGTGCTAAACAAGAGATAGATCATATCACTGAGACAGTGTCTACCGTTAAAAGTGATAACGTGTTGTATACTTTGGTCGGTGATAGTAAAATTTATTCAGACAAAGATTTTCCAATCAAAAACGTCAATCAATCCTTGATTGATAAAGTGTTTGAAGATAATACAACTAAGTTTTTGGGAAAAGCGATCCCGAGAGTTTCAGTAACTCAGTGTGATCCGATTCCAAAAGCTGAAGTTAGAAGAAAATTTGGAAATAAAAAATCACCAACAAAGCAACAACCTGTCGCTTTTAAGGGTAAACAGCAACAGCGGCGAGCTCAAAATTCTAAAGGTTCACAACCGAAGGTTGAGACCAAAGGAGCTCGTTTCAAGAAGAAAAACAATGATATTAAATTTGTAGCATCCAATGGTATTGATAAAATTGAGACTTTTGAAAACAAATCAAACACCGATTTTGTCCAACAAGTCAAGATTTTAAAACGTAACGCTCAAAACAATTACACCCAACACACAAACGGGTGTGATAAAGGAACAAGTACCTCTGGGTCTACAGGTTCAACACGTGAAAGTCGAACCGGATCTCCCAAGTTTGTTGAGAGGAGATCGTGTTTCAAATGCGGGGAGTTTGGCCACATTATCAGAAATTGCACAAACTCTCCAAAACCAAATTTTGTAGAAAGAGCCCCTTCTGAACAAGGTCACTCACAAAGTCGTCCTGTTTCTCCAAAACATGATAAACGCACTATTAAAGAACAGGAAACAAAACAACGACATAAGAATGTGAAGGTGATCGAAAAGGCTTTAAAACCGGAAAATGTTAAAAGGAAACCAAGTTCACAACAACCGTTAAAACCAGAAATTGTAATTAATACACAATCTGGTAAATGGAAACAAGTTTGGAAACCGAAAACAGGTGAAGGTTCAGGGGGAGGCATGAAATTTCCAAATCATCAAGAGATTGAAATTACATTTCTTGATTCTCAGGGGCAACCTAAGTCTATGAAGGCTTGGGTCCCCCTCTCCAACTAATCTCTGAGAGAGTGTGTAGGATGTTCCAGGAGGAACTATCAATAGTCATCGGATTGTTGATAGCGGAGTGTCCATGCACAAGATCGGTGACAAAGAAATTGTTGCCTTTGATGGAGAGAAAAAGAAAAGAAGACAGAATTGTCTGTCGAAAGAAATTGAAAAGCTTCGACAAATTGAAAATCATTCCAAGAGTTTGATTGTTAAAGGCTTTGATCGGGTCCCCAGGATAGATTCAATCAAAATGTACGCACCTGCAGCACGTCTGAAGGTCAAAATCAACAAGATGAACGTGCAGTGTACATTTCTTCGCGGTGTGATTGAAGAAAATGTGTTTGTTGAACAAACCAACCGGGTGTGCGGATGCCTTGGCATGGATTGAACAACCGCACACTACTTCTTAAGAGAAAGTCAAAGACCTTCGCTGGTGCAATATGGAAGACCAGCCAGACCCAAAGGTTTATGATCTTGTTGCTGTGAAGTGATTTCTCAGTAGCTACAAAATCGACTTTGAAGTCCACACCGGGTGGATATCCAGTTTGGGAGAGCGCTCAGATTCCTTGCAATGCACGAAGCAGTTGCAGGATATGGTTTTAAATTTCTAATCTCTCCTATCCTTGTCGATATTTAAGCTGCTTTATGAATTATTATCATCTCGTACATCACTCTTTGACCTGACACGTTGAACTCGAATATCACCTCACACGTGATTGTTTTTAATATGAAACTCGTCAATGTTGTCATGGTCTGCACCGCTTACCGACGTGCCAACTCATTTTTCCAAAATTCGATAAATCATTTCTGATTAAATTAATTTTGTTAAACGGCATTGAGGTAAAACATGAATTAACCGACATCGGAAAATCGTTTTTGTACATATCTTTGTGTCTTTTAAATTTATCTTAGTTTGTTGATTTTAGGGGGAGTAAATCCAAATTTGAAAAATTCAAAAACATCGAAAAATTTCAAAACCCAAAAACATTGGAAAAACAAAAATGAGTTTCCTGGCGAGAAAAAGAGAAAATGATAGTACATCAGTGGTCTGTCTAAACCTCTTTAAACTGAAATGCAAAATGAAAAATGTTAAGCAGCTCTATATAAGATGTATCGGTAGGCTCACAATCATATTAAAGTGTGCAGGGTGATATAAATCTTAAATCGACTGAAGACCAGGTGGGAACGACACATTGGCATATGGTCTTAGTACCGAAATTTCGTTTGAGAGATTGCCGAGGTTCTGAGATATTCGGTCTTTATGATGTTTTATCATCTGGGTATCATGGTTGTATCAAACCGTAAAAATAACAGAGTCGAAGTCTAAGATCTTCCATGATACTATACATACGTGTACATATTGCATTCGACCTCAATAAGTGATCAACAATCACATGTCCAAACAAAACAAGTGATAATATATCACAGATTCTTTGCGGGAGTCAAGTTCGTCTCTTTGCTGTACGAAAGTACTGACCTGTTCACGGACTTGCTCCTGTGCCCTCATGCATCTGAAAATCAAGTTCCTCATCAATAAGTGATTCTATCACATAGGGCTTGTTTTCAATCAAAATAAGTGAGTTTCTCACATCTTTTATACAGTCAAACAGATGATAAACGGTATACTCACCGGTAAGATGAACTCTCGTGCATACCTTGATACGGGAATGTGTCGTGTGTGGATGAACACCGGTCGGTAAGTATAAATCATACCTTAACGTATCCCCTCACCATGATTACATCCGATAAGTTGAGCTTATGTGGACAACAATACCGATAATCGTTATAGGATGCTTATCTAAATGTTAACTAATTGATCAAAAAGGGAGTTTTGGCGTGACCGTATACTGATATGATTCTCTTACCCTCGAAACTCGCAAAAAAAATGTCTGTAAATATTTGTTTACTGCTTTCAGTTTCTGCATCTTTGTATATATTTATTTATTGCTTTCCGTCTTTACATTTGAAAAATGAAAAACTCCAAAAAGATTTTAGGTGTGTTTTAATTTAAACTTTACAAAAGCCAAAAAGATTTTGCTTATAGTTTATTTTTTATTGATCGATGTTGGAACTCGAGTCTATCCTACCCAAAATCCTGATTTTAAGCCGGAAAACAATTGCACCTTCATAAACTGTCGAAGTTAACAAGTTTTGAAAGTTAAAAGGTTAAAATTGATCAATTCTTAAACTTTCAAACTGTTGTCAGTCGGTGTTTGATTGAGATTTGATCTCATATGTGTCGTTTGTTTAATTTTTCTAAATTCCAAGCGGTTGTTCTCATTACGTGTTTAGCTTTCTTGTATGTGCAGATGCGACATAAGAATCAGCTAAAGGTGAAGAGAACGTGTCAGATGACAAGCCGTAAAGTGAAGACACGACGTTGATGCAATCAGAAGATCAAGATGATTGGGTTGCAGTTGATCACTCATCAACACCACAAGGATCTAAAGTTTTGAAGTTCAAAAGATTCACGAGCATCATTCAAGGGGGGGTTTGTTGATACACTCCCTGACTGTGGCACGTGAAGACCTTTGAAGATCCTCCGACATGAAAGACATGGAAGACGAACCATCACGAGTAGCGTCCAAGGGGGAGTTTGTTGGTACACTTTATGTGGACGCGACTCGGTTCGGTTCGACACGGTTAGGTTCAGCTCAAGCCCAGCATCGCGACATTCCTCCGTCGTGCGCCCCAGAGTTCGACACACGAAGCACGGAGAGCCGCGAACCGTTCCCGCTGACACATCATCATGACATCACCATGATGATGTCATGATGACATCATGATGATCTCATGAGAAGACTTTACGTTTACATCAAACTGATTGACGAACTTTGATGAAGATTCAACATGAGGAAGGTTAACCTTCCTCATGAACATACATGGGGAACCTTTCAAGGTTCATCAAGATAATGTGTGGGGAAGTTTAACCTTCACCACTCATTCCTTCGTCTCATGAAGGTTCGTCAAGTGGACAGTATATATAGCACAGATGTTAATAGTTTAAGCTATGAGAGCATAGTGAAACCAGAGAGTTTATCGTCAAACATTGTATGTATATGTTTGATATTGTTCTCATCCTTTTAATCGAAGTGAATATTTGATTATTTGTTGTGTTACTCGCGTTACATTGTTTGGTTTGCACCGTCTCGGGGATTCCGCACCCGCGATTGTGTTTGTGATAAACAAGGATAGGTTACGTATCGGATCCTCTGGGAAAAACGGGCCTACAAAAACCACAACCATAATAATATCTATGCTTAAATGAAAGAGTTGGGATATTGATATTCACTGGTAACAACCAGGACAGTATTTAGACTGAACCTAAGAAGAATGCCTTAGTATAAAGCTTTGAGATAAGCCAATTACTTGCATAGATAAAGTGTGATGGTTATTGGGATTCCGTGAGGATGATGACTAGAATAGTGCCTGTATGATAAATAAGCGATAACAACTGGCCACTGTTATTTCTTGTTTATTGATACTACTCGGTTCTAGAATATGATCCATCATGAGAATATTGATTTCCTTGTTTCTTGATGCAAACTATAATAGAAGATGTACTTTCAAAATTCTGATTTGAGAAAAATCTATTTATGGGAAATACCATGATAATTACCTCTCCGGTAAAACTGGGCATGGTGCGGTAGACTCTCCAGCTTGTCCGGGTGAGATGGGGTTACCTCTCCGGCGAGACTTGGTGAGATGGGGTTACCTCTCCGGCAAGACCGGGTAAGATGGGGTATGTTTTATAATAATGGAATTCCCTAAATAGTACCATGACCTGATGTCTAACTTGTGAATATGTTAAATACATTGACATTATGGATAGTGTGTATATTACAGTATATGAAATATTATATAGATATGTATATTTATAAGGAAATCCAAAGACCATAGTTGACAATAAGGAATAAATCACGAACAAGTGTGTCACTGATAATTTTAGATTATTAGGAATCTCTCGTATACATCTATAATTCCGATATCAAACACTATTTCGTTTGATCATCCGTCTCGAAATTCGTACGACAAGATGAACGGAAGGAATTTTTTTAAGTTGAACGCCATCGAAAGTATAAGAATTTCCTTTGCAATTATTAACGCATTAGGAAACCTATAACTAAATATTATGCTAAGACACCAAACGTCTAAAACTTACGCTAATAGTAAGTTTACCTTCATTAAGAAACTCTTGAGAAGATAAGAGTCTCAAAACATAAGGAATAGTTATGGTCAAAGTTTAAAGCAAAGACCAGAATGAACTAGGATCATAACAAACTAAAAGTGTTTTTCGATATTTCAGCAAATCTCGAGGACGAGATTTAAAATAAGGTGGGGAGAATGTAACATTCCCAAAATTTTTATTTATATAATTTATATAAAAACTTATGTTATTAAAAGGATGCATCATGGGTAAATTGACCAATGGAAATATGCGATTTTTTGGGCAAGCGTAGGAACCATTTAATAATTAAATTACAAAAATACGTTATATTTGAACCTATACTCTGTTTTTAATGAAACTTGGTTCAAAATGTAGATAAAATTATTCTTGTTCTAATGACATATTCACTGTTTTAAAAAACGTTATATATTTAAAAGTTATAAGCGCCAAATAACTAAAGCAGTTGAATTAATTATAATAGATTTAATAATAAAATAATATTATAACATAAAATGTGAAAAGCAAAATATTTTGAAAGTACATACAATATGCACGTGTATGTGCATAATAATAATAAATATAAATCAAAGTAATTAAAAGTAAGTATACGTTTGTTTTCTTTTTGTTTACATAAAATCAAAAGAATATTAATAGAAATCAATCTACATTGAATGAAAGATAGCAACGTGTATATTTGAATTTAATGCTGCATGGATACGTGGAGTGATGAATCGAACACTCCAAGTTATGGAGGATGTATAAATATAGACTGCATGACAACGATTTGTGTGCTCAGTCCCTTTTATCTCACACTACACTTCTATAAGCCATTCTTTCTTTTACTAATTCACCCTTAAATACTACAAAGCCCTGTCCCGTTTTAAGTATTGTAGCCCTGATCACTGATACCATGTCCAAGTGACGTGGGGCCCTGTAACGTATGTCAAGGCTCTGCCTAAATTCGTTGGGGTTCTGTCTCGTGACGTAGGGATAAAGTGGAATCAAGTTACTATACTGTGAGAACACTATATATTTTATTAAATAATCCAGGAGTGGTACCCAAAATATAACAACCCTCTCGAATATTTTTCAGACACCCTAATATATTTTAAAATATCCCAAACTGTTCCAAACTACAACTCATACGCGAAAATTGGCCTAAAATATATTAGATAGTATTAAAAATAAATAAAAACTTAATATTTAATTTGAGGCGGGCCGCGTAGGACCCCACCCCAACCTTAAGCGGGCGGTATGAAGGTGTAGATTTGATTTCGTTTGATTCCTTAAGTTAAGGCGGGCCGCGTAAGCTACCCATAACACTTACGCGGGCCGCGAGAGTCCCAAAATGTGGCTCAGCCCTGGGCCGCCACCTGGCCCAACACCCGTCAAGCCTACACATCGACTCAGCCTAGCTATACGTTGACCTGGGGTCAACACGGGCTTCATAAGCCCTGCTCTCAGGTTACGCTGGCCGCGAGAGAGTCAAGATCAGCTCCTATAAATAGGAGGCATCGGCTGTCCATTTCAATTCGTTGAGAATTCATTTCTTTCTCTCAATTCTAAAGAGTAGGCATTATACACGGGTATAATACCCCCCTAATTAGCGAGGTTCTGCTCCGTTGTAAGTATTATAACCCCAGTTTCGTAATAGATACGCTGCCCGATTGATTTAGGATTCCGTAATAATTGCCGTGGTTCTGCCCGACGTAGTTATTGGAATACCGTCTCGGGGAGGGTATCATTAATATTTTCAAAGGGTTATGATACTAACCTATGTGCAATTGTGTAAATTATAGATTATTCCCAGGAAACCCTTACACGAAGTCTAAGATAGCAATATGAGTTTATCCTCTTTTTGATAACCTTTTTGTAACTATTATACAAAACCTTTAATGCTTAATAATATAATTAAGCAGTGATTGAGTCTTTGTAGTTCTTCAATTACTGTCGGTATGTTGGGGTTTTGTATACAAAATTTGTACTACACTGTGTGTAGTAAGTCAGGACGACATTAATATGTTACCATTGGACAACGAGTGAGCCAATGGGGAACATGACCCACAAGTCAGGATTGACAGTACTGAATGAGTAATTGTGTAGAAATAAACAATGTGATCGCTCTCAGTACTGTTTTAATTGATAAAATGTTTCTTGATTAAACTGGGATTCACTCACCAGTATTTCCCACTGACAAATGTTTTTAAACACGTGTTTCAGGTAACAAAATGTGAAAGCCAAGTAGTAAAAAGCCAGCTAGAGAGCACTGACGGCTTGGGAAAACTGTGGCTATAAAAGTTATCTAAAATACGATGTTTTTAAACTCAATAAAAGAGGGTTTAACCCTATGTTGTAATACGAAACTTGGGTTTTACCCATGTGATTATTAATATAAAATAAGGTGGTTTTACTCTGATAAAATATTTCCTAACTACGGTCCTGATGAAATTTTCGCTGCCAAATTAATAAACTGATACCACCACAAATGAATGTTTAGGCGTCCAATTTTCCCGTTTCGCTTTTCCTCTTCTTTCCGGTGCGGCTTCATTTTGGTTCACCGGATTTTCTTGAACCGCAACATCTTCATCCTCATCATAATGTTGCTCTTGGGTATCCGAAATGAACTCTTCATCGGAGTCATCTTGTATGTCTCTCGGTGATTGTGAGCTTGGGGTTTCAAAAGTAAACTGGTCAAAAGCATTTTGGGCGTCTAGGGAGTAATCATAATAACCGGGTCGAACCATCGTCAGACCGTGTTGCATCCAATTTTGGAGGGGTTGGCTATCATAACCGAAATTTGGATGCATGGGTTGGTTAAAAAAATGGAGGTTGGGTTTGATTCGCAAACCCAAGTTGGGGATGAAACGACACACTAGAACCACCCGAACCACCGCGTTTATCTTGAGCCCTCGCCTTCGAACCGGACCTTACATTTTTTTTTCTTGCCTTCACCTTTGTTTCAGCCTTCCATTTTTTTGAAAAGATTTGAAAGATTGAGTGTGAATTGTAGTGAATATGGAGGTTGGGTTTGTTTGGTGAAAATGGAAATGAATTTGTTTAGTTTATAAAGTTAAAAATTGAATTGTTTTTATTAATGTCAACGGCTATATAGCCGTTTTAAAACATCTTTCCCGAGCGGCAAAATGTCCCCGATCGAGATTAACACCGCGCAGAAAAGGGGGGTAGGCGGTGTTCCCGAGCGACAAACCCTTTTGCCGATCCCCTTTGCCGCCCCACTCCGTATCCCCTAAGTGTCGTTAAAAATATAAATTAGTGGCAAAAAACATAAATGTTAGTAAAAGTATGTGTCAGTCAAATATGACATACACAAAGTGCCATTAAAACCTAAATTAGTGACATAAAAGTTAAATGCCATTAGAAGTGTGTACCACTAAATGGCATTTTATTTGTGGTGACATCGCCTCGTCGATAGGGTACCTTCCAAAACCAACACCAAAAGTCATGGCCATATCCCAAAACCAACAAGCTCGTTAAGTAAACTAGCCCGAAACGAGACATTGTTAATATAATTTTTAATTAATATATTAGATATATATCACTTTTCATAAGTCTGTACATTTTTCTCTTTAACCGTTTTCAAGTTTTTCCCATGATTTGCTATAGGAAATTAACCCTTATGTTTATATAATGTTTTTTTATGACGCTAAAAAGACGACACACAAAAACTGTGTCATAAATTTATTAAATTTTGTACAACCATGACATTTTTTTCTTGACACGCATTTAAATGTCATAAAATAAGCGTGTGTCAATATTCGTGTGTCAAGATATATCTTGTTTTTTTTATGACGCTAAAAGGATGACACACAAAAAAGTGTGTCATAAATATATTGAATTTTGTAATACCCTGACATTTTTTTCTTGACAAGCACTTTCGAATTTCATAAAATGAGCGTGTGTCGTCGTTTGCGTGTCAAGATGAATCATGTTTTTTTATGACGCTAAAAACATGACACACAAAAAAGAATGTCATAGATTTTTTAAATTTTGTAAACCATGACATTTTTTTCTTGACATACGCTTTTGAATGTCATAAAATATGCGTGTGTCATTGTTCGCGTGTCAAGAGGAGTGTATTTTCTAGTAGTGTCACTTTGTAGATTAGGGTTTTGATTAATACAATCTCCTGGTATTAACCTTGGGTTCCTAATAAACACATAATGCATCACATATTTGTGTATTAACTGTAGGTCCACCCGGAGGATCGAGTCAAACCTCTTCCATGTTTTCAGACGAACCCGAGAGTGAGGAATCCAAACGGGTTATTAAACCAAGTTAGAACACGAAATACACGAACGCGATTCAACGATTAACACTCAATGTATTAATACGTATATCAGTTACAATACAATGTTTACCAGAACTCTATATAAGAACTCTATGTAAACTCTCAATGTGTGTGTGTTCATAGAGTGTGTTTCTCTTGTTTCTCTCTATGTGCTCTCTAGTCTCACACTGCTCTCTTGTGTCTAATGTTTGCCTTTTGTCTACTGTGTATTTATATACTGCAGGTCCACGAAAGACCTGCAGCCATGAAAGACTCCGACGAAAGACCTGAGACCACGAACAATTTGTTCTTCGTGGATAGCCTTTGACGAACAACTAGGTTCTTCGTCACTATCGTTTCTGACGAAGAATGTTTTTCTTCATGAGGTTCTTCGCCATGGTCAGCTTCCACGAATAAGGGTTCTTTGTGGAGATGCTGCAATATGTAGACAAAGAGACAGCAAACAGCAAACATCTACAATTAAACAGAAACATGCATACTGCACACACGCAGTTGCATTTACACCATCGTACGTTACAAAGTAAATAACATACCAAGCCAAGATAGGAGGATATCATGACTTCGGCCTTCACTTTGTAACCGAGTCGAACTGAAACGATCCGTATCCACATAACGAACCGTCGTGTCGACATAACGAAACCGTAACGAGTCGTGTCCACATAATGTGTATCAACATTAACCCAATTCAAATTTTAACGATAAACACGAGATCAAAACCCCACCGTAGCTAACAAAGTACAGCCTTATCTAGGCAGCACTTTGACATCCCTTGATAGGTTTCAGATCGATCAGACAAGGTATCGTACCAGTGATCAGGGTTAACACGCTGATTACTGAGGAGAGTTTTAGGGCTTTGGGTATTAGGTATTAGGAAAGTAACAGAACAAGACAATGAAAGAAAGAAATCTAAACGAGTCTGAATGCTTCAATTAACGTCCAATTTATAGCTATGGAACAACCACGCCGCGTCACGCAACTGTGCTCGTCCATCACCGTCGCGTCGCGCGACCAGGTGAGCTAGGGCTTAGGTGTAAAGAGTCACCATGTAGGCATGCCACGTGGCTGCCACATGTCTACCACGTGTCTACTGGCGATCAGCTAGGTGTCGCGTCACGCGACCAGACCACTCTAACACCGTGCGTAGCCCGACGAGGCCAAAACGTGGGTTCCTTCGTTTCTCGTGTTGGTTTCCGTTATACGCGTTTGGAGTCTAGGTTATGATTCGTTATGGCCTTTTCAAGGGTTGTTACATGTTTGTTCTCAGCTTTGCATAAAAACATGAATATGATGTTGTATAGCCCTATTCCGACCCTTAACCCATATATAAATCCATATACCTGAGATTTCACAACAATCAATGATCATCACCAAGTTGTAAACGGACCCTAGTATCCATGCATGTGTACGAAATATATATAAACGAGTAAACATCTTCTTCGATCAAAACATGTTGACTACTCAATCCTAAACAACCAAGAATCATGTTTTCCAGTTAACACACAAACAAAACTCAGTTTAATATGTAGACGTGCACAAGAATTATAGACGAGATCGTGATACGTTAACGAGTGCGATAGAGATCAAGAACCGAAAGAGGTTTTGTGGTGCTCCCTGTTCGTTGGTAGAGAGAGACGGTAGAGCTTTTTGTTTAGGGTTTAGGTTAGGCGATCATGAGTTTATATAATACAAGTCGGTTAAATAAAAACCCATATAAACTGGGCCACATAATGAGGCGAAGGAGGGAAAGGGGCGAAGGTTAGTAGGCATGGCACGAAAACCATGCCTTCGTGTGAAGGTTGTGTGTTTCGTGTGTGTGTGTGTGGGGGGGGGGGGGGGGGTGGGCACATGACACAAAAGTGTCCCCCCCCCCCTTTTTTCAGGTTTGACATTTATTATTTTTTTATAATAACTTTTTATATAATAACTCAGTTATAATATCAGGTTTTAGTCCCTCAAGTTTCACGCAACTATCTTGGGTAACAAGTTATCCTAGATAACTTTGTGTTGTTACGAGTTTAGTTCCTCATGTGACCAAACAATCCAGTTTGCATCGAAAGTTAAACGCGTTAACTTCAATGTTTGTACGGAACCATATCATATATTATAAGTTGTATTTTTAAAATAATTACCCGTATGAACATTCACAATTCACCAAGAGTGTAAAAGTATGTAAATATGTTCGGTAAAAGTGTTCGGTGTTAACCTGAAAATGCGAGTTGTTACAGTGAAGGTACGTGTAACGTATCGATTAGGTTTGATTCTGGTGTTTATATGTTTATAAGTCCATCTCTAATGCAAGATCAAATTTTTTGCAAAAAAATTGGCCGCATCATCTCCCTATACACTCTCTTTCCTCTTTCTCTTTCTCTTTCTTCTTTAGGACCTCACTACTCACAATTCACAAACCTCATTCTATCTCTACAAATGCATGCATTTAACCAAGAACATTTCTATCCTCTCTCTATTCTCGCTCTCCTCCAACTTATCATTCATGTCACAAATACACCTCAAATACATTGTATTGGGTTTTGTCTAATTAAACTTTATTTAATCGATGTAAATAAACATTTCGGTTTTCTATAACAAACTGACAAGAGTTCGATTAAAAAAAACACACACTGACATGGCTAGATCTGGAAAAATTTGTCGAGAAAACACAGTAGATTCGAGCCTATTGCTTTAAATTAAAGCCTTTAATACCACTTGAAGGTCGATGTAACAGATCAATTACGTTTGATTTTTGTATTTATATGTTTTTAGTTATGCGGAATCCAATGACAAACAATACAAACAAAACTCAGTATCGTCAACTTCATTGTAAAATAATCAAAACCTTAATGAAATATCTGAGGAATTAAAATTGACAGCACATAATAATAGAACAAATACGAGGCTAGAATGAAAGAAAAGTTTAATTTAATAACTTTCTTAGAACGACGAATTTCACATTTATCTGGGTGGCCGCAGGTCCGCTTGCGAGACCGACCCTGGTTTGGGAAACCAACAGTGTTTATCTATACAGGGCATAACACCTGCATAATGGGTCCAAACCGCGTTCTCGGAGGAACAAACCCCCCTAATACCACTTGATACAAATTAGGCCACCACAAGAGTGGAAACTCTCTGGTGTAACGCAGGTTGGACAAAACCCTCGTGTGGGTCGGATTGAACTGGTGACCTCACACAGAGACCTAGTTCTTATCTTCATTGGCATTGCCAATTCCACTAAGTGGTGCGGCTAATTAATTTTATTTTTGCTAATTAATTAATTTAGCAAAAGTAATCGATAAATTCATAATAATCCATTGTAGATTTGTAGGAGACCGTCACCTTGATATCAAATAAAATGAAGCATATATAAAAAAGCTGAAAATTTTGAATATTTATGACTATGTAAATGTTAATCATCTTCTTTAGTAATCTGTTAATGTGTACAAACGCAACATATTATTCTGTTTTATTATCCTTGTAGCATGGGCCCAAAACCCGAAAAATAAGTCTTGCAAAGCTAATGGACCATCACATCCGAATGGGCTTCAACAAACAATTTAAAAAATGACATGCCGGATGTGGATAGGTTTCTGGATAGGCCCAACATCCGCCCATAAACACAACATATTTTAGAGCATTCACATCCTCATTATCTTCATCTCTGTAATTATAGTAAAAATCACTAACTTCTCTTTTTTTAATTAAATAATACTTTTGTTTATACCTTTATTATTATCTTCCCGCTCCTCTACTTACAACCACTTTCTAAAAATATTAAAAAATTATAGAAGCGAACAGTGTTCTTTCATAAATGAACAATGATATTTTATCTCTCATCCACTCACTACCACTATCTATAATATGAAGAAGTCTGTCATAACATTTGGTGAACATGATGTGAATGTTCTTAGGAGTTAGCACGTAACTATGGGGAAAATTTCTAGATAGGCCTAATTCTAAATCTTACACATATGTTTACATATTAGAGGGCGACTTAAACTCTGAACTGTATGAGTAGAAACACATTGATACTGTTAGGCTACAAACCTTTTAGCTACAATCTAGCTTTCACAGGATTTCACTAACCCTTGACTGCCACACGTCTTTTTAACTCCTTTTGTTTCATAACCTATAAATACAAAACCCTTGAATTTAAATGTTCTTTGTCCACCTCACGAGATCAAGAGAACCACCGTTAACCAAAGTTGCATACGTTAAAGGCAGCAAGGCTTGAATGCAAAACTTTGAAATGCACAGCTTACCAAATCCTCACCGAGTTCCAACATAACCAACACTATTAGCCTCGTCAAGGAGGACCTGAGAGGGTGTCGTTATGACCAGCCTTGGGCGTGAGAATAAGTGTATATTCTTTGGAAAGAGATTTTGATGGTAGTAAATGAAGAGAATTTGGGATGATTTGGTGAATCTTGAATACCTCTACTTCAACGTAAACCTTAGTCTTCTACTCCATTAGGTTTACATCAATAGATGTTTCTCATCATGATTCTCAGAACTTCTGGTTCCGAATTGAACCTGGGTTTCTTCCACCAGATAACATCTTTATCCGGGTGTTACCCAACATTCTTTGGTACCCGCTTAGGCTGGAAACCTTTATCTGAATCCCACATTAATGGCAAGATCCCACCTCAAAATGCTAGGTAAGGCTATTGCTTTTTTCGGTTATTCATGATAGGATCGTTGGCGTCCTTCCTCCGGTCATTCACTAAGAAATGATGGTTGTGTGTCGTGTCTCATTAATTGCCCACAAGAGCATTAATTTATGCCCAATCCATTTATTCCGGTCCTAAACGAATCGTTAGTTAGCTGCGAAGGGCGTTCAAGTTGGCCCTTCTTTTTATAGGCTTTCCCAACACATATATCATATATGCCAATCTTGGCCGGCTTCATTTAGTGGGTCCAATGATTGGGCCTCTCTTGAACGGGGTTACCTTATCAGGCCCGAACCCATTAAAAGTTAATGCGATCCTACCTTAGCTTTAGCTTTGCTATTGGTGAGATTTACTGAGAACGATGATGATGATAAGACTATTAGTAGTTGATTCCACCTACAACACTGAAACTAAAAGATAACTTCTCTAGATGAGGAGATATTGTCAAAGGATATTTTAAGAGAGATTTTGTTGGAAAATCACTAAATTCGAACATATTGTCAAAGGATATTTTAAGAGAGATTTTGTTGGAAAATCACTAAATTCGAACATAAATAATTTTTTTAACGATAAACTTCATGTATAAGTATCGAAATCTCATTTATGTTGTCACCATTTGGACACTTCTTATCTGGTTACGAAGCTCTCTACAAGGAAGTCACAAAGCTTTTATTTAAAACTTATATTAATAATAACTGCATATATAGTTATTTGAGAACCGGAACTTCATACTTTTGCTCATTTATTACTGTTCTCTTGAGTCTTCAATTCCGGATGTTTGAACCGATAACCAAATAGTGTCACCTTATTTGTTTCGGTTTGAATGGATCCTAACAAAATGAATACTTTTATATCGACTAATCATTTATCGGATACAATTTTTGTCTTAGGGTTAAACTGTTAAAGTCACACATAATTTATAAATGCTTACTTTCTTAAACTAACGTAAGTTTACGATTTATAGTATGGAAAATTTTAACTGAAACAAACTAAAACTAAGAATACATATAACTTTTTATACATATATACCCAAACAAGTCGATTTAAATAACGTACTATTACACAGACACAAGGAAACCTCATTAGAAATCGAAATAACGCATCCTCCTCACGACCACACTTGCACCCGTTTCCGCCCTCAGCAGCAAAGCCAGTTGCGGTTCCCTCACTAAAACTGCAGTTTTGTAAACTTAAAAATCATTTAATATGATCCTTGAAAAGGTTTTCTTTAAGCTTAAATAAAATCATCAATGTCGTTGTAAAAATTAATTTATTGTCTTAGCATCGGTCCAGTTGTGTACTTTTGAACCATCTTCATTTGGTCTGGCTGGTTACTGTGAACAAGATTAGTGGTTGGACCGGATATTGTCAAAGTATATTTTTTTTAAATTAGCTACCTCATCATCTGTTTTTTTTAAACAAGTATAACACCCTGTTCTATGGCCGATCCGGTTATGAAAAGTTGAAGAGGAGTAGAAACGCATACGTCTTCACGGGTGCAACACCCTCTACAATGATCGTGGCGGTGTTCGAAGGTTTCTTACCGTTGCAACTGGAGGGATAATAAAAAAAATAATAATAAACTAACCATTGATTGAGATTTTCGATTATATTTTTAAAAGTAATTACCAGGTGCAGCTGCAGTCACTGCCACATGAGCGGGTTGAGCCACAGTTGCAGCTTCCTTCTGCACAAGCTGACATGTTGATTCAATGGTTTTAAGCTTAATACTCTAGGAAATACGAAAGTTTGTTGTTAAAGCTGGGTGTTTTTTTTTTTTTTTTTTTTTTTTTTTTTTTTTTTTTTTTGTGATGACTAGGTTCTATTTATAGAGTAACAGATTGATCAGCACCACCATACACGTGTATGATGGTCTTGATCAATTGGATAATTGTTTAAATTCATTTTACAAAACATGAGTTTATTTTAAGTTTTTAACAATATTTATCAACTTTGTTTTTAATAATTGCATTGTGATTTTAGTTTAATGAATATGAATAACAGTTTTTTTAACGTTATCTAAGATTCTTAATGTCTGTGGGAGCCATTTACATAAACACAGATGTGCAAACGATCATTAAAAACTAAAAAGACATGTTTAAATATTTAAAAAGAGAGCCAAAATCTTATTTTAATTATATAATATGTCACTACTAAGTTTTTTTATCTTTTTTTTTCCTAGCTTAAAAGTGTAACATATAACTTTCGATGCTTAGTGTATAAGTTATACATGCAGATAGAACTATTTATTTGTAATACGTTGAATAGATTATTTTAAATCATATATACAAAAGCATGATGTGTACGGTAGAGGTATGAAACATGTGAATGCCACAAATTTGATTAAAAATGGGTGTTAATATTCACACACCTTTCCCCTCTCTCTCTCTCTATATATAAAGAGAGATAGAGTGAAAATGGATGTTGAAATAAAATTTTAGAGTGTGAGAATAAGATGAGCCTTTAAAATTGTGAGGCAAGTTTTGTGATTTTATGTCAAAATAAAACTATCTAAATGTTTGTAATAACATGATTACAGTTTTTTCAGTCTTGTACACAGAAGCCTAATGTGCTGTGTAGGGTATGAAACATGTGACTCTCACAAAATTAAAGGGAAAATTACGCAATTTGCCAAAGACCAAATTGACTTATCAATTTGGCCATCTCATGTGTCGATGGAACAACGCATCCGGACTTCCATGCCTCCGCCAGCAGCAGTGAGACACGTGTATACTTTCATCGGAGGAGTCAGCCGCCAGCGCATCCGGCTGAAAAGTAGGCGGATGCGTCTGGCTCCGCTGCTTCCCAAGGCTCTTGGCTGGCTAGTAGCTCCTTGAGTGGCTTGTTTGAAGGACTAGTGGACGCATCAGAGGCGCTTGTCTGGCTAGTTCCTTTTTTTCACAATTTTTTAAACATTTTCGAATTACTTGTAAATATAATTTTCACCATATAAATACCCACGAAAATTAGAGGTTTTATGTGCAACCAATTGTATACAATTCCTATCTCTAGTCCTTTCGATAGTCTCCAAATAGAAACGAAGGTGTTTTCATGGTTTGAATTTTTGTTTTTGTTTTTGAGCTTTTAGAAGTGCCAGTGTCTATAGATTACGGTACCTGGCAGATAACACGGATGTGATCGGTGTTTCCCTTCAACGAGCCCCAATCAAAGCAACATTTACAAAAAACTCACTTACAAAGGGAACCCGGAGTCACACCGTGTTAATTGTCGCTAAATAACATTTTGTTCTATTTGTTGTTGTTACTGTATTTGAATCAAATCTGTTGTATTTGTGATCTGTGTTAGTTATTATATTTTTAAAATTTATAATAATTGTTTCATGTGTTATTTTTTTCTAATTATTTTACATAACAATATTATCTAACAAAATTTGACAATTCGGTGTATGGCTCTATCTGTATAAAAGCTAGCAGACCACATTATCAATATTATCTATCAAAACTTACTTATAAGACATGGGTGGTAGTGAAGTCGGACAATCGAACGTCAGACGACATTCTCGTCGTCAAACTGTTCCACATGTTGCCGTTACCCAGTCGTATGCATGTTTGAACCGTCCACCGGCAACCCCGGGATCGTACCAAACACTGCCAGCATCCTACCATGTGCCGCCAGCAGCCTCCCATGTGCCGCCAGCAGCCTACCAAACACCGCCAGCAGCCTATCAAACACCTGTTTTTAGACCTCGACGCTTACCCCGTTTAAATCCTGACCTATTTAACCCGTCACCTCCAAATGAGTATGATGATTGGGACGGTGTCACCGATGATGAAACAAACTTTGCATACGACTGCGCCATGGCAGAACTCCAGTTTGCGAGTTTGCGAGTTTGCGAGTTTGCGAGTTGGAGCTAGTCAATCTAACTACCCGGGTTGTGCTGAATCTAACAAAAGTGACCCGGGTGAGGAATACATATAGTTAATGTTAGGCTTGTTTAATACTAAAATGTTTCTAATTTGGTAGTAAGTGTTTGTCTCTGTTTAAATGTTTTAGCCAACTTTCTTGCGTTTGATTTATAATAAAATAAAATGATTTGTTTTTTTTACTGTATTTAAAATTAAAAACGACTACTTAGATTGATATAAATTACAAAGTAAAATACAAATTCCACATTAAACAACATTTGGATGTGGTAAAAAAACGCCAAAAATACAATTTATCTGCCCTGAACCTTCAATATGACATAAATTTTTGATTGATGTGACCACTTAGATTTATGGGTTTATCCGTAACCAGATGCTCCATCAACATACATAGATACACAGCTTCGTTACCAGATAGGGAGCTGTTAGACACGACATAGTCATCATTGACCTCGAATGAAATTACCTTTTCTGGTTTTCCAGTTTTTTTTTCAGTATCGCATGTTAACCAATATTGCTCCTAAATATACGAAGATTTTTGTTAGCCTTGGGATCACAACTTGTCTGTATTTTTGGCCCGCACAAATGTCTTGACAGGGGTACATTACCAGCTGTTGGTTCCCTAGCTCAAGTCGTAGCATTAACCACTCCTTATTTTCTAGCGGAATTGAAAAAAAAAAACGTAATCAACGTAAAAAAAATGAAGGAAACGGGTTCAATTTACCATTGCAATAAGTAGCCACGTTTTTCGGAACGGAGTCTAATAAACACTCATAGAACATTGGTGGTAGAATCGTCCAACGCAGATTTAACATCGGGTCTTTCTGAAGCTTTCTACTTCTCCAAGACATGATGAGTCTTCCAAACCAACCTTCAATATGCTGTAAAAATGTTCACTTAAAAAATGTTAGTAACACATTGTATTAAAAAAAACTTTTCGTAATATAGTTTATATAAATTACTGTTTCGCTAGATGGTTGTTCAAACGAAATCCCAATAAAGTTCCCCAAATATTTTTGTCAAGCGCTACGTATCTAGTAAAAACTGCTTAACAACAGAACGACGTGTCCCCTCTGTTGTAGAATTCAACCACATCTTTTGACCAATTTTCCGTTTCGTCGTCTGGTATCACCCATCTACTTGGGTGTGCTGGTGTAAGCTATGTCTATTTTGTACAAAGTCACCTTCCTCAATATTTGGGGGTTTTACATTTTCGTTGGATGATGTTCCGCTCTCAGTTGCATTGACCGGCCTCCTCCATCGATTTAGGATCCAACTTGATGATTTTTAGCTGGTTGAGAGCAGTATTCATGTTCCGCTAAGTGTTTTCCCCGCCGATCTAACATAATTAAGGTTTTCCTAAAGTTATATTTAATTCAGGAAAATACATTTTATGTTTTTTTTTTACACTCGTAAAACCTGATTTATATAAAACTTTAGAAAAAAAAGAATGCAATCTTACACCGTACCGACGCCTCGTGTGTGTTGTTGACGCATCTTATGCGTCTACCTTGGAAGATGCAACATGTACCTTTCCGGACTCCTCCCATGCGTCAGAGAGTCATCCAATGCGTCGAGAGTCTCATCCCATGCGTCTGCCAAGGCATCACAAGCGTCTTTGAGGCATCCGGCAATAACAGGAAACGCCTGGAAGACGCTTCGAGTATCAGGGACCACTTGTGGTGGTTCGATGTTCATCCTCGACGCATCCTCATTTAGGTAACAGGGACCACCAGTGATGGAGCTCCAACCCATTAATCCTCACAAACGAATAAGATCTGACACGATTCAATCACTCGAAGAAGATCCGACATGAATTTGATTCAGATTCACTCACACGAAGACGATTTGACCCGACCCGATTTCACCAATCGCTCTCACGGGACCACAGAGGATGAATCCGGATTTTTTGTTTGATGATGACCCGATCCCCATGAACAATGCAGGCCCTATGAACATTGAAGACGAACTCATGCAAACTGCAGCTGCATTGCTGGATAATCAAGCTCCTTTCGGTAAATAGATAATTATCATGTAGACGAACTGTTCGAATCAGACTGGTCAGAATATGGCGAGGATGACTGTGTTCGTATCTTCCTTTTGATGTTACTAGAGTTAGGTTTTAACGGTACCCAAAGCTACGAAACTATTGATAAAAAGGTGATGAATCTAGTTGATGATTTAGCAGCATAGAAACATTCACCGTGGGGTAGTTATATGTGGGAGAGCGCATATTCGCATATCTTTGATATGAATCGTCGACACCAAGAGGGTAACATAGGGTTCTCATTGCGTGGCTGCGTGTGGCCATTCAAGGTACAAGGTTTGATTGATTAATCAATCCCATGTTTTTAATTAATAAATAAGACCGATATTTAATTTTATGTATATGTGCAGATGTAGACTATAGAAATGTTTCCAGAATTAAGGAGATGGGTAAATTTTATAAAAAGGAAGAAATACCCAGATGTTTTAGTTGGGGACCTGGAAAAACGATTACAAGTTCTACCGTTGAGGATTTAAAAGCGCAGAGTTTAGCCTACTGATTAGCCTTGTAACCTAATTTAAATAACAATGCACACGAACTAGGTCAGTAACTAATACAACATTTACAATAACTCACGAGATTAAGACCCTCACAACGAATGACAAAGTGCAATACATAAACATCCATCGACTTCACGACGAATGACAAAGTATGGCCCTAATGTGGGCAGCACTTAAACATCCATTGGATAGTTTCAATCGATCGGACATTGAATCGTAGCAGCGATCGAGTTAATACCCTGTATCGTAGCAGCGCCTAGCTATATTAAATTTCGAATTTGAGCAGTGAGACTTCGTTTTTGTGAAAAGATTTCGACACCAGTGAACTGCTCGTAGCCTGTCCTATTTATAGCTGAAATTTAGGTCTCACGCAGCCCGCGTGAACCTTCGCTTGACTCTTACGCTGCCCGCGTGGAGGTCTAGTTTGTAGATTAGGGCTAGCGTGTCACACCTAGGCTTGCCACGTGGACGACACGTGGCCTGTTTGCTTGACCAGAGATTTGGTGAGCTGTCGCGGCCCGCGTAACCTTCCCTTAAGGTTTACGCGGCCCACGTGAAACCATAAAATTTGTTTTTCTTGATTTTTGTTATGGATTAGGGTTTCAGGGGTCCGGGTTTTCACTTATGGGTCGTTTTGGGACATTTTTGAAGGTCCTTACATGGACGATTGGCTGGATGCGAACAATGAGAAGCTTACTCGGCTAATAAAGTCAGAGGTAAGGGTTAAATTTATGAAATGTTTATGTAACGATTTAACATGTTTATGTGTTATATTGCACCATTTTATACAACTAGGGTTTCAAAATGTTGATCAAGGTAGTGTTCATGCCTTCGATAAGGTAATGTTGTGTTATATTGCAACGATTTAGGCATTTAAATTACCTTAAATTAATTATATAATTCAGCGATTTAGGCAGAAGTCGACTCGTTCGTTAACTACAATGATGTAACGCCTCGTATTCCCCTATTTCCATGTTTAGAAAATACGTGTACGTTTTTCTATTTCTGGAATCACAGTTGAAATCAGATTGAAAAACTGACTAGAAACGACATCCGAAGCGTTTTTTTTAAGCGCCAATATCGACTACCGACACCAACGTTTCATACTTTTAACCTTAAACTAACTTTTTACGACATTATATGAGGTTCGAGTTTTTAAACGAGCTTCAAAAGAGTATCGGGCCGCGCATAACACGGCATGGGCCCAAGCCCACTTAAAAGAAACCCTAGTATAAAATCCCTTTTAAAAAACTTCAAACCCTAATCTTCCCTTCAAACCAAACTTGCGCACATCACATCCAGACTCTCTCTTTCGTGAATTTCCGGCAACTAGAGTCGCACTCCGGCAAGCTCCGGCGTCTCAGTTTGACGGCGACGAGTATCCCTCACACCATCACTTTCCTCCATCACCTCTCCCTCTCTCCTGCTCCGATGAAAGACCACCGGCAGAATAGCGGTGACTTGTGACCTCCGGCGCCCCCCCTTCTTCTCCGGTCGCACCAGACCCCCTCCTCTCCGATCTAAACTCCGACGCGGCGGCGGCGGCCCTGCCGACGGCCGCACTCGTTCCTCCGACCCCACACACAACCCTCTCCTTATCTCCGATTATCACCGCCGCACACCCATCCCTTCGTTCCTCGTTCCGACGGGACACTCGTACCCCTCTTCTTCATCTGCGACTGCCGACGAGGAAGATGAGACACAATGATTGTGATGTGGATGATGAAGTTGAGGATGGCGGTGGTGTTGACGGTAACCCGAGCCGCACACGACGGTAGCCGGCGTCGACAGAGGCGGTGGTTCGAGTTCCGGCCGACGACAGAGATGGTGGTGGTTCGGTTCGGGTTGAGTCGACACCGTGTCAACTTGGTCGTCTCGTTCCGGTAAGGGTTTTGAGTATTATTCAGTTAAATTTCAGTTTTGGGTTTGTTTTCAGGTTTGTTTCAACTCGGTTTTGGTTCGGGGCTTGGTTCAACTTGGGTCTATGCCGGTTCTGTTTTAGGTCTCGGCTCGGGTTCGGTCAAAGGTGGTCAAAGTCAGTCAACCGGTCAAACCCCATCAACTGTCTGATTAACGGGTTACTCGCGAGACTTGGTATAACATTTACGACACGATTATTTTTATAATATTTTGTTTGTATATTTTTATACTAATCAAGCTCGAACCGATACACTTGACGTTTAATTATATTTTAGCATTTGACGTGAATTATATATATATATACACTGTTGTTTACTTGATGAGTTTTGACAATTATATCGACAACTTGTATTGTCGGGATTGTCTAAAAACAGAAGAAACTCTGCCCGTTTTTCGTAAAAATCCGTGAAACGATACGTGTTTAATTTTAAAACGAAGTGTATCGGATTCAATTAATTTTTATAACAATACATATAAATGTATATTTATTTTGGGCAACACTTCTATAATGTTCTTAATGGATTAATTTAGAATTATTACATAAACTATATAAAATATATGTGTGTGTATATATATACATATATATCAACAAGATATACTTTAAATTCCACTTCAAATCCTCCGTCATAACTCCGATTACTCATACACCTTCGTTTGCCCATATAGGGTGATCTCGGTGTTCCATCCTCCTAATCTCATACACTCATCAACACATGGATAATCGGAAGACTTAGCAATTTGTGAGTATACTTGAACCCCATTTTTTTGTTTTACTACTTTTTGGGGTGTAACATGTTATCTACTAACTTACACTTAAACTTTATTCACAATGCACAAACATTCCTTATACATGCATGTCTACTTGATTGCTTGATACTTTAAACTTGGGGTTATACGTTTTGTGTTGTACTTATCATTAACTTCGTACGAGCCTATCCTTGACATATATAGCGCTATAGGATTAACGCACCGCCTGTAGACTTTGGGTTATGTCATGAGCTTATTGCGTTTCATCATTGGTTTGATTAGTTAAATACATGCCGATTTTATTGTTTATCTTGTATCAATAGCTTGCCATATGGAATTGTTTAAACTCATTTTTATGCTAAGTATGCATCAAACTTGTATACTCGCCTTTGCTTTTGCACTGAACTTTATTTTAAAATGTTACAGGTTGAGGATGACGACGCTTTGAAATTGAAGTAGTGATGATGCTTAGATACACACTTAGACGTCTTAAGTTTTATTATGTTGTATCAATTTGTACTTGTTTGTTGTATTCTTGTATTGAACATATTGTATTGTATTTGATTTTAACCTTTGTAATCGACTTTTAGAAATGAAATGAAATCCATTATTTAATTATTGTCACAATTAGTGCTATGAAGTCTCTTGCAATCTCGTTTTTGTCTCACTCCAATTTTTCCGCCATCGGTTGGGGTGTCACAAATGATGCGGGTATTTATCATATGTCGACGGACAAATTGCAACCGTGTGATTCTCTTGTAAGTTTTAAAACAAAAAACTTACTCGGCTAACAAATATTTTGTGTAATATATTTTTTGTATGCATTTTGTTAGTTAGATGAAGCCGAGATTGCAGATTTGCGTCGATCAAAAAGGTTATTAAAGCCAGCTGCGTTTATGCTATCTTCTTTTATTGTGTTGAACAAGGTGTCAAAGAGAGAGAAGAAAAGAGAGTACTGACAGAAAGATAAAAATGATCTGGGAATGGGATACCGAGCTTTCTTTGGTATCCAAACCAGTTTCAAGGCTTCGGTGGCTTGGCAAATCGATGGGTGGGGAAGTTGGCCTAGATTTTTGAAGGTCGTTGCTGGGCGACGACGAGTCTGGTTAGTTAAGCGATGATGTAAGCAAAGTATTTTTCTATTATTCTTCTTAATCTTTACAGTTAATATAATATATTCTTAAAAAAACAACATTTATATGGTTGGATGATTAAGATGTATGAATCGAGCTGTAAATAGAGGTACATGGTACACTTGCAACTCATCTCTTGGCAAACCATTTCTCTCATACCTGCCACCACTCCACCACCACAATGCCACCATCATCCATGATGCGTGGTCGAAAACCGGTTCTTAATCGCATTTAAGTTTGCAGTTTTACATAAACTTGAGTTTCGAATTGCCTACTTTGATATGATTTGTGTTTTTGTAGGTTAACAAAGTTTAAGGAGCATTTCGGAAGTTTTATGGAGCATCGGGACATAAAACGGATCAACCGGGAGCGAGAAACAAGAAAAACAGAAAACAGTGTTTAGAGGGCTCGTCGGCGACGCCCTCAAGAAATGCTCGTCGGCTAGTTTGAGTCATAGGTAGTAGTTTAGGCTGTCTGGAGTTTTCTGACTATCCAGGGGTCATCGACGACGCCCTAGTGTGCTGTCGGCGATGCCCCTCCTTGATGCCAACGAGAATTATTCAATTTTGATGTTTGGGATAGGTTATATCCATGTTTTTGGGGTTTTTCGAAACCGGTTCTTAATCGCATTTAAGTTTGCAGTTTTACATAAACTTGAGTTTCGAATTGCCTACTTTGATATGATTTGTGTTTTTGTAGGTTAACAAAGTTTAAGGAGCATTTCGGAAGTTTTATGGAGCATCGGGACATAAAACGGATCAACCGGGAGCGAGAAACAAGAAAAACAGAAAACAGTGTTTAGAGGGCTCGTCGGCGACGCCCTCAAGAAATGCTCGTCGGCTAGTTTGAGTCATAGGTAGTAGTTTAAGCTGTCTGGAGTTTTCTGACTATCCAGGGGTCGTCGACGACGCCCTAGTGTGCTGTCGGCGATGCCCCTCCTTGATGCCAACGGGAATTATTCAATTTTGATGTTTGGGATAGGTTATATCCATGTTTTTGGGGTTTTTCGAGGAGTTACGCATTTTTTGAGTTTGAAACACCATCTTGGAGCCAAGAACACTCCTACCTTCATTATTCTTCCATACGAATCATCCGAATCATCACATTCGATCCTAACCCTAGTCCACAACCATCATCCTCATCACCTAATCCATCATCCCTTCACTTTAATCATCCATTACAAACCCTAACCATCATCTTCATCATCATTAAAGCTTCAAGATGTTCAAGTTCAAGCTTCAATCATCTAGTGATCAAATTCCGTTTACCATGAGAGGCTAATTCTCGCGGGTTTCACCCCCGGTGTGGGTTTTTGTAAGTTTCTAGGGTTAAACATTGTTTTGAGATTTGATTTGTGACAAATTGTGTTTTGATTTTGAAGCTTTTGATAATTGCCTTGTATTTGAGTTGAATTAATGAATTGTTGAATGAGTTATGAAATTTGACTTTGCGAAATGAATTTGTGCAATTATGCTTTATCAATTGGAAGGATTTACATGTTCTTGGTAGCGAAGTGCATTGCGGTCCGACGTCTACGACGTTGATAGCTCTTGGCACCTACGCCATGCGACACTAAATCTGTTAATCATATATGCAATTGAGTTAAATCTAAAACGTGTAGAAACCCTAGGTCTTCAATTACCGAACCGGGTGTGAACCTTGTTTTCCAATTATTGTTTAAATCCATCAATCAAGCTTTCACGTAATCAAAAGTATTCTAGTTTTCGTAGTTAATCATTTTAATATAAAACTTGTCCGACACTCTTTTCAATCAAACAAGTTAATTAATCAAATTGCAGGCTTCATAAAGTGTGACATCAGTTATAATCAATCACGTCCATGCATAAACCACAGACTTTTCGTGCATCGACCCCATACTGCCATTAACTCATACTTAAGGGTAATTCGGGTTTATAAATATTATATTTGAACGGAGTGCCGCACTCCAATCAAATTTTGGCGTCGTTGCCGAGGAGTTTATGGGCTTTGTGTTTAGACATTAGTTGATTGTGTGATCATCTATTTAAGTGCTTATTTCTTTATATCGTTTCTCCTTTTGTGTTACGCGGGTGTGTTACTTGTGCAGGTTACAGGTAGTGCATGCATACAAGAAACTCCGGAAGAATGTCACCGATTGTGTTTGAACTAGAGATCGAGCGGGTCGTTATAAGAAATCTAGCTAGCATGTTAGAGACAACACTTGCCTCTAATCAACCCAATACCAACTCGCCATCTACACCATCTTTTAGGCCGACTCAAATGGATCCCCAAAATTCCAATCAACCCAACAACCAAATCCAACACCAATTCCAATGCCCGGACTACCCTTGCTCGAACCAAAACGTGCAAAACAATCAACCTTGGGTGGTAGCAATTCGAGACCATCAACACCACCTTTCCAAACCCGTGGCATAAACCAAAGCAATAATCAACGTACACCCACACCTCCACCTCAAAACCAAAATCGACAAAACCCATTACCACCCAACCTTAA
Organism: Helianthus tuberosus; assembly: GCA_030545235.1. Taxonomy (NCBI): domain Eukaryota; kingdom Viridiplantae; phylum Streptophyta; class Magnoliopsida; order Asterales; family Asteraceae; genus Helianthus; species Helianthus tuberosus. The sequence continues at coordinate 13,559,703 of CM060354.1, read as the reverse complement.
CAACCAAAATGTTAACGCCGACTGTGGAGTTAACCAAAATCGTGTTATTCTTGTAGGATCGTTGTGCGACCTGATTGAGTCGTTTAGAAGATTTTGGATCCGAATCTAAGGCGGAATTCAGAGAAACGGACTTGTATACAGCTTGATTCAATTTAAATGTCTCTATTATTGATCTAACACTGATTTACAACCTGGAGACAGTTCAGCAGAGCTTCGCTACTCAAGTCCGAAACTTACAAATGACAAACCAAGCTCACCTATAGTGTTATGATTTCGTTTGAAATGACCAAGTGTCATTTCAAACGGAATTAACATTGTTAATTTCGTTTGAAAAGGCCTTTGGCTGTTTCAAGCGAAATCACTAATAAACACTCAAATCTCAGTTTCTAGCAACCGAGCACTGGTTTATCCTATCCTATTACATTACTCGATACAAGACGAAGTCGACAGACATAGTGCACTAACAGACTCCCCCTTGGATTTTGACGAAGTCTTTAGCGTCTAATCTTCAACATGACACATCTTCAGTCTTGATCAATCTTCAAACACTTTCCGAATTGTCTAACACTGTAAGCATCCATCAATCATTCTTCATTGATCAGCCTATCTTTTCTCAGGCTCCCCCTTTCGTCAAGCTTCCGTGCTTTAGGGATCGACACCTGGCTTTCTCGTTACAAACTCCCCCTTGCTTCGAGCTCGTCTTCGGACTTCCCCTTAGACTCTGCTGTCGGGATCGTAGTCTGGAATCACATCTGCAACACTCAAACATTCATAACTAACAATGTTTTGAACATTCAATTCTCCAGAAATCATAATCTGGCTCTATCAAACTTTCTAAACTAACATTTTTTAACAAATTTCATGGATTTGGCAGTTTCAGCAAACAGGATCGGAAACTGACTCTTTTTCATATATTTTAACAATATAAGCATCCAAATCCCTCACAGTTAATCATCCAAGTCCAAATTAATGACCTTGGAGATATCACAAACTGTTTTTGAATTTTGATTTAAAAAACTTCAAGTTTCAAATTAATAAACTTGTTTTATTTTCAGAAACACAATCAGCATACTCAGATTTTGACACTCAGCTTTTCAGACATCGGTTGTCGAAAATAAATCAGAATCAAAAATCTTTTTGTATTTTTCTGAAACATAAAGCAGTAAAGAAATATTTACAAACATATTTACAGACTATATTTTTGTTTGAGTTCGCGTCAGAGGATCATATCAGTTTCTGACAAGTCACAAGTACAGTTGAGCTTAGTTACACATTAAGAATTAAACAATTCACTTAGATTGTCGATTTACTGATCCACTTAAATTTTCACACAAATTTCAACTGATTCAGGATACGAATTAGATGTACTAAGAACTTAAACTCATTCATGTGTCCCACCTCTTGAATATACTCCTGTATCCAGATCCCAATATTCAGTCTTACAGGTGAGTATACCTAGATGATATGTGTAAAGGGTTAAATGCGAGACCGTGAGAGCTCAGGTCAGAACTTCCGTTCAGCAAAGACATGACGGTTCGACTTTAGGTGTGTTCCCTTTAGAGAATCATTTCTTCAACAGCACATGATTAGCATTTTTCAATGTTTCATCATTTTTTTATGCTGAGGGCAGCGCTATATTTCAAGCAAGCAGAAAGTATTATACGGGGACTAGGCCATTGCTTCTGCAAAATCAGAAGTCCCGGGATAATACCCCAGATATCACTAAGCATAAAGACTAGTATCTCAGAAAGAGGGACCTTTCAAACAAGATTTCAGGGGTTACCTATATATCCAAGTAGTGTTCCCCACGAAACAAGCAAGCATGAATATATGTTTATATCCCGAAAAAGTTTACTAAATGTATAAAAACCTATCGGCATATCATCAGTGAGACTGTTTAATGCTATATAATCATTACATTTCTTTAGCATACTGTAACTGTCTACTGATGTACTATCATTTCCTCTTTTTACACAAAACTCATTTTTGAATTTTATTATGTTTTTGGCTTTTTCAACTTTTCTAATGTTTTTGTATTTTCAAACAATAATACTCCCCCTAAAATTCAAAACCATTCTAAAGAAAATTTGATACCCGATGCTGATAGCTTTGTCTCGCCATCCATTTTCTGCTTCTCATGTACTGATTTACAGAAAATATAACATACCCCCATGATTTACAACACATTGATATTTTACAGTTTGAAAACCGTTTTTCAATCTTGTGAAATTAATCATGTTTGTTCAGCCGTGAGGATTTCGGCGTATTCAATCAACATATTTTTGAATTTTTGACAAAATAAAAACATCTTTTTGATTGATTTTTTTTAAATCTTTTTCAATTTTTAGGGTTTTTGAAATATTGTTTATTTATGTACAGAAAACAAACAAACTCCTTGTTTCAACTAACACAGGGTTCAACAGCCTCCTCTTCTTGTGCCAGGCTGCTCCTATTTCCATTTTCACAATCTTCAATTTTCTTGAGCACCTGCACATTCAACTATTTAATCACTTGAACAATTTAGCCCAGGTTTGTTGAACCTTAGGCATTTCTACACAATATGCTTCATTCAACTTTGGAAAATCTTTGTCATTTTGTACAAAAACTTTTTCAACTTTGACTTCAATTTTTTTATCATTTATCGAAGTCATTTGTTTCTTTACACTCCATGTTTGACCTTTTGGAGTACCTCTTTTGTAAAAATTTAACTCTTTTTGAACATTTTGATTTTGAACAACAACTTTTGGTTTCCAAAACTCGTTTGGTTTTGTTGCATCAACAGTTGTTTTCCAATTCTGTGTTGTTCTTAATCTGGGTGAGTGAGAATTCCAGGTCTGTCTAGAATCGAACCTATTTGGGTTTGATTTCCAAGTTTGATTCGAAGCAAACTTGTTTGTGTTGTACCTCCAAGTTTGTTTTGAATCAAATCTGGTTGACCTGTGTTTCACATCCTCATATTTCTGTTTTACCACATTATCAGACTTCTTTTTGTCAACATCAACAGGTTTCAGATTTGAACACTTGCGAGCAAGATGTCCTATTTGATCACATTTGAAACATATTCTTTTTGAAACATCTTTGACCAGTGGTTGTTGCTTTTTCTTTTGAGCATAGAACTCTTCATTAGACTGTTGTCTAATTTGAAGTTCTTTTTCTTCTTCAAATTTTTTTCTTTGAACAAAATTCATCTTTGTCTGATAATTTGGCGTTTCATTTTTATTTCGACTTTGTTTCTTCTTATAACCCAACCCAGCCTTCATGTTTTTCTTCTTGTAACCAGGTTTGTTATAAAAAGTTTTCTGACCTTTTCCAGCAAACTTTGGAATCTCAGGCTTTTCAATCTCAACCATTTTGAAAACCTTGTCAAGCTTTTCTGAAATCACATTCTGAATCGGGAATACAACATCTAAAAATAATTTGTTCGATCCAATCATGGTATAAACCAATCCTTTTGAATCATCATCCAATTTTTTTCTCAGATTTTGAGTTTTTCAGATATCCATCATGAAAATTACCTTTATTTTCATCCTGTGATTCAGATTTACCTGTTTCAACTGACTCTTCTTTCAACACACTTTCAACGACCTTACCTACCACCTCTGAATCACTAGAATCATCAGATTTGGAATAGGTTACGTCAATGTTATCTGGCAATTGATCTACCATGTTGAAAGTGACGTGCTGTTGTAGTACACGCAAATTTACTCCAAATAACAACTATAGATAGTGGTAAATGGGTATCGAACTCAGGGAGTATGTGGAAAATGTGTTGATTCAATAGCTTTGCACTTTAACTAAAATTAAACTAAAATTGCAGAAATAAAAAATTCAAGAGTTGATTGTTTTGGTTTTAAGAACTAATATTAACTAAGTAAATTGCAAATCAAAGATGGGTTTTGTAAACAGATTAGGAACAAGCGACCATCCTAGATTTCAGGTTTAAATCCACACTAATGTTTATGCTTAACTAGAAAGAACCACATAGACATGGCTCGTGTTTGATTATCTGTTTGTGATGAAAGAGAACTAAGTACTCGGATTATAAAATGCGAGGTTGTTACTCGATGATCAATTGACAATTATCCAACCCTAACCCCTCCCATGATATCTCGATTGCCAACGGCACCAAGAACGTATGGTTTGGATTAACATCGAACAATAATCAACAATTTACAAACAAATATCCAAACACCATAATAACTCAAACAAACATTCAAAGTTATTATTGTAGAAATTCAAGCACAAACATAGTGTTTCAAAAGCAAACCTTACATCTAGGATGATCACCAAAAGTTTAGCCATGCATGACTTGGTACATCATCATCACCCAACGATTAATGTTCATACGAATCGAAAACACAAACCAATTGTTTAGAAATGTTTGGAACCAAGCAAAACCAGCCAAAATCGCCCCTAATGTTAAGAGAAAACGTCCAATCATGAGATATGTGAAAAGACACCCCAAAAACGGTTTTAATGAAGGCAGTTACGCTTTTCCTCCCAGCCTCCACCGTAATTTACGGTACCACCGTAAATTACGGTGGACATAAACTTGTTACGGTAGATCTCTCCTGAAGTACGGTAGGAAAATGGCATGTTTCAGGGCCACCGTAAATTACGGTGGCCACCGTAATTTACGGTGGAGCCCTGATTCATATGTTTTGTTTCTTCGTTCCTTCCACGTACGACTCGTTCATCTCCAAACCATCCAAAGCTGCGTTTTATCCCTTTTTAGCTCCCGAACTGTACCTGAAACATAAGCATTCGTAGTCATCTAATTCAAGATAATTACGCGATTAAGTGAAGGATAACTTCGTCTTTTAACATCATTAAGGGTTGTCCTATGGACCACCCGTCACATCCCCACACTTAACCGTTGCTTGTCCCAAGCAACTCATCAAACCGTTTTCAAAACAAGCGATCAATGTAAACAAAGCAGAAACATGTAGTCCTTTTACTAACCCCTTTTTAACACCCAAAATAACGCACCCCTCGCTATGTCTCTCCTCTCGGTAACAAGTAAGCACTAGCAATATGAGCTAGACACACAAAGGCTAACGGGCGGTTGCACAACTATAGGCTTGTACCTAAATCGATCCTTTCCTAACAAGTGCCAAACATGAATGCTAATCAAAGGGACTTTCAAGGTTGTAACGTGGCTAGGTGTACGGGTGGGAAATGGAATATATATGAAGTAGCGAAAACTTAACCTGTTTTTTTTATTACACAAGGAAACAAACAAACAACTACCAAACTAAACTACTATATACAAGATAACTAAACATCACTTGTTTTTCATTTTTCATTGCTTTTTCTTTTCTTTTTTCTTTTCTTTTCTTTTTCTGATTTTTCTGATTTTTTTAACAAAGCAACATAACATCAAATAAAATTACATACTACTAAACAATCACTAACACTATAAAACCGGGTCAAGTTGGGTAAACTTTTAGGTAACTAGCTAAGGGGTAACAAACGATAGGCTTTTAGGCACAAAATTGGGCAACTAAATGTCCAAACCCCCGCCCCTCTCGCAACCATGCTCACATATATAATTTATGAGGTCCAACCCCCCAAATCCCACACTCACACACACTAAAGACGAGGCTACCTAAATGCCCTTATCCTTTTCGCATTCATATCCAACTAAGTACTCAAACCGAATCAAGGTACAAGTTCTAATGCACCCCCACCCGTTGCCACTCTCATCAAAGACAAGGATTATTTATTTACATGTGTGGCTTCAACTCTCACCAAGAATAAAGGGTATTAAGGGTTGCCGGTGCATTATTTGGGGTTAATCTAGGGTGTTCAAATTCTCACATTGTTTCGCTTGATTTAATTTTTTTTTCAAAAACCTCAAAAATTTCCCCCCATCCCCACACTTGGGATACATTGACCCCAATGTATGGTTTTAGGAGGCTTTGACCGATAAACATCTTTCACATTACCCAAAAGCTCAACACTCAAACCACAAATTTCTTTTTGGTATTTTTTTCATTTTATATTTTTCTTCTTTTTAAAACATAACACCACCAACTTCCACCAACCCAAACATAACATCAAAAACTCAACACCACCCAATCACCCAACCATAAACATCAAACTAAATAAATATTCACAAAATATACAAGGAAGGAACACAACCTGACTAGTAATAGCGTGGTTGCGGAGGCCCAAAAATGGAAGACATCATGTCATTCCATTCTCCAAAACCGAATGCACCGCTACCGCTTCCACCTTGTTCGGATGCTCCTTGTTGTTGACGTGGATCTAACCATTGTGAATGATGGGTCGGCGGGGTTGGATACGATACACTACCATCGTTTGGTGGTAGAGACGCATAATCCACCAGAGGTGGATCCACAACCACGGGACGACCGGCATGCCAATCCGCATGCATTCTTCTTGCTTGGTCATCTTCATACCGATTGTTCATCTCAACCTCACGGGAGTAAGCGTGTGTGTGATTCCACGATTCTTGACGATCTAAATTATGCTTCAAAGCCCGCTCCATGCTTGCACTCATCATCGTGTGTTGATCAAATAACGTCCGCTCCGAACCCGACCATGGCTCAAAAATGGGTGCCGGAGGACATTGGTTTTCGATAACCTCTTGCATCGTGCCATCATAAGCCCAATTCGGCACATAGGAACGTTCCGTGTAATCGTAAAAGGCACCACCATAACCTCTACCTAGGCCCCCTTGGCCTACATTCACATTCTCCCCACCATGCGGCTCGTCCGCATAATCATCATCACCACTCGGAGCTTCCATATCACTTTCCGGCTCATCCGCTTCACCCGGTAGAAGATCCCTTGCACCCACCTTCAATGCTCTCCATCTCTACCCCTCCGACTTGAGCTTATGATACCGTTCCGATTGCGTATAAGTCCAACCAATCCCCAACTTGTCTAAAGTAAAAGGCTGATGCCTTTTTGTTGCCCCTTTATCTTCTGACGTGATTGCCTTTTGTTGCTTCATCAATCCCGTGATAATTCGGCAATACGGGACAATATCTCTCCCCAACGTGTTTCGGCAAATCCATAGGTGGTTCATGATCAAATATCGGATTGGAAAACGCGGAGACCCATTGAGTAACGAATAGAGGACAGGTACTTCCGGGTACCTCACTTGCTCCTTATCCCCTCTTCTCGGAATGACATTTAAAATGCAGATTGCTAGCAACAACTTCACTTCTATCTTCAAGTTCCTCCGGTATAAAACGCCACTGTAAGTACCGGGCAAAAACAACGCCGCTAACATATCATTCCAACGAACATGCTTCTCCGGTTTAAGCAAAAGGTCATCAAGACTAGGTATCATGTAATCGCGAGCCGGTAGACTGTCATATTTCCCCAATTTCTTTAATGTGTCAAACGACTTCTCTACCGGAATCCCATTCACCATACCCGTCAATTTCATTTGTGATGGCCGATCATACTTGTTACACTTCAACGTCGCCATCCATTCTTGAATTTCGGTTATGAACAAGTTCTTGTTATCCTTATCATAACAACTAAGTGCCGACTCCCATCCTAGAGCGCGGAATTTGGCAAACACACCAAACGGGCTAAATTCAACTTCACGAACTTCCCTCTCGCAAATAAATGCGGCAACCTTGTTTTTCAATCGATTCATACTGTCGTGAAAGAGTGTCGGTTGCCAATGTTCCGGTTGGTCATCCAAAGGACCCGACTCCCATCTTGGCTTTTCAGCCGGGTCCAACTCCATTTCTTCCTCACTTTCACTCTCATCAACTCGACCCAAATATTTCCTCTTTCTCTGTTGTTGTTCCGGTTGCTTGCCCTTATCTTTAGACGAAGAAGACGAACTTGCTCCGGCTCTTTCTTTCGTTCGTACCATTTTTCTACACATATTAGAGCAAACAACACAACCAAACACAATAAATTAGACCCTTTTTTCCATAATATCCCCACACTTGCTTGTTACTATGTTTGTAGATGCTAGTGAACCAAGAGTTTATAAATCTTTTTCAAAAATTGGGCATGGTGTCTCTACAATGTAGAGATTCCCAAAAAGTTCACTACTTTACATCAAACCTACATCTACAAACCATAACAATGTTCAAGTAACCATTTTTATGACAAAATCTAAGAACAAGCAAGTGGGTATGAACAAATAACACAAATAACCTTACTTTTCACAATGCATCATCAAAACATAACAAATAAACTTCCATACCTTTGTTTGAAGATGTTAGAACACTTGTGAAACAAACACTTCAAAAACCCCCAAAATTTTTCGGACCTAGGGTTTGGAATTCGAACCCGAAAGCTTCGTTTTTCCGCAAATCTCTTCTCAAAATCAGAAAGTATGTGAAAAATTAGTCAAGTTAGACCTAGATTTCACTTGGTTTGGTCAAAAATTGAAAGAGATATGGAATATTGAAGGTTGAAGAAGGCTATGGAGTTTCTTAGATTTGGTGGGTCTTGTGAAAGTGATAGATAAGAATGGATGGAGGAGAAAGGTGAAAGAAACTAATGGATGGGGTTAATTCTCGATACTGATTATTATTATTATTATTATTATTATTTTTTTTTTTTTTTTTTATGTAACTGCTGAACCAGGACGGCCTTTTGACTCGCCAGGTCCACCGTAAATTACGGTGTGGACCGTAAATTACGGTGGATGCTGGCACTTAAATTCCACCGTACCTCAGTAGCCAACCACCGTAAGCCCAAAAAAAATTTTATGTTCACCGTAAATTACGGTACCACCGTAACTTACGGTGGTACCTGGGCATCCCTGGTTCGCCAAAAACGTGATTTTAAGTGTCTTTTTTTTAGATTTTTCAATTTTTTCAATTTTTTTTGTATTTTTAAAAATTTTCAAAAACATGTAAAAATTACCGTACCCCCTCGAAAGTCCCGTGTTGTCCTCAACACAATGTTAGAGCAATTCGTAACCCGAATGTCCCCACACTTGTTTCAAACACAAGCTTCAAGCGAGTACGGTAAATATGTAAACTATACAAAACAAACAAAATGAAATGCTAACTATTTACACTACCAAACCTGGGCCTCTCATGGTTGTTCCTCATCGACCGGGCGTAAAATGTAGCCCGCTTTATCAAGCTCCAAGTTGTTGATGTCGTTCCCCTCCAAGTATGGCTTCAACCGGTGACCGTTCACCGTTTGTTGTTTCAGTGTTTGCTCATCTTGGATATCTACATCACCAAACCTCCCAACTCGCCGAACGACATACGGGCCCATCCATTTGCTTTTAAGCTTGCCCGCAAACATCTTGAGTCTTGAATTGTACAACCAAACCTTTTGACCCACTTCAAAGGTTTTCTTCCTCAACTTTGCATCGTGTACCTTCTTGAGCTTGTCTTTGTAAGCCGATGCACACTCATACGCCTCGTCTCTAATCTCTTCGATCTCACTTAATTGCAACTTTCTCATCTTTCTCGCCTCATCATAATCCGCATTTACCGTCTTAATAGCCCAATGTGCCCGATGCGCTAACTCCATTGTCAAGTGACAACCCTTTCCATAAACCATCCGGTAAGGTGTTGTGCCAATCGGAGTTTTGTAGGCCGTTCGATATGCCCACAATCGGAACGGTATCATAAGCTCAAGTCGGAGGGGCAGAGATGGAGAGCATTGAAGGTGGGTGCAAGGGATCTTCTACCGGGTGAAGCGGATGAGCCGGAAAGTGATATGGAAGCTCCGAGTGGTGATGATGATTATGCGGACGAGCCGCATGGTGGGGAGAATGTGAATGTAGGCCAAGGGGGCCTAGGTAGAGGTTATGGTGCTGCCTTTTATGATTACACAGAACGTTCCTATGTGCCGAATTGGGCTTATGATGGCACGATGCAAGAGGTTATCGAAAACCAACGTCCTCCGGCACCCATTTTTGAGTCATGGTCGGGTTCGGAGCGGACGTTATTTGATCAACACACGATGATGAGTGCAAGCAAGGAGCGGGCTTTGAAGCATAATTTAGATCGTCAAGAATCGTGGAATCTCACACACGCTTACTCCTGTGAGGTTGAGATGAACAATCGGTATGAAGATGACCAAGCAAGAAGAATGCATGCGGATTGGCATGCCGATCGGCCCGTGGTTGTGGATCCACCTCCGGTGGATTATGCGTCTCTACCACCATACGATGGTAGTGTATCGTATCCAACCCCGTCGACCCATCATTCACAATGGTTAGATCCACGTCAACAACAAGGAGCATCCGAACAAGGTGGAAGCGGTAGCGGTGCATTCGGTTTTGGAGAATGGAATGACATGATGTCTTCCATTTTTGGCCTCCGCAGCCACGCTATTACTAGTCAGGTTGTGTTCCTTCCTTGTATATTTTGTGAATATTTATTTAGTTTGATGTTTATGGTTGGGTGATTGGGTGGTGTTGAGTTTTTGATGTTATGTTTGGGTTGGTGGAAGTTGGCGGTGTTATGTCTTAAAAAGAAGAAAAATATAAAATGAAAAAAATACCAAAAAGAAATTTGTGGTTTGAGTGTTGAGCTTTTGGGTAATGTGAAAGATGTTTAGCGGTCAAAGCCTCCTAAAACCATACATTGGGGTCAATGTATCCCAAGTGTGGGGATGGGGGGAAATTTTGCCTTATCGACCTCCATTCCCCTTTCCGAAATTACGTGACCCAACACAATGCCCTCTTGCACCATGAAATGACTTTTCTCCCAACTAAGCACTAAATTTTTCTCAACACATCTTTTTAAAACTTTTTGTAATTCGTTGAGACAAGATTCGAAACTAGTGCCAAAAATGGAAAAGTCATCCATAAACACTTCAAGCGACTCTCCAACCATGTCCGAGAAGATACTCATCATACATCGTTGGAAAGTTGCCGGTGCATTGCACAAGCCAAATGGCATTCGCCGAAAGGCAAAGGTGCCATATGGACAAGTGAAGGTGGTCTTGTGTTGGTCATCCGGGTGTATTGCTATTTGATTGTAACCCGAATACCCATCCAAAAAACAGTAATATTTTTGACCCGATAATTTTTCAATAATTTGGTCAATGAAAGGTAGCGAGAAATGGTCCTTAGAAGTGGCGGCATTCAACTTTCGGTAGTCAATACATACACGCCACCCGGTGACCGGTCGGGTGGCAATTTGTTCACCATTTTCGTCCTTGACTACTTGAATACCGGCCTTCTTAGGCCCAACTTGGGTGGGACTCACCCAAGCACTATCCGAAATCGGATAGATAATTCCCGCGTCCAACCATTTGATTACCTCTTTTTTTACTACATCCCTTAGGTTCGGATTCAATCTCCTTTGAGCTTCTCGTGTTGGTTTCGCATCTTCGGTGGTAATAATCTTGTGCATGATGATTGATGGACTAATTCCTTTGAGACCGGCAATCGTCCATCCAATAGCTCCCTTGTTCTCCTTTAACACTTCCAATAAGGCTTGCTCTTGCGCCAACTCTAGATTAGAGGCAATAATGACCGGTAGAGTGTCATTATCCCCTAGGAAAGCATACTTCAAGTGGCTTGGCAAGTCTTTGAGTTCCAACTTCGGTGGTTCTTCTAATGATGGTTTTGTACCCGAGCTAATTTCCACTGGTAAGCCTTCGAATTGGTGAGTCCATGGCATAAGCATGTACCTGTTCAGAAAAATCACACAAGCAAACATCCATACCATCCTCCTCATACGCATCCGTCAACTAAATCTGCCATGAAACACTCATCAACACCATTAGCATTAGAATTGTTAGTAAAAACATTCAAGCGCATTTTTCGATTCCCAAAAGTCATATCGACTGTACCAAATCTACAATCGATCACAGCATGCGCGGTGCTCAAAAATGACTGACCCAAAATAACATTTTGTTGTTGTTTTGGGTCCGCGGACGAGTAGTCCAAGACTAGAAAGTCAACCGGGTAATAAAACTCATCAATTTTAACAATTACATTTTGAACCATTCCCCGAGGTAACTTATGAGACAAATCGGCTAAAACAACCGTTGTCTCCACCCTAGCTAACGGACCAAAATCGTATTGGTCATATAAGCCTCCCGGTAAAATACTAACTCCGGCTCCAAGATCTAGTAACGCCTTTGCCATTTGAAAGTTACCAACTTGAATGTTAATTAATGGCGTGCCCGGATCTTGGAGCTTAGGAGGAAGCTCCCCATTCAAAACTGCACTTACTTGCCTAGTTAAGTCCACCCGCTTTGGCATTTTCTTCTTTTGTTGCCTCTTTTGTGTACATAATTCCTTTAGAAATTTAGCATAAGCGGGTACTTGTTTTATTGCATCAAGGAGTGGAAGGTTAATTTTAACTTGTTTAAACATGTCCCACAATTCTTCTTTTTGGGGACCTCTTGGTGCAATAAAATTTTTTCTACCCGGGTCAAGTAAAGCCGATGGAAACGGGACTTGACTCGGTTCACCCTCAAATTTTTCACTTTTATCATTTTCACCCAACCCCGGTTTATTAACATTTGATTCTTTAGGTTTAACCGGTGAAACTTCATCATCGTCACTTTCATTACCCGTGACATCCTCAACTACCCCCTCAACCAATTCGGGTGACAAATTGGCTTTAAATTCTTTGCCACTTCTTAAAACACTAACATGATGAACATTAACATTACCTCGTGACGAACCATGTGAAGGATTTACCTTGGTATCGCTAGGAAGTTGACCCTTGCTTTTCTTCAATTCCGCCACATCGGTTGCCAATTGACCCATTTGGGTTGTTAGTGATTGGATGCTCTTGTCACGAACCTCATCCTTTTGCATTCGAACTTCATCGAGTTGGTTCCGTTTTTGCATCTCCCCTTGCATACTTTTTAACATTTCCATCATCTCATTTCCACCCGAAGACCCCCCTTGTTCTTGACCCATTTGATATTGCTTTTGATACCCTTGGTTGTTCCCACCTCGATATCCACTTTGATTGTTGTAAGGTTGGCGCGAACCAAAGTTACCTTGGCTACCTTGAAAGTTCGGGTTAACTTGATTTGAAGGGTTCCCATACCGAAAATTTGGGTGGTTCCTTAATCCAGGGTGGTAGGTATTAGAATTCATATTATAGCTTCTACCACCCCCTCCTTGACCATGTACCGCATGAACTTCTTCATATTGCCCTTCTACCACTCCTTGGCAATTTTCAGCCGCATGACCTATTTCATTGCAAATAGCACAAACATCATAAATTTGATTAGAGGTTTGAACATTACCATCGTCAACTGCATGCACTTGTGTTCAGGTAACGGCCGGTCGTGCTCTCCTTGATGCTTGGGCTTTCCTCTTTGATGTAATTGCCATTTGCTCTAAAAACTCCCAATCGTCATGTTCATAATTTGTGCCAAAAGTCCCACCGGTAATAGACATTAAGTAACGAGCATCTTCGGCACTCAACCCCTCATGGAAAGCGTTCATCAATTCCCAAAGTTCAATTCCATGGTGAGGGCAATTCTTGATCATCATGTTGAAACGCTCAAAGGCCTCATGAAACATCTCACCTTGTTGTTGTTGAAAACTTCTCAACCCCTTCCTAGCATCATTGGTCTTTTGGGCGGTGTAAAATTCATCTGGGAAAATTTGTTGCATCTCCGCCCATGTGTAGATAGATGCTGAAGGTAGTGTGTAAAACCACTTCTTTGCCTTGTCTTCTAGAGAAAATTGGAATAATACCAATTTAACATCGTCGGCCGAAAATCCTTGACTCCCAAATGTGTTGCAAATCGAGTTATAAGCTTCCAAGTGAAAATATGGTTCCTCCGTTGCTAAACCCTTATACTTCGGCAAACTTTTCAATGAATTGGTTCGCACTTCAAAGGTCCTCCCTTGATCATTGTGAGGAATAACTACCGGTGAAGGGTTGTGAGTGATTACCGGCCTAAAATGCGCTTCAATGCCTCTCGCATGTTCTCTAAGATGCCTTCTTGGCACACCCAACCGAACCCTTGGTCGAATAGGACCCATTGGCCTTTGCATAGGCCCTTGTGGTACATGGGGTTGAAATTGTTGTTGTGGCATCGGTTGGTGTTGAATCGGCCTTTGGAATTGTGGTTGTACATTTTGCGGACGAACTTGTTGCAATGGTATAGGGTGTTGCACTTGTGGCCCTTGTGGCCTTGGCCGAATGTGTTGTGGTATAAGTTGTTGTTGAAACCCACCAACACTTGGCATTCTTTGAGTTTTCCCTGGTACATACGTAAGTTCTCCTTGTTCCCCATCACCCACATAAGCATATCCTTCTTCCTCATAACCCTCAAAATCTTCATATCCTTCTTCATATCCATCTCCTCCTATACCCGATGATTGTCCAAATGGAAGAGTCGTGTATTGAAAACCCAATTGGTTTGATGGTCTAAATGTAGAGGTGGCATGGACAATAGTTGAATTTGGTGGTATTGTGTAAGTAGAGGATGATTGACCCGTAGTTGGGGGGAAAGAAGTGTGGCAATGGTGGTATTGTGGATGAAGGGCTAAAGGTAAGATTGGGTTCAACTTGAGTAGTGATCGATTGTGTGGTGTTGGTTGGCGTAGTGTCATGAGGTGGAGTAGGAATTGTATTGGTATTAGGTATGGTTGTGTTTGGTGATGGGTGTGTGGAAGTAGTTATAAATGATGAGGTTGTTTGACCCGTGGTGGGTGGTATTTGAGATTCTTGCATGATGTTTCGTGGTGTGATGGGTGATGTAGGTGAACCAATAATTCTGTTTTCTCTTACTAAAACTCTGTTTTGCCTTAATGTTCTTTCGATCTCCGGATCAAATGACAATGGTGACACTTTGTGAGAGCCTTTAGTATGCATGCACCTGTAGAACCTAACCTGCACACTAAACACACCAGTGTAAACCCGAAAATAACAAAGCAAAACTAATAAACTGAAACACGTTGCGCACTACTCCCTGGCAACGGCGCCAAAATTTGATGTGTTCTCGTAGTACACGCAAATTTAATCCAAATAACAACTATAGATAGTGGTAAATGGGTATCGAACTCAAGGAGTATGTGGAAAATGTGTTGATTCAATAGCTTTGCACTTTAACTAAAATTAAACTAAAATTGTAGAAATTAAAAATTCAAGAGTTGATTGTTTTGGTTTTAAGAACTAATATTAACTAAGTAAATTGCAAATCAAAGATTGGTTTTGTAAACAGATTAGGAACAAGCGACCATCCTAGATTTCAGGTTTAAATCCACACTAATGTTTATGCTTAACTAGAAAGAACCACATAGACATGGCTCGTATTTTATTATCTGTTTGTGATGAAAGAGAACTAAGTACTCGGATTATAAAATGCGAGGTTGTTACTCGATGATCAATTGACAATTATCCAACCCTAACCCCTCCCATGATATCTCGATTGCCAACGGCACCAAGAACGTATGGTTTAGATTAACATCAAACAATAATAAACAATTTACAAACAAATATCCAAACACCATAATAACTCAAACAAACATTCAAAGTTATTATTCTAGAAATTCAAGCACAAACATAGTGTTTCAAAAGCAAACCTTACATCTAGGATGATCACCAAAAGTTTAGCCACGCATGACTTGGTACATCATCATCACCCAACGATTAATGTTCATACGAATTGAAAACACAAACCAATTGTTTAGAAATGTTTGGAACCAAGCAAAACCAGCCAAAATCGCCCCTAATGTTCAGAGAAAACGTCCAATCATGAGATATGTGAAAAGACACCCCAAAAACGGTTTTAATGAAGGCAGTTACGCTTTTCCTCGCAGCCTCCACCGTAATTTACGGTACCACCATAAATTATTACGGTACCACCGTAAATTACGGTGGACATAAACTTGTTACGGTAGATCTCTCATGAAGTACGGTATGAAAATGGCATGTTTCAGGGCCACCGTAAATTACGGTGGCCACCGTAATTTACGGTGGAGCCCTGATTCATATGTTTTGTTTCTTCGTTCCTTCCACGCACGACCCGTTCATCTCCAAACCATCCAAAGCTGCGTTTTATCCCTTTTTAGCTCCCGAACTGTACCTGAAACATAAGCATTCGTAGTCATCTAATTCAAGATAATTACGCGATTAAGTGAAGGATAAATTCGT
Source organism: Helianthus tuberosus (assembly GCA_030545235.1). Lineage (NCBI taxonomy): Eukaryota > Viridiplantae > Streptophyta > Magnoliopsida > Asterales > Asteraceae > Helianthus > Helianthus tuberosus. The sequence goes on along the minus strand of CM060354.1, from coordinate 13,543,648 downwards.
CTTTTAACATCATTAAGGGTTGTCCTATGGACCACCCGTCAGAAAGCTTTTTCGACCTTTTCATCATCATAAAATACAAACTTTTCCGGTGGTGGAACTTGATGAAACTCTGATCCAATGCCCTTTTTGTTTTGCTCAGAATCTTTTCCATCCGGTTTTATGTTGAAAATTCTTTCAAGCACATATGATGATACGTGATAACTTTTTAACTTGTTGTTATCTTGTTCTAAATCATCAATCTGACGCTTTAGCTTAGCAACATCCTCAATATAAGAATTTACAACATGTTGCTTAATTTCATACTGTCGCTTTAGTTCAGTTGTTGTTTCAGAACAGTAATTCAATCTTGATTGAACAAATCTCATTTCACTCTTCACCTTTTCATATGACTCTTTTGTAATATGATATGCCAATTTTATTGAATCATATTCCTTTTTCATTTCTTGACAATCATTTTCTTTTTTAGAACATTCTTCTTTCATTTTCAAAACATTTTCTTTCAAAATTTCATTTTCTTTGTCTAACTTTTTACATTTTTCCGAAAGTTTTTCATCATTTTCTTTCAAAACTTTTTCATTTTCTAACATTTCTTTGTATTTATTTTTGAAAACTTCTTCTATTTTGGTAAATTCAAGATCTCTTGTTCTGAACCTTTCGTCTTTTTCAGTACAAGCATTGCACGTTTCCATGCATTTCTTGCACTGTTCAACGATTTTGATTTGAGTTTCAGAATCATAATTTACCTCAGTGATTGGCACATCGGTGTATGCTGCAGTCTCTGTCTGATCAGCATCATTCTTTTGTTTTTCTTCAACACCAACTTCAGTATCACCAGCATCCAAATTCTCATTCTTCACTTCAATCGAACTTTCAATCTTCTTCTCAGCTTCTTCAACCTTCACATCTTCCTCTTTAACTGCTTCGACTTTGACTTCCTCAGAAACCTTCTTCAAATTATTCACCATCTCATCAACATTCTTCTTCATTCTCTCTTCATCCCTCTTCTTCAGTCTTGAAGTCATAACATCCCTAAGGAGTTTTTCAAATTTCTTCACATATGTTTTATCTTTTTCAACATTAGTATAGTATTCGACGGATCGAGGGATTACTAACAGAACATCATCAAAGATTATATCTTTCTTGGGAACAACAGGTTCACCATTTCTGTTGACGTAGCATTCTCTCTTCTTGTCACATCTCTTGTTGCTAACTGCACTTTCATATTCTTCTTGCATTATATCAATTCTGTTCCAAGCAATGTTTCTTTCTCTGTATGTTTTCTCATTCAGAATCTCTTATCTGGTTTCTCTTTGATTTCAGCTGTAACATTTTCTTCTTTGTTTTCCTCTTTTATTTTAGCAACAAAAACATAATGTTTGCTCTTTGATGGGTTTCTGCCATGAGCTGTACTTTGATTATCAACACGGTCTTCTTCTGGAAGAATCTGACTCCAATCATATCCTTCATCATCATGGATTACAGCACAAGCTCTTGACTTATCTCTGGGTTTATCTTCGATCATTTTTGGCTCTTCTTTGCTTCGGTGGTAGATTGCCTTTCGGTAATAATCATCATTAAACGGATGTTCATTTCCACCAACTGCAGAATTGTTGCATTCTCTATTGAAATGACATTTTTGCTTACATTTGAAGCAGGTCACTTTGGACTTATCAAATCCAAGTTTTGTTGATGCACCGCCTAATGATTGTTTCCCAGTAATCTCCATGTATCTCTGAGCTCTTCTGATGCAACTCGCTAAACACCAGCGGATGTCAATGATTTCCATCTCTTCCGGATCAATCTGGTCGTAGTCTTCTTTGGTTAACTCTGAGTTTCCAATTTTGCCAGCTACAAGACCTTCATACGATTCCAGAACAGATGCAAGGAAGCTCATTTCCTGCTTAGCTGCATTGATGCTCATTGCAGGAGAATTTTTCAACTTGAGAGCAATGTTGCACAGTATCTCATCTGATTCTTCAGAACTAGCTTTTGAATAGGCTGAATGATAACCCGGATTGTAACTTGATGAACTTTTCTGTGGCTCTTTTGTCCTCTCACCACTGAATGCTGTCTTTGGTGTTTCTCCAACTTTCACTGAAGGTAAATTACCTTTGTAGTAGAGACCAACATTCTGTTGATGTGAAGAACTGCTCATCTTGTTCTGCTTTTGCAATTCAAGCTCATGACTTTCTATCTTTTCTATCAAGACATCAAGAGAAATTGTATCATATAAAGCATCATTTTTCAATATGAATACAAACGTTTGCCACTGATCAGCTCGTGGTAACGCTTCTATGATCTTATCAATTATTTCTTCTCGAGTTTTAACAATACCAAAACGATCAAGTTCAATTTTTAGACGACCAAATCTCTCTATCATTTGTCTTACTGATTCACCTTTCAAACTATCAAACAAATCAAATTCTTTCTTTAATAAAGCAATTTTATTTTTCTTGATTTGTTTACCCCCCTCAGCTTTTACCCGTAAAGCTTCCCAGACAGATTTCGATGTTCCGTCATGTTGCAATAAAGCAAACATGTCATTTCTGATTGAAGATTGAATTAAAGCAATCATTATCTGTTCAGCTGAGAATTCTCTTTTATCTTCTGCTGATAAATTTTTGAGCGGGGTTTCTTCTCCTTTATCATTGGTCGGCCTTTTATAACCAAACTCCAAACAAAACCAGCTTTCATGAGCATAAACTTTTGCCCAGTTAATGAACCGATCTTTCCACCAAGTGTAATCTTCAATGCTTTCAAGAGTTGGTGGTTTTGAATGTGTGCCGTAAAAGTTATCATGTTTAATGTTTTCATTGATCGCTTTTGTAATGGTTTTTGGTGTGACAGTTGAGGTTTCGGAAGACTCGGATGTAAACGCGTTATAGAACATATTGTAGAACTCTTCAGCCATGATGTGAATTTCTTGAATTACCTGGAGACAAAAACAATCAAACAAACACAATCAGTTTAAACAATATAAAACAACTTGAAACAAACTAACACTCGGTTGACTTGAAATGATCTTGACGCGAAATATCCACTTTCAAACGAAATAGTGAGCTTCAAACAGAATCACTTTGGTGCGAAATCACTTTGGAACGGAATACCCTTTCACACGAGATCACACTTTTAAACGGAATCCCTGAATGACAACTTCAAACGAAATCACAACTTAAAGCGAAATCAGAACTTCAAACGGAATTACACTTTGAAGCGAAATAATTGATTCCGTGTGAACCTTTCAAACGGAATTACCCTTTTCAAGCGGAATCAGATGTAATTCAAACGAAATCAGTAATTTCGTGTGAAATTGCCTCAACTTTTCAAGCGAAATTAGATGCTCGTTCAAACGAAATTAACTTTTTGGTCCATTTTTGTCACTTTTAAACTGAATTTAGGTCTGATTCTCTCAAGGCTTTGTTAAAACACTGTTTTGCGTGTAATGTGTGAAATTCAATCCATTTTGTCCGTAAAATCTTGTGAATTTTGAAAAAGAAGGTGTAGAAGTCAGAAAACTGATGAAATCAAGCTAAACTCTTCCTCCTGAGCTCTGATACCACTTGTAGGATCGTTGTGCGACCTGATTGAGTCGTTCAGAAGAGTTTGGATCCGAATCTAAGGCGGAATTCAGAGAAACGGACTTGTATACAGCTTGATTCAATTTAAATGTCTCTATTATTGATCTAACACTGATTTACAACCTGGAGACAGTTCGGCAGAGCTTCGTTACTCAAGTCCAAAAGTTACAAATGACAAACCAAGCTCACCTATTTATAGTGTTCTGATTTCGTTTGAAATGACCAAGTGTCATTTCAAACGGAATTAACATTGTTAATTTCGTTTGAAAAGGCCTTTAGCTGTTTCAAGCGAAATCACTAATAAACACTCAAATCTCAGTTTCTAGCAACCGAACACTGGTTTATCCTATCCTATTACATTACTCGATACAAGACGAAGTCGACAGACATAGTGCACTAACAATTCCAAGGAATGAAGCTTAGTTTCTCAATCTCGATGATTTGAGAAACAAAATTCCCGATGACGAACCGTACAGTGTTCCCGGTTACCAATCACCGGAACATGTGAGTATGATGTGCAGAGTGACGTTAATGCAGGAATTTCTATAATGCTCGGGTAAGATTTTGGCTACCAAAATGCCAACTATGTGGGGAATAACGGTGATTACCGGTACGACTATTCCCGCAATGACGGTTATGGCAATAACCATCAACCACGAAATACCCAGGAACCAGGATGACAGGAATTACAATGATAAAAATAATGCCAACCGTAACTGGCTTTCGCGATTCGTGGGCGGAGGTAACCAAGGTGGAAATCAAGGTGGTGATCGAAGGGGTAATCAAAGACCAGTCAATCAAGAAGTCAACGACCCCTAATGACGTCAACCGCATCAACAAGCCCCATGAGGCGTAAACGGTCGGTTTAGACCGGTAATTACCGACAATGACTCACCAATTATTCGCCAAAGAAGAGCATTCGATTGTAAACCCTATTACATCAACATCCTACCCCATTTCAATGGTAGGACTCATGATGAGCCGTATACTCATTTGGCGGAATTCTCCTTCATATGCGGCACGATTGGGGGGCATGATTTTGCGTTAGATGAAGCGAAGCTACGTTTATTTCAATTTTTGTTGAAGGATAAGGTGAAACAATGGTTTCCCACACTTCCGGCGGGTAGTATTCATACTTGGGTAGAAATGCAACAAGTGTTTCTTGATGAGTACTATTCTATAGAGAAGACCGATGATGCGAGAGATGAGATTTGGTCGTTTCAGCAATTACCAGGTGAGTTATTGCATGAAGCTCTCATGCACTTTAAAGAGTTAGTTCGGAAGTGTCCTTATCATCAAATCGAGATATGGGAATTGCTTAAATGCTTCGTGAGGGGGTTGGATGCCGAGGATCATAAAAAAATTTTCTATCAGCAAGTAATGGGAGATTGTTGAACAATCATGAGGAGGATGATTGGGAGTTCTTGGAAAGGATGAGTAAGAACTCCAAGGCTATGGCTATTGTAGACCGAACTAAAAAGCAGCCAATTTCACAATCTTGGCCCGACCGTGACTCTAGTTCCAAGGATCAGATTGAAATGTTAGAACGGGAGTTGGCCTGTATGAAGAAGAAAGAGGTGGGTGCGGTACAATATGCCGTGTGCGAAGATTGTGGTGACATCGGTCATCAGGCCACTGAGTGCAATGTTAACATGGCCCAAACCGCCAATGAGGTGAAGCAAGTGTATGGAGACTGGAGGCAACATGATTCCAATACTTACTACCCGGGGTTGAGGAACCATTCTAATTTTAGGTATGGTAATGCTTCCAACCAAATGAACCCGAATTTCCAACTGGGGAATCAAGGTGGGTCTTCGTGCCAAAATCGCCAAGGCGGCAACCAAGGGGGCTACCAAAGGAACTACAATCAATGCGGTAATGGGGTGGCAATTCAAATTCTCAATCAGGTGGTGAAACCCGTTAAACTCCAAGCTTGACGCGATCATGAATGCTATTAGAAATTCAAATCAAGAGATGAAGATGGAGATGAAGAAGGAGTTTGAGGTGCGAGACAAGTCGCACAAGGCATTGGAAGAGCAAGTGGGTCAACTTGCAAAGGAAATGGCCCACATGCGAAGCGGTGGACGACTCCCAAGCGACACTACGGTGAACCCGAAGCATCAAAGTTCAAGCACGAATAATGTGAGGAATGTGCACATTAACGCGGTAAGTCTTCTTTCAAATGATGAGGTTTGTAGTGTTGAGAGTACTCCATCACCACAACTTGTTGATGGTGTAGTGGAGGATTTTAATGATGAAAGCGAACGTGAGCAAGAAACAATTTCACAACCTAAAATTGAAAATGATAAGTCAAAAAAATATATGATTGTGATGTAAAATATATGATATTTGATGTGTTGATAAATTTAGATGTATATAAAATTATGTTAGCAACAGTAAAACAAACGCTTCTCGCGTAACGATTAAAATACGAAACGAACGTCGGTGACCACCCGATCAGTGTTAAAATCCTAAAAATAGTCTGTTATGATTAGAATAATAATTTTAATCATATCCGTGTGGAAAAATAAATTAACGCTAAAAAACTCTATTTTTCGATTTTGAGCGCGTACCGCGCGATACTGCGCGAATTAGACAAAATACTGTCAACGCAGCCAGTCAAGGAAACTGGTAATTATTTCAGTAATAATTTTAAGTGATTATTTTTATAGAATGATAAAAATAATTTAAAACGCACTAAAACGGGATTAAAACGCTAGATAAAATAATCGGTATCCAGTAAAATACATGTTTTTGAGCTAATATACATATGATATATGTATGTATACATGGTGTGTGTGTGGAGAGTGAAAGGTGGCGGCCCTATGGCAGCCCACCTCTTTCAAATTGTGCCAATCTTATGCCAAGTGTTGTCTTGGAAATGATACCCATCATTAAAAACATTCTTTCATACACAACATTCCATAATTCAAGATAAAAAAACAATCCCTCTCTCTCTCTCTCTTACAAACTCACGGCCGAAACACCCCTAAACACACCAACATTTCATTTTCAAGTTCAAATCATGAAGAATCAAGGCCTTTACATGGTGATTCCAAGCTTGTAAGGAAGTTTGGAGGTGATTTCAAGTGGATTCAAGCAAGAACAAGTCTCATATCACCATCTTTTCTCAAAAACCCACTTAGAAACTTTGAAGGTATAAACTTATTTTTAAAACTCACATTCTTGATTTTTAGTGATGATGGAGATGTTAGATGGTTTCTCTTGAACTTGGAATAAATCACAAACTTGAATCAAACAAAGAATGAGATTTTAATCAAAGTAAAAATGAGTGTGTGTATGGCCGAAAGTTATGAATGGGTGTGTATTTACTTGTATTTTGATTTTTGTTAAATGATGTTTGATTGATTTGAGTTGAATCTTGAAAGATGGATACATGCATGTGTTAAAAAGATATCATAAAAGTAGGTTCTAAAAAGGGTCATGTGATTGATGATGAATATGATGAAAAGTGAAATTTTGGAAGTTCATATGTGTGTATATGTGTGCCGTATATATATGTATATATGTATGCATGTATGTAAGTTTTGTCACATGTACTTAAATGAAGGAATGTTCGCATTTATATGAAAATAATTTGGTGATAATGAAATGAATATGATTTGATTCATATGAACATGACATAAATATGGTCTTTTGATGCATATTAAGATCATGTTAGAGGATAATATTATGATATGGGTATATTAGATGCATATACTAAGACATGCATGATGATACGTGATCTTAAAAAGGTGATTTGAGTATGATTTAGTAAAAATCAGTTATGATCAGATTATAAACACTAAAATGAAGTTATTTTAAAGTTTTTATGACTTATAACTTTGTCAAAATGTTTGCTAGCTTCGCATGTTGTACATGGTGCATTAAAAGTTATAAAATACGTGAAATCACATGATTTATGTGACTTACACAAAAACTGTACTAATCTGATTATAACCACTATTTTAATCAGTAAATAACATGTATTGTGTTAAAATATCAAGTCATTTCGAGTTGGGATGATTATAGTAACGTTTAACGCAAAACTATGCGTTAAAACGGTAAAAAATCGGCTTTTTGAGTGATTTTTTTAAAACTGATTTAGATCAGTAAGTAAACTGATATTTTAAGTTTAAAAATAAGTATTTTAACTAATTTTAAGTTTACTTGGTGTTTGGTTGGTCATACGTGACTTCCGACGCCCGAAAACGTTACTGAATCGCTAAAATACGCATTTTTCAATGTACACCATTATGGGTAAAATTTTGGGTAAACCTTATGTGTTAAAATGTGTTATGTAATTTAAACATGAGAATGTGAAAGTATGTTAAGTTTTTAACATGATTTTGGAGATTTAGATTATGCATGTATATTTGTGGGTTTTGTGCGGTAGAAACGTGTAACACCCGTATCAAATTTACTTGAAATTAATATTAATTCACACCAATTTAGATAAAGATGTCTAGTTATAACATAGTTTTCATAATTAAGTTCAAGAGTTTTAAAATATTAGTCAACTAAGACTAATTAAAAACATTCAAAAGTTGTTTAACATTTTGTTTACATCCCATCAACATAGTCTATTAAAGGTTAAAATATTGCCGAAGCTTCAAAAGTCGTGTTCGGTTCTTTGACATTTGCTTGACCGCCATCCGTAAGATCCACCTTGTCACCTAGGGTCAAAACCATTAAAACATTAGTTTTGACATTGTTATATAGTACATAAACAAAAGATCCAACATCAAATTGTGAATAATAAAATACTAGTTTTTTTATTCTGGTTCCACCGTAACTTACGGTGTCACCGTAAGTTACGGTAGGTCCTAGAAGCTTCTGGTCTACCGTAAAACAGGGGTAAACCACCGTAAGCTCCTGACCTCTACCGTAAGTTACGGTACTACCATAACTTACGGTAGTCCCTGGAAATCCATATTTTGTTTGATTTGTTCATTACACTCAAACCCAAATCTCGGATTTCGCTTTTCTAACATACCAATCCATTAAATTCTCGTATTTCTAATATGTTATATATTAACCAATATCAAAGATCAATCCATCATATTCCGGAGCATTAACCATGCCTTACTTGATTATTTGACCCGTTTAGCTCATCTACGGAATCCTCCATTATGATGACTACCAACGAGAATTAACCAAGTCTTGTCATATTATTCGATATAGCGATAACATCACTTTACCTCAACATAACTTTTATTCTACGACTCAACTACACATATACTAGTTATCAAATTTAACCAATGTAACGGGTCAAGTTACATACCTTCAAAGTAGGCCTTTCAAACGTGGTTCGCCACCCGCTTGTCCACTTGACGCTCCTGCGCCCGTTCCTATAGAGTTCATTTATGATATGTTTAGAACTCTTTTTAAATCATAATTCGCATAATACACCAAAACATCATAATTATGCGTTTAAACTTGGAATTTCAGTTTTAAGCCTTCATAGAGGTATTTCAACAAACACTTCATGAGCAGATTTTTACATGATTAACATCAAATCTCTAGTTTATCATTTAGCCATAATTTCACATCATTCAACCTTTTTACATGATTGATAACTTCTAATTTTCTGGAATCACTTCAAAATTGCCAAATTACACTAGATCAATAATCTATTTCCTAGTGTTCATCAAATTACACATAACCCACTAATCACCTACAATGGTGATCATAGTTTCCACTAAAATTTCACATGATTTCAGCTTGTGTTTGTCTAGGGTTTGTCCCTAGACACTATAGTTGTTCCTAAATCATCATAACACACACATGCAACCATAATTTCAGATTTTTCCCAATTCATGAGAATTTCAATTTGAGAGATTTCTCAAAATTTTACATACCTTGTAATCCTCTTGTGATGAGGATCAGTAATCTATGTTCGGATTTTGATTTGGACTGAGTTTGATCCTTCAATTTAGAGTTTTTATGCTGAACTAGGGTTTGATGGAGCTTGGGTCGCTCCTGGTCGATCTCCACCAAAACACAGACAAAATGTTTGTGTTTTATTTATTTAGATTTTATTAATATTAGTTTCATTTTGAACACATTTGGTCCCTAGACTTTCCTTTGGTTCTAATTTAGCATTTTAACCCATTTGTAGGTTACTACAAGGCTTTCACCTAATTGGGTTATTTAAAATCCTAGTTAGTTAACTAGTTTATTTATCAACTTTATATTTAAATAATTGATTTGCATTTTTCGGGGTGTTACAAGTCCACCCCCCTTAAGAGGGTTTCGTCCCCGAAACCGAAGTACGTACCAAATAATGTAGGGTGGAGACGTCGCATCTCCTCTTCGGACTCCCACGTAGTGTCCGAACCTTTCCTATGCTCCCATTTGACCTTGACTTGATTAATCACTTTGTTCCTCAAACTCTTCTCTTTATGATCTAAAATCGCAATTGGTTTCACTGCATAGTTGAGACTGTTATCCACCTCGATATCATCGTAGTGGATACGAGCAGTTTCGTCTGCCAAACATTTTCGGAGATGTGACACGTGGAATGTGCTATGAATCCCACTCAACGCCTCGGGTAATTCGAGACGATAAGCTACTTTACCAACCCGTTCAATGATTCTGAATGTCCCAATAAATCTCGGGCTTAGTTTCCCCCTTTTTCTGAATCTAATAATGCCCTTCCATGGGGAAACTTTTAGCATAACCATGTCGCCAACCTGAAATTCAATTGGCCTATTCCTTTTATCCGCAGACGCCTTTTGCCTGTCTTGAGCCGCTTTCAAGTGTGCCCGAACCATGTCGATTTTCTCATTCGTAGTTCGGATTATATCAGTAGGTGCTAGCCCTCGTGGACCCACTTCTCCCCAACATACTGGAGTTCGACATTTTCTGCCATATAACAGTTCATACGGGGCCATTTTAATGCTCGTGTGATAGCTATTGTTATATGAAAATTCGACCAAGGGTAGATAGACATCCCAACTACCCTCGAAGTCAATAATGCAAGCCCGCAGCATATCTCCCAACGTTTGTATTGTTCTTTCACTCTGCCCATCCGTTTGTGGATGGTAAGCAGTGCTAATGAACAATTTAGTTCCCATTTGTTCTTGAAATTCACGCCAAAAATTCGAAGTAAACCGAGTATCTCTGTCTGACACAATGGATATCGGTACCCCATGCCGTGCTATGATTTCATTGGTGTACACCTCCAACATCTTTTCGGATGTATAAGTCTCACGAATTGGAATGAAGTGAGCGCTTTTCGTCAATCTATCTACAACTACCCATATAGCATCAAACCCACGGTTAGTTTTGGGTAATTTGGTCAACAAATCCATGGTGATTTGTTCCCATTTCCAAACCGGAATTTCCAACGGTTGAAGTTTACCGTATGGTTTTTGGTGCTCCGCCTTGACTTGTAAACATGTCAAGCATTTTTCTACGTACTTCACCACATCTCTCTTCATCCCGGGCCACCAATAGTTTTGCTTTAAATCATTGTACATTTTGGTCGCTCCCGGATGAATTGAATATCGGGATTTATGAGCTTCCTCAAGTAGAAGCGCCTTCACCCCACAAGTATCTGGAACCCATATCCTCCCGAATCGAGTCTTCAACCCGTTATTCCCATCCGTCAAATCTTTCAACTGACCGATTATTCTTTCCTTCTTCCAATTCTCCTCTTTTACTGCTTCTAATTGCGCCTCTCGAATACGTTCCAGTATACCCGAGGTCACCACAAGCTGCATCGACCTTACTCGTATTGGGACATAGTCCGCTTTTCTGCTCAGAGCATCCGCTACCACATTTGCCTTTCCGGGGTGGTAATGTATTTCACAGTCGAAATCTTTCACCGTTTCTAACCATCGCCATTGTCGCATATTTAACTCCTTCTGATCGAAGAAGTATTTTAAGCTCTTGTGATCGGTGAATATGGTGCACTTTACCCCATATAAGTAGTGCCTCCATATTTTTAAGGCAAATACCACCGCAGCCAACTCAAGATCGTGCGTGGGATATTTCTTCTCGTGTATCTTCAATTGCCTTGAGGCATAAGCTATAACTTTTCCCCATTGCATCAAAACGCATCCGAGCCCCGATAGTGAAGCATCCGAATAAACCACCATATCTTCGACTCCGTCTGGCAATGTCAGTACCGGAGCTTGATTTAACTTTTCTTTTAGCGTTTGAAACGCTTTTTCTTGATCGACACCCCAAATGAACTTTTCTTTCTTTTAGGTTAGCTTTGTTAACGGTGACGCAATCTTGGAGAAATCTTGAATGAATCTCCTATAGTATCCCGCAAGACCCAAAAAGCTTCTAATTTCCGAAGAGTTCTTCGGGGGATTCCATTTTGACACAGCTTCGATCTTGGACGGATCCACCAATACTCCGTCGGCACTTATGACGTGGCCAAGAAATTGTACCTCTCGTAACCAAAAGGCACACTTAGAGAATTTCGCATACAGCCTTTCTCGTCTAAGTGTCTCTAACACTTCTTGTAACTGGTGTGCGTGTTCATCTTCACTTTTCGAATACACCAAAATATCATCGATAAACACGATGACCGACTTATCCAACATTGGCTTGCAAACCCGGTTCATGAGGTCCATGAAAGCCGCGAGTGCATTTGTTAGCCCAAATGACATCACGAGGAATTCGTAATGTGCGTATCTCGTGCGGAAAGCCGTCTTCGGTACATCTTCTTCTTTGACCTTTAGTTGGTGATACCCAGATCTAAGGTCAATTTTTGAAAACCAGTTCGCACGTTGTAATTGGTCGAATAAATCATCTATCCTCGGAAGCGGGTATCGGTTCTTTACCGTGAGTTTGTTTAACTCCCGGTAATCGATACACATGTGCATGCTTCCGTCTTTCTTTCTCACGAACAATACCGGTGCGCCCCAAGGAGACACACTCGGCCTTATGAATCCCTTGTCAAGCAGGTCTTGAATTTGGGACATCAACTCTTGTAATTCCGACGGTGCGAGTCGGTACGGAGCTTTTGTTACGGGTTTTGTGCCCGGAATCAATTCGATCTTGAACTCTATTTCCCGTTCAGGCGGTATCCCCGGTAAATCCTCCGGAAACACATCTTCATAATCTCGTACTACCGGTACATCTCCAATCTTTCGTGATTCTTTTTCGGGCTCATTTGCGTATATCATGAATGCCTTGCATCCTCGTTTCATAAGCTTGTGAGCTTTCAACATTGAGCATACTATAGAGTTGCCTCCTTTTTCGCCATAAATGGTGACGTGTTTCCCGCTCGGAGATGTTAGTTTTATCTCTTTACAAAAACACAAGACCTTTTCATGGTGTTGAGATAGCCAATCCATCCCAACGACTACTTGAAATTCTCCCATTGACATCGGGATTAGGTCTATCAAGTATTCCTCATCGTCAATGCTTAATTTACAGCCTCGACAAACATCACAAACTATAAAACTTTTGTTGTCCCCTATTTCAACTTCTAAGGGCACAGATAATTTCGTCAATACAAATGAAGGATGTCGAATAAATCCATGTGAAATGAAGGATTTATTCGCACCCGTATCAAATAATACACGTGCTGGAATTGAGTTAATTGTGAATATACCTGAAACCACATCGGGTTCTGTCTTCGCTTCAGCCGCGGTAAGTTGGAAGGACCTAGCCTTCGTTTGGAAGCTTCTGTTGGGGATTCTTTAACATCTCACTTTCCAACTAAGTCCGGACATTCGGACTTTTTGTGGCCGGGTTGATAACATTTGTAGCAAACAGAGACTTTTCCCGGGCATAACGAGGTCGTGTGCCCCGTCTTATTACATATGGGGCATGGCTTGTCTTTGAACCGAAATTCCCCGTTGTGTCCCTTCCCGCACACTTTACAACTTGGCGACCCACCTTTAGTATCCACCTTCTTTCCCGATTCTCCAGTTCGGGCTTTCTTTGTAGGGCTTGGATTCACATCATGTGCCCTTCGCTCACCTCTTTCGACTTGCTTCTTCAACTCGATTTCCCATTCCCGAGCAACGTTAATGATTTCGGTAAGGGTCTCGTATTTTGAAGGAGTCATAAACTCCCTATATTCAGCGTTCAACATATTGTAGTAGTAGTATATTTTCTGTTCTTCGTTCGTCACCAATTCACTACTATACTTCATTTTATCCATAAACATCGCCGTGATCTTGTCTATGGTTTCACCCTTGTGCCTAAGTTGCATGAACTCTTCCTTGATTTTGTTAATGACCGCTTTGGGACTATGATGTTTAAGAAATGGTGTCTTAAACTCTTCCCATGTCATGGCCCTTGCCGCTTCGGCCCCTATTTCATTCTTTTTGTTATCCCACCAATCCTTGGCTTGTCCTCTTAACTGACCCGTTCCGTAGGCAACGAAATCGCTTTCGTCGCAATGGGTCCTTTCAAACACCCCTTCAATATCACCCAACCATCTTTGGCAAATTATCGGGTCGACTTCCCCATTATAGATTGGCGGTTTACACGCCATGAATTCCTTGTACGAACACCCTTTGCGTTCTCCCGTTTTCTCCTTCATAAGGTTGACAATATCCTCCAACCTTTTAACTCGCTCTTCTACAAGCGACAACACCGTGCCTTGAATTTTGTCTATAAACCCAGATAGACTTCCTTCAATTGCCTTCCCTACCTCTTCGGCAATTATCTCTTTCATTTGTTCAGTGCTTGTTTGCACCGGATTATCATCATTCCCATCAGACATCTTGAAACTGAAATGTTTACATTTAAACGTTAAACATTTCATTCATAGCATTGCTTCATTTGTTTTGGTTTAGCCAAGTTTCCAACTTGCTTTAACCATTCACATCTAATGCACTTTCCGGGTTTGAGTGTGTTAATACACTCTTCCCATGCATTTCAATTCGTTTCTTATTTCTTACGCAAGGTATAATCTACTAACATAATAAGTTAATTCTTACCGGACGATCGATCAAGCTTGAACCGAACGCTTGTTGACAACCTTAAGCTCTGATTACCAACTTGTAACACCCGTATCAAATTTACTTGAAATTAACATTAATTCACACCAATTTAGATAAAGATGTCTAGTTATAACATAGTTTTCATAATTAAGTTCAAGAGTTTCAAAATATTAGTCAACTAAGACTAATTAAAAACATTCAAAAGTTGTTTAACATTTTGTTTACATCCCATAAACATAGTCTATAAAAGGTTAAAATATTGCGGAAGCTTCAAAAGTCGTGTTCGGTTCTTTGACATTTGATTGACCGCCATCCGTAAGATCCACCTTGTCACCTAGGGTCAAAACCATTAAAACATTAGTTTTGACATTGTTATATAGTACATAAACACAAGATCCAACATCAAATTGTGAATAATAAAATACTAGTTTGTTTATTCTGGTTCCACCGTGTCCTGGAAGCTTCTGGTCTACCGTAAAACAGGGGTAAACCACCGTAAGCTCCTGACCTCTACCGTAAGTTACGGTACTACCGTAACTTACGGTAGTCCCTGGAAATCCATATTTTGTTTGATTTGTTCATTACACTCAAACCCAAATCTCGGATTTCGCTTTTCTAACATACCAATACATTAAATTCTCGTATTTCTAATATGTTATATATTAACCAATATCAAAGATCAATCCATCATATTCCGGAGCATTAACCATGCCTTACTTGATTATTTGACCCGTTTAGCTCATCTACGGAATCCTCCATTATGATGACTACCAACGAGAATTAACCAAGTCTTGTCATATTATTCGATATAGCGATAACATCACTTTACCTCAACATAACTTTTATTCTACGACTCAACTACACATATACTAGTTATCAAATTTAACCAATGTAACGGGTCAAGTTACATACCTTCAAAGTAGGCCTTTCAAACGTGGTTCGCCACCCGCTTGTCCACTTGATGCTCCTGCGCCCGTTCCTATAGAGTTCATTTATGATATGTTTAGAACTCTTTTTAAATCATAATTCACATAATACACCAAAACATCATAATTATGCGTTTAAACTTGGAATTTCAGTTTTAAGCCTTCATAGAGGCATTTCAACAAACACTTCATGAGCAGATTTTTACATGATTAACATCAAATCTCTAGTTTATCATTTAGCCATAATTTCACATCATTCAACCTTTTTACATGATTGATAACTTCTAATTTTCTGGAATCACTTCAAAATTGCCAAATTACACTAGATCAATAATCTATTTCCTAGTGTTCATCAAATTACACATAACCCACTAATCACCTACAATGGTGATCATAGTTTCCACTAAAATTTCACATGATTTCAGCTTGTGTTTGTCTAGGGTTTGTCCCTAGACACTATAGTTGTTCCTAAATCATCATAACACACACATGCAACCATAATTTCAGATTTTTCCCAATTCATGAGAATTTCAATTTGAGAGATTTCTCAAAATTTTACATACCTTGTAATCCTCTTGTGATGAGGATCAGTAATCTATGTTCGGATTTTGATTTGGACTGAGTTTGATCCTTCAATTTAGAGTTTTTATGCTGAGCTAGGGTTTGATGGAACTTGGGTCGCTCCTGGTCGATCTCCACCAAAACACAGACAAAATGTTTGTGTTTTATTTATTTAGATTTTATTAATATTAGTTTCATTTTGAACACATTTGGTCCCTAGACTTTCCTTTGGTTCTAATTTAGCATTTTAACCCATTTGTAGGTTACTACAAGGCTTTCACCTAATTGGGTTATTTAAAATCCTAGTTAGTTAACTAGTTTATTTATCAACTTTATATTTAAATAATTGATTTGCATTTTTCGGGGTGTTACAAAACGGTAAAAATCGCGTTAAATGTGTAACTTGTTTGTCGAGCATGAAATTTGATACATAGGAGATGTTTTATGTATACTTGCTTTAAAAATGACAAAATAGATAAGTTAACAAGATTTCGTGTATTTCGATGATAAATTATGTAAACGTTTATGTATATATATTACGACGCGCAAATCGTATATATATTGCGTAAAACGGGAGTGTTAACGGATTTACACAATAATGGTCACCAATAAAATCGTTCAAGTCATAAAATCATAAATATATATATATGGACTCATATATATATATATATATATATATATATATATATATATTAACGTGCCAACATAATAAAAAATGATAATTTTTCGAGAAAATCTCAAAGTTATGTGACAATTCTAAGAAAACAGAGAAACTTAGGATTTTTGTGATGAATATTGATTTAAAAATCGTTCCTATATATATATATACTAGGACGTGTAGAAATCAATTTCTGGGATTGCGCCATTTAAAATACGCACCCAAAGGTGAGTGTCACTAAACCCCTCTTTTACTGCTTTGTATATATTTTGGGGGTAGAACACGCCAATAAAAAAAGTTTAATAATGTTTTTGGAATAAAACATACCTTTTTGATATAAATTATATATTTTCGTTGAAAATATATGGATTTGTGAAAATATATGTTTCGGGGATGAAACGGTTTTGTTGAATATGTGTTTCGGGGATGAAACGGTTTGGTTGAATATATTTGTTTCGGGATGAAACAGGGATTGGTACGGTGTTCCCGAGGCGAAACAGACCGTAAAGTTGGGACGGATGCCGGCCTGGTCTCGAGGGATGGAGATTCAAGGGATTCGTACAACTTCGTGTATAAAATTGTCATATTAGTAGGATATATATATTGTACGTGAGGCAGACATCATTTTGGTCTAGAGTGGACCCTGCGCCCATGATGTCGTTTAATCAGTTAAGTATTGCACGTGAGAAATTGTTGGTAGATCTATCAGGTTGACAACCCCGTCGTGACCGGTCGCTCCGTGTCAAGTCAAACGACGAATTGATATTATGTTTATTGTCTAGCTTTGATTATCCCTGCATGGTAAATATATAGTTCGTATTGTCTAGCTAACATACGAGTCTGAAAATTGACGCAATGAATTTAATATACAGAACCTGGGTAAGAGTGTTATTGTCGGGTTGTTGAACCACGATGGAGGACCCATGGATTTTATTAAGGAAGTAAAATGGACTTTCTAAAAATTATATGGATGTTTTCAAATAAACACATAATCAGAAACTTTTCCTTTGGAATGAATTGTTTGTATGAGAATATGTGAACTCACCTTCCTTTGTGTTGACACTTGATTTTAACGTATTCTACAGGTACTTGAGTTCGGCTTCGGGAATTATGGCGTATCTTATGTTTGATGATGCATGTTGTTTCGTTTAAATATGTTGGACAACTTTTAAACTTTCTGGGACGTTTGTAATAAGATTCGCGAGGATCAAGACAACTTAACTTATGGGGCTGTGTCATGGTTTCTAAAATATAATGTTTAATAACTTATGTTTTAAAATATGTCGAAATGTCCAACAAATAAAGTGCATCCTTCAACAAGATATAAATGGGCACCAACTTCCGTCACCACTACGTTTAATATTCCGCTGCGACGTTTTTGGGGTGTGACAGATCTTGGAGCTTGTGTGAGTATCTTGCCTGTGAGTCTGTATGACCAATATGATTTTGGTCCTTCGAAAAAGTTTGACACCCCTGTGGTGTTGGCCAATCAGACTCCCACGCATCCAAGGGGGATGGTGGAAGATGTGATAGTGAAGGTTGAAGATTGCTATTACCCAGTTGACTTTTGGGTAGTTGACTACGCTGGTTGTTTTGAAGACACACAACCGATAGTAGTACTAGGTAGACAGTTCCTGGCAACTACTAATGATATAATAAATTGTGCAACGGGAACGGTGAGTATGAAATTTTGGGACCGAGAATTGATCTTGAATTTATTTCCTAAATTCACTAACCCGTTCGGTGAGGATAAGGGTCCTAAGGAGAAAATTAGTCCAAACAAAAAAATATGTGATATGGTTGGTAGGTTTGGAGAATCGAAGAAAAAACCGGTCAAGAAGAAGAAGGCGAAGAACTCACCTCAAGAAAAGAGGGAGGAAGAGGAGTTGAGGAAGTTTGGTCCATTTGGGACTAAGTGGTATGAATCACCAATGAGTGGTGTGGAAGATTTCGTCGACGACAAGCACGTCATTCGACCACAATTAGGTGGTAAGTTAGTTGTTGTATACTTTTTGTGGCTCTTTTTATTTTATCTTTTTAGTCTAGTTTGTCTTTTTGTACATTTTCGTTCCGTACTTTGTTTTGATCTTTCTAGCTAAATGAACTTTGTGGGTGTGTTCCCTATACCTCACGAGACCTACTCGTCCTCCCAAGCTATCGGGAGGTTTAAAGGGCTTGCTTGCATATGCTAAATGCCGCTGTGATTCCTACGAAATTGAGTTAGGACTGTTGTTGATGTAAAATACTTTTCCACAAAAATTAAAGTGAATTAACAAATGACTTGGTAAATCCTTTATAAAAATGGTAAAAATGGATTAGCTAACGGGGTTCGATTTTTATGAGAAGCTTGCTTCTACACGATTGTTGAGATTTGTAGGTAATTTCATGTTCGTTGAGAAAGACCATTTGCATTAAGGATCGAGGAACACATAAAGATAAACAAACCAGGTGCATACGTTTCTTTTCCTTTGATTTTTATTTAGTTAATAAGTGGAATGTATTTTGTACATTATTAGTCGGGGTGAAACTTGGGAGGTTAATCATGTCACATCGCTCATTCCTACACATTGAGGACAACGTTGACCTCAAGTGTGGGGATGGGGGAAAATTTCAAAAAACATTTCAAAATGTCCTAGTTTGAGCAATCTAAAAAAGCATAAGTAACTAAGTCAATGAGGGATGGCACAACCCATTTGGTTTTTTGTCATGCTCAAGTTTGAATTAATAGCATGACAGGTATTTAGTGGGTGGTTATTTGGGAATAATCCGCTTACACATCATATATATATATATACATATATATATATATATATGGTAAGGTTCATGCGAGAACCACCTTTATTGCGAGAACCGCGAGAACCAATGTGAACACAACCTAAAATAGCTAAAAAACCCTAAAAAAACCTAACCCCCACCCCCCCTCCCCAAAAAAAACCTAACCCCCCCCCCCCCCAAGATAAATGCTAAAAACTAAAACCCCCAAAAAACCTAAAAAAACCTAACCCCACCCCCCCCCCCCAAAAAAAACCTAACCCCACCCCCCACCCCAAGCTAAAATGCTAAAAACTAAACCCCCAAAAAACCTAAAAAATAAAAAAAAAATCTAATTTTTTTTAATATTTTTTATGTTAAAATCGCTACTTTTAGTAGCAAAAAAAAATTAAAATTTTTTTTTTAATTTTTTTTTGCTACTAAAAGTACCGATTTTAACATAAAAAATACTAAAAAAAAAATTTGTGTGTTTTTTTAGCTATTTTTAGGCATTTTTTGTTGTGTTCACATTGGTTCTCGCAATAAGGGGTGGTTCCTAACGGATCTTTGTCCTATATATATATATATATGTTTGAGTGTGCCATTAGTTGTGTATTGTAGAACTTGCATCTTTTGGTAAGTTTGAGACCATAGACCGAATACGAGCACAAGAATTATTAAGGCATTTGGTAAACCTTTTCTTTTACACCATTTATCTTATCCTTACCCAAAATCAATCCCTTATTCGCCAATTTTGAGCCTAAACCTTTCGTTTGAGCAACCCATTTAGCGTTTGACCTTTAAACCTTTTTATTTTTAACCCGTGTGATGAAAATTCAATTTTAGGATTGGTTTGTTTGTAAAGTTGTGGTTTAAAAATCAGAAATTCAGAAAATATCATGAAAAATAGCACAAAATCGCTGTGAAAAAGAACAAAAATATGTGTTTATAGTTTGTTGAATAAAAGGCGGAAAATGTTGTCTTGTAGTTTGATATTCGTAGTTAGTTGTGTGGAAGTATTTGTAATAAAACTCAAGTTTTCATCACCTTAGCGACTTTAAAGATATCCTATTCCACACCCTTAGCCTAGCCCCGTTACAACCCTTAAAGACCTTTTGACTTGTGCTTAGTAGTCGTGTTCAGTCGTGGAGAACGATTGAGTTGCAAGCCTATGCAGGTACGTGTTCTAACTGGTTTTGAGTGAACACTTGAAACGTGCTAATTCATTATTATTGGCCAAATGTTAAACCGAGTGGAGAGAACATTGTGAGGGATGTGTATGATGTGTTAGTTTCAAAGGCGGGTTAATCTTGGATAACCATTTTTATGTGATTAATCATCTACCGTTAAGTATTTTGAAAATTGTGAAAATCATGAACCGAGCATGACATTAAACCTTAGCTTGAGCCCTGAGAATGGGAAGTGTGTCTTTCATGCGACCCATGTGGAAGTGAAAAACAGATTTGGTTGAGGGCAAGCAAAAGACAAGTGTGGGGATGTGATGCGTGGTTGAAAACCAATGCTTAATCGTATATAAGTTTGCGTTTTTACAAAAACTTGAGTTTTAAATTGCCTACTTTGATATGATTTGTGTTTTTGCAGGTTAAGAAAGTTTATGGAGTATTTCGAAAGCTTTACGGTGCATCGAGACGGAAAACGGATCAACCGGGAGTGAGAAACAAGAAAAACAGAAAACAAGGTTTAAAGGGCTCGTCGGCGACGCCCTCCAGAAATGCTTGTCGGCTGGTTTGAGTCGTAGGTAGTAGTTTAGGCTGTCTAGAGTTTTCTGACTATCCAGGGGTGGTCGGCGATGCCCTACTGGGTCGTCGGCGACGCCCCTCCCTGATGCCAAACGGAAATTCTTCAATTTTGATGTTTGGGGAGGGGTTATATCCATGTTTTTGGGGTTTTTTGAGGAGTTACGCATTTTTAAGTTTGAAACACCATCTTGGAGCAAAAAACACCCCTACCTTCATCATTCTTCCATACAAATCATCCGAATCATCACCTTCGATCCTAACCCTAATCCACAACCATCATCCTGGTCACACAATCCATCATCCCTTCACTTCAATCATCCATTACAAACCCTAACCGTCATCATCATCTTCATTCATCAAAGCTTCAAGATGTTCAGGTTCAAGCTTCAATCATCCGGTGATCAAGTTCCGTTTACCATGAGTGGCTGATTCTCACAGGTTTCATCCCGGTGTAGGTTTTTGTAAGATTCTAGGGTTAAATATTGTTTTGAGATTTGATTTGTGACAAATTGTGATTGGATTTTGAAGCTTTTGATAATTGTCGTGTATTTGAATTGAATTTGGGAATTATCAAATTAGTTATGAAATTTGACTTTGCGAAGTGAATTTGTGCACTTATGCTTTATCAATTGGTGGGATTTACATGTTCTTGGTAATGAAGTGCATTGCGGTCCATCGTCTAAGACGTTGATAGCTCTTGGCACCTACGCCACGCGACACTAAATCCGTTAATCATATATGCAATTGAGTTAAATCTAAAACGTGTAGAAACCCTAGGTCTTCAATTACCGAACTGGGTGTGAACCTTGTTTTCCAATTATTATTTAAATCAATTAATCAAGCTTTCACATAATCAAAAGTATTCTAGTTTTCGTAGTTAATCATTTTAATATAAAACTTAAGGTTCAATCCGATACTCTTTTCAATCAAACAAATAAATTAACCAAATTGCAAGCTTCATAAAGTGTGACATCAGTTTTAATCAATCACGTCCATACATAAACCACAGACTCTTCGTGGATCAATCCTGTACTACCAGTAACTCATAGTTAAGGGTAATTTGGGTTTGTAATTATTATCTTTGACCGGAGCGCGACACTCTGATCAATCCACTACATTCATCCATCATCCATACTTAGAGTGTGTGTAGTAGTCTCGGGATGAAAGATTGATCGTAAGAGTTTTCATCAAACAAAGGTCATGCTTGGCTAATCTCTTACATCACTTGGTGAAGACAAATTATTTATGTATTACTTTTGATTTCCAAGCTTTGGTAACTTTTGAATTGGGTATGTATTAATGACTTTAATAACTAGTTTTTTATATTGAAAGTGAACTTTATTCTATCATTTCTTCATGTTTCGTTGATTTACTCATTCGTGTCTTTACGGTCTATATAAAGCGCGTTAACTGCCTGGAAGGGGGTTAGAAAGGTGGTTTGGGTAAAGTTCTTGTCTCGTTTAGTGTATAGATCCTGCGAGGACTTGATTCAAGCTTATTAGGACTTCCTTTGAGGTAGAGAGCATCAAATCAGGGGAAGTAAGAACAACATGAATCCCTTATAAATAAACTACTATTAAAACTTTAAATCGGCCTTGCGGGACTGTATCCCTGCCTAGTCAGACCAATATGGCCGAGCGTAGCGTTACCTCCAAAAGAGGGACATGCCACATTTTGCATTAATAACTTACTTAATTATCTTTCAATAATCTGACCTTGCGGAACTGTATCCCTGCTGAGTCAGACCAATATGGCTGAGGGTAGCTTTGCCTACAAAAGTGGGACATGCCACTATAACTAAGATAATCTCTTAATAAACCCAAAGTGCGAAAATAATCAAAGGATACATAAATGACGAGTCGGAACCAAGTGATTCTATCTTGTCTATTTGTTCTTTTATTTATTTATTTATTTATTTAGTTTCTTTATTTTACTTATTAAAAATCTTTACTCAAGATTTGGTTAGATTAGATGTCGACGATATTCCGGTATTAAAAGCTCTTGTGTCCTTGGACGGCCTCGGTATCTTACCATCACTATACTACGCCAACGATGGGTGTACTTGCCCTAGCGTGTTGTAGAAAGTGATAGTGTTATATCGTGTTTTATAAATTTAAAACTTGCTAAAAGAGTAAAAAGTATTTAAAAATCATAATAAAAATTTGTACACACTCGCAAACACGTACCAATTTTACTTAGTAATCTTTTAAAAATATATATTAACATGCAATTTAACGTGTTATAGAAACATCAATAATCATCACAACAACAACAACAATCATCAAATCACCACAATCACAATATAGAAATAATAGAAACAATAAGACTCAAAGACAATAGCGTGCATTAGTCTTAAACCCCGAAGAGCGACTCTAATACTGGTGGCGATACTAGGCTACAAACCATGGCCTTGGGGAACCTAGTCAGCTAGGTGGATCCACGCGAAACTTGTGACACAAAGGAAGTAAACACATAGATACACGTATATGCAACGATAGATACTAGAAATAATAGAAATAATAGAAACAATGAACATAATACACATAGTGACGCATTGATTTTGAATGTTATTTAATCAAATAGAAATCAATAGAAAACATGACACATGATACACCCCAAAAATATTTAATGACTAAAAAGGGGAGATAAATAGATCTACTCACTGGTTGCGAAGAAACGATCCACGAGAATTACCGCACGAACAGGAATATGTGAAATCTAAAATAATAATCGTAATCACCATAAGATATAAATAGACGAAATACTTGAACGAACAGACAAAATATTAATTTTAGGAAATTGGATTCTCCTATTTAGGGACTTAAATTATAGAAAAGAATTATTCGGCAACATAACTAAATCAATATATATTTCTAGAATTATTAATCATGACAATTCTTAGTAAAATCAATTTAGTAGGTTTTAATGTTTTATAAATGCCCATATTTAGAAAAATTCACTAAAATCATCTAATAACTTTATATACCATATTTATACCATATTTAATGATTATCACATATTTTTATTTACAGTATCAAATTTTATAAAGAAAATTTGTTTATTTTAAAAGAAATATCCATAAATATTTTGATTGGTTAATTATCTAAAATTATAGAAAAGTTATATTAAAATCCTAATACAATTAGATAATCTCTAAAAATCAATAAAAATATTTATATAATTTATTTGTGATAAACTTGTATTTTTATATAATTAAAACATGTATAAATCCAAGTTAAATTCATGAGTTCCCAAAGGTGAAGGAAAAATTCTATAAAAATTCCTTAGTGTTTATATAATCCGAATAATCAATAAAAATATTTATTGAATTTATTTATAGTTGTCTTGCGTTTTTACTTGATTTATCTAGTTATCAGAATATATAATTCACCAAAATTCCAATTGATATCTAAAAATTCTCAAAACTTACTGAAAAATATACTAATATGATACTTTACAATACTCTACTTTCAATTTAATCAAAACACATGTCTAAACCTAAAAGGCCCAAATTCTGTGAGCGAAGAACCCTAATTTCAACCGTAATTAAATTCGAATAAATTAGTCTTCTATCACTGAAATGGATAAAGGACTTTTGTTGAGGATGAAAGAAAAATAGATAATATTAGGCTTTGGAATCATGTGAAAAGGTTAACAATTGAAGGAGATATCGTTTGAAGATACGAGACCTAGAATCTTCTTGGATTAATTAGCGATGCACCATTAATGAAACTTGAAATTTTCAGTGGGGTTTTGCTTGCTTTGATCAGGGGATTGAAATGTACAAAGGTAGTGATCTAATTTCATGAAAATGTTGAAAACCCAAAAGTTGTTCTTGAAGTATAATAATTGTGATGATATCAAACTTAATTTCAATTAGCTAAAGGTTGTTGAAGTGTGAATTAATACTTGAAACCTGTTTGTCCCATCATTTAACCGATTGGGATCGATAACCAACTCAAACGTCGCTTTTGATAAAGTTTGAAATGGATTGAGTGGGTTTGTTTTCGAACCTGCGCTGAATTAGAAGAAAGGGATGGGTTACTCGTTCCGGGTTGGGTTTATATATAACAAAATATGGACCATCAACACGAAAGGTTATGTGGTTGGGTGGTTTGTGGTGCTATGTTAACACTTAATCCGGATGGGGACACGGGTACAAATGTTGTCCCTTACACTTTAAATTCATTCTTTATTAAGACCATGTGTAATGGGCATTATAGGGGCATGAAAGAGTTTGATAATGTCCCTAGCACCATCCCCTTGCGCATTATAGGGGCATGAAAAGTGAGGGGCATTTCTAGAATAATGCCCAAAGAGGAGAAAAAAATGGTAAGTATTGAATGAAATGGGCATTAACCGTTACAATTTTGTTGCAGGGGCGTTATAAAGTTGATGTGACGAAAAATACCCCTTGGGGGCATTAACCATTACACATGGTCTAAGTACTGGATTAAGTTTCCTTATGAAAAAGAAGATCCATGTTCTATCATCATTGGTTTCATCTATAACCATAACACCCCTTTAACTTGTAATTTTATTTAACTAACAAAATTATCTTTGCCAAAAAGGTTTCTTAATAGATACTAACTTGATTAACTTATATCCCATTAGGACAGTTTCACCACACCTTTTTTTTATTAAAACTTACTGCAGTTTCAGAAGTTACCAAAACAGTCCCTGAACTTCGCTGACATTGCTAACCAGGGTTTAATTATATGATGTAACCTAATTAGTCGATCTCCTATGCTTTAAGGTTTCATCTATTTACACAACACCCCTTCAACTTATAATTTTATTTAACTAACAAAATTATCTTTGCCAAAAAGATTTCTTAATAGATACTAACTTGATTAACTTATATCACTAACTTAGTCAGTGTATTTTTTTTATAGAATTATCTAACAAACTAAGTTAGTTAATTAATTAAATTTAAGTTTCAACTCTTACAAAAAACAACCTCCTTAACTAACTTTATTAACTTCGTTATTGCTTCCTTTATATAAAACTAACCGGACTATTTGAGTTTCTTTATAAACCTCCGTTTTTATTCCGGTTCTAATCCAACGCAACACGTTATATTAATAAAATGCTAAAAATAGTGAAAATTATAAAATTTCTTATTATTATTTAATTTGAAAAGGGTCCATTTTTTATAATTCGGGTCAGATTTCGGAGGTCCGTTTTTTGTGGCTGTTTACATTTATTTGACCCGTTATAAGATTTAAGCATCGAGGCTTAGATCATCTACATTCCTTTCATTTTCCCAACTATGATCTCGTTAGCTTGGACAACATCTCGACTTCTACAACCGCACAGGTTGTTTATACCTCAATTTTACTTGTTGGTCTACTAGTTCATAGCCCAAATGGACCATGAACGACCCGTTTGGTTTGCTATTATGAATACCATCACTTATGAGCAACAGTTATCATTTATAATCGTTTTCACCATGGCCCTTGACCATGTTTATTTGTGTTGGGTATCACTTCCGTCTCTATGACTCCTATGGTCATTTATACGTTAGTTTTACATGCCCTCTACGTATTACTTTTTAAACCCATTTTTCTTTTCTTTTTCATTTGCATAAAGTAAGACTCTCCATTCAGTTTGTTAAACGACCTTCTTTTCAACAACATAATTAACTAATTAAACTAAGCAACGTAACGTCTAGCCACGTACCTTAACGCTTTCCCTTGTGACGTGTGTCTGCCTCGCTTGACCACCCAAAGCTTCACTCGAGTTGCCTAAATAGTACAACCCAATTATCATTAGGATCTCATGGTTCACTTCCATGGCATGTAAACTTGCCAAAATTCAATCATAAGGTTCTCATCAAGGTTTTTCATTCATTAGTAACAACAAACTCACATTTAGGGATTTAGGCATTTTGTCATACACCTTATGGGCATAAATTTTAAGCTACTTATATTAGCTCAAATAACAATTTCTAACTATGTAATTCCAACTCAATATAACCAACACTTTTACTAACAATAAATTTCATACAATTGTTAATTGATTCAAGGCTATTATATCAAACTATGGCATATGAAATTGGGGTTCTTCACTTCTAGGCTAAAACCCAGTTCACCTCATACTTGAATGATTATACAAACAAGTCATTAAGTAAATAATTCACATATTCAACAATTAGGACTACTATAACTATTTCTACAATCATCTAAACACATACTTATGGTGATTGGGTCACTAGACCTCCTTCTGTCATGAATTTCTCCAACTAGAGAATCTCACCAAGGATAAAATTATGACATGCCTTATGTTATAATGATGTAGTATATTCCAATCTTCAATCATGCATCAAAACCTCTTTGATTTTAGCTTTAATTAGATTATTTTGTGTTGGTGAGCAAGAAAAAGGGTTTTGCTCTCTTCTCTCTCTCTCTGGATCGATGATACACACATGTGTTTGAATCTTATAAAAAATATTTTTATTCAACTTAGTTTAGCACATGTTCATTTTCAGCCCTTATAGTTTGGTTTTGTTATAAGAAAACCACATTCACTGACTTATGACTTAATTACATGAAGTTAACTAGGTGAAATATTCCAAGTCACCACACTTGTGTTATATATCATAAATACACTTTTAAGTTTACATGAAAATTACTTTTTGAGTCCCTATGTTTTAGGGGTTTTAACCACTTAAGTCTAAAATCAAAATGTTTAACGTCCTGTGTCCCTAATCATTTTTGTAACACTTTGAGTCTAAATTTTTAAAATCATCCACCAAGTTTGTTAACTCTAAGGACATTTTCGTCATTTATACATAAAGTACAACTCTTTATGCAGAAGGTATTTTTCACCTTTTTACAAATATTTATTTATACACACACAAAAAAACTACAATCTCTCTTCCTTTTTCTCTCTCATCTCTCTCTCTCTCTCATCCCTTTCTTTTTCCATCAACAGCCAACTGCATAACCACCACTTCCCCTATACTGCACCACCTCCACCACCATACCCGAATCCACAACCCGCTACTACTACTTGACCACCACCGCCTTTCACCACTACCAAACAACCATAGTTGTTACCTTAACCCTTGACACACCCAACGATTAACCAATTCAACCACGGATCAACCACCACTCCGTATGTCACAAGTTGCAAGAGACTTCATAACGACTATTTATGACAAGTATTTAATAAGTAAATTTTCATTTTATTTCTAAATTGTAAATACAATGTTTGGAAGCAAAGTACAACATCTTGAACAAGTAAACAAAGTACAATACATAAACAAAATTTAAAGTGTGTTTCTATTCGTCCTACTAGATTTCTTTCAACATATCATCATCAATAGGCCTGTAAATGAACCGAACAGACATGGGCATAGGCATGTTCATGTTTGTTCATTTAACTTTAACCGAACACAAACACGAACATATAATAGAACATATTTTTTTGTTCATGTTTGTTCATTAAGAAATCGGGCTTGTTTGTGTTCCTTTATGTTCGTTCGTTTATGAACAGTTCACGAACATAAACGAACACACATTAACGTAATTGAACAAATATAAACAAACACAATTTAACATTAGTGAACACAAACAAACAAGTCTAATATATTACAGTTTATTCGGAAACACATCTAAATTAGGGTTCATAGATGCTAAAATTAAGTAGGTTTTTATATAAATATTAAGTAAGTGGTCAGTTACGATCTAAGAAAAAGTTTTCGATTTCATTTTTTTACTAGATAACTCAATTTCTAGTAGTTATATTTGTATAAATAGTTAGAAAACCTAATATTCATATAAGTATAATTATTTATGTATTTACTAAAATTTAAACGAACGTTCATGAACATAAATAAATGAATAAAAACGAACGTTCATGAACCTTAATGAACAAACACAAGGTGTGTTCATGTCCGTTCATTTAATTAAACAAACAAAATTTTTTGTTTGTGTTCGTTCATTTATTAAAAAAACGAACACAAACGAACTTCCCGCCGAACAAGTTCATGAACATTTAGTTCGTTTATAGGCCGAATCCTCAAGATCCTGCAATACATATTAAAGTACATGTCAACACATAAAGTATTGGCGAGCATACAAGTTTGAATTACTAGCATAAGTATAGAAATGTTTTAAACGAATCCTCATGGCATAACTATAAACTAAGACTTATCATTACAATACTAGCATGCAGCTTATATTTGTCAACCCAAAGTTTCCCATTAGCGTAATCTTGTCGTCGCAACGACAAGATCGTTTTTGTATAACTTAACATGACCTCAAGAATACGGGCGGTGTGTTACTCCTATAGCGCCATACATGTTAAGGGAGGCTTGTACGAAGATAATGACAAAGTATAATGCAAGTAAGGATTCTATCATGTATGAATTCTAAGCATCACGTATTAAGCATGTAAAATGGATTTTTTTTGTGTCAAGCATGTTTGTATGTGATTGTGTGATTTAATAATTCATAAGTATTCCACCCAAAAGTGTCAAAAAATAAAAAGGGGTCATGTACACTCACGGTTTGCGTAGCGATTCCACAAAGTGAGTGGATGAGTTTCTTGAGTTTGGAACACCGAAGCTACCCTAAAGGGAGACGAAGGTGTGTGAGTTGCGATTTTTGTTAAAGGATTAGATTCGGAATTTAACGCATAATTTACATATATATTTTATGGATGAATATAAAGTAAGGAACCATGAAAATGGCCATGCAAGGAAGTAGGATGATGAGCATCCATTAAACCTCATTATATGATTCACCAAAAGTGATCAACATAGTTGATGACTTGGTTGGTCACGAAAAAAGTAAGAAAAATACAACTAACTAGGTTCCTAAGTAGCCAAGTAAGAAAAACCCGGGCGTGCCATACCCAACATGGCAAATGTTGAGGCGAGGCGGGGTTATCTTAATTTGATTCTTGGAAGCTACTTAGGTATTCTTGGCACTAAAACAAGTGAGGTAGGTGGAATCATGGTTGGAAAACCAAGACTTCCAATGTTCACACCTTCACCAAAACTCAAGTCTTTCAACATTGAAGATTGAAAGCTTGGATGGTTTTTTGGGCAGAATTTTATGAAGGTTTTGAGCCTTGTTTCTTGTGGAAATTAACCACAACACAAACCCACAACTATGAGCTTAGTTGGGAGCAAGGTAGGTACAAGATTCCACTAAGTTTTAAGCATTATATATAAGAAACAAAAAGATAATTAGAGCAGAACTTTATGCTAGTTTGGACCTCAAATGTGGTGAGGTTCCACCTTAGTTTGCCATGACAAACTTGTGGAAACCTTCCTAGAGTTTTCCCAAGTAGTTTGAAAGAAGATTAGAAAAAGAAAGGTGAAGAAAAGTAAGTGAAAACTCACTTAGAACAATTGAAAGTAGTCTTCTTTACTTAGAATTCTTGAGAGGATTAGAGAGTTTGGGAGTAGATTAGTGTGTGGAAAGTGTTTAGGAGGTGGTGGAGGCTTGTATTTATAAGTGTGGATTAGGGTTTGGGAGTTAATGAAGGTGGAAGGTGATTGGAGGAGAAAGGAGGTGGAAAAAGGTGAAATATGATTGGCTAAAGAAGGGTGGAAGGTGATTGGAAGAGAAAAGATGTAGAAAAAGGATGAAATATGATTGACTATAGAAGGGTGGAAGGTGATTGGAGGAGAAAGGAGGTGGAAAAGCTTTTGGTTTTGCTCACTTTTAGTCCTTACACTTTGTAACTAGGTTATTTTATGTCGTTTTCTTGTATTTTAGCTTGTATTTAGGTATCTAAAGTGTATTTTAAGTCTCGGCTTTGCGTATAAACATGTATTTAAAGATTGATTGCGTATATTTCACAAATATGAAAGGTAACATGTATGAATATTAAAGTGAATTATCATTATGATCAAAGCCTCGGATTACAAGATTGGAGATGAACCACGAATACGACACGATTACAAGTTTCTAAAAATAGAAATACGAATACAACTTTCTAAATAAGGAAAGTACAGAAATGCGAAGTGTTACACCGTACACCAACCTCATCTTGAACTCCCACCTACAAGTTTCAACACATCACCATTTTAAACATTAACTACCTCAAAACCCTACTCGTCATCAACATCTACCGCCTCATCTCAAACACCCACCAGCAAGTTTCATAACCACACGACTAGAATCTTTTTGTATTAGTAGGTTTGTATGTGTTAAACACTTACCAGATCTTTTTATCTTTAGATCTGAGACTCATTTCGAACCAAGATCTTTTGATTTTAAGATCTGAGGCTTATTTCGAACCAACATCTTTTGATCTACTGATATGAGCCTTTTTTCAAACTTTGATCTTAAGATCTGAGCGGCAGCTATTGGTGGTTAAGACGATGGTGATAGTTTGTTGTTCAAGGGACAATGGAGTTGCATCGGTGATGGGTGGTATGGTGGTGTCGGTGGTGGTGTGGTCGCGACGGTGGAGGTGTAGTGGAGGTGTGGTGTTGATGGGGGAGATGTGGTGGTGGGGGATGACAGTGGTTTAGAGAGAGAGAGAAAGAGATGAGAGAGTTCAGGTCTTTTAGAGAGTGAGAGAAAAGGAGATAAAGATATAAGAGAGAGAGAGAGAAAATATAATAATAAAATGTAAAAGGGTATTTTGGTTATTTAACAAAAGTTAACTGAGAAATTCAAATGGAGTTAAAAATTGGACTCAAAGGGTTATAAAAAAGCGTCTGGAGATTCAGGGCGTTAAACATTTTGATTTTGAACTCGAGTAGTTAACACCCCTAAAACATAGGGACTCAAAAAGTAATTTTCTCTTGATATTTATGTCTATTATTTTTGGAGTGTTACAACAGACATGCAACATTTCAAATCAGAAGTAAGAACACAGATATAAAGTACCTCCACATATATAACTTAGATGAGGAGTAGCTGGTTGAAGTTGAATCGTTTCATACTCGGGATCAGAGGGCCGACATTTTCACCAAAAGCGTTAGGATTAGAACAATTCAGTGATCTACGTGCAAGATTAGGCATCAAGATTATATGAATTAAGGGAAGATATCAAAACTAATTCATATGGACATGTCCTTGTTATTATTAGCCATTGTTATTCTTTGATTTCAAGCTATTTGGGTCATCCAAATATTAAGTTAAGCATAGTTATCTTCTACAATTTGTTTTAGTTTATTCCTTTTTTTCTTGTTCGCGTTGCTTCGTAATTGGCTATTTAAACCCTTTTAGTCTAATGTATAAGGTAACTTTTCCTAATCATTATTCTCTCTATTTGTGATTTCTATTGTATACGAGTGATCCGATTGGACAACGTTTTATATTCATCGTCACCTACTTTATCACTCTAGAGTGAAACAGCGAATCTACAATTGTACATGCATTCTAAATATACGAATATAATAAAATAACCACCAATAGTAAGAACCATTCTTTTTCCTATTGACGCATTCTAAATTGTATATGTTTGTAATTCCAAGGTTCACATTACTTCATGCCATTTTCAATTAAATACTGAAAGAAATCAATCATCACATCTTATTAACTATTGTTCATTGTAAAACATATACTTGAGATTGTACAAAATAATGCTCTCCTATGATGTTATCCTAACATAACTTTGTTTCCCAAATATTCGACGACCATATGTTGAAACCATGAGATCAACAAGCAACGGTAACTGCAATGTCACAAATGAAGCAATTGGTAGACATGTTAACGCAGCAACTGGGATCAAGATCCATGACTTATCTTGCCCAAACATAATATATAATGTTGCACTAAAGGCAATCATCATCGATGTTACAGACATGAATAACATCCCAAGGCCGAGTATTAGTCTGTTAGGTAACTTGTAGAGAAAATCCTCTTCTGCATAACGTGCTGTGAGAATAGATAGAAACAACAACAAGGAGGTCGTGGATGTGAACAACGAGATTGCATCAGAGACAGCAAATACGATGAAGCTTGGCATGGTTTGAAAAGTTGGTTTTCCAGTATCTCCTTTAATTCCGCCAGGTACAGTAATGGCTGCAGCAAAAACTATTGTGATAATAAGTGCAGCTGTGATTGTGTAAGATTCAGATGTCTTTTTCATCCAATCTTCGCCTTTTTGTCTCAAATCATTGTGTTCTTGTCTGAATACCATAATTGGTGTTTCTTGTTTATTGTTCAGAGCTTCCTTGTACTTCGGTTGCACAAATTTGCTCACTTCCTGTAGGTCAATAGATGTTATAGCATATGAGTTGAAACACGTTTATATATATTTTATAAAATAACATTTATACCTCAAACCACTGTATCTCTCTTTGCAATTGTAATGCCGCACCACTAACCATGTTGAGTTTGTGTTTTGGAGCCAATTTTCCAGCCAAGTGCAAAAGGTTATTGTTATTTTGGTCTTCACTTAGAGTATGTAAATACCTTTCCTGAGTCACTTCGTACGCTAAAAAGTTGTAAACTTTTTCACATCGGTTAATTATTGAAAGTTCAGAAAGTAAATAACCATTTCCCCTGGTCCAAATTGATTGTGGAATAATTTGTGTAATCTGCTCAATCACCTCTATAGTGTTATTTTGCACCGCCACAATAAATGGATCACTGTAATAATAATAATGATTGGATTTTAATTTACCGACTTCCTCACATATAAACCTGAGTATCTTGAGAGCTCTATTGTGTTCCACTTTGTCTTCATGTAGGCGCTTAATATGTGGCACTGCATTTAACTAATAATTAATATAAACCATTCATTTATTAGTTGATTTATTTTAAAATAACTATTAGCAGACAAAAACTTTGTTTACCACGTAGCAATGCAGCCTTCCAAATTTTAACATAAATCCTGTGGACGACTACACAAAAAAAAAACTAAATTCAGTTCTACAAAAAATAGGAAATATATTTACAAAAAAAATCTGTTTCCGTTCTATGAATTAATCTTTTTGGTGAACCATATTTAAGGTTCATTTAATTAGACTTTATGAATAACTAACCTGGGTAGACGTAGCTCTTGGTGCAATCTTTGAGAAGATTGGTCACATATGTCACTTGGTTCTCTAAATCTTCATTCTCATGTGTATGGTCCACATTGTAATTATCTATTGGCACATCTTCAGAAAGAAAATAAATACAAATTAGTCATTAGTTTTGGATTCATTCAATTAACTTAGCGCAAGTAAAAAATCTGACGAGAATAAATAAATCTTTGATAGAAGTTGTAACGTGTGCCACTTGGAAATGCATCCCACTTTTTTGCAATAAACCATAGTGGAGTAAAATTAACACTATCGTCCACTTTTGTATCTAGGTCATAGCCCACTGTTGTAGCTAGGTTAGGGTAGTCCTTGAGTAAATTACATACAACATCTGCAATTAGGATTTACAATACACAATTAATTTGACAAAATGTCAACTTTTCTAGAAACATGTCCACTTTAGCAAAATATTTGACAGCTCACCTAAAAACCCTGACACGATTGCATTATTGAGAAGAGAAACACCCAGTCGGCCCTCAAAGGGATTGTGATTTCCATCATTTTCGCTAAGCCCAATATGTTGTTTGCAAACTTGAAGCAAATGAAGAAAAGTGGTTTTTTGCGAATTTAACATAGCTACTTGGATTGGCAAGTTGTTCATGTCGTCGACACGGAATAACAAATCTGGGTTTTTCTCGACCAGCAACTTTGCTGCTAAGTGGTTGTCAAGTACTGCAGCATGGTGCAAAGCGTTTTGCTGTCTAGCATTGACAAGAGTTGGAAGTGACTCTGGGTTTATCTTCTCCAGGAGTTTCTCAAGTATCCAAATATTTTTAGGATCACCAATTGCAACATGAAGTGCTGTGTATCCGAAATCGCCGATTTGATCAGTCAGTGCATCTTTGTTATCGTTGAAAAATTCTTGAGCTTTCTCCCAGTCCCCCATTTGAATAGCTCTACATAGTGGGAAGTACTCTCCAAAATCTATTGCCACACGAAAAGCTTAATTACAATTGTCATGCAAAAGTAGTAACAAAGATAGAGATACGATAAAAAGGCATACCTTTGACAGCAACAGGTTCCGGAGCAGGGGGGGTAGTGTAATCTGTCTTTAGCTTATTCCAAACCTCGTTAGCTGTTTGAAGGCCGACAACAGTTTCCATCACATCTTCGCTTAAGGAACCATAAATCCATCCTTTCACTAGCGTGTCCGACCTTTTCCATTCCCTATACATGTTCTCCTCCTCAGGTTTCTTTAACGTGCCATCGATAAAACCGAGCATATCGTAGCAGTCCAGAAGGCATGTTATCTGCTCCCGCCATCGCACATAATTGAACATACCGAACAACTTTATAGACAGAAAGCTGGCGGCATTCACTTGAGAAGGGTATGGATATTGTTGTGACACTGAGGATTATACGAATATGAGATTGGTATGTTTTGATTGAAACATATATATGAACCATGAACAAATTCATATTAGGGCCATACCTTTTTTTCCAGTATCTATAATGGAATCCATATTGGAAGCTAGCTGTACGTAGACTTGGTGAAGGTGAGCAGCTATTGGAGGCCACAGATGATGATACTTTTCTTGTTACCTTGTCGATCAATGCATGGACCAGGTAATATATAGAATAACAAGTTACATGTAGGAGATCGAAGAATACATAAAGTACAACATACACCCATATCCCTTCAAGCGACACAAAGACAGTGGCAGACCAAGACGAAGCATCTTTCGAAAAACGTCAAATTGAGGAGGTGGAAGCCTTTTGGTGAAAAGAAGGGCGAATTTAGAGGGTGGTTAGGGGTAGCCCGTGCTATCCCTCAAGTCCGTCTCCGAAGTGCAAAAACAAATTCCGTTTTATGCGAATGATACCCTAAACAAATACGAGAGTACCAACAAGACGGAATTTGGATAAAACGATGACCCATCAAACATTCACAACTACTTTTGTAGTGTGTTCCCTGGTAAACGAAGGGTGGCAGTAGTAATCGCGGGGAAAAAATAACAACCGAGAGCATATTTTAGTTTCTTTTTCTTTGTCCAATTTTTTTTGCTGTTTTGAATAATCTTCAATTTACATAGATAGTCCCTCACATAAGAAATTAATGAAATTCCTTATATTTAAAAGTAAAAATTAACACAGTAAGTGTTAAGGGGCCAAAACAGATAGAAAATAAAACGTCAGGGGTTGGTATGTTAAAAGATTCCTTTTTAGCTAAAATGGTTAAATAGCCCAAACCACAAGGGCAAAAATAGTAATTTACTCTTCTTCATATTAGTTTTTTTCTTTATTTATTTTGTTCTCCGATTTTTATATACTTAATTAGGTTCATGTAGATTAATTTATTATCTAATCGGTTGAATTAGAGTTACAATTTGCAATAACAACATTATGAATATGGCTTTATCTATAACATTACGAATGCTTTTAAAATAGAAAACTAAATTAATCTATGTTCTGTACAAAAACCGAGTCACACGTCTAAAAATATGTCTAATAGCTGGTCAAAATATATCATAAAAATAAATGAAAATATAAGAAAATTGACATCACACGCGAGTAAAACATAAAATAAAGTTATAATGCAACAAATAAGCTGATAATAAATTAAGACTAAAGAGTAAATACAAATACTTTTAACGTACAAAACATACGAACTGAAGGTTTTGCTAAAAAACGTGGTGTCATTTTCGTAATTATCAAAATTACTCTACAAATAAAATACTTGGAGACATATGTGTACATGATCACAAAATCTAATATATAAAAACTTTTACTTTTAACATAGCGGTTGGCAACCATTTTTTAACTTATAATTGGATAACAATCCAAATTTTTAAACTTTAATATGTGTTCGTACATGGACAAAAAACAAATATATAAAGACTTTTCGGTTTTAATATAGGTCTTGGTAACGTTTTTTGAATTTATAATTGAATAATAATCCATTTTTTTAATAAAATTATATAGAAGGCCGGCCGTTATAATTTGATTGCATGTTTGCACTCCATTAAATTAAAATATCTTATAAAACACAATGACGTCAAAGTAGACAATTATTCATGATTCTTTATGATGTTCTAATATTCGTTTATGTATTATTAGGTTTTCAATATAAGCATACATCCTAAAAATGGTTTAACAGGATGAATTATATGTTGAATTAATACTTGTATGAGCACCAATGGTCCCAACAGAAAAGGTGTAATGTTAGGACGAATTTGACCTCCTCTCTTAAATTCTTCTATCTACTAAAACATTAAATGTTGTCTCGTACATAAGAATGAATAATATCAACAGCCTCCTGACAAGGTTTTTTTGAGGCGAACTTCTTTAATCTTGTCGTCTATAGTCTATAGGACTTGAACACAATACATCTAGTAGACCGCCAATCATATTAGCCTCCTGGCAATTATATTACAGGACACTTGTTTTGTTCGCAACACGTTTTTTTTTTAGTTTCAAAACTATTTTGAGGATCGTTATGGGCAAGGTTATGATATTTTATTGGGTATGTGAGAAAACTGAATCAAGTAAAAATAATGTAAGTTTGGATACTATAGCAACATAATGGAATATTAGTGTCAAGATTTTTTTTTGAATAAAGGGCAAAGCCCGGCAAACTATTAGTGTCAAGAATTTAGAGTCACTAAATGTTTATATGGGAGAAAATGAAGTCCATGATCACTCAAAATGAGTCATCGTGCCCTTCAATATGTGGAGTGTCACATATGCTTGATTTGAAAATGCTCTAAG
Source organism: Helianthus tuberosus (assembly GCA_030545235.1). Lineage (NCBI taxonomy): Eukaryota > Viridiplantae > Streptophyta > Magnoliopsida > Asterales > Asteraceae > Helianthus > Helianthus tuberosus. The sequence continues at coordinate 13,505,784 of CM060354.1, read as the reverse complement.
GCCATGGGGTGGGTGTACTTTAAATTTGTAATTTTAACATTGACATGGCATGTTAACTGATATTACACATCACTCACTTCTTGTGTTAAACAAAAAAACCACTAAAAGATAGAGTTACATGAAGTTAACAAGATTAAATAAGGGCCAAACTATTTACACACCAAGTGTGTAGATAGTCACCTTTAAAAGGTGTTTTTTGTCCTTATATGCACACCCTGCAGTGTCGAACTATGGCCAAAACGCGACGTTTTGGTCCGTTTAACCAGACAAAAACTGACGGGTGTCTGACGGGTCTGTTGACCGGACCAAAATGCCGAGCTTTGGCCGCGTTTTGGTCCTGTCAACCAGACCGGGTGTCAGTCTTTTGTCTGGTTGATAGGACCAAAACGCGGTAAAGCTCGGCGTTTTGGTCTGGTCAACAGACCCGTCAGTCTTTGTCTGGTTAACCGGACCAAAACGCCGCATTTTGGCCACAGTTCGACACTGCAGGATGTGCATATAAGGACAAAAAACACCTTTTTTGGTGTGTAAATAGGTAAAATAGTGTGTAGATAGGTACACCCTTAAATAATTTACTTGAAGTGAGACGGTAAAATGGAGATGAAAGGTTTGATGTAACACTTAGATGAAATTAAGATGAGTTCAAGTATACCCGAAAACTTAATACATGCTGAAAAAACACAATGATTCATATAACTACTACATAACATGCATTAAATTGTTAAGAGTGTTTGTACGGAGAAGATTAGCCTAGAAAATTTGCCATGCATTAGCTATGGACATCATTCACTACGACCTAGCTATACATATTCCGTCACAAAGTCGACAAAATAAATGCTTAAATACAACTGAAATAGTTGAAAATAAAATTCTTAGCAAAATTGGGGAAATTAGTTTTTTTTAAACAACTAAAAGTAATATAATAAAAAATGTTGCACACTCCCTAGGATAAAATTCGGACAGACATATCATGTCAACCCAACCTGTTAAGACATAAACACGTTAAAACACGAACCCGGAACAGGTAAAAACAAACACGACACAAAATCTTATTTTGTTAGATTTTCCAAACACGAACACGAACCTGATAACAAACAGCTTACACGAAATAACCTGTTAAGACACGAAAAAAATTACCAGCGTATCATACGACCTGTGAAGACACAAATACGTCATGTTAAGACACGAACACGACCTGTTATTAAATATATAAACTTTACTTCCAGGTATTTTTTTATTTAAAATTAGAAGCCCCACTTATTTTTTTATTTAAAATTATAAACATGTCATTAGCGAGTCTTAAAAGGTTAACATGTGTTTAACCTGTTAAGACACGAAATTAAACATGCTTAACTTGTCGACGTGTTATAGACATGGAACATGTTAAGGTTAAACCCAAAACCTGTTAACTCCGTGTAGTTTCGTATAACGTTATTGTGTTTGTGTATAGATTTTCAGCCCTAGATAAATTGTGAGAATGAATTTTAAAATAAACTTTAATAAAATCCATGGCAAAATTCTTATCAAAATTGAGAAAAACAATTCTTCGTAAAAAAATTAAATAAAACCCATAGCAAAAGTTTCAACCATAATTATTTAAAAGATAATTCAATCAATCAATCAATCATACCCAGTAAAATCCCATAAAGAGCAAAGCTATTTGTAGGGTCTGGGGAGGGTGGGATGTAGGCACACCTTACCTCTACCCCTAGGGATAGAGAGGCTGCTTCCAGAGAGACCCTCGGCTCCAAAACACCCAGGAAAGAAATAAATAGAGCATGGGGTGTGTGTGTGTATGTGTATGAAGCTACCAATGTAGTATGAGTTGCAAAATAGTGCATGGTAGAACAGAACAAATATGACAACACAAACAGTCTATACACATAGTTACGTATTTACGACCATACACTACACCTAGAAACACAACTGTACAAAACATCCTATACACATAGTTACTTATGTACGACCATACACTCCACTACACCTAAAAACACAATTGTACCCTTTCCTAGAAATCCTTAACCTTAATCCTACGTCTCCACGAGCTCCTATCATGGACCATGTTCTCAGAGAGGTGCAATTTTTGCAAATCCTGCCTAATCCGCTGATCCCAAGTAATTTTGGGTCTGCCTCTACTCCTCCTCCCCTCCACCTCGAGGGTTTCAACCACTCTAACTGGTTCTATCATCTGCCTCCTCTTCACATGCCCAAACCATCTCAATCTTCCCTCCTTTATCTTAAAAGATAATTAAAATACATTAATCAAATTCATAACAAATATAAAAAAAAAATAAACATTAAAAAACTTTGTAAGTGAAACAAAATCAACCTTATTCGAAAGACACTTTTGGTATTTTGAAAACACTACTAGTGAATCAAAGTGAAACTTTTTCACTTATGATGAATTGAGTGAGGCAACGTGAATATAAATCAATCAAAATCAATGTTTTTATGATTGGACCAGACATTGAACGGGTCACCGTACCGGTTCATTGGTCGGAACGGTTTAACCGGATCTAAGAACCGAAATATATATAGGATAAGGATCATGTGAGAAGTAGTAGGCTATTTGAGAAACTTGAGAAACATTCTGTACCACACATTTTCACTAAGCAAAAAAATGCAAAAAAAGGTAAAAAAAAATGCAAATTTTTTTTTTGGAAAAATCGCAGCTTTTTCTTTAAGTATTTAATTTTTTATTATTATTATTTTTTTTAATTTTTTTTGGGATTTATACACATGTGTATATTGTTAATCTTTTAACTATACATATATGTATATACATGTTTAAAATTGAAAAATAAGTGTTATTTAGGGTTTAGCATTAGTATTTAGGGTTTAGCATTAGGGTTTAGGGTTTAGCGTTATGGTTTATGGTTTAGCTTTAGGGTTTAGTTTTAGGGTTTAGAATTAGGGTTTAGCAATAGTATTTAGGGTTTAGCATTAGGGTTTAGCTTTTGGGTTTAGCATTAGGGTTTAGCTTTAACTTTTGGGTTTAGCTTTATCTTTAGGGTTTGCATTAGGGTTTAGCATTAAGGGTTTAGCTTTAGGGTTTAGTTTTAGCTTTAGGGTTTACCTTTAGGGTTTACAATTAGGGTTTAGCTTTAGGGTTTAGCATTAAGGTTTAGAATTAGAGTTTAGCTTTAGGGTTTAGGGTTTAGCATTAAGGTTTAGCTTTAGTGTTTATGTTATAAGGTTTAGGATTTATAACACATATTTTTTCAATTTTAAACATGTATATACATATATGTATAATTGACAATATACATATATGTATAGTTAAAAGATTAACAATATACACGTGTATAAATCCAAAAAAAATTTTTAAAAAATATAATAAAATAAAAAATTTAATCCTTAAAGAAAAAGCAGCGATTTTTCCAAAAAAAAAAAAAACTGCATTTTTTTTCACCTTTTTTTGCTTAATGAAAATGTGTGGTCCAGATTGCTTCTCAAGTTTCTCAAATAGGGTGGACTTCTCTTAGGATCCCTACCCTATATATATAGGGTAAGGTTCATGCGAGAACCACCTTTATTGCGAGAACCGCGAGAAACAATGTGAACACAACCTAAAATAGCTAAAAAAACCTAAAAAAACTTAAAAACCTAACCCCCACCCCCCCCCCCCCCAAGCTAAAATGCTAAAAACTAAACCCAAAAAACTTAAAAAAATAAAAAAAAAATCAAAAAAACACACAAAAAAAAAAAATTTAAGTTAAAATCGCTACTTTTAGTAGCCAAAAAAATTAAAAAAAAAATTTTGCTACTAAAAGTAGCGATTTTTTTATAAAAAAATATTAAAAAAAAATTTGTGTGTTTTTTAGCTATTTTTAGGTATTTTTGGTTGTGTTCACTTAAAAAATATTTTTTCAGCGAATTTGACTCCAAAGTTTTAATTAATTTTTTTCATTGTTTCATTTCTTGGTCCGTAGATGGTTCATCTTCAACTCATTTTTGGTTGTGTTCACTTAAAAAAAAAATTCAGCGAATTTGACTCCAAAGTTTTAATTAATTTTTTTCATTGTTTCATTTCTTGGTCCGTAGATGGTTCATCTTCAACTCAATTTCACTATACATTTCTTCAATAAACGTTGACACCATCAAACTCGGTTTTTAGATAGTCGGTTTACACACATTGCTGAACAAATCCAACTCCAGAACCAGGTTTGTGTTTGATTAAGGTTGTGAAAAATTAACAAAATGGAAGATGGAAGCACCGGCCCGACCCTCTCCTAAAGAACCGCCGGTCGAACCGCCGATTTCCGGCCAGACCCCCGGCCTGATGCAGAAACGGGCTGACATAGTGAACCAGCTCGGCAAGGCTTCCGAACCCCGGCTCAACCGGTCCGGTCCGGGTTTGAGAACATTGATGAAAATCTTTGTATATCAATAAAAGGCAAACTTAGCCACTTAGAGTCAATCATGTTCAGAGTTTATAAAAATTCCATATTCAAACTTAATATAGTCGGATAATTTTAATCAACCCCTATTGAGAGTTATCATGACTCTTAAAATCCAAAATGTCTTAACAAAACATGTATGACACAATACAACTAATTACGATCTATCTTGGATAACCACAGTCATCATTGGTTAATCAGAGTCAACCTTGGTCAAATAAAGTCACCATGGTCAATCAAAATCACTTTTGGTCGATTAAAGTGAAACTTAATCACCAAGGCCGGCTCTTGGGCCGGCCAATCCGTACCGTCGCTCAAGGACCAAATTTTTAAAAGGCCTGAAAGGTTTTTATGAGCTTTAGTATATATACTTAATTATATATTTAATATATGCATTTACTCATTATGCAAAAAAATGTTGGTGGTGGGTTGGAAAAACCATCTCAAAATAATGTAAAGGTTTCATGTTTAAGTCTTGACTCTACCACCAGGAGTTTGTTTGTTTTTTATTTCCCCAACCACAATTTTGGGCCCAAATTTTTTTGTCTCCCATAGCCTAAATTTTTTTGAGAGTTCTCGAGTACGGCTCTTTTAATCACTTGTGGCCATCCATGTACAAAGTTTATTAAATATAACACAATAGAACATAATATTATAATAATTAAACATTAGTTAAATCTGTATAACAATTATTAACAAGTATAACAAATCTAATTTATTACACACCAATAAAATTATTTTTATTTACTTTAAATAAGAGCTACATTTAAAAGATACACAATAATAAAAATGTTATTTATGTACATTTTATATGTAATGTAATACATAATTTAAGTTATATTAAGAATATATATATTTATGTATTACACATTTTTCATAATTCAACCTATATAATACATAGGCTATTTTAGTACTTCAACTTTACATATTTACATAGGTCGGTTTTTATAATAAATTCAAGTTACCTGTGTGAACTGTAATATGATAATAAAAAATAACTTAGTTATGGAAAAATTTTATAAATATTATATAATTCTATCGCTTTTGTTATACAACCCCATGTAATTTATGGATCTACAACCTAGTATGTTAATATAAAACAACTTAAATTTCATATTCAAGTATTTTTAATATATCTTATATAGTCATGCGGCACCGTTAATGTCGTTAGCAAAGCATACAATGGAAAATCAACAACAACAACAATCATACCCAGTAAATCCCTTAAATAGCAAAACTATTTATAGGGTCTTGGAAGGTGAGAAGTAGGCAAACCTTATCCCCGTCCATAATGATAGAGAGACTCCTTCCAGAAAGACCCCAGCTCGAAACAGACAACCAAGCAACAAACAAAACTAAATAAATAGGTAATAGAAAAAAGTGTGATGAAAAAGTAAAATAGCAAGAACATGGAAATGTATAATATGTCAAGTCCATCTGAAGTGCTTGAACATACAAAAGGGTTGATGAAATGGTAACATAGTAAAAACAAGAACATGGTAATCTAACATACAACATATAGACATGTCTAGTAACAATCACATGCCAAGTCCACCTAAAATGTATAAACATCTAAGTGCTAAGGCAAAACTGTATCTTCCCTTAAAAGTCATTAATCTTATAAATTCTACGCTTCCATGACCTTCTATCCTGAACCATGTTCTCAGAGAGGTGCAACTCTAGCAAATCTTGTCTAATTCGTTCGTCCCAAATCAATTTGGGTCGTCCTCTACTCCTCCTCTCCTCCACAATGATGGTTTCCACTATTCTAACAGGCGTTGTCATCAGCCTCCGCCTCACATGCCCAAACCAACTCAATCTCCCCACCTTTATCTTATCTGAAATACTAGCTACCCCTAATCTATCATTAAAAACCTCATTTCTTATCTGGTCTAACCTTGTGTGGCCACACATCCACCTTAGCATCCTCAATTCAGCTACCTCCATATTATGTGCTTGGGTCTTCTTGATGGCCCAACACTCTGTCCCATACAACATAGCAGATCTAACTGCAACCCTAAAAAAATTCCCTTTAATTTAGTTGGAAACCTCTTGTCGCACAACACCCAGTGGCAGCTCTCCACCTACCCCAGCCAGCCTGGACGCGGTGAGCTACGTGTCCCTATCAATCTCCCCATCCCTCTGTACAAAAGATCCTAAATACTTGAAACTAGTTGCCTATGGAACCACCTCACCCTCAATGGTGATCTGAGTGTCGTCGTTGTTGCCTGCATGACTGAAGTGGCAACAAAGGTACTCAATCTTATAGCGACTAATCCTTAAACCATTATCTTCTAAAGCTGCTCGCCACTCCTCTACCCTCTCATTTAGGCTTTGTTTAGTCTCAGCCACTAATACAATATTATCAGCAACGAGCATGCACCATGGGACTGTCTCCTGAATCTACCTTGATAACTCATCTAAAACAACAACAAAAAGAAACGGGCTCTTTGTAGACCCCTGATGAAGTCCTACCTCCACAAGGAAAGAAGAGGTATCCCTAATAGGCGCTCGAACATTAGTCTCAGTCCTATCATACATATCAATAATTATATCTATGTACTTCCCCGGAACTCCCTACCTTCCAAACTATCCCAAATTTGTCGGCGTGGTACACTACCGTTTACCTTTTCCAGGTCAATGAACACCATATGTAGATCTCGTTGCTTATCCATATATTTTTCCATCAATCTTCTTAAAATATGTTTCGCTTCCATAGTCGACCTTCCTGGCATGAAACCAAATTGGATTACCGTAGCATGTCTTTCTTTTCTAAATCTAGTCTCAATTGCCCTTTCTCATAATTTCATAGTATGACCTAGTAACTTAATCCCTCTATAATTCTCATAATGAAAAATCGTATACTTTATTTTTGATATGAATAACTCAAAATAACCAATTCTTTTAACAATAAACTTAATGCTGTAAACTAATGAAATTACATCAAGATAGAAGGTAAACCTGCAACAAGTTACGCCGCTACCTTTTTTTGAATAGCAAAACTGTATCTTTTAAAAACTATATCCATAAATCTCGTGATCATAACATTACTGTGCATGACCCTTTTTTGTCGCAAAAGACCGTTACAAATGATTTGCTGTTATCAAAGCATACAATGGAAAATCATATACTAGAAAACCGGGGAATTTGCGACTGGCTTTAGTCGCAAAAAAATGTTACAGCCGATTTGCAAGGCAGTCGCTAATCCAATTTTGCGACCGCTAGGTACTGGTTGTATATGAAGAGACGGTGTAATTTGGATGGGATATATAGCGCGGTTAATTATATACCAAAGGCTAATAATATATCAAAAGTCGCGATGATAATTGCATCATGAAAATCAGTTATCACCACAGATTTTTGCAAAAGTGACATTTTCTACTAATTTATATTTTTGTTGGTTATATATATGTTCATTGTTTATACTAAAATATATAAAGATTAGTGTCTTATTTTCCCTCCCCAACGATTGAGCTATATATCTGATTCCTTTTAAGGAAAAGTTTTAGAGAATTGTTATATAAATTTTTCTATTGCTTTTAGCACATACTGTTACTAATTTTCTGTTTAGGGTTGCCAAAAGTTTGTGAATGAATATGGACAAGAAAAGGTCGTAATAATTTATTACATTATTTGCAATCATGTACGCAAAAGGTTTAAATGTGTGCTAATATATAAAAACTTTTTACTTTTATATAGCTGTTGGTAACCATTTTTTAACTTATAATTGGATAATAATAATACACATTTTTAAACTTTAATATTTGTACGTACATGGTCACAAAAACAAATATATAAAGACATTTTAGTTTTAATATGGGTCTTGGTAACGTTTTTTGAATTTATAATTGAATAATAATCCAAATTTTTAATAAAATTATACAGAAGGCCGGCCGTAATAATTTGATTGTATGTTTGCACTCCATTAAAATATCTTATATAACACAATGACGTCAAAATAGACAATTAAACATTATTCTTTATGATGTTCTGATATTCGTTAATGTACTATTAGGTTTTCAATATAAGAATACTTCCTAAAAATGGTTTAACAGGATGAATTATATGTTGAATTAATACTTGTATGAGCACCAAGGGTCCCCACAAAAGGTGTAATGTTAGGACGAATTTGATCCCCTTTCTTGAATTCTTCTATCTACTAAAACATTAAATGTTGTCTCGTTCATTAGAATTTATGAATAATATCAACAGTCTCATGACAAGGTTGGCGAACTTCTTTAATCTTGTCGTCTATAGTCTATAGGACTTCAACACAAGACCTCCTGTAGACTAGCAATAACATTTGCCTCCTAACAAGCATATTACAGGACGCTTGTTTTGTTCGCAACATGTTTTATTTTAGTTTCAAAACTATTTTGAGGATCGTTATGGGCAAGGTTATACGATTTTATTGGGTATGGCATGAGAAAAGTGAATCAAGTAAAAATATTGTAAGTTTGGATACTATAGCAACATAATAAAATATTAGTGTCAAGAATTTAGAGTGAATAAATGTTTATATGGGAGAAAATAAAGTCCATGCTCACTCAAAATGCGTCACCGTGCCCTTCAAGATGTGGAGTGTCACATATGCTTGATTTGAAAATGCTCAAAGGCCATGGGGTGGGTGTACTCTAAATTTGGAATGTTAACGTTGACATGACATGTTAACTGACATTACACATCACTCCCTTTTTGTGTTAAGGAGTATTAAAGGGGTTATATGTTAATAAGTTAACAGAATTTTAATAGATTAAATTAACTATTCTTTTCTTTTTTAAACAAAAAACCACTAAAATATAGAGTTAGATGAAGTTAACAATATTAAATTATTTCCTTAGAGTGAGACAGGGTAAAATGGAGAAGAAAGGTTTGATGTAACACTTGGATGAAATTAAGATGAGTTAAAGTATGCCCAAAACTTAATACATGTAGAAAAAGCACAATGATTCATATAAGTACTACATAACATGCATTAAATTGTTATAGAGTTTTTGTACGGAGAAGATTAGCCTGGAAAATTTGCCATGCATTCATTAGCTATGGACATCATTCGCTACAACCTAGCTATAGATATTCCGTAGGGCTGGCAATAGGTAACCTGTAGGTAACCTGCTAAGACACGATAACAGAAAAGTACACCATGTGATTTTTTACGTTTTTAAAAATAATCAAAATTTTAAAGTTGGGATCCATTATTTCTCCTTCTAGGTGCATAAAATATACATCTGTCTTATAGACATTGGATATAAAGTAGTTAAACGAGTCACATTCATGTTTAAAATTTTGATTTGTTCGCATTATCAGATATCTGTCTTATAGACATTGGAATATTATTCCGTCACAAAGTCGACAAAATAAATGCTTAAAAACAACTGAAATACTTAAAAATAAAATTCTTAGCAAAATTGGAGAAATTAGTTTTTTTAAACAACTAAAAATAATATAATAAAAAATGTTGCACACTCTGTAGGATAAAATTAGGGCAGACATATCACGTCAACCCGACCTATTAAGACATGAACACGATAAAACACAAACCTGAAACAGGTAAAAACGAACACAACACGAAATCTTATCGTCTTAGATTTTACAAACACGAAAACGGACCTGATAACTAACATGTTAAACGAAATGACCAGTTAAGACACGAAAAAAATTACCAACGTATCATATGACCTGTTAAGACACAAATACGACCTGTTATTAAATATATAAACTTTACTTCCAGTTTTTTTTTTTTAAATTAGGAGCCCACATATTTTTTATTTAAAATTATAAACATGTTGCTCCACAAAAACACTATTCTAAATCGACTATTGTATGTATAGAAAAAGTATATCGTACATTACGGTTTAACGTACTTTACGTACGACAACGTGCGTGATTTGTTCTATAACATGCGTGATTATTGTTTTCAATATGCGTGATTATTGTGTTTCAACATGCGTGATTTTGGATTTTTGAGTTATAACGTGCGTGATTTTAAATTGAACGTGCGTAATTACCTGTCGTAAGTGATGTACGTTAAGCCGTAATGTATGTTAACCTTCCTCTATATGTATATATTAAATTTTGGGATCGACATTGACAAAGAAAACAAACGATATAAAAGGAGTTACGGTGGGATAACTAATTTGGAGTATTATGTTTATAGTGTACATGCATATAGAGCAGTTTGTAGTTATGGTTGGTTAGTTAGGGTTTCTTAGCTCTAGATTCTTCCTCCTCTCTACTATACATAGGAGGATATATTGCATGACACTAGTTGATTATGATATGAGATATTGAGAGAGCCAGATTACCTTTTACATCATGGAGCATGATTTAACTATAGTTAATAATAACAGGTTAAAAGTTTGTTGGTGCACTTATGTCTGTACTTTGTCTGTATTCGGTCACGATGTAAAACGATGTCTTTGTTAGTCTTGTAAGTTTGACCAAGTCAACTATCCTCCTGGTTTGACTTGGCCAAACAGTTTGAAAATGGTTGTAAGATGTTGGGTCGAAGGATAAGTCATCGAAGGATTGTCTTATATCCTTCGATGATCAGCTCGAAACATGAACCTTTGATGGATGGACCACGAAAGATCACATCTTTCGAGGTACATCTGGATCCTTCGAGCTCTTTCTGGTCGACAGATGATCTTTCGATCAGTCTGTCTGATCCTTCGACCAGACCTGCTGTTTTGGGTATAAATACCCGTGTGTTATGTTCATTTTCCAAGGTTAGACATATAGAACACTCAGAGCAGAAAATAGAGAGAACACACACACTGAGAGAGTTTGCAAAACTGATTTGTAAACCTTGTGCTTGTAACGGACCTTTCATATGCATTAATACAAGTGGTGTTAATCGTTGAGTCTTGTGTGTTTATCATTGTGCTTGTTCTATCTCGGTTTGCTATCTCGGTTGGATTCCGCACAACCGGGTTGGTTTGTATACAAGGATTAGGCGACTAGATCCTCCCCTAGCCGGACCTACAAGTGGTATCAGAGCCTTGGCTCTTCTCCTTGTTAAAACCGAGGTGTTTTCGGGCTGTTTTTCGGGTTTTTGAAAAGGTTATATTTTCTGGAAAAACTCTTTAAATCTGGTCTAATCTTGCTGTTTTTGCTTGGTGTTTTGTTAAAAACCTTGTTGTTTATCTTGTTAGTTGTTGGCTTTTCCTAAACATTTTAGCAAAAACTCGTGTTCGGAAAGTTTCGGTTTACCAGAAACTTCGTGAAGTTCATGGTGTTCATCATATTGTTCTTCTAGCTTTACACTCTTTGATCTTAAAAATTTTAAATTATCAAGTGTTAGTGCATTGGAAAGAGTATTTTGATTAAAATATTGGGATCATTACCCGGTTGGTGAAAACCTGCATGTTCAGACCTGAAAGATATGGTCTGAACATACTTTCTGCCGAAAGTTCTCACCAACCCGTCAACTTTTCACCAACCTGTCACATTTGTCAACCGTGTCAGTAAGATCGAAGGATATTCTTCGAAGTCGAAAGATCATCTTTCGACCAAAGGAGGTTCGACAGATAGTTATCCTTCGAGCATCCTTCGAAGTGTGAGACTTATCTTTCGTTCCAAGGAATATTCTCGAAACATACATCTTTCGGTCTACTGCTCATTTTCGAAAGACTAGGATCCTTCGACTGGGGAGTCTTTCGAAGTCATCTTTCGTGTTCATCTTTCGGTCTACAGTTCTTTTTCGAAAGATAAGGATCCTTCGTGTAGAGAATCTTTCGAAATCATTGTTCGAAAGTTCAACAGTGATCTTTCGAACCCTGTTGATCCTTCGAACAAGTGTTGATCTTTCGATCCTCAGTTTGTTTAAGTTTAACAAGTTTTGTGTTTTTTTCTCATCTTTCGATCAGGATCCTTCGGCTGGTATTATTTTTCTTGATCAAAAATGAATTCGATGTGGGGTGTTCCGGTAAATGTAGAGATGTATTTTGGTACTCCAGCTCCGGATTCGGGTTCGCAAGCTAATGCTACATCTACCGGTCAATGGGCATTCGTATCAAATCAAGCTCCAAGTGTTCAAAGCATTTTACTAAGCGAAAGTGAAATGGGAAGTTTGAATAGGCCTCCAAAGTTGATGCATTTAAGTGAATATCCGGGATGGTTTGACAGATTTCATACATATGTCCTTGGTCAAAATACAGAACTGTGGTTGCGCTTCATCACAGATTTTGATCAAACGATAGAGGTTGCCGCTTCATCTGCTGCTACGTTTGCTGATCTTACGGAAGATCAGAAGAAGGTCTATGACTTAGAAAAGAAAGCATATGCCATTCTTACTCAGGCGTTAAGCAAAGACATTTATCATCAATTTGTCAGTTTCAAGACAACGAAGAAGTTGTGGGACGCATTGAAGATAAGGGGCATAGGAAATGAAGCAACACGTCAATTAAGAAAAGATCTGCTAAAGAAAGAGTTTGATGGTTTTGTTTGTATGCAGAATGACTCTCTAGGAGATTTGACAAGTCGATTTACTCATTTGCTGACTGAACTGGCAAATACTGGGGTTGTAACAACTTCAGCAGAAATAGTGAAGAAGTTTGCAGATGCACTGCCACCTCAATGGAGTAATTTCTTAGAAATCATGAAGTACAATGGCACTTTGGATACAACAAGCTTCAGTGATTTTGCTCAAATCCTGGAAAACAAGAATCAGGAAGAAACTCTCAAGGCAAAAAGAGTTGTAGTGCCACAAAATCCTGAAATTTATTATGGAACTTCTAGCACTTCTACAAAACCTTCTTCACACGCTCCAATTCAAACAGCATTTGTGTCTAGCACGAGCTTGTATGGCACTCCTCCTCCAACAACAGATATGTTTGGAAATCCGCTTAATCCAGCTCCTCAACCAGCACCACAACAGCAACAGCAAATTAGAGCAACTGATATGTTCGGGAATCCACTTCCTCCTCAACAGCAAGCGTGTTATGGAAGCACATCATCTGCTGGTCAACAATCAAAGCCAAATACAGTACAGCTCGACACCTCAAGCTTTTCTAAAGTCAGTGTGGAAGTAGCAAAGGAACACATGGAGCTGCTAAACACTGTGGTGAGCGCATACTGTGGATTAGTGGAAGGTCAGATTGGGAACATTAATCTGACACAAGAAGACTATCAGCAGATTGATAAGGATGAGATGGATTTGATGGACATCAAATGGGCTTTCGCCAGTGCTGTAAGGAGAGCAAAAGATTTCATGGAAAGAACTGGAAGAACCAGCTTGGAAAGCAAGAAAGACACCAAGTATGGGTTCGACAAGCAAGCTGTAAAGTGCTTTAACTGTGGTGAACGGGGTCATTTCAAAAGGGAATGCACAAGACCAGCTCAGCATGGAAACCAGAATCCTTTCAGAAACCAAGGCAACCAGCAGAACCAGAACAGGAACAATGTTCGTACGCTGGTACCTGTCAACAACCAAAGCCAAGCAGGACCATCAAATGCCAACCAGGCACTTGTGGTTCAAGTAGATGAAGGTTGTGACTGGTCACTACAGTTGGGAAATGATGCTCCGGATGGAACGGCGTGTTTTGCTGAGATTGTCAAGGATCTTAATCACACCAGTGGTGGAGAATCTTCCGCCAATGGTGGTGACTCTTCTGAGGATGAAGACTCGTCTGGTTACAGCAGAAGTTCGGATGAAGAATCCTCGAGCTCAGGTGATGATCATGTGGATGAGACATCAAATGCATTAATCGATGCAGATATTGATGAACTCTTGGAAGAAACTGCAGCAGGAATTCAAAGAAGATCTATTTTGGTGGATCAAGCTGCTTATTCTTTGTCTTCTCTCCATTCAGCCTTTATGGCGAATGTCGACAGTTCATCAAGTCAGGTATGTGTCGATGAACCCACTTCTGTTAGCTGTGATAACTGTGATAGTTTGCGTGTTAAATGTGCTGATTTAGAGGCAAACATGTCTGAGTTGCAAGGCAAACATGATGCTTTACAAGCTAGTTTGTTTGACTTGCAAGACAAACATGTTTCTATGAATGATAGGTGGTGTGAATTGCAAAGCAAACACGAGGCTTTGCAAGAGAAATATGATGTGACATTCATTCACAATCAGAAATTGGCCGTTGATCTTTCAAAGTGCACTGAAGCCAACATGTTTTATGAAAACCATGAAAAGGAATTTAAGTCAATGATTGAAACGTTAAAGAAAGATAAAACAGAGCTGACAAAAATGGTTTCCAGAAAACAAACTGACATTAACCTTTATATAACTCGTCTTGAGGTAATGCAAAAGGAAATGGCTTGTGTTAAAACAGAAAGTGAGGCGATCCGACTCAAGTTAGACAGTTATTTGAGTTCTAGCTATGTGTTGGATCACATCATTGATGTTCAGAAAGAGAAACGGGATGTCACATGCATAGGGTACAAAAAATGTCCACCACCCGTAAGAAACAATTTTGATGCACTGCCTGATGAGGAGTATAGAACTCATTTTGAACCATCTGTTCCTTTGGACGTTGAGGAATTTGCAACAGGGCTCGGATACAAGAAAGAAGTATCATCCGATTCAGATGTGTCAGCGGATACATTTGTAACTGCTGAACAGAATCAGGATCCTCCAGTTGTGATTGAGGATGCTGATTCTTCTGATGATGAGTCTGATGATACCGATTCAGCAAAGTCTGATGCGGTGATAAACGAAGAGGACATACCTCTTGAGAATCATATTCTGTGTGATCCTCCTGCAAAACCTGCTAAGACTGTTGCAATCGAGTCCTCGTCTGCACAAGAGTCGGAGAGTGTGGATTTGCTGTACACTCTAGTTGGTGATGATAAAATCTATTCTGACAAAGATTTTCCTATTAAGAATGTTAATCAATCATTAATCAGTAAAGTCTTTGAAAATTCAACAACTAAGTTTTTGGGAAAGACAGGATCACGTGTTACAGTAACACAGTGCCCTCCTATCCCTAAGGCGGAAGTTAGAAAACAGTTTGGCAATCAGAAATTACCAACAGTGCAAAAACAGCAAAATCATGCCAAACCAAAAGGTAAAACACCGACTCAAGGTCAAAAGAAGCCGAATCAGAAGAAGAAGAAGAATGTGAACTTTGTGAAATCTAAGGGAACGGACAAAATTGCAACATTTGAAAATCAATCTAACTTAGATTTTGTCAAGAAAGCAACTGTGATGAAAAGGAATGAACCAAGTAGTTCAAAACCTAGTATCTCGGGATCACAAAGTTCATCATCGGCAAGACGATCACATGATACTTCGGGGTTTGTTGAACGAAGATCATGTTTTGAATGTGGTACAATCGGGCATATCATTCGAAATTGCCCGTATCTTCATAAGTTGAAAGCAATTGATGATGATCCCCGTGAACACAATCACCAAAAGCGATCTGTTTCTGTAAAACAAGATCCCCGACTTGTAAGAGAAAGGGAAAAGAAACAGAAACGCCAACAAGTCAAGGTGGTTGAAAAGGCACTTAAGAATGAAGTGGTTCAAAAACAAACGGTTCCAGTTAAACCAGAAAGTTCAAAATTTTCAAAAACTTCAAACAATCACGAAGTTAAACTTTCAAACAATCAAACTGGTAAATTTCAACAGACATGGAAACCTAAAATAACCACAAATTCAGGGGGACCATCACAATTTTCGAATCATCAAAGAGTAGAGGTTATTGTCATTGATGAAAATGGAAGACCCAAGACCACTATGGCTTGGGTCCCCATCTCCAACTAATTATGTGAGTTCATGTGCAGGGTATTCCAGGAGGAACTATCAGTAGTCATTGGATTGTTGATAGTGGGGCATCCAGGCACATGACAGGCGACATGAAGCTTCTCTACGACGTCAAATCTATTAGAGGAGGTTATGTTGCTTTTGCTGGAGATAAAGGCGGATACATTACGGGTGAAGGAATGATTTCCAACGGGGTTGTTAGCTTTGATAAGATCAACTTCGTGCAACAACTTGATCACAATCTTCTTAGTGTTTCTCAAATTTGTGACAAGCTGTTCTCAGTTCACTTTGATGCTAATGGATGTTATGTGCTGAAACCCGGCTTCAAAATTCCAAAAGAATGGATTCTCTTATCGGCTCCGAGGATAAATGATTTGTATGTCCTTGATATGAGCCAAGCTATCACAACGTCTGCACAAGCAACATGTTTCGTTTCCAAAGCCACAGAAAAAGACACAATCTCTTGGCACAGGTGAATGGGTCACATTCACTTACGCAAAATGAATCATTTGGTGTCAAATGATTTGGTGAATGGTGTTCCTCTTAAAAACTTCCATCTTCAAGACGTCTGTGTTTCGTGCCAAAAAGGAAAACAAACAAAGAAGCGACACCCTACAAAGAAAGTCAACACGGTGGCTGTTCCTCTTGAACGTTTGCACATGGATTTGTTCGGTCCTGTCAAGAACAAAAGCATTAGGAATGATCAATATTGCCTCGTGATAACTGATGATTATTAAAGATTTTCTTGGGTGGCGTTCATGGCACACAAGAGCGAAACCTTCGGTATTATCAAAAACTTGATCATTCAGATTGAGAATCTTTACAACTTGAAGGTTAGGCGGATACGTAGCGACAATGGTACTGAATTCAAAAATCATGCCATGGCGGAGTTTTGCACTTCAAAAGGTATTCTTCACGAATTTAGTGCAGCTTATACTCCTCAACAGAATGGCGTCGCTGAACGTAAGAACCGCACATTGATCGAGACTGCTAGGACAATGTTGGTACCCTAGGGATAATAACTTGCAGCTGTAAAAAGGATTTTTCGTTATTTGAAGGGTTACCCTGACACCGGTCTGTGGTACCCTAGGGATAATAACTTTGACTTGATCGCATTCAGTGATTCTGATTTTGGCGGATGCAAAATCGACGGCAAATCCACAACGGCTGGATGTCAGTTTTTGGGAAATCGCCTAGTCACATGGCAGTGCAAGAAGCAGACGTGCGTCGCTACATCAACATGCGAAGCTGAATACATTGCTGCCTCAAGTTGTTGCTCCCAAGTCCTATGGATCCAACAACAAATGCGTGATTACGGTTTTGAATTCCTAACTACTCCTATTTACGTTGATAATTCTGCTGCATTACAGATCACTAGAAATCCTGTGCAGCATTCAAAGACTAAGCACATCGAAATTAAGTATCATTTCATACATGATTGCTTTGAGAAAAGGCTAATCGATGTTGCTTACGTCCACACCGATGACCAACGTGCCGACCTTTTTACCAAAGCATTTGACAAATCAAGATTTGACTATTTATTATTGGTAAACGGCATTAAGGTCAAGCAAGAGTAATCCACATCGGAAAATCATTTTTGTAAATACCTTTGTGTTTTAAATTTGTCTTAGTTTATTGATTTTAGGGGGAGTAAATCCAAAACTTGAAAATCCAAAAACATCGAAAAATTTCAAAAACACAAAAACAATAGAAAAACAAAAATGAGTTTCCTGGCGAGCAAAAGAGAAAATGATAGTACATCAGTGGTCTGTCTAAACCTCTTTAAACTGAAATGCAAAATGAAAAACGATAAGCAGCTCTATATAAGATGTATCGGTAGGCTCACAATCATTTTAAAGTGTGCAGGGTGATATAAACTTAAATCCGACTGAAGACCAGGTGGGAACCATTCATTGGCATATGGTCTTAGTACCGAAATTTCGTTTGAGAGATTGCCGAGGTTCTGAGATATTCGGTCTTTATGCTGCTTATCATCTGGGTATCATGGTTGTATCTTTTACCGAAAAATAACAGGGACGCAAGTCTAGATCTTCCATGATACTATACATACGTGTACATACTGCATACGACCTCAATAAGTGATAAACAATCACATGTCCCTCAAAATAAGTGATAATCTATCACAAATTCTTTCCGGGTGTCAAGTTCGTCTCTCTGCTGTACGAAAGTACTGACCTGTTCACGGACTTGCTCCTGTGCCCTCATGCATATGAAAATCAAGTTCCTCATCAATAAGTGATTCTATCACATAGGGCTTGTTTTCAATCAAAATAAGTGAGAATCTCACATCATATACGGTCAAACAGATGATAATCGGTATACTCACCGGTAAGATGAACTCTCGTGCATACCTTGATACGGGAATGTGTCGTGATGTGGATGAACACCGGTCGGTAAGTATAAATCATACCTTAACGTATCCCCTCGCCATGATTACATCTGATAAGTTGAGCTTATGTGGACAACAATACCGATAATTGTTATAGGATGCTTATCTTAATGTTAACTAATTGAACAACAAGAGTGTTTTGGCTGACCGTACACTGATATGATTCTCTTACCCTCGAAACTCGCAAAAAGAATGTCTGTAAATATTTATTTAATGCTTTCAGTTTCTGCATATTTGTATATATTTATTTACTGCTTTCAGTCTTTACTTTTGAAATATTCAAAAATACCAAAAAGATTTTATTTCTATTTTATTTTCGATCGTACGATGTTGGAGCTCAAGTCTTCGTTACCTGAAACCTGAACGAAAACCGAAACGACTAAATCTTCATAAACGGTCGAAATTTGCAAAGTGTTGAAAGTTGAAATTGAAATTGATAAAATACTTTAAACTTTCAAACTGTCGGACGGTGTTTGTTTAAACAATGGTCACATGTGTGTCGTTTGTTTATGTTTACTATATTCCAAGCAGTTGTTCTCATTACGCGTTTAGATTTCTTGCATGTGCAGATTCTAAAGGCAAGGAGAACATGGTCGATGACAAGCTTCGGAATGAAGACACGACGTGAAGGCACTCAAATGAGGAAGATGATCGAGTTGCCGCTGACCATCATCAACACCGCAAGGATCTCACTTCATAAAGATCAAGACTTTCACGAGCATAACTCAAGGGGGAGCTTATGTTAAGGGGGAGTTTGTCAACACACTTCCTACATGAAACGGGGAGTTTGTTGGTACACTTTCTGCTTTCAAGACGTGAAGACTTTGAAGATCCTCCGACATTGAAGACTTGAATAGAAGTCAAAGACTTGAAGACACGAGAACTTACAAGAATGAAGATCGAGACAAAGCTACAGCCAGACAAAGCTACAGCCAAGGGGGAGTTTGTTGGTGCACTTATGTCTGTACTTTGTCTGTATTCGGTCACGATGTAAAACGATGTCTTTGTTAGTCTTGTAAGTTTGACCAAGTCAACCATCCTCCTGGTTTGACTTGGCCAAACAGTTTGAAAATGGTTGTAAGATGTTGGGTCGAAGGATAAGTCATCGAAGGATTGTCTTATATCCTTCGATGATCAGCTCGAAACATGAACCTTCGATGGATGGACCACGAAAGATCACATCTTTCGAGGTACATCCGGATCCTTCGAGCTCTTTCTGGTCGACAGATGATCTTTCGATCAGTCTGTCTGATCCTTCGACCAGACCTGCTGTTTTGGGTATAAATACCCGTGTGTTATGTTCATTTTCCAAGGTTAGACATATAGAACACTCAGAGCAGAAAATAGAGAGAACACACACACTGAGAGAGTTTGCAAAACTGATTTGTAAACCTTGTGCTTGTAACGGACCTTTCATATGCATTAATACAAGTGGTGTTAATCGTTGAGTCTTGTGTGTTTATCATTGTGCTTGTTCTATCTCGGTTTGCTATCTCGGTTGGATTCCGCACAACCGGGTTGGTTTGTATACAAGGATTAGGTGACTAGATCCTCCCCTAGCCGGACCTACAAAGTTATACTTATTACCATTTCTGATTTATTTAGTGCATTTTTACCTATTTATTCATAAGATTAAGTTAGTTAGTTGAGCATAAAAATATTAAACAATATTACCCATCAACAGATTAATTAAAGCCCTCCAAGCCCACACCAAATTTAGCCAGCCCACTCCTGAGACCCTGTGTACTTGCATATCTCATCCAAACAGGCTTGCTGCCCCAAAACAGATGCTCAAAATATCGTGTTATTAATTGTTATCCTTAAACTATGATGACTGAAACTTATGTGTCACTAATGCTGTAATGCATAACCCTAATGACTCGAATATAAATGTTACGAAATCTACAGTGACAAAAACGTTAGTAATCAATAGTGTAAGGTGACTGTGACTCGATCGGTGAGCAATAACGTGACAAGAACTATGGTGTCATAGAACGTACACCATTGTGATACGCACCACTGTAATGTACAGTTCGGTGGCAGCATACTCCGGGCTTTTATTGGGCTAAACTTCTACTATCATTCAGAATTTGACACTTCCATCTCTCCAACTTCCATCCAAAATGTGTCCGGAACATGTCTTAACGCGTTAGACCTAAAATTACAAACACATACAAAGCAAACATGTTCCATACTGAAAACACATAAAAATATCAAATTAAACATATTAAACACCAGAATTTAATCCAAACTTCATCGATCAAAATAATCTTTCGTACGTCCACCATCAGATAGATAGATGACAAACACTAGCATGCCCAAACCCTAATGGAATCACTAAACCTACATATATGTAATTATCTCATTTGTAATTACACAAAGTCAAAAGAAATACCCTTTCGAGTGACCACTTCAAACGAATAGGTCTAAGCACATTCGTTTGACCGTTCACTAACTATAACATATTCAACCAAAAAGACGATCTAGTCTATTCGAACAGTAGCAAACACCAACTGCACTAACAAATTCCCCCTTGTCTGTTGCTGTCGAATGTTGAATATTCAACTACAATCGTTGTTCAATCAATCATCTGTTGATGTCAGCTCCGTTGTGTTAATAGATTCACCCTTGACCGAAAATCCAGTTACGTAGAATCTTGACTGGAGTCTTCATAGTAAAACCAAACCCCTGAAGCTTCTTGTATCAAATTCCCTCTCAAAGTATGCATATCCATGTTGAGTGTTGTGCAATGTCCTCGCAAGGCATCATTGATCGATCATCCGCTAATCTTCCAATACTCTAACTGGCATTTGATAAAGGTTCCATCTTCAACAATTTGCATCAAGTCTTGACCTTGTTGTTAAGACTCTGTTCTATCTAAAAGTATACTCCATTGGTTAAGTTTTCCGGTGAAATATCTTCTACAAAACCATCTTTGTAGAGGTGACCAAGTAATGCACTTTTGATCATCAGCATCAACACTCAAGTTGTTAGCTAGACCAAGTATATCATTTGCAAGCTCAAGCAGCACATTTAGCTAAACTACCTCTAAATCTCATTGTCTGCCTTTGTGAAGTTGACCACGTAATGCACTACGGATCTTTAACATCAGTACTCTAGATGTCAGCTTAACCAAGTACAACATTTGCAAACTCAACTAGTTGAATTACACCCAGATCCAAGAAAAATCCCAATGAAAACATCAAACCAAAACTGAATCCTGCAATTTTCCTCTCAATTGTAACAACATCCGCGTTAAGTTTCAGCAATCCCCATACGTAAGGTGTCATTGATCCGATCCTCTCGATCCAAAACCTAACTGGCAAATGATAGAGTCAGAATCCACACTCAACAGCCTCGAACTATTAGTTCCCATAAAGATTCCCTATGTCTTTAGTGAAAAAAATTACGATACTACTGTCGGCTTTAGATACCTGTATGTTTCCGTGCAAAACTCTTCATGCTGGCTAGATAATTAATTAAAATCCTCAAATATAAGTATGAGCAAAACACTCCACACATATCCTTAGGTATCACAAGATAATCACAAACTTTACCACTTGTGATTGCGTTTAGGAATTTACCGAAGAAATCCAAAAATATAAATTTTTTTATCCCCCCATTTCTTTGGTGAATTCTCCAAATCTTTAAGACTTCCCTCCTAGTAGCGGAAATTTCGTTTTCTTCTCTAATCAAATTCCATCCACAAAGCGGAATTTTCTAATGTGGAAATAAATTTAATGTTATGGCCCATAATAGTCACGTCAGCATATTGGAACACTTATATTCTGCTGGTAAAGATCTCGGAACACCTCTGTGTTCTCTAAATCCCGTGTCTACCCCACATTCTTCAATATCATGTGTTTTCATCATCTCAAACTGACCTGACGCGCTCCCGAAACCGTATTCCATACACGTAATCATAAGAAACATAAGTTGGTACGAATGATGAATGTGATAAACATGATTACAAAAACCTGAAATATAAAAGTCTTAGCTTAAAACAGACATTAAATTGAGCGCAAGTTAAAACAGATGATAAAATGATTTTTGACTAATTAATAAAAATGGTTTTTCACCGTCTTCGCGGAGTGTTTCAAATATTCAAGACAAGAATGGCTCTTTTCAAACATGATTCAAATTATTCATCAGTTACAAGTTGTCACCACAACATGGCTTAATAAAATGATCACACTAACTATTACAAGGTTCAGGTGACACTCGATCTTTTATTTAACAAAAATGCAGCTACCAAGTTGCAGTTTTAATATCATTGTCCAAATTTCAATGTATGAGGGTGCCATAGGAATTCACATGAGATGTTTAAGCAAACAAGAGCATGAGATTATCATAACTCTCATTCGATATGTCATTCATATGCCATGTTTATCTATAATACTGCACCCAAAGTTATAAAAGAGTTAAATGCCCGGATAGTCCCTGTGGTTTACCCTTTTTTCACCTTTAGTCCCTAACTTTCTAAAATTACAGCTATAGTCCTCAACTTTTCAATTTTTGTTCCCGGATACTCCCTGTACGTAACATCAGTTAGTTTTCTCAGTTAAAAGGGTGTGAAATGACAAAAATACCCTTACTATAAAACAAAATAACTTAATAGATTTATTTATTTGTAGAACCCACTCCTTTTAATAATAATACATAAAAGATTGATTAATACTTAACCTACCCCCACCCTTACCTTACCTTACCCCACCCCTTTCTTTCTTCCTTCTTCTTCTTCTGCGCATTGCACATCCAACTATCACCACCGTTTCATTATTTTTATCAACTTGCAAATCAATCAAAATCCCTTACGCAAACCCAAAAAAAACTTCAAAACTCACTCCTATTTGTTACACGGTGGTACCGGAAAACACAAAAAAAGCATCTACCCGCAAGATAAAGATTTGCGGGTACCGAAAACCAAAATCCGGTCGGAATCGTAGCTGTAACACCAATCACCGCCGTCTTCACAAGCCTCTCCCTTGAAATCCTAGCTGCCGTCACCATAATCCGGTCGGAATCGCAGCCGTCCTCGTCTTCTTGCAGCTCCTCATCGTCGTTCTTGAAATTCATGCAGACTTGTTCTCTGAGAGTGAACATCCATGTAAACGAAAAGTGAAGAAGATTCTTCAAAAGATTGATGGTATTGTGTTAAGTTTGTAAACTTTTTGATAAATTTGTTTGCTTTTTGTTAATTTGCTTGTGGGAATTTGATTATTTGGTGTTTTGGTTGTGAAATTTTGAATCTTGAAAACAAGGGTGTACACTATCAATATAGATCCAGAACAGAGTAAGGTGACAGTTTCAGGAGTTGTTGATCCAGAAACCCTTTGTAAGAAGCTTGCAAAAAGTGGTAAACTCACTACTGTTTGGGGGGCTTCTAAGCGTAATCCACATATCAACAATCAGTTTAAAAACATGCAGATTGATGATGGTAAAGGGGGTGGGAATAATAAGAATCAGCGGCAGATGTAACACCTTGAAAAAAAAATCACGTCCAATGAAGTATTGACACGTGTAATGAACCCTGATGAAGTCAAACATTGAATTCAAGGGACTAATTTTTTGAAAAATCGAAAAACTTTGATTATGAAAGATCTGGAAGTATTATCATACCTAAAATAAGTTTCTAAATAACCTTTTATGGTTTTATATTCACAATTGAGCCACTTGTTAATCAAGTGTAGCCGTTTATTTGATTAATTGAAAGTTTGCACAAAAAGGGTTAAAAGCGTCAACATGTAAATTCTTACCTCTGAGTGACCTTTTAACAAACCGAGAGCCTCATAATATTTGATTATACTCTCGGGAATTATAATCATTTGCAATCCAAGGCTTTTATGCCTAAAAGAGAATTTACGCGCAACTTTGCAAGTATAAGGGACTAAAAGGGTCAATATGTTTAATTATACCTCTGAATGACCTTTTACCGAGCCCGAAGCATTTTGATGTTTAATAATACTTTCCAGAATGCCTAATATGAATTAGATAAGGCTTCAATGCTATTAAATGATAAGTTACGCAAGTTTGCGCATTAGAAGGACCTAAAGCGTCAAACTGCTAAAGTATACCGATTCGTATGTTATCGGACCTCCTGGAATATGACCATGAGTTATACATACCTTAATTATCCTTCTCATAGCTTAGATATAGGTTTGAGGTGTTTAGTGCGCAAAAATAAACTTTTAAGTCATGCAGGGACTAAAAGTGTCAAAAAGCGCACAAGTTTGCGTTTACGCGCATATCTTACATTCTGGATATTCCCGGACATCCAAAAATTTATGTAAGCACTAAAATATTTTATTTTAATGTTTGGCTTGATAAAATTCCATTCGTCGCGTCGTTTGGATTGTTTTTCGCGTCCGTCCGTGTTTCGTCGTAATTAGCCGAACAACGTGACCGTACAACCAAACGAACCGACATCCGGCATATTTTTGAGCATGTTTCATGTTCTCTATGCTTAGGCATCATTTTAGAGCCTTAAAAATGATTTAACGGGCCTTGGATGTGTCGGAAATCAAGTTTGGAAGTCCAGGGGTCAAAGCTGTCAACATTTGAAAAATTCTGTTTGCTGGCCAAAGGCTTGCGCACCTCAACACTGTGGGTGTTACGGTGTGCAAGCAAGCATCAGATGCAGCAAATCGTTTTCTGTTGCCTGTTCAGCCTTTCAAACGACATGTCTTGCCCTTTAACACTTCCAGGAGTTGCCTAAACTGATTTTTAGCCCTTAGGGACATGTGTTGATGATTCATGGTCCATAATAGCTTGAGTTGTCAACAATCTAAGGTGTTTGAAATCACTATAAAAGCCCTTCAATGTTGCAACATTCTTGCATTCATTCCATCTGCAATTGTGGGACTTTCTGGAGCTCAATAGCAGACACCAAGCATCCCTAATCGTGATTAGGACTTTGGTAAGCACCCTTGACCTTCCTTGATTAAGTTTTGCTTAGTAATTAGCTTAAAAGTCAAACTGTCGTAATTAACGGTTGACTTAGCGATTAATCACTAATGGTCCAGTGATTAGTCGAATTGAAAGTAGTTATAAGTTGGTAATTATGTGGGTAATAAACCCTTAAAAGGGTTCCCCCTGATTCCCACTCTAACTAGGTCTAATGTCGGGTCAAACTTGTTATTAAAAAGTCAACATGATGCTAAATTTCAATTTAATACATAATTAGCAGTGTAGAACACATACAACCTGTTTGATCATTAATATAACTTAGTAATTAGTGTAAGAACATGTCTAAACATGTTCCACCCGACAATTTCCTGTTTAGACCCGGTTCAGAACCGAAAGTCGCAAAGCTTTGACTTTTGCTTTGACTTCAGTTCTGACCCGTTTTGGTATGATTTAGAAATACCTAAGAGCTTCATTTGGACCAGGTTACATGCTAGTATAACCCTCTGTGATTATACACCATGGTTCATTAGTTAACCAATTAATACGCATGATTCCGTTAATTGCTCATATGTTGACCATTATGCCCTTATTACCATAAACCGTGATTTTTGGAAATGTAAAATTGTAGAAACCTTAGTCACTGATATATAAACTTGTACCCAAAGTTTGACATCAGTTTGAGGTGTAGTTTGAGAGTTATGCTCATTAGCGTAAATTGAAAGCTTTTTGTTAATTAAACGACATAATTAGCGTATGGCCTATCTAAGCCTACTTTTTGATATCAAACTTATTACCCACTGATGTAATATATTCTTTTGGGATTTTTGAAGATTTTTAATTAATTTTAGGCTGAGCATAACTTATAGTCGTAGGCTTAATCCGGTTATTGTCGGTTTTGCCCTCACGGGCTATAAAATGAGTTTTACATATCTAATCGACTCCAAACCTTTTGCTACTGATCTTAAATGATAAATAAATTATTTTAGGCCTTCTGGGAATAATAAAAATATCAGCTTTATGTATCGAACCCGGAAATGGCTTCTAATCGCCTTTTTAAGCGTTTTTAACGCATAGTATGTACTAAAATTATTTTAAACATACAAGGGTTGATACTTACTGATATTTGAGGCAAATTATAATATTTTAACACTAAGCAAAAGTTGTTAAACTCAGACTTCAGTTTTGAGCTTTTCGGCTTATGTGAAATTACCAAAATACCCCTACGGGGCATAATTTTGGTTATAATTGATAAATTTCACATATATACTTTACCCTACTGTTATAACATGGTAAAATAAGTATTTTTGCTGATTACATCAGACCTGTAATTCAGATAAATACTTAAACTCTTTTATAACCTTTTAAATGACCAAACTACCCCTACGGGGCATAGTTTGTGTTTAAATTCATTTCGGGCATAATAAAAGACATCTTACTGATGTCACAACATATATGAAGCATATTAACTTAGGAAACCTGTAAATGGCTCATA
The DNA here is from genome assembly GCA_030545235.1 of Helianthus tuberosus. Lineage (NCBI taxonomy): Eukaryota > Viridiplantae > Streptophyta > Magnoliopsida > Asterales > Asteraceae > Helianthus > Helianthus tuberosus. The sequence continues at coordinate 13,478,860 of CM060354.1, read as the reverse complement.
TGAATACCCGTTACGCTTATTACGCGTTCGGTTCGGTTTATGTAACTAGTTTACATAAACTAGCCTAAACGGGTCAAACCTTGACGGTTTTATCTCAAAATCCAGAATGTGTATGAAATACCCATATTAAACAAGTCTCTGAACTTGTCGGGTCTAAATCACATTCTATCCGGTCTTCGCTTAATCGTGCGTACGAACCGTGTCTTTGAAACTAATAGGTCTAAGCTTAAGCTTAACTAAAGACCCGTTAGGATTCTAATAGGTTATTATAAACCTTCGTTCCAGATTAGGAGCCTAGTAAAAGCTATCTGTACTTGCTGATTTGATATACGGCTGGGATTGAATTTATATTTAGCTCAGGTAAATACTTTTAACTTATTTTCCCTATACGGGCTTGGGTTACGGTATATAGTATACCGCTTGATCGGGCATCAAATCTTCCATCGTTGGGTGGTTATTTGAATAGTTTGATCGGCTCGTTTAAATAGTCTTGTTACTTAAAGCCTTTGGGGGGTTAATGACCATGTCCCGGATATCCTTGGCATCATTTTACGAAATGGCCACGACTTAAGCGCGGGGTGTAGGCGTACACCCGTCAGTGCACAAAAGAATAATGTGGTGTGTCTATTGATCTTTAACCCGGACATGATCCGGGCTACTGAACGCACAAGGAACATGTAATTCGTTCACAAGATTATATATTTAAATAATTCTCCCAAGTTATAAAAGGTTAATTTCGCCTCTGTGCATTTTAATCAAATTATAAAAGATATTTTGTGCCACGTGCATCCAAATAAATTTTCTTAAACCATTTTCAAAATGAGTCAGTTAATTGTATTTACCAGTGTAAACTGACGTATTTCCCAAAAAGGCTAAATGCAGGTACTATACGAAATTGGCTGGACATTTCTCCTTAGCATCAATAGAAGTCTCGCAAGCTTAAGATGCCTACAAGTCTGTTGAACTATTATTTCCATTTTATTTACGATCCGTCTGTGGATAAACAATCGACAGTTGTGATATTTGATATTACAATATTATATTCGGTTGAATTATATCTTTCATTTGCTTCCGCTGTGCATATTAAATATTGTGTTGTTTGATTATGATGATATCAAATACGTCACGATACTCCCCACCGGGCCCACCGGTGACACGTGGAAATTCGGGGTGTGACAGGTTGGTATCAGAGCCAACGTTGAGTGAATTAAACACTACCCTTTTGTGTTTAATCTCAATGACACAGTAGCACATTCCTTGACCCTCTAAGTCTAGACTTAACATAGGAATAATCTCAATCCTAATCCGGAAATTTTTGCTTCCAAATTTTTATATTGGATACGCCGCCAAGCGAAGAAGCGGTAATAAGAATTCTCCACATCTGGAGCCTTGAAATGCTGAGCTTCGTACCGCGACCCGGATGAAACGTGCAACCAAGGAGAAAACATTCAGGAATTGAATGAAGAAGAAACTCCTTTGCTGAAGATCGTTTCCTCAATAGTCCTTATAAGGACATATTTATCTTTTCAATCCCTTCGAGGACAACATTATTCCTTTCAAGTCCCATTTAGGGCAAACCTGATTTCTAAATTTTATAGTGGAAGGATTAAATTTAAATTTTCATTCTAAACATGAAATATGAAATAAATGAAAAATAACACTCTTTTTATAAGATCTACCATTATAAAATGGCAAAATCTAAGAAGGACAAAACCTAGCCACGTGTCATTATTAAGACGCGGCCAAGATGGCAGTTCCTCAATTTTGGTTCAGATCCTTATTAACATTTCAATTTAGGATTGCTCTGCGTTAAATGTTAAAAGAATCTTTAGAGTGAAACCTAGCCTGAGTGTCATTATAAAGACCTGGCCAAGATGGTAAGACCTGTTTAAAAGATTCGAATCCTTGTTAACATCTGAAAACGTGTTAACGCTCCTGGCGGACGTGATTCATTAAAAATCACACACGTCATTTTTATATAGGATTCTTCAAAAGATTCCTAACCCAATTTAATGATCTCTGAATCAGGGGTTTAAATCATCAATTAGGATGATCATGTTTTGACCATACGTGGTAATATAATGCCTACGGGCCTTGCTCATTTCTACATGAGCCAAAATACAGTGGTAGCTATGACTCCCTGTCAGAAAAAGGTAATGAACTAGGTTCAAACCTCAAATGCTTTGATTCTCTGAAATCATAGCATATAATTTATTTATGTCCTTGTGACTAAGCCTGTTGTGCTAATATACTTAAAGGCCTTGATTCTCTGAAATCATGGCTTATAATTTAAAATTTTCCTTGTGACTAGGCATTTTGTGCCATTAAATAAAACTGTTATTGTTGCTTTGATTCTCTGAAATCATAAGCTTATAATTTATAAATGTCCATGTGACCAGGCCATTGGGTGCCACTAATAAAACTGTTAATGTTTTATAATTAGGATAAATTATAATAGAAATCCTAAATATATATGATTAATAAATTAACCAAATATGGTCTCTGTTTACCATGGTTAATGAATTTCCCTAAGGGGCAATTCCGTAATAAACATCCCTTAGAAGGGAAGTGCCTACGGGCTATAGTTAATGTCCTTTGAGACTAAAGACAGTGGTAGCCTACAGCTCCATGTCAGGAAAAGGTAATGAACTTTGATTCAAACCTTAATGCCGCGATTCTCTGAAATCATGGCTTATAAATTAAACTTGTCTACGCGACTGGGCCATTTGTGCTATTATTAACTTATAAATTAGGATTTATGATAAAAATCCTGAATAAAATAAACATCTTTCCTTCCCTGCCAGTATGCATTTTAAAAAGAATCTTAAAGGTGAAACCTAGCCTACGCGGCCAAGATGGTGAAACCTACTCAAGGGATTCAGATCCTTGTTAACACCTAAGAACGTGTTAGCACTCCTGACAAATGTGATTCGATAAAATCACAACAGTCATCCCTATATTGGAAATTTTTAATTCCTAATTTGCCTTATGATCTAGAAATCATGGCTTATATCATCTTATAAGATGATCATATTATAAACATCCGTGAGTGATGAAGTGCCTACGGGCTAAATTTGTTGTCCGATAAGACAACGACAGTGGTGGTCTTGACCCTGTCTAAGGATGTTGGAATACGTCCAAGCATAATAGTCGGTAGGGTCCATACGATCTCGACTAATATCATCTGAAAAGATGATCATACCATAAATATCCCTTAGGAGGGAAATGCCTACGGGCTATAATTAACGCCCTCCGAGACTAAAGACAGTGGTAGCCTACAACTCCCTGTCAAGAAAAGATGTTTTGCCTACGGGCTATAATAAATTGTCCATCTGAGACATTGACATTTTGATCTTTATGATTCCTTGTCTAAGGTGGTGAGCTATGCTCAAGCCAAATAGTCAATATGATTAATGCAATCCTGACTTATATCATCTAAAATGATGAATCCATTATAAACATCCATTAGTGATGTTTCGCCTACGGGCCATATTATATTGTCCATTTGTGACACAAACATTATGATCTCTATGATCCCCTGTTTAAGGTAGTGAGCTGCGCTCAAGCCTAATAGTCTATATGATCATTGCGATCCTGACTAGTATCATCAGTATGATGATCATAAATTCATAATATTGACATCCCTAGTGATGAACTTGCCTACGGGCTATACTTTATCCTACTGTCGATAAGACAAAATAGTGGGATTATACCCAAACCTAATAGTCAATATGATCGATGTGATCATGACTAATATCATTAGATAAGAAAATTATAGATAGACATCCATTAGTGATGTTAATTAGTTTACCTTTCTGTCAAGAGAATCGCCTTTCAGGACGATGACAGTTGTAGTCTATGACTCCCTGTCCAAAGGTGAAGAACTATGTTCAAGCCTTAAAACTCCTGATCTAATAAGACTGCAACCTATGAATTGATGTCCTTGTGACAAATCCACAAGTTATATTTCAAGTCACCCATAACAAGCCTCCATGCTATAATTCGTCGTTCGTGACAAGTTAACATACAAAATGTTAACATCCCGGGTGACAGGCCTTAGTGCCATATCCTATAACGTCCTAGCGAGAAGGCCATTTGTGCCGCATCTAAATGTCATTACGACAAGGCCTTCGCGCCATATGATTACTTATGTCCTTCATGACTGGGCTTTATGCCATATCTTTCTACGTCCCTCGCGACAGGCTTCTATGCCATATATGTATATATATATATATATATAACCAAAGTCATGTAAGGCTAGCCTTTGAGCTATTTATAATCGTCCCTGTGACAAAGACAGTTGTGACATTATGGTCCCCTGTCAAACAGGTATTGGACTCGCTCCAAACCTTTAATGCCATTGATAGTCCTTTTGTGACCTAAGCTAAATGTAATAGATATACATTCAAATAGCATTCATTAAGAATGTTCGGAACATAATGGCCTATACGGTTCGTGGATGCCGTGGCTAGTCTATGTCAGGTCATCAGGATGATGACTAATAATGGTTTAATTTGGTAATTTGTACCAAGTTTTGAGTATGGAAAACTCGTATGAGATAAGCAATAGTCGCGATGCTATTAATGCGACAAAAGCAAATAATGTCTCAAACGTAAACCTCAATACTAATGGAGTTAATCTCCAAGCAGTGGTTAACGCAGTAGTTTGAAAGGCCATGGGAAAAGGTCATGAAACAGTCCAAAGAGCCGAATGCTTCTCGCTCTAAATTTCATTCAAAACCACGTTAAATTGCTCATGAGAAGAGCTTTGTTCACACTTCGAATATGAAGGATGAACCAAAGGAGGAGGATAACTCCCAGAAATCTAAGAAAGAGGGCAAGTACAGGCTTAATAAAAAACAACAAAAGTTCAGTAAGAAACCTGTATGTAAGAATTGCTATAAAAGACACTAGGGACTGTGTCGAATAAAACCAGGACCAAAGCAGGGTGACATCTGCTAAGGAACAGGTAATCTTTTACCAGGAATGCAGGGACATAAAGAATGCAGTCTATCACGGCTGTGGTGAGTAAGGCCGCATCAGAACTAGATTCCATAAAGCTGCCAAAGAAGGTGCAGCTAAGCTTGGAAATGCTAAAGGAAGAAATGTCTGAACTCACCTGGTGAACGCCAAGAGGCAGTTCACGATGTCATCAAGTACATCCCTTATCATTTACCAATGATAATTTCTGCTAAGTGTCCTGATTTAATACAGGAAATAATAAATCTTCATAAACCATAAGCTTAGCAAAACTTTTATATTATCCACAAGGTATAATTTACCAAGGAAACCATAGTAACCGATTCTTCTAGTATCGGCAAGGAATCCTTCCGAAAAATCTAAGAGTACTCTTTCTTCGCATAGAGTACGACAACATATGTTATTTTAATTATTTTTCTCATTGTTTTTCTATCGCATGCGAATGCCAAACTATGTTTGATAAAAGTGCCATATGAGGATTGGCGTATCATAGTGTGTCCCATAGATTACTTCCATGCCCGATCAGTATGGAGGTTTAATACATGGAACCCCTGAGATATCCCAATGGTCATATTGTACTAAAGTCGACTAGTAGTATTCAAAGAAGATATCCAGAATGGAATTTTCCAAGTAAATGTTCCCGATTAAGGAGTTCGAGGACTTATAACATAAATGTGTCACCTATTTGACACAAGCAATGATGGATGAACTGGAGCCTGAGATATGGAAAAATCTCTGTAGCCTCCTTGTATCTTGATTATCTTCTCATAAGTTTTCCCTGCTTACCTTCTGGAAGGCAGGTAGAATTAAGATTAGCATCCCGCTGTGGGCTGGAGTATTGTGAAAACTCCATATTGATTATGGAATAATCGAAACCTTGATTAAGTAGGTTTTAAGACATAGGCTCATATAGCCTGACTCAATATTCTGAGGGTTTATGTTATTAAATAAGAAAGACGGTTCATATTGCTTATGTATTAATTACCGCAACCCTAATTAGGCAACGATTAAGAATTGCCATCAGCTACCCAGGATCGTCGAATTGTTCGACTAACGACAAGGATTAACTATTCCTTAAAAATTAGTTAAGTAGTGGTTGGAATGACCATCTCACCTTAATATAAGCTTTTATATAATAGTTGATATGTAAGCATCAAGGCTGCTCCCTTGGAGACCTTGCAAAGATGGAATGTTAAACATCTATTGTTAGGACAATAGATTGGTAAGTCCATTTATCGGGATCTGAAAGTTGCATTAGAAACAACGAATAAGATCATACAAACCCCTAATTATCTATAAGTTGCCATTATTCGGCAGAAAATCAAGGATTAATGGAAAGTAGTAACCTTCCTAAATTCTTGTTAAGGAATAGGGTTCAACAAGGGATATCACCCAGGAAGGGTGTGCCAAATTGTTAAATTTTCAGGCTAGTTAAGCTCTGAATATATAGAACCATTCGAAGGAAATCAAATGTATTAAGATTAAATAGCTTACGAGCTAAAACCTATTTAAGGAGCTTGGCGGAGCTCGCAATACATTGCACACTAGTGACTGAAGGATGTGTTTCGCAAATAAGTCAAGAAGCACTATCCCATAATGATATGCAGATTTATGATGTGATGAGCATCCTGTATCGATTAAGGATCGACAGGATTAGAAGCTCCAAAAGAAAGATATGTACCTATTATAAAGGTCAATTGGAGTGCCTTAGAGGCTCAAAGGTACTGAGGAAGATTAAGCCCAATATAAGGCAGAAAATACTTCCTTACTTTAACAAATCTCGAGGTCGAGATTTCTTTTAAGAGGGTGAGGATGTAACACCTCGAAAAAAAAATCACGTCAAATGAAGTATTGACACGTGTAATGAACCCTAATGAAGTCAAACATTGAATTCAAGGGACTAATTTTTCGAAAAATCAAAAAACTTTGATTATGAAAGATCTGGAAGTATTATCATACCTAAAATAAGTTTCTAAATAACCTTTTACGGTTTTATATTCACAATTGAGCCACTTGTTAATCAAGTGTAGCCGTTTATGTGATTAATTGAAAGTTTGCACAAAAAGGGTTAAAAGCGTCAACATGTAAATTCTTACCTCTGAGTGACCTTTTAACAAACCGAGAGCCTCATGATATTTGATTATACTCTCGGGAATGCCAATCATTGGCAATCCAAGGCTTTTATGCCTAAAAGAGAATTTACGCGCAACTTTGCAAGTATAAGGGACTAAAAGGGTCAATATGTTTAATTATACCTCTGAATGACCTTTTACCGAGCCCGAAGCATTTTGATGTTTAATAATACTTTCCAGAATGCCTAATATGAATTAGATAAGGCTTCAATACTATTAAATGATAAGTTACGCAAGTTTGCGCATTAGAAGGACCTAAAGCGTCAAACTGCTAAAGTATACCGATTCGTATGTTATCGGACCTCCTGGAATATGACCATGAGTTATACATACCTTAATTATCCTTCTCATAGCTTAGATATAGGCTTTGAGGTGTTTACTGCGCAAAAATAAACTTTTAAGTCATGCAGGGACTAAAAGTGTCAAAAAGCGCACAAGTTTGCGTTTACGCGCATATCTTACATTCTGGATATTCCCGGACACCCAAAAATTTATGTAAGCACTAAAATATTTTATTTTAATGTTTGGCTTGATAAAATTCCATTCGTCGCGTCGTTTGGATTGTTTTTCGCGTCCGTCCGTGTTTCGTCGTAATTAGCCGAACAACGTGACCGTACGACCAAACGAACCGACATCCGACATATTTTTGAGCATGTTTCATGTTCTCTATGCTTAGGCATCATTGTAGAGCCCTAAAAATGATTTAACGGGCCTTGGATGTGTCGGAAATCAAGTTTGGAAGTCCAGGGGTCAAAGCTGTCAACATTTGAAAATTTCTGTTTGCTGGCCAAAGGCTTGCGCACCTCAACACTGTGGTTGTTACGGTGCGCAAGCAAGCATCAGATGCAGCAACTCATTTCCTGTTGCCTGTTCAGCCTTTCAAACGACATGTCTTGCCCTTTAACACTTCCAGGAGTTGCCTAAACTGATTTTTAGCCCTTAGGGACATGTGTTGATGATTCATGGTCCATAATAGCTTGAGTTGTCAACAATCTAAGGTGTTTGAAATCACTATAAAAGCCCTTCAATGTTGCAACATTCTTGCATTCATTCCATCTGCAATTGTGGGACTTTCTGGAGCTCAAGAGCAGACACCAAGCATCCCTAATCGTGATTAGGACTTTGGTAAGCACCCTTGACCTTCCTTGATTAAGTTTTGCTTACTAATTAGCTTAAAAGTCAAACCGTCGTAATTAACGGTTGACTTAGCGATTAATCACTAATGGTCCAGTGATTAGTCGAATTGAAAGTAGTTATAAGTTGGTAATTATGTGGGTAATAAACCCTTAAAAGGGTTCCCCCTGATTCCCACTCTAACTAGGTCTAATGTCGGGTCAAACTTGTTATTAAAATGTCATCAGGATGCCAAATTTCAATTTAATACATAATTAGCAATGTAGGACACATACAACCTGTTTGATCATTAATATAACTTAGTAATTAGTGTAAGAACATGTCTAAACATGTTCCACCCGACAATTTCCTGTTTAGACCCGGTTCGGAACCGAAAGTCGCAAAGCTTTGACTTTTGCTTTGACTTCAGTTCTGACCCATTTTGGTATGATTTAGAAATACCTAAGAGCTTCATTTGGACCAGGTTACATGCTAGTATAACCCTCTGTGATTATACACCATGGTTCATTAGTTAACCGATTAATACGCATGATTCCGTTAATTGCTCATATGTTGACCATTATGCCCTTATTACCATAAACCGTGATTTTTGGAAATGTAAAAGTGTAGAAACCTTAGTCACTGATATATAAACTTGTACCCAAATTTTGACATCAGTTTGAGGTGTAGTTTGAGAGTTATGCTCATTAGCGTAAATTGAAAGCTTTATGTTAATTAAACGACATAATTAGCGTATGGTCTATCTAAGCCTACTTTTTGATATCAAACTTATTACCCACTGATGTAATATATTATTTTGGGATTTTTGAAGATTTTTAATTAATTTTAGGCTGAGCATAACTTATAGTCGTAGGCTTAATCCGGTTATTGTCGGTTTTGCCTTTACGGGCTATAAAATGAGTTTTACATATCTAATCGACTCCAAACCTTTTGCTACTGATCTTAAATGATAAATAAATTATTTTAAGCCTTCTAGAATAATAAAAATATCAGCTTTATGTATCAAACCCGGAAATGGCTTCTAATCGCCTTTTTAAGCGTTTTTAACGCATAGTATGTACTAAAATTATTTTAAACATACAAGGGTTGATACTTACTGATATTTGAGGCAAATTATAATATTTTAACAGTAAGCAAAAGTTGTTAAACTCAGACTTCAGTTTTGAGCTTTTCGGCTTATGTGAAATTACCAAAATACCCCTACGGGGCATAATTTTGGTTATAATTGATAAATTTCACATATATACTTTACCCTACTATTATAACATGGTAAATAAGTATTTTTCCTGATTACATCAGACCTGTAATTCAGATAAATACTTAAACTCTTTTATAACCTTTTAAATGACCAAACTACCCCTATGGGGCATAGTTTGTGTTTAAATTCATTTCGGGCATAATAAAAGACATCTTACTGATGTCACAACATATATGAAGCATATTAACTTAGGAAACCTGTAAATGGCTCATATGAAAACCCGTTACGCTTATTACGCGTTCGGTTCGGTTTATGTAACTAGTTTACATAAACTAGCCTAAACGGGTCAAACCTTGACGGTTTTATCTCAAAATCCAGAATGTGTATGAAATACCCATATTAAACAAGTCTCTGAACTTGTCGGGTCTAAATCACATTCTATCCGGTCTTCGCTTAATCGTGCGTGCGTACGAACCGTGTCTTTGAAACTAACCGGTCTAAGCTTAAGCTTAACTAAAGACCCGTTAGGATTCTAATAGGTTATTATAAACCTTCGTTCCAGATTAGGAGCCCAGTAAAAGCTATCTGTACTTGCTGATTTGATATACGGCTGGGATTGAATTTATATTTAGCTCAGGTAAATACTTTTAACTTATTTTCCCTATACGGGCTTGGGTTACGGTATATAGTATACAGCTTGATCGGGCATCAAATCTTCCATCGTTGGGTGGTTAATTGAATAATTTGATCGGCTCGTTTAAACGGTCTTGTTACTTAAAGCCTTTGGGGGGGGGGGGGTTAATGACCATGTCCCGGATATCCTTGGCATCATTTTACGAAATGGCCACGACTTAAGCGCGGGGTGTAGGCGTACACCCGTCAGTGCACAAAAGAATAATGTGGTGTGTCTATTGATCTTTAACCCGGACATGATCCGGGCTACTGAACGCACAAGGAACATGTAATTCGTTCACAAGATTATATATTTAAATAATTCTCCCAAGTTATAAAAGGTTAATTTCGCCTCTGTGCATTTTAATCAAATTATAAAAGATATTTTGTGCCACGTGCATCCAAATAAATTTTCTTAAACCATTTTCAAAATGAGTCAGTTAATTGTATTTACCAGTGTAAACTGACGTATTTCCCAAAAAGGCTAAATGCAGGTACTATACGAAATTGGCTGGACATTTCTCCTTAGCATCAATAGAAGTCTCGCAAGCTTAAGATGCCTAAAAGTCTGTTGAACTATTGTTTCCATTTTATTTACGATCTGTCTGTGGATAAACAATCGACAGTTGTGATATTTGATATTACAATATTATATTCGGTTGAATTATATCTTTCATTTGCTTCCGCTGTGCATATTAAATATTGTGTTGTTTGACTATGATGATATCAACTACGTCACGAAACTCCCCACCGGGTCCACCGGTGACGTGGAAATTCGGGGTGTGACAGCAGAAAAAGGGTGGAAATGGTGGTGGTAACAATAATAAAAATCAGAAAGGTGATGGTGGTGGCGGTGGGAAAGGGGCACAAAAGGGGGTGAAGGTGGTTGAGGAGGAGGAGGATGATAGTGAAGATGATTATGTAAGGGTCCACAAATAAATAAATAAATAAGGATGACACTGGGTTCTATAAATAAATAAATCTATTAAGTTATTTTGTTTTATAGTAAGAGTATTTTTGTCATTTCACACCCTTTTAACTGAGAAAACTAACTGATGTTACGCACATGGACTATCCGGGAACGAAAATTGAAAAGTTTGAGACTATAGCTGTAATTTTAGAAAGTTATGGACTAAAGTTGAAAAAATGGCAAACCACAGGGACTATCCGGACATTTAACTCTTATAAAAATAGGCATGGTAAAACATAGTTATTTCCATGCATGATTATATATGATGCAAGATGAAACGATTATATATGATGCAAGATGAAACGTAGTTCTATCTATTTGTTATTTGATTATTATTATATATTATAAATTAACAACTTCTTGTTGCATTGTGTGTAGTACCCCATGTTTGGGGAGTGTTTCAAAAAAAAATTTGATTTTTCACTTTTAATCCAAATATTTTTATATTTTGTATTATAACCCTTGTAATTTTTTCACATTTAACCTAAAGTTTTCCATCTTTTATAATTTAATACAACACTTTATTATTTACAACTTTGGTCCCCCATACATTTTATCTTTCGCAAGTTTTTCGTTTTACGTTTCATTCTAAATTTTGCGAGTTAACATGTCGTAGCGTGAATGTGAGGTTCAACGTTTTTTGCTCTATTTTTTCATATTTGACAGACCCGTCGCAACATGTCCATTTTTTCCCTTTTGACAAGTTCGCCGCAATGGGCGGGTCCTAGATCGACTAAGTTATTATTTTCTACGTTTTACGTTTCTGGTGAATTTCTTCGAATTAACACACTGTAACTGGTGTGCGTGGTTCAACGATTTTAAGTCTGCTTTTCAATCAGTGTAATTTTCCCATTTTATCTATTTTATTTTTACGATGTTGAAAGTTGATGCTGTTGTGGCATTGGTGCTACTTGGCACGGTTTTACGAACGTTTTTAACCTATTAAATTTTTTACTAATATTTTGTTTCGGTTTACCCCTATACTTCCTTTACTTAAAAACTATTTTTTACGTGCATATTTTATGTACGGGGAGGTATAAAGATGATTTGTTCTACATTCCGACGTAAACTTTTTTGATAGACGAGTCAGGTCAAATATAATACGTTTTCGTTTAAAGACACCATTTTTACGTGCATATTTTTATGTACGTGTCGGTATAAATTCAAGTTGATTTACGTTTCGACGTAAACTTTTTTGGGAAATGATTCAGGTCAAATATAATATGTTTTCGTGTTTATTTTATGTATGTTTCGTAAAGTTTGTTTCGAACCGAGTGGAGTCAAATTATGATTTCTTTTTCTCCCATTTTTTCGAAAGCTCTAATTAATCCCTTTCGATTACATGTGCAGATTTTCCTTCATACCCGTTACGTTTTCTATGTATGAGTTGGGTCACATATAATATGTTATGATTGTTCGATGTGAATTTGATTTACTTTATGTTTGATCAAATCACAATGCTTATACAGGTTATATTGAGTTCAACTGGATACGTCGAATGTGTGTTTTCATATGGTTAATGCATAATATAACGTTTGGACTAATCTATTCAATGTTTACGATGTACCCGCGCCGCAACGCGGGCGGGTCTTAATCCTAGTTACTACTAATTTATATACTATTAATTTATAACATTGTAAGGCTTTGGGGTGTTGTACTCTAAGTTGTAAAGGTGTATTTTGCATCTGGATGTTGTACATTGTCTTCTTAGCTTTGTACATTAACTTTTCCTTCATTTGTTTGACACATGTTTAGAGGGGGGAGAGCATAAATACAAGCAATATCATACATAGCTTGTACACATTACCTACCACCAACTCTATGAGTTCCTGCTTCTTTTCCCAATAAAAACTTGGCTTTTCTTCGATGGATTTGTTTATGAATGATTCAGATGAAGCCATTGAAGTTAGCTGAGGAGTCAATTAACAAAATGTTAAGCGTTATAAAGGATGGTTGCTTTGGGTGTAAATACTTTTGCCTTTATGTTCGTTGGGTTTTTAGGTTTTCTTTATCTTTTTTATTTTTCGTAATCTAAACCATTCTTTGGCGTTTTGTATGATTAGAGATTGATTTTTGTTTGACATTTTTTTGACTCTTTTTAATTTGACTTATTCATAAGAAGAGTAAAGTCATATGCAAGGATATTATGTTAAAATGGGTGATATTTCTATTTTAGTCCGCTTGATTTTGTCACGCGGTATTTCACGTTGAAAAGAAATGTAAATGATGAACATTGGTGTGCATCTGTAGGAGTCTGGACATGGCTTACTATAAGTCTATAACTACCTAAGTGGACTTGGACTCCTGCATTGGCTGCGATTGATGATTGTTTATTTATATTAGGAACTAAAATATGTATGTTTTCGGTTAGTCTACACCAACTATGTGTCGACGTTAATTTTGTTTCGAGTTAGTGTACGTTTCGACTCGTCACACATAACCGCATGGCGTCGCCGCCGCAACGCGCGGCGGCTAAAATACTAGTTAAGATGAATTTGTATCAAAGGTTTTATCTCCATTTATTGAGAGTTGTAAAAACGTTTTTGTTTAAAATAAAAGCCCTGATAAAAACTGGATGTTATTTATATATAAGCGTGTTATAAGTTCTTATAATCTTGAACGCTAATAGAAAACGTTTTTTGTTTAAAATATCGGGTTTCAAAATAAGTTTTAAGGCAAAATTAGAAAACCTTCTCAAAATCATAGCATTTTAACGATATAATCAGGGGCATATGCTAGGAGGATCAACTGTAAGACCCCTACTGAAATTTGGCCCACAAGTGCAAACTGAAGTCCCTATGTTTTTAAAACTAGGCCAAGCCCCAATGGCACACCCATGATTTTTTTTTTTTTTTTCATTGGGGTCAATCAGGGGGTTTAACCGTTTTTCTTTTTTTTTCGTAATGTTAAAATGCATGTAACTTTTTCAACAATTGAAGACTCTTTTAACATTTTGGTATGCACTATGAGCCTTATTTCTTATAACTGTTCAATATTCTTTACAAACTAGTAAGAGTACTCGCGCTACGCGGCAGGGTTTTGGTCGATATGTATTTTTGTTTAGTATAGCAATAGAAAGAAATGTGCTCAAAACGTATATCAACTTGAATTTATACCGACTCGTACATAGTACATAAATATAAACGCGTAAAACTCGATAACAAAGTCTTTTGAAGGTTAAAGGATTGTGCGTCTCAATACTAAAACATGAGGAGCATGAGATTATCACAATACTTTTTTTTGTAAGGTGTGGATTACTCGCGAATGTCGGGAGGTCTAGTATACGTTGTCGTAACCGGGTCCACGCTAATGATCAGGCCCCTCAGACAATAGATCACCAATTTAAAACCCCTCAATGAGAAACCCATATCACCTAGACTTAAACCTGAGATCTGGACGCGAAAACTCACCGGGCCCACCATAGGTGGAACTTAAATACCCGTGGCCACCACTAGAGCACTAGTGATGGTTAAGAGTATCACAATTCTTAATTCGAAACGTAGTTTCGTATTGCCCAAAGTTATTGGTTTTTTACCAACTTGATTTTGTAAGCTAATTCTATCAGTTTCAAATTTGAATCGAAGCAAATTAAAAGATGAAAACCGAATTCAATGTTTGATAATCGAATTCAAATTGAATCAAATTTCGAATTTTTCAAATCCGAATCCATACTGAACATCCCACTTCCACCCTCATGGCTTCCTCACCTCCATTTTCCCCGTTTTTATCATATCCATGAAGTAAAAATAAAAAAAAAATATAATAATAAAGGTATATTGATTTCACCATAAGCGGGACGGGCCTCTTCTCACCTTGAAAATGTGTGGGATGCAAGAGGGCGGCGTGGTGTTCTTACACCCTCGCATTAAGATGGAATCTTTCCACACTCATAACACATAGCGTTATTGGTTGATGTGGAACTTTTAAAGTAAAGTCAAGATGGAATTCATTTATGACATGGTGCAACACAAAACAATAACGAGTACAGGTTTTAATTATCGCCAACTACCACCAACAAGCTATAATATTGCAGGAAGTAGCGGATCTAGGATTCGTTCTTAGCGGTAACGTTTTATAAATAAGCGGTAACGAAATCGAAAAAACGTCAAATTTTTCCAAAATTTACACTAATTTTACACTATCGCCGAAGCGCTAAGCGGTATATAGGTCCGCCCCTTGTATGTACATAGGTCCGCCCCTTGTATGTACATAGGTCCACCTCTGATTGCAGGTATGGTTGATTAGAGATGGTTTAGTTAAACAATCATGCACACACGTTTGAATAGATGGACTAAATTTAGTTTGTCAATCTTGTTGTATAAATAAAATTTCAATGGGATGTTAAGAACTTCAATTTGAAGAATAAATGGACTAAATTTAGTTTGTCAATCTTGTTGTATAAATAAAATAATCGGATATTAAGAACTTCAATTTGAAGAATAAAGTATTTAATATGTTTTTAATTCCTACAACTTCTGATGCGATTAAAAAAATTCTGGAACACTACATCTGTATAATGTCACTAAATTTGGGGATGTTCTTGTTTTTTATTAACCACGTCACTAAATTTATAGTTTCCACGTCACTTAATTTGTAGTTTCTTATTTTATTAGGGGTCAAGTTATTCTACAAAGACTTCTAATTCTAAAAAGTGTAAGAAGGATTTATAGAGTGACAAATGTCCAATAACCTAAAATTAAACTCACTATATCACCACCCAAAACCTAAACCCCCACCCCACCCCACCACCACCCAAAAACCTAAACCCCCCCACCCCCCAAAAACCTAAAAAAAAACTAAACACCCACCCACCCCCACCACCACCACCACCCAAAAACCTAAACCCCCACCCCCTTGGCAAAAAAAAAAAAAATGTTTTTTGGGTGGGTGAGGGGGGGGGGGGGGGGAGTTAGGTTTTTGGTGGTGGTGGATGTTTAAGGTTTTTTTTTTTTTTTTTTTTTTTTTGTAGTGGGTTTTTTTAGGTTATTGGACACTTGTCAGTTTATAAATCCTTCTTACACTTCTTACAATTAGGGTCCTTTGTATTTGATCATAATCCATTTTATTAGTACTACGTCTGACTAAGATCTACAGTCTAGTCTGTTATGGTTTTATCGTCATCAAGTTACCTCAAGCCATGACACATAGCCTAGTGATATTTTTCGGTGAGATAAGACTTAGAGACCATTAGATCCTGTTTCGATTTTTATAAGTGAGTTTTTCACAGATTTATTGGGCTTCCTCCTGAATTGGTATACATGCATTATTGCTTAGTGAGTTGGATATGATCAGATGGTTCTGCTAGTGACACGAAGATACTCCAATGGTCCGTAATGATCCAAATTTGCCGTTAAAAAAAAGATAAACATTTGTCACAAGAAGAACAAAAATTATGGTTCCCAGTATTTCCACATTCCTATATCTTATTCTCACATCTATTTTACACTTTATCCCTCTCTATATATATGTATGTATAGAGAGAGAGATAGAGAGTATGGGTGTGGAAATATTAAGTACCAAATTTTTTTCTAAAATTGTACGACTTGGATTTAAATCATATATCCGCAAGATGTTACTTGACCCGCCACGTGGCAAGCATAGTACCTCGTGACAAAGGAATGCCCACTTCCTCCGATAGAATTAAAAATGTCACTATTAAAATAGTTACACAGGTATTTGGCCCCCATGTCACATGACAATGACGAGGGGTAGACTCTTCCATACTCGGGGGTGGTGGGGCTACACCTTTAAAAAGAAGTTAATTATAACCAAAAATCCGGATTGCACCCTTTAAAATTTTTCTACCACACCCTTTAAAATCCGGAACACCTCTGTATTCTCTGAATCCTGTGACTACCCCACATTATTCAATATCATGTGTTTTCATCATCTCAAACTGACCTGACTCGCTCCCGAAACCGAATTCCAGACACGTAATCATAAGAAACATAAGTTGGTACTAATGATGAATGTGATAAACATGATTACAAAAGCATGAAATATAAAAGTCTTAGCTTAAAATAGACATAGTAGATTGAGCGCAAAGCGTTTCATATATTCAAGACAAGAATGGCTCTTGTCAAACATGATTCAAATTATTCATCTATCAGTTACAAGTTATCACCACAACATGGCTTAATAAAATGATCACACTATCCGTTACAAAGTTCAGGCAACACTTGATCTTTTATTTAACAAAAATGAAGCTACCAAGTTGTAGTTTTAATATCATTGTCCAAATTTCAATGTATGAGGGTGCTATAGGAATTCACATGAGATGTTTAAGCAAACAAGGCATGAGATTATCACAATACTCATTCGATCTGTCACTCATATGCCATGTTTATCTATAATGCTGCAACCAAAGTTATAAAAATATGCATGGTAAAACATACTGTAGTTATTTGCGTGCATGATTATATTTGATGCAAGATGAAACGTAGTTGTATCTATTTGTTATTTGATTATTATTACTACTAATTAAGATGAATTTGTATCAAAGGTTTTATCTCCATTTAGTCTGAAATATTAACTGGATTTATACAAAACTGTGTTGAGACTTGAGAGTTGTAAAAACGTTTTTGTTTAAAATAAAAGCCCTGATAAAAACTGCATGCCACTGATATATAGGGTAAAGTTCTTGTACAAATAATCTTAACATACTAAACATACAAATTAAAGGAAAACTAAAAAAGACAAGGTGGCATTTTTGTAATTATCATAACATACTAAACATAAAAATCGCTACTTTTAGTAGCAGCAAAAAAAAAAAAAAAAAAAAAAAAAAATTTTTTTTTTTTTTTTTTTTTTTTTGCTAACGAAATGTAGCGATTTTTTAATAAAAAATGTTAAAAAAAAAATTTGTGTTTTTTTAGGTATTTTTGGTTGTAACTTTGATAGTTGGTCGTTATTACAAAAATGTCACCTTGTCTTTTTGGGTTTTCCTTCAATGTGTATGTTTAGTATGTTAAGATTATTTGTATTTGATCTTTTGCCCTGATATATAAGCGTGTTATACGTTCTTATAATCTTGAACGCTACTAGAAAAAAAAAATTTGTTTAAAATATGCGGGTTTCAAAATAAGTTTTAAGGCAAAATTAAAAAAAAACCTTCTCAAAATCATAGCTTTTTAACGATATAATCAGGGGCAGATCCTAGGAGTAGTGGTGCACAAATCGGGTTTTTTTAAAAACCGGGTTTCGGGTAGGATCGGGTTTTACAAAATCGGGTTTTTTTAAAAACCGGGTCGGGTCCGGGTTCTCTACCAAAAATGTATACCCTATATACCCGGGTTCGGGTAGGGTTCGGGTCGGGTTTTATAAAACCCGGGTATTATAATACCCTATTTCCGGGTTCAGGTCCGGTTCGGGTATTCATCGGGTAGGGTTCGGGTATGCATCAGGTTGGGAAAAAACCCGCACCGGGTATTAAAAAAAACCCGACCGGAACTATGCTTATAAAATGTATCAAACGTAACTCTCACACATAGACATCAAATCTATTGATAAACAGAGACACAATTTATAGTTCTTCATGTGGTTATTCTTAAACTTTATAAACAGAGGCACAATTTATTAAATACAAAAACTAATAATGATATTAAACAAACAAAGAAAATAGAAGGGCCAACATATATTGGCATATTTGTTTCCACTTGTAATGAAATATACTAAATAATTAAGTAGCGGTGGCAAATATCATTAGAAACCTAATAATTAAACAAGATTACATCAAAGTGCATACATAATTTTGTTAAATCATAAGAACTAGAAGTCTTAATGCATACATAATTAAACAAGATTACATCAAAATCGGGTTTTTTTAAAAACCGGTTCCGGGTATTTATAAAACACGGTTCCGGGTTCGGGTTCAGGTATTTATAAAACCGGGTTTCGGGTATAAACCGGGTTCGGGTATTTAGATCAAATATGCATACCCGGTCTTTACCCTACGGGTAGGGTCGGGTTCGGGTTCGGGTATAAAAAACCCGGGTTTTATAATACCCGGTTCCGGGTTTTTTTTCGGGTCCGGGTCCGGATTCGGGTTTTTTGTGCAAAATGAAGTCCATATGTTTTTAAAACTAGGCCAAGCCCCAATGGCACACCCATGATTTTTTTTCATCAGGGACAATCAGGGGGTTTAACCGTTTTTCCTTTTTTCGTATTAAAATGCATGTAACTTTTTCAACATTTGAAGACTCTTTGACATTCTGGTATGCACTATGAGCCTTATTTCATATAATTGTTTAATATTCTTAATAGATTATATTGTAAATATAGATAGGATCCTTATGTTTATCTCCTTCCAAATTGATAGGATTGTAAACTTGTATATATGGATTGTATCAATGTATGAGAAGACACGTTGAACCATAATATTCTACATGGTATCAAGAGCCTAAAACCCTAAACCCTATCTCTCAATCTTCTCTTCGCCGTCACCTCCTTCCTCTCGGCCGAGATGTCTTCTTCTCCAATACATCCGGCAGTAACCGTCACTAACATCAAAAACTCCATACCTTTGATACTCGATAGCCAAACCGAGCACTACAATACTTGGGCCGAACTATTTGTTCTTCATTGCAAGGCTTATGATGTCTTTGATCACCTCCAACCCCGTGAATCCTCCTCCTCTTCCTCTACCACCAAAGAATCCACGGACAAAGACAAAGAAAAATCACCGGAAGCCAAACGCACCTATCTTGAGTCTTGGGAACGTATCGACTCCATTGTCCTACAGTGGATCTACGGTACCATATCTCAAGACCTCATGCACACCATAATGATCACTAACACCACTGCGTATGACGCGTGGTGTCGTCTCAAAAACCTGTTTCTAGACAACCAAGCCGCCCGTACCATCACTATCCAAAACAAATTTTTCAACACCCGCCTCGATCAATTTCCCAATATGGCCGAATACTGTCAGAACATGAAGCTTCTTCATGATCAACTCACAAGCCTGGGTTCAACCATCTCTGAAAACCAACTTGTTCTTCAGATTCTCACCGGCCTCACTGATCAATACGAGAGCATCTCTCTGATCCTTCAGCAAACCCAGCCCCTCCCAGATTTTTACAACACCAGATCGCGTCTATGTCAAGTTGAAGAACGGAAGAATGCTCAAGCCAAAGTCTCGGCTCAGACAGCGGGTACTGCCCTCCACACCACCACCGAACCCGCACCCCGTCAATCAGCGGACACCCGCAACTACACCAGATCCGACACTTCCGAAAGGGGACGCGGCCGAGGTCGGGGCCGTGGCCGCGGTCGAGGTCGCTCCACCTTCGGTCGGGGCCGGTACTCACAGCCAACCTACTACCCTCCATACCCCTACTGGCCGCCACCACCTTGGGCTTCTACTCCTCAACAGCAACAAAACAACAACTGGGCCCAATGGACACCGCCCCCATGTCCTTACCCATCGCAACCTTCGGCCCAAACTCCACCATCAGCCCAAGGCATCTTAGGCCCCAAACCCAACTCTCAAACGTCCGCGCAATCATACTCGGCTGGTCATTCACCGACTGACATTGCTCAAGCTCTATATAACTTGGCTCTACAACACAACGATTCATCATGGACCATGGATACGGGCGCCTCAGGTACAATGTCTCCTCACCTTGATAAGTTCACGTCTATTTTTTAATTCTGGCATTATTCGTAACATAATTGTTGGCAATGGCAAAACCATTCCGGTCCTTGGGCAAGGCAACTTAACCCTCCCTCCTCCCTTTCCCCCCTTTAAACTCAATAATGTCCTTTATGCCCCTAATCTTGTTAAAAACCTTATATCTGTTCGTCGTTTTACCACTGACAACCAATTATCTGTTGAATTTGACCCTTATGGTTTTACTGTGAAGGACCTACGGACCAAGAAACCTATCCTACGGTGCAATAGTTCGGGGGATCTTTACACTCTCAGTCCATCCAACATCACTTCTCTCCACACTGCTTCCACTTATGCAGCTATTTCTCAAGACGTTTGGCATCAAAGGCTTGGTCACCCTGGCCCAGCTGTCTTACAAACTTTAAAAACTTCTAATTCTATTTCTTGTGGTTCTTTACAAAATAAAGTTTGCACTGCGTGTATTTTTGGAAAACATACTCGACTACCCTTTGTTGCTTCTAATTCACGTACTTTTCAGCCGTTTGATATAGTACATAGTGATGTTTGGACATCTCCCATTCTTTCTAATGGGGGACATCGTTATTACGTCTTATTTTTGGATGACTATACCAATTTTCTATGGACCTACCCTATTGCTCACAAATCTGATGTGTTTGCTATGTTCACCAAATTTAACACATTTGTTCAAACTCAATTTAACACAAAAATAAAACAATTTCAATGTGATAACGGGCGAGAGTATGCCAACAACCAATTTCATAATTTTTGCTCTCTACATGGCATGCATTTTCGTTTTTCTTGCCCTCATACCTCCTCTCAAAATGGCAAGGCGGAACGAAAAATCCGCACGATTAACAACCTTATGCGAACCATAATGGCCCACTCTTCGACCCCCAACATCTATTGGCATCATGCTCTTGAAACTGCCACTTACCTTTTAAATATTATACCTACTAAAATTCATAAATTTCAAACACCAACACAACGCCTATATCGTTGCATGCCTTCCTATGACCATCTCCGTGTCTTCGGGTGCATATGTTACCCTCTCATTCCGAACACCACTATTCACAAACTGGCATACCGTTCCTACCCATGTGTCTTTCTTGGGTACCCGTCCAATCACAGAGGTTACAAATGCCTTGACCTCAAATCTCGCACCATCACGATCAATCGCCATGTCCTTTTCGATGAAACCATATTCCCCTTTGCCAAAACCCACACACAAACTTCTAACACATATCAGTTTCTTGATGACACCAACTATCCTCATCACCTCATACCCCAGCCCACACCTGAGCCCAACTGTCCCTCTCCACAGCCCACTACCTCCCCTCAGCCC